>CANQJN010000023.1:0-730833 GCA_947623535.1 Coelioxys conoideus
GGAGCTCTCTGAACCTAGTTATATGCCATACTAAGTGTCGCTGTAAGTATCATAGCCGCGCTAATACAGACCACCCATGTTAGTATCTCGGTTACTGTTGGAGCTATTCCGATGTTCGTTGTTGCTGTGAACAGAGCTCTCTGAACCTAGTTATATGCCATACTAAGTGTCGCTGTAAGTATCATAGCCGCGCTTATACAGACCACCCATGTTAGTATCTCGGTTACTGTTGGAGCTATTCCGATGTTCGTTGTTGCTGTGAACAGAGCTCTCTGAACCTAGTTATATGCCATACTAAGTGTCGCTGTAAGTATCATAGCCGCGCTTATACAGACCACCCATGTTAGTATCTCGGTTACTGTTGGAGCTATTCCGATGTTCGTTGTTGCTGTGAACAGAGCTCTCTGAACCTAGTTATATGCCGTACTAAGTGTCGCTGTAAGTATCATAGCCGCGCTTATACAGACCACCCATGTTAGTATCTCGGTTACTGTTGGAGCTATTCCGATGTTCGTTGTTGCTGTGAACAGAGCTCTCTGAACCTAGTTATATGCCATACTAAGTGTCGCTGTAAGTATCATAGCCGCGCTTATACAGACCACCCATGTTAGTATCTCGGTACTGTTGGAGCTATTCGATGTTCGTTGTTGCTGTGAACAGAGCTCTCTGAACCTAGTTATATGCCATACTAAGTGTCGCTGTAAGTATCATAGCCGCGCTTATACAGACCACCCATGTTAGTATCTCGGTTACTGTTGGACCTATTCCGATGTTCGTTGTTGCTGTGAACAGAGCTCTCTGAACCTAGTTATATTCCATACTAAGTGTCGCTGTAAGTATCATAGCCGCGCTTATACAGACCACCCATGTTAGTATCTCGGCTACTGTTGGAGCTATTCCGATGTTCGTTGTTGCTGTGAACAGAGCTCTCTGAACCTAGTTATATGCCATACTAAGTGTCGCTGTAAGTATCATAGCCGCGCTTATACAGACCACCCATGTTAGTATCTCGGTTACTGTTCGAGCTATTCCGATGTTCGTTGTTGGTGTGAACAGAGCTCTCTGAACCTAGTTATATGCCATACTAAGTGTCGCTGTAAGTATCATAGCCGCGCTTATACAGACCACCCATGTTAGTATCTCGGTTACTGTTGGAGCTATTCCGATGTTCGTTGTTGCTGTGAAGAGAGCTCTCTGAACCTAGTTATATGCCATACTAAGTGTCGCTGTAAGTATCATAGCCGCGCTTATACAGACCACCCATGTTAGTATCTCGGTTACTGTTGGAGCTATTCCGATGTTCGTTGTTGCTGTGAACAGAGCTCTCTGAACCTAGTTATATGCCATACTAAGTGTCGCTGTAAGTATCATA
This sequence comes from Coelioxys conoideus, assembly GCA_947623535.1. Taxonomy (NCBI): domain Eukaryota; kingdom Metazoa; phylum Arthropoda; class Insecta; order Hymenoptera; family Megachilidae; genus Coelioxys; species Coelioxys conoideus. The sequence continues at coordinate 1,373 of CANQJN010000023.1, forward strand.
GCCGCGCTTATACAGACCACCCATGTTAGTATCTCGGTTACTGTTGGAGCTATTCCGATGTTTGTTGTTGCTGTGAACAGAGCTCTCTGAACCTAGTTATATGCCATACTAAGTGTCGCTGTAAGTATCATAGCCGCGCTTATACAGACCACCCATGTTAGTATCTCGGTTACTGTTGGAGCTATTCCGATGTTCGTTGTTGCTGTGAACAGAGCTCTCTGAACCTAGTTATATGCCATACTAAGTGTCGCTGTAAGTATCATAGCCGCGCTTATACAGACCACCCATGTTAGTATCTCGGTTACTGTTGGAGCTATTCCGATGTTCGTTGTTGCTGTGAACGGAGCTCTCTGAACCTAGTTATATGCCATACTAAGTGTCGCTGTAAGTATCATAGCCGCGCTAATACAGACCACCCATGTTAGTATCTCGGTTACTGTTGGAGCTATTCCGATGTTCGTTGTTGCTGTGAACAGAGCTCTCTGAACCTAGTTATATGCCATACTAAGTGTCGCTGTAAGTATCATAGCCGCGCTTATACAGACCACCATGTTAGTATCTCGGTTACTGTTGGAGCTATTCCGATGTTCGTTGTTGCTGTGAACAGAGCTCTCTGAACCTAGTTATATGCCATACTAAGTGTCGCTGTAAGTATCATAGCCGCGCTTATACAGACCACCCATGTTAGTATCTCGGTTACTGTTGGAGCTATTCCGATGTTCGTTGTTGATGTGAACAGAGCTCTCTGAACCTAGTTATATGCCATACTAAGTGTCGCTGTAAGTATCATAGCCGCGCTTATACAGACCACCCATGTTAGTATCTCGGTTACTGTTGGAGCTATTCCGATGTTCGTTGTTGCTGTGAACAGAGCTCTCTGAACCTAGTTATATGCCATACTAAGTGTCGCTGTAAGTATCATAGCCGCGCTTATACAGACCACCCATGTTAGTATCTCGGTTACTGTTGGAGCTATTCCGATGTTCGTTGTTGCTGTGAACGGAGCTCTCTGAACCTAGTTATATGCCATACTAAGTGTCGCTGTAAGTATCATAGCCGCGCTAATACAGACCACCCATGTTAGTATCTCGGTTACTGTTGGAGCTATTCCGATGTTCGTTGTTGCTGTGAACAGAGCTCTCTGAACCTAGTTATATGCCATACTAAGTGTCGCTGTAAGTATCATAGCCGCGCTTATACAGACCACCCATGTTAGTATCTCGGTTACTGTTGGAGCTATTCCGATGTTCGTTGTTGCTGTGAACAGAGCTCTCTGAACCTAGTTATATGCCATACTAAGTGTCGCTGTAAGTATCATAGCCGCGCTTATACAGACCACCCATGTTAGTATCTCGGTTACTGTTGAGCTATTCCGATGTTCGTTGTTGCTGTGAACAGAGCTCTCTGAACCTAGTTATATGCCATACTAAGTGTCGCTGTAAGTATCATAGCCGCGCTTATACAGACCACCCATGTTAGTATCTCGGTTACTGTTGGAGCTATTCCGATGTTCGTTGTTGCTGTGAACAGAGCTCTCTGAACCTAGTTATATGCCATACTAAGTGTCGCTGTAAGTATCATAGCCGCGCTTATACAGACCACCCATGTTAGTATCTCGGTTACTGTTGGAGCTATTCCGATGTTCGTTGTTGCTGTGAACAGAGCTCTCTGAACCTAGTTATATGCCATACTAAGTGTCGCTGTAAGTATCATAGCCGCGCTTATACAGACCACCCATGTTAGTATCTCGGTTACTGTTGGACCTATTCCGATGTTCGTTGTTGCTGTGAACAGAGCTCTCTGAACCTAGTTATATGCCATACTAAGTGTCGCTGTAAGTATCATAGCCGCGCTTATACAGACCACCCATGTTAGTATCTCGGTTACTGTTGGAGCTATTCCGATGTTCGTTGTTGCTGTGAACAGAGCTCTCTGAACCTAGTTATATGCCATACTAAGTGTCGCTGTAAGTATCATAGCCGCGCTTATACAGACCACCCATGTTAGTATCTCGGTTACTGTTGGACCTATTCCGATGTTCGTTGTTGCTGTGAACAGAGCTCTCTGAACCTAGTTATATGCCATACTAAGTGTCGCTGTAAGTATCATAGCCGCGCTTATACAGACCGCCCATGTTAGTATCTCGGTTACTGTTGGAGCTATTCCGATGTTCGTTGTTGCTGTGAAGAGAGCTCTCTGAAGCTAGTTATATGCCATACTAAGTGTCGCTCTAAGTATCATAGCCGCGCTTATACAGACCACCCATGTTAGTATCTCGGCTACTGTTGGAGCTATTCCGATGTTCGTTGTTGCTGTGAACAGAGCTCTCTGAACCTAGTTATATGCCATACTAAGTGTCGCTGTAAGTATCATAGCCGCGCTTATACAGACCACCCATGTTAGTATCTCGGTTACTGTTGGAGCTATTCCGATGTTCGTTGTTGCTGTGAACAGAGCTCTCTGAACCTAGTTATATGCCATACTAAGTGTCGCTGTAAGTATCATAGCCGCGCTTATACAGACCACCCATGTTAGTATCTCGGTTACTGTTGGAGCTATTCCGATGTTCGTTGTTGCTGTGAACAGAGCTCTCTGAACCTAGTTATATGCCATACTAAGTGTCGCTGTAAGTATCATAGCCGCGCTTATACAGACCACCCATGTTAGTATCTCGGTTACTGTTGGAGCTATTCCGATGTTCGTTGTTGCTGTGAACAGAGCTCTCTGAACCTAGTTATATGCCATACTAAGTGTCGCTGTAAGTATCAAAGCCGCGCTTTTACAGACCACCCATGTTAGTATCTCGGTTACTGTTGGAGCTATTCCGATGTTCGTTGTTGCTGTGAACAGAGCTCTCTGAACCTAGTTATATGCCATACTAAGTGTCGCTGTAAGTATCATAGCCGCGCTAATACAGGCCACCCATGTTAGTATCTCGGTTACTGTTGGAGCTATTCCGATGTTCGTTGATGCTGTGAAGAGAGCTCTCTGAACCTAGTTATATGCCATACTAAGTGTCGCTGTAAGTATCATAGCCGCGCTTATACAGACCACCCATGTTAGTATCTCGGTTACTGTGGAGCTATTCCGATGTTCGTTGTTGCTGTGAACAGAGCTCTCTGAACCTAGTTATATGCCATACTAAGTGTCGCTGTAAGTATCATAGCCGCTCTTATACAGACCACCCATGTTAGTATCTCGGTTACTGTTGGAGCTATTCCGATGTTCGTTGATGCTGTGAAGAGAGCTCTCTGAAGCTAGTTATATGCCATACTAAGTGTCGCTGTAAGTATCATAGCCGCGCTTATACAGACCACCCATGTTAGTATCTCGGTTACTGTTGGAGCTATTCCGATGTTCGTTGTTGGTGTGAACGGAGCTCTCTGAACCTAGTTATATGCCATACTAAGTGTCGCTGTAAGTATCATAGCCGCGCTTATACAGACCGCCCATGTTAGTATCTCGGTTACTGTTGGAGCTATTCCGATGTTCGTTGTTGCTGTGAACAGAGCTCTCTGAACCTAGTTATATGCCATACTAAGTGTCGCTGTAAGTATCATAGCCGCGCTTATACAGACCGCCCATGTTAGTATCTCGGTTACTGTTGGAGCTATTCCGATGTTCGTTGTTGCTGTGAAGAGAGCTCTCTGAACCTAGTTATATGCCATACTAAGTGTCGCTGTAAGTATCATAGCCGCGCTTATACAGACCACCCATGTTAGTATCTCGGTTACTGTTGGAGCTATTCCGATGTTCGTTGTTGCTGTGAAGAGAGCTCTCTGAACCTAGTTATATGCCATACTAAGTGTCGCTGTAAGTATCATAGCCGCGCTTATACAGACCACCCATGTTAGTATCTCGGTTACTGTTGGAGCTATTCCGATGTTCGTTGTTGCTGTGAACAGAGCTCTCTGAACCTAGTTATATGCCATACTAAGTGTCGCTGTAAGTATCATAGCCGCGCTTATACAGACCACCCATGTTAGTATCTCGGTTACTGTTGGAGCTATTCCGATGTTGTTGTTGCTGTGAACAGAGCTCTCTGAACCTAGTTATATGCCATACTAAGTGTCGCTGTAAGTATCATAGCCGCGCTTATACAGACCACCCATGTTAGTATCTCGGTTACTGTTGGAGCTATTCCGATGTTCGTTGTTGCTGTGAACAGAGCTCTCTGAACCTAGTTATATGCCATACTAAGTGTCGCTGTAAGTATCATAGCCGCGCTTATACAGACCACCCATGTTAGTATCTCGGTTACTGTTGGAGCTATTGCGATGTTCGTTGTTGCTGTGAACGGAGCTCTCTGAACCTAGTTATATGCCATACTAAGTGTCGCTGTAAGTATCATAGCCGCGCTAATACAGACCACCCATGTTAGTATCTCGGTTACTGTTGGAGCTATTCCGATGTTCGTTGTTGCTGTGAACAGAGCTCTCTGAACCTAGTTATATGCCATACTAAGTGTCGCTGTAAGTATCATAGCCGCGCTTATACAGACCACCCATGTTAGTATCTCGGTTACTGTTGGAGCTATTCCGATGTTCGTTGTTGCTGTGAACAGAGCTCTCTGAACCTAGTTATATGCCATACTAAGTGTCGCTGTAAGTATCATAGCCGCGCTTATACAGACCACCCATGTTAGTATCTCGGTTACTGTTGGAGCTATTCCGATGTTCGTTGTTGCTGTGAACAGAGCTCTCTGAACCTAGTTATATGCCATACTAAGTGTCGCTGTAAGTATCATAGCCGCGCTTATACAGACCACCCATGTTAGTATCTCGGTTACTGTTGGAGCTATTCCGATGTTCGTTGTTGCTGTGAACAGAGCTCTCTGAACCTAGTTATATGCCATACTAAGTGTCGCTGTAAGTATCATAGCCGCGCTTATACAGACCACCCATGTTAGTATCTCGGTTACTGTTGGAGCTATTCCGATGTTCGTTGTTGCTGTGAACAGAGCTCTCTGAACCTAGTTATATGCCATACTAAGTGTCGCTGTAAGTATCATAGCCGCGCTTATACAGACCACCCATGTTAGTATCTCGGTTACTGTTGGACCTATTCCGATGTTCGTTGTTGCTGTGAACAGAGCTCTCTGAACCTAGTTATATTCCATACTAAGTGTCGCTGTAAGTATCATAGCCGCGCTTATACAGACCACCCATGTTAGTATCTCGGCTACTGTTGGAGCTATTCCGATGTTCGTTGTTGCTGTGAACAGAGCTCTCTGAACCTAGTTATATGCCATACTAAGTGTCGCTGTAAGTATCATAGCCGCGCTTATACAGACCACCCATGTTAGTATCTCGGTTACTGTTCGAGCTATTCCGATGTTCGTTGTTGCTGTGAACAGAGCTCTCTGAACCTAGTTATATGCCATACTAAGTGTCGCTGTAAGTATCATAGCCGCGCTTATACAGACCACCCATGTTAGTATCTCGGTTACTGTTGGAGCTATTCCGATGTTCGTTGTTGCTGTGAAGAGAGCTCTCTGAACCTAGTTATATGCCATACTAAGTGTCGCTGTAAGTATCATAGCCGCGCTAATACAGGCCACCCATGTTAGTATCTCGGTTACTGTTGGAGCTATTCCGATGTTCGTTGATGCTGTGAAGAGAGCTCTCTGAACCTAGTTATATGCCATACTAAGTGTCGCTGTAAGTATCATAGCCGCGCTTATACAGACCACCCATGTTAGTATCTCGGTTACTGTTGGAGCTATTCCGATGTTCGTTGTTGCTGTGAACAGAGCTCTCTGAACCTAGTTATATGCCATACTAAGTGTCGCTGTAAGTATCATAGCCGCTCTTATACAGACCACCCATGTTAGTATCTCGGTTACTGTTGGAGCTATTCCGATGTTCGTTGATGCTGTGAAGAGAGCTCTCTGAAGCTAGTTATATGCCATACTAAGTGTCGCTGTAAGTATCATAGCCGCGCTTATACAGACCACCCATGTTAGTATCTCGGTTACTGTTGGAGCTATTCCGATGTTCGTTGTTGGTGTGAACGGAGCTCTCTGAACCTAGTTATATGCCATACTAAGTGTCGCTGTAAGTATCATAGCCGCGCTTATACAGACCGCCCATGTTAGTATCTCGGTTACTGTTGGAGCTATTCCGATGTTCGTTGTTGCTGTGAACAGAGCTCTCTGAACCTAGTTATATGCCATACTAAGTGTCGCTGTAAGTATCATAGCCGCGCTTATACAGACCGCCCATGTTAGTATCTCGGTTACTGTTGGAGCTATTTCCGATGTTCGTTGTTGCTGTGAAGAGAGCTCTCTGAACCTAGTTATATGCCATACTAAGTGTCGCTGTAAGTATCATAGCCGCGCTTATACAGACCACCCATGTTAGTATCTCGGTTACTGTTGGAGCTATTCCGATGTTCGTTGTTGCTGTGAAGAGAGCTCTCTGAACCTAGTTATATGCCATACTAAGTGTCGCTGTAAGTATCATAGCCGCGCTTATACAGACCACCCATGTTAGTATCTCGGTTACTGTTGGAGCTATTCCGATGTTCGTTGTTGCTGTGAACAGAGCTCTCTGAACCTAGTTATATGCCATACTAAGTGTCGCTGTAAGTATCATAGCCGCGCTTATACAGACCACCCATGTTAGTATCTCGGTTACTGTTGGAGCTATTCCGATGTTTGTTGTTGCTGTGAACAGAGCTCTCTGAACCTAGTTATATGCCATACTAAGTGTCGCTGTAAGTATCATAGCCGCGCTTATACAGACCACCCATGTTAGTATCTCGGTTACTGTTGGAGCTATTCCGATGTTCGTTGTTGCTGTGAACAGAGCTCTCTGAACCTAGTTATATGCCATACTAAGTGTCGCTGTAAGTATCATAGCCGCGCTTATACAGACCACCCATGTTAGTATCTCGGTTACTGTTGGAGCTATTGCGATGTTCGTTGTTGCTGTGAACGGAGCTCTCTGAACCTAGTTATATGCCATACTAAGTGTCGCTGTAAGTATCATAGCCGCGCTAATACAGACCACCCATGTTAGTATCTCGGTTACTGTTGGAGCTATTCCGATGTTCGTTGTTGCTGTGAACAGAGCTCTCTGAACCTAGTTATATGCCATACTAAGTGTCGCTGTAAGTATCATAGCCGCGCTTATACAGGACCACCCATGTTAGTATCTCGGTTACTGTTGGAGCTATTCCGATGTTCGTTGTTGCTGTGAACAGAGCTCTCTGAACCTAGTTATATGCCATACTAAGTGTCGCTGTAAGTATCATAGCCGCGCTTATACAGACCACCCATGTTAGTATCTCGGTTACTGTTGGAGCTATTCCGATGTTCGTTGTTGCTGTGAACAGAGCTCTCTGAACCTAGTTATATGCCATACTAAGTGTCGCTGTAAGTATCATAGCCGCGCTTATACAGACCACCCATGTTAGTATCTCGGTTACTGTTGGAGCTATTCCGATGTTCGTTGTTGCTGTGAACAGAGCTCTCTGAACCTAGTTATATGCCATACTAAGTGTCGCTGTAAGTATCATAGCCGCGCTTATACAGACCACCCATGTTAGTATCTCGGTTACTGTTGGAGCTATTCCGATGTTCGTTGTTGCTGTGAACAGAGCTCTCTGAACCTAGTTATATGCCATACTAAGTGTCGCTGTAAGTATCATAGCCGCGCTTATACAGACCACCCATGTTAGTATCTCGGTTACTGTTGGACCTATTCCGATGTTCGTTGTTGCTGTGAACAGAGCTCTCTGAACCTAGTTATATTCCATACTAAGTGTCGCTGTAAGTATCATAGCCGCGCTTATACAGACCGCCCATGTTAGTATCTCGGTTACTGTTGGAGCTATTCCGATGTTCGTTGTTGCTGTGAAGAGAGCTCTCTGAACCTAGTTATATGCCATACTAAGTGTCGCTGTAAGTATCATAGCCGCGCTTATACAGACCACCCATGTTAGTATCTCGGTTACTGTTGGAGCTATTCCGATGTTCGTTGTTGCTGTGAAGAGAGCTCTCTGAACCTAGTTATATGCCATACTAAGTGTCGCTGTAAGTATCATAGCCGCGCTTATACAGACCACCCATGTTAGTATCTCGGTTACTGTTGGAGCTATTCCGATGTTCGTTGTTGCTGTGAACAGAGCTCTCTGAACCTAGTTATATGCCATACTAAGTGTCGCTGTAAGTATCATAGCCGCGCTTATACAGACCACCCATGTTAGTATCTCGGTTACTGTTGGAGCTATTCCGATGTTTGTTGTTGCTGTGAACAGAGCTCTCTGAACCTAGTTATATGCCATACTAAGTGTCGCTGTAAGTATCATAGCCGCGCTTATACAGACCACCCATGTTAGTATCTCGGTTACTGTTGGAGCTATTCCGATGTTCGTTGTTGCTGTGACAGAGCTCTCTGAACCTAGTTATATGCCATACTAAGTGTCGCTGTAAGTATCATAGCCGCGCTTATACAGACCACCCATGTTAGTATCTCGGTTACTGTTGGAGCTATTGCGATGTTCGTTGTTGCTGTGAACGGAGCTCTCTGAACCTAGTTATATGCCATACTAAGTGTCGCTGTAAGTATCATAGCCGCGCTAATACAGACCACCCATGTTAGTATCTCGGTTACTGTTGGAGCTATTCCGATGTTCGTTGTTGCTGTGAACAGAGCTCTCTGAACCTAGTTATATGCCATACTAAGTGTCGCTGTAAGTATCATAGCCGCGCTTATACAGACCACCCATGTTAGTATCTCGGTTACTGTTGGAGCTATTCCGATGTTCGTTGTTGCTGTGAACAGAGCTCTCTGAACCTAGTTATATGCCATACTAAGTGTCGCTGTAAGTATCATAGCCGCGCTTATACAGACCACCCATGTTAGTATCTCGGTTACTGTTGGAGCTATTCCGATGTTCGTTGTTGCTGTGAACAGAGCTCTCTGAACCTAGTTATATGCCATACTAAGTGTCGCTGTAAGTATCATAGCCGCGCTTATACAGACCACCCATGTTAGTATCTCGGTTACTGTTGGAGCTATTCGATGTTCGTTGTTGCTGTGAACAGAGCTCTCTGAACCTAGTTATATGCCATACTAAGTGTCGCTGTAAGTATCATAGCCGCGCTTATACAGACCACCCATGTTAGTATCTCGGTTACTGTTGGAGCTATTCCGATGTTCGTTGTTGCTGTGAACAGAGCTCTCTGAACCTAGTTATATGCCATACTAAGTGTCGCTGTAAGTATCATAGCCGCGCTTATACAGACCACCCATGTTAGTATCTCGGTTACTGTTGGACCTATTCCGATGTTCGTTGTTGCTGTGAACAGAGCTCTCTGAACCTAGTTATATTCCATACTAAGTGTCGCTGTAAGTATCATAGCCGCGCTTATACAGACCACCCATGTTAGTATCTCGGCTACTGTTGGAGCTATTCCGATGTTCGTTGTTGCTGTGAACAGAGCTCTCTGAACCTAGTTATATGCCATACTAAGTGTCGCTGTAAGTATCATAGCCGCGCTTATACAGACCACCCATGTTAGTATCTCGGTTACTGTTCGAGCTATTCCGATGTTCGTTGTTGCTGTGAACAGAGCTCTCTGAACCTAGTTATATGCCCATACTAAGTGTCGCTGTAAGTATCATAGCCGCGCTTATACAGACCACCCATGTTAGTATCTCGGTTACTGTTGGAGCTATTCCGATGTTCGTTGTTGCTGTGAAGAGAGCTCTCTGAACCTAGTTATACGCCATACCAAGTGTCGCTGTAAGTATCATAGCCGCGTTTATACAGATCACCCATGTTAGTATCTCGATTACTGTTGGAGCTATTCCAATGTTCGTTGCTGCTGTGAAGTGTTACGTCCCAGGCTGACCTTCGCGTACGTAGCGAGTTTATGGTTATGTACCCGGTTCGCGGTTGTATTGCAATCTTTTTGGCCACGCGGTACATGCGCCCGTCGTATGCCAGGGATCCGCGCGTGACTCGATGTATGTACTCACCAAACGTTCTGATTCTATTTGTCCTTGACAACTGGACGTCTCGGGTCCGCAGGATGGAGGTCTTGCACGATGAGCGGTTGTGCAGGTACGTCGATGGGTGTTAATGTCCACTCGTCTTGGACAGGTTGTGCCGGTGTTACAGTTCGTACAGGTGCTGGGTTGACACTCAGAGACGCGTAGAATTCGCGATGTATTTTCCGCAAGTGGTATCTACGTCCACCGTGGCGTTTACGTCCCATGAGCCGGTTATAATCCAAGAAAAGGTACAAGTCCTCTGTGCGGCTGATTCACGCACCACCGAGTATTGTACTAGAAATATAATTGCCAAGTACGTATTATAACCTGTGCGGCTGATTCACGCACCTCCGATTACTACGTAGGCCTCGCTGAACTCGTTTTAAGCTATAATGATCCCGTGCGGCGGATTCTCGCACCTCTGAATCACTTAGAACGAGGGTAATTACCTTATATGTGATGGCTCGTATGAGATGAATGAAGGTGAGTTTAAGTATAAGTATAACTATGAACGATTAAATACTGGTTTTATTATAAGTATAAGAATATAACTAAGTACAAATTCTATCACTAATGCTCGCTATGAGACTTGGTACTTTACTAATAATTGCTAAGTATAGAGGGGCTCTAACCCTTGACAAAGTATCGCGTCGATGAACAGCTCCGGAGCGTCGGAGCTCGGAGTGGAGACTGGCGTGAAGCTGCTTGTTCGCAGGGTCTTTTATATGGTTAAAATATCGAGTGGGGGTTGGTCTTATCGGTAGTTAGAGATTTTGGTCGCACGGATGTTCGTTACAATATTTGGGTTACGTGTTGGCCGGAGGTCCCGGTCAGCGGATGTTTATAAAGATTAGATAGTGAGGTTCGCTCGCAGGGTGTTTACAACGTCGAGATAAAGAATTTCGGTCGGAGGATGTTTATAAGATTAAGATATCGAAGTTCGGTCGGAGGATGTTTAGAGTATCGAGATAACAGAGTTCGGTCGAAGGATGTTTATAAGATTCAGATAACGAATTTCGGTTGGCGGATGTTTATAAGATAAGAAAGAATTTGGCTCGGCGACATAGATAATCGTGGTTCGGCGGATGTTTATAAGATAAGAAAGATTTTTGGTCGCTGAATATTTATAACGAAGGTCGGCGGATGTATTATGAGATAGGGTGATCGCTGATGAGAACAAGAGGTGAGTAATATGCTCGAAGTCCGAAGAGTACAAGTTACGTAATCGCGGTTCGCTTGCGGTATAACGGGTGAGTAATTAGTACATTATTATGTTGTCTATAGGTTGTCGGTGCGGTACGAGGTCTTAGATGTACGGTAAGTATAACGGGTGAGTATATAATAAGGTAAGTATAATGTAGTGGTATGTTCGGAGAAAGTGTAAAATATGAAGGGTAGAGAAAATTATTAGAAGAGTGATAGTATGTTAGGTTGATAGAGGGAGGTTAGGGCTAGGTTAGGGTAGGTTAAGCTAGGAGTAGGTTTTTAAGCGTAGCGATTAAATGATTAAGAACTAAAATTAACGGCTAATTCAATACGGAGGAGGTCCGTCCGACGTCACAGAAGAGAGCTCTCTGAACCTAGTTATATGCCATGCTAAGTGTCGCTGTAAGTATCATAGCCGCGCTTATACAAACCGCCCATGTTAGTATCTCGGTTACTGTTGGAGCTATTCCGATGTTCGTTGTTGCTGTGAAGAGAGCTCTCTGAACCTAGTTATATGCCATACTAAGTGTCGCTGTAAGTATCATAGCCGCGCTAATACAGACCACCCATGTTAGTATCTCGGTTACTGTTGGAGCTATTCCGATGTTCGTTGTTGCTGTGAACAGAGCTCTCTGAACCTAGTTATATGACATACTAAGTGTCGCTGTAAGTATCATAGCCGCGCTTATACAGACCACCCATGTTAGTATCTCGGTTACTGTTGGAGCTATTCCGATGTTCGTTGTTGCTGTGAACAGAGCTCTCTGAACCTAGTTATATGCCATACTAAGTGTCGCTGTAAGTATCATAGCCGCGCTTATACAGACCACCCATGTTAGTATCTCGGTTACTGTTGGAGCTATTCCGATGTTCGTTGTTGCTGTGAAGAGAGCTCTCTGAACCTAGTTATATGCCATACTAAGTGTCGCTGTAAGTATCATAGCCGCGCTTATACAGACCACCCATGTTAGTATCTCGGTTACTGTTGGAGCTATTCCGATGTTCGTTGTTGCTGTGAACAGAGCTCTCTTAACCTAGTTATATGCCATACTAAGTGTCGCTGTAAGTATCATAGCCGCGCTTATACAGACCACCCATGTTAGTATCTCGGTTACTGTTGGAGCTATTCCGATGTTCGTTGTTGCTGTGAAGAGAGCTCTCTGAACCTAGTTATACGCCATACTAAGTGTCGCTGTAAGTATCATAGCCGCGCTTATACAGACCACCCATGTTAGTATCTCGGTTACTGTTGGAGCTATTCCGATGTTCGTTGTTGCTGTGAACGGAGCTCTTTGAACCTAGTTATATGCCATACTAAGTGTCGCTGTAAGTATCATAGCCGCGCTAATACAGACCACCCATGTTAGTATCTCGGTTACTGTTGGAGCTATTCCGATGTTCGTTGTTGCTGTGAACAGAGCTCTCTGAACCTAGTTATATGCCATACTAAGTGTCGCTGTAAGTATCATAGCCGCGCTTATACAGACCACCCATGTTAGTATCTCGGTTACTGTTGGAGCTATTCCGATGTTCGTTGTTGCTGTGAACAGAGCTCTCTGAACCTAGTTATATGCCATACTAAGTGTCGCTGTAAGTATCATAGCCGCGCTTATACAGACCACCCATGTTAGTATCTCGGTTACTGTTGGAGCTATTCCGATGTTCGTTGTTGCTGTGAAGAGAGCTCTCTGAACCTAGTTATATGCCATACTAAGTGTCGCTGTAAGTATCATAGCCGCGCTTATACAGACCACCCATGTTAGTATCTCGGTTACTGTTGGAGCTATTCCGATGTTCGTTGTTGCTGTGAACAGAGCTCTCTGAACCTAGTTATATGCCATACTAAGTGTCGCTGTAAGTATCATAGCCGCGCTTATACAGACCACCCATGTTAGTATCTCGGTTACTGTTGGAGCTATTCCGATGTTCGTTGTTGCTGTGAAGAGAGCTCTCTGAACCTAGTTATACGCCATACTAAGTGTCGCTGTAAGTATCATAGCCGCGCTTATACAGACCACCCATGTTAGTATCTCGGTTACTGTTGGAGCTATTCCAATGTTCGTTGTTGCTGTGAAGAGAGCTCTCTGAACCTAGTTATATGCCATACTAAGTGTCGCTGTAAGTATCATAGCCGCGCTTATACAGACCACCCATGTTAGTATCTCGGTTACTGTTGGAGCTATTCCGATGTTCGTTGTTGCTGTGAACGGAGCTCTCTGAACCTAGTTATATGCCATACTAAGTGTCGCTGTAAGTATCATAGCCGCGCTTATACAGACCACCCATGTTAGTATCTCGGTTACTGTTGGAGCTATTCCGATGTTCGTTGTTGCTGTGAACAGAGCTCTCTGAACCTAGTTATATGCCATACTAAGTGTCGCTGTAAGTATCATAGCCGCGCTTATACAGACCACCCATGTTAGTATCTCGGTTACTGTTGGAGCTATTCCGATGTTCGTTGTTGCTGTGAAGAGAGCTCTCTGAAGCTAGTTATATGCCATACTAAGTGTCGCTGTAAGTATCATAGCCTGGCTTTTACAGACCACCCATGTTAGTATCTCGGTTACTGTTGGAGCTTTTCCGATGTTCGTTGTTGCTGTGAACAGAGCTCTCTGAACCTAGTTATATGCCATACTAAGTGTCGCTGTAAGTATCATAGCCGCGCTTATACAGACCACCCATGTTAGTATCTCGGTTACTGTTGGAGCTATTCCGATGTTCGTTGTTGCTGTGAACGGAGCTCTCTGAACCTAGTTATATGCCATACTAAGTGTCGCTGTAAGTATCATAGCCGCGCTAATACAGACCACCCATGTTAGTATCTCGGTTACTGTTGGAGCTATTCCGATGTTCGTTGTTGCTGTGAACAGAGCTCTCTGAACCTAGTTATATGCCATACTAAGTGTCGCTGTAAGTATCATAGCCGCGCTTATACAGACCACCCATGTTAGTATCTCGGTTACTGTTGGAGCTATTCCGATGTTCGTTGTTGCTGTGAACGGAGCTCTTTGAACCTAGTTATATGCCATACTAAGTGTCGCTGTAAGTATCATAGCCGCGCTAATACAGACCACCCATGTTAGTATCTCGGTTACTGTTGGAGCTATTCCGATGTTCGTTGTTGCTGTGAACAGAGCTCTCTGAACCTAGTTATATGCCATACTAAGTGTCGCTGTAAGTATCATAGCCGCGCTTATACAGACCACCCATGTTAGTATCTCGGTTACTGTTGGAGCTATTCCGATGTTCGTTGTTGCTGTGAAGAGAGCTCTCTGAACCTAGTTATATGCCATACTAAGTGTCGCTGTAAGTATCATAGCCGCGCTTATACAGACCACCCATGTTAGTATCTCGGTTACTGTTGGAGCTATTCCGATGTTCGTTGTTGCTGTGAACAGAGCTCTCTGAACCTAGTTATATGCCATACTAAGTGTCGCTGTAAGTATCATAGCCGCGCTTATACAGACCACCCATGTTAGTATCTCGGTTACTGTTGGAGCTATTCCGATGTTCGTTGTTGCTGTGAAGAGAGCTCTCTGAACCTAGTTATACGCCATACTAAGTGTCGCTGTAAGTATCATAGCCGCGTTTATACAGATCACCCATGTTAGTATCTCGGTTACTGTTGGAGCTATTCCAATGTTCGTTGTTGCTGTGAAGAGAGCTCTCTGAACCTAGTTATATGCCATACTAAGTGTCGCTGTAAGTATCATAGCCGCGCTAATACAGACCACCCATGTTAGTATCTCGGTTACTGTTGGAGCTATTCCGATGTTCGTTGTTGCTGTGAACAGAGCTCTCTGAACCTAGTTATATGCCATACTAAGTGTCGCTGTAAGTATCATAGCCGCGCTTATACAGACCACCCATGTTAGTATCTCGGTTACTGTTGGAGCTATTCCGATGTTCGTTGTTGCTGTGAACAGAGCTCTCTGAACCTAGTTATATGCCATACTAAGTGTCGCTGTAAGTATCATAGCCGCTCTTATACAGACCACCCATGTTAGTATCTCGGTTACTGTTGGAGCTATTCCGATGTTCGTTGATGCTGTGAAGAGAGCTCTCTGAAGCTAGTTATATGCCATACTAAGTGTCGCTGTAAGTATCATAGCCGCGCTTATACAGACCACCCATGTTAGTATCTCGGTTACTGTTGGAGCTATTCCGATGTTCGTTGTTGCTGTGAAGAGAGCTCTCTGAACCTAGTTATATGCCATACTAAGTGTCGCTGTAAGTATCATAGCCGCGCTTATACAGACCACCCATGTTAGTATCTCGGTTACTGTTGGAGCTATTCCGATGTTCGTTGTTGCTGTGAACAGAGCTCTCTGAACCTAGTTATATGCCATACTAAGTGTCGCTGTAAGTATCATAGCCGCGCTTATACAGACCACCCATGTTAGTATCTCGGTTACTGTTGGAGCTATTCCGATGTTCGTTGTTGCTGTGAAGAGAGCTCTCTGAACCTAGTTATACGCCATACTAAGTGTCGCTGTAAGTATCATAGCCGCGTTTATACAGATCACCCATGTTAGTATCTCGGTTACTGTTGGAGCTATTCCAATGTTCGTTGTTGCTGTGAAGAGAGCTCTCTGAACCTAGTTATATGCCATACTAAGTGTCGCTGTAAGTATCATAGCCGCGCTAATACAGACCACCCATGTTAGTATCTCGGTTACTGTTGGAGCTATTCCGATGTTCGTTGTTGCTGTGAACAGAGCTCTCTGAACCTAGTTATATGCCATACTAAGTGTCGCTGTAAGTATCATAGCCGCGCTTATACAGACCACCCATGTTAGTATCTCGGTTACTGTTGGAGCTATTCCGATGTTCGTTGTTGCTGTGAACAGAGCTCTCTGAACCTAGTTATATGCCATACTAAGTGTCGCTGTAAGTATCATAGCCGCTCTTATACAGACCACCCATGTTAGTATCTCGGTTACTGTTGGAGCTATTCCGATGTTCGTTGATGCTGTGAAGAGAGCTCTCTGAAGCTAGTTATATGCCATACTAAGTGTCGCTGTAAGTATCATAGCCGCGCTTATACAGACCACCCATGTTAGTATCTCGGTTACTGTTGGAGCTATTCCGATGTTCGTTGTTGCTGTGAACGGAGCTCTCTGAACCTAGTTATATGCCATACTAAGTGTCGCTGTAAGTATCATAGCCGCGCTAATACAGAACACCCATGTTAGTATCTCGGTTACTGTTGGAGCTATTCCGATGTTCGTTGTTGCTGTGAACAGAGCTCTCTGAACCTAGTTATATGCCATACTAAGTGTCGCTGTAAGTATCATAGCCGCGCTTATACAGACCACCCATGTTAGTATCTCGGTTACTGTTGGAGCTATTCCGATGTTCGTTGTTGCTGTGAACAGAGCTCTCTGAACCTAGTTATATGCCATACTAAGTGTCGCTGTAAGTATCATAGCCGCGCTTATACAGACCACCCATGTTAGTATCTCGGTTACTGTTGGAGCTATTCCGATGTTCGTTGTTGCTCTGAACAGAGCTCTCTGAACCTAGTTATATGCCATACTAAGTGTCGCTGTAAGTATCATAGCCGCGCTTATACAGACCACCCATGTTAGTATCTCGGTTACTGTTGGAGCTATTCCGATGTTCGTTGTTGCTGTGAAGAGAGCTCTCTGAACCTAGTTATACGCCATACTAAGTGTCGCTGTAAGTATCATAGCCGCGTTTATACAGATCACCCATGTTAGTATCTCGGTTACTGTTGGAGCTATTCCAATGTTCGTTGTTGCTGTGAAGAGAGCTCTCTGAACCTAGTTATATGCCATACTAAGTGTCGCTGTAAGTATCATAGCCGCGCTAATACAGACCACCCATGTTAGTATCTCGGTTACTGTTGGAGCTATTCCGATGTTCGTTGTTGCTGTGAACAGAGCTCTCTGAACCTAGTTATATGCCATACTAAGTGTCGCTGTAAGTATCATAGCCGCGCTTATACAGACCACCCATGTTAGTATCTCGGTTACTGTTGGAGCTATTCCGATGTTCGTTGTTGCTGTGAACAGAGCTCTCTGAACCTAGTTATATGCCATACTAAGTGTCGCTGTAAGTATCATAGCCGCTCTTATACAGACCACCCATGTTAGTATCTCGGTTACTGTTGGAGCTATTCCGATGTTCGTTGATGCTGTGAAGAGAGCTCTCTGAAGCTAGTTATATGCCATACTAAGTGTCGCTGTAAGTATCATAGCCGCGCTTATACAGACCACCCATGTTAGTATCTCGGTTACTGTTGGAGCTATTCCGATGTTCGTTGTTGCTGTGAACGGAGCTCTCTGAACCTAGTTATATGCCATACTAAGTGTCGCTGTAAGTATCATAGCCGCGCTTATACAGACCACCCATGTTAGTATCTCGGTTACTGTTGGAGCTATTCCGATGTTCGTTGTTGCTGTGAAGAGAGCTCTCTGAACCTAGTTATACGCCATACTAAGTGTCGCTGTAAGTATCATAGCCGCGCTTATACAGACCACCCATGTTAGTATCTCGGTTACTGTTGGAGCTATTCAGATGTTCGTTGTTGCTGTGAAGAGAGCTCTCTGAACCTAGTTATACGCCATACTAAGTGTCGCTGTAAGTATCATAGCCGCGTTTATACAGATCACCCATGTTAGTATCTCGGTTACTGTTGGAGCTATTCCGATGTTCGTTGTTGCTGTGAACGGAGCTCTCTGAACCTAGTTATATGCCATACTAAGTGTCGCTGTAAGTATCATAGCCGCGCTAATACAGAACACCCATGTTAGTATCTCGGTTACTGTTGGAGCTATTCCGATGTTCGTTGTTGCTGTGAACAGAGCTCTCTGAACCTAGTTATATGCCATACTAAGTGTCGCTGTAAGTATCATAGCCGCGCTTATACAGACCACCCATGTTAGTATCTCGGTTACTGTTGGAGCTATTCCGATGTTCGTTGTTGCTGTGAACAGAGCTCCCTGAACCTAGTTATATGCCATACTAAGTGTCGCTGTAAGTATCATAGCCGCGCTTATACAGACCACCCATGTTAGTATCTCGGTTACTGTTGGAGCTATTCCGATGTTCGTTGTTGCTCTGAACAGAGCTCTCTGAACCTAGTTATATGCCATACTAAGTGTCGCTGTAAGTATCATAGCCGCGCTTATACAGACCACCCATGTTAGTATCTCGGTTACTGTTGGAGCTATTCCGATGTTCGTTGTTGCTGTGAAGAGAGCTCTCTGAACCTAGTTATACGCCATACTAAGTGTCGCTGTAAGTATCATAGCCGCGTTTATACAGATCACCCATGTTAGTATCTCGGTTACTGTTGGAGCTATTCCAATGTTCGTTGTTGCTGTGAAGAGAGCTCTCTGAACCTAGTTATATGCCATACTAAGTGTCGCTGTAAGTATCATAGCCGCGCTAATACAGACCACCCATGTTAGTATCTCGGTTACTGTTGGAGCTATTCCGATGTTCGTTGTTGCTGTGAACAGAGCTCTCTGAACCTAGTTATATGCCATACTAAGTGTCGCTGTAAGTATCATAGCCGCGCTTATACAGACCACCCATGTTAGTATCTCGGTTACTGTTGGAGCTATTCCGATGTTCGTTGTTGCTGTGAACAGAGCTCTCTGAACCTAGTTATATGCCATACTAAGTGTCGCTGTAAGTATCATAGCCGCTCTTATACAGACCACCCATGTTAGTATCTCGGTTACTGTTGGAGCTATTCCGATGTTCGTTGATGCTGTGAAGAGAGCTCTCTGAAGCTAGTTATATGCCATACTAAGTGTCGCTGTAAGTATCATAGCCGCGCTTATACAGACCACCCATGTTAGTATCTCGGTTACTGTTGGAGCTATTCCGATGTTCGTTGTTGCTGTGAACGGAGCTCTCTGAACCTAGTTATATGCCATACTAAGTGTCGCTGTAAGTATCATAGCCGCGCTTATACAGACCACCCATGTTAGTATCTCGGTTACTGTTGGAGCTATTCCGATGTTCGTTGTTGCTGTGAAGAGAGCTCTCTGAACCTAGTTATACGCCATACTAAGTGTCGCTGTAAGTATCATAGCCGCGCTTATACAGACCACCCATGTTAGTATCTCGGTTACTGTTGGAGCTATTCAGATGTTCGTTGTTGCTGTGAAGAGAGCTCTCTGAACCTAGTTATACGCCATACTAAGTGTCGCTGTAAGTATCATAGCCGCGCTTATACAGACCACCCATGTTAGTATCTCGGTTACTGTTGGAGCTATTCCGATGTTCGTTGTTGCTGTGAACGGAGCTCTTTGAACCTAGTTATATGCCATACTAAGTGTCGCTGTAAGTATCATAGCCGCGCTAATACAGACCACCCATGTTAGTATCTCGGTTACTGTTGGAGCTATTCCGATGTTCGTTGTTGCTGTGAACAGAGCTCTCTGAACCTAGTTATATGCCATACTAAGTGTCGCTGTAAGTATCATAGCCGCGCTTATACAGACCACCCATGTTAGTATCTCGGTTACTGTTGGAGCTATTCCGATGTTCGTTGTTGCTGTGAAGAGAGCTCTCTGAAGCTAGTTATATGCCATACTAAGTGTCGCTGTAAGTATCATAGCCGCGCTTATACAGACCACCAATGTTAGTATCTCGGTTACTGTTGGAGCTATTCCGATGTTCGTTGATGCTGTGAAGAGAGCTCTCTGAAGCTAGTTATATGCCATACTAAGTGTCGCTGTAAGTATCATAGCCGCGCTTATACAGACCACCCATGTTAGTATCTCGGTTACTGTTGGAGCTATTCCGATGTTCGTTGTTGCTGTGAACGGAGCTCTCTGAACCTAGTTATATGCCATACTAAGTGTCGCTGTAAGTATCATAGCCGCGCTAATACAGACCACCCATGTTAGTATCTCGGTTACTGTTGGAGCTATTCCGATGTTCGTTGTTGCTGTGAACAGAGCTCTCTGAACCTAGTTATATGCCATACTAAGTGTCGCTGTAAGTATCATAGCCGCGCTTATACAGACCACCCATGTTAGTATCTCGGTTACTGTTGGAGCTATTCCGATGTTCGTTGTTGCTGTGAAGAGAGCTCTCTGAACCTAGTTATATGCCATACTAAGTGTCGCTGTAAGTATCATAGCCGCGCTTATACAGACCGCCCATGTTAGTATCTCGGTTACTGTTGGAGCTATTCCGATGTTCGTTGTTGCTCTGAACAGAGCTCTCTGAACCTAGTTATATGCCATACTAAGTGTCGCTGTAAGTATCATAGCCGCGCTTATACAGACCACCCATGTTAGTATCTCGGTTACTGTTGGAGCTATTCCGATGTTCGTTGTTGCTGTGAAGAGAGCTCTCTGAACCTAGTTATACGCCATACTAAGTGTCGCTGTAAGTATCATAGCCGCGCTTATACAGACCACCCATGTTAGTATCTCGGTTACTGTTGGAGCTATTCCGATGTTCGTTGTTGCTGTGAAGAGAGCTCTCTGAACCTAGTTATACGCCATACTAAGTGTCGCTGTAAGTATCATAGCCGCGCTTATACAGACCACCCATGTTAGTATCTCGGTTACTGTTGGAGCTATTCCGATGTTCGTTGTTGCTGTGAACGGAGCTCTTTGAACCTAGTTATATGCCATACTAAGTGTCGCTGTAAGTATCATAGCCGCGCTAATACAGACCACCCATGTTAGTATCTCGGTTACTGTTGGAGCTATTCCGATGTTCGTTGTTGCTGTGAACAGAGCTCTCTGAACCTAGTTATATGCCATACTAAGTGTCGCTGTAAGTATCATAGCCGCGCTTATACAGACCACCCATGTTAGTATCTCGGCTACTGTTGGAGCTATTCCGATGTTCGTTGTTGCTGTGAAGAGAGCTCTCTGAAGCTAGTTATATGCCATACTAAGTGTCGCTGTAAGTATCATAGCCTGGCTTTTACAGACCACCCATGTTAGTATCTCGGTTACTGTTGGAGCTATTCCGATGTTCGTTGTTGCTGTGAACAGAGCTCTCTGAACCTAGTTATATGCCATACTAAGTGTCGCTGTAAGTATCATAGCCGCGCTTATACAGACCACCCATGTTAGTATCTCGGTTACTGTTGGAGCTATTCCAATGTTCGTTGTTGCTGTGAAGAGAGCTCTCTGAACCTAGTTATATGCCATACTAAGTGTCGCTGTAAGTATCATAGCCGCGCTTATACAGACCACCCATGTTAGTATCTCGGCTACTGTTGGGGCTATTCCGATGTTCGTTGTTGCTGTGAACAGAGCTCTCTGAACCTAGTTATATGCCATACTAAGTGTCGCTGTAAGTATCATAGCCGCGCTTATACAGACCACCCATGTTAGTATCTCGGTTACTGTTGTAGCTATTCCGATGTTCGTTGTTGCTGTGAACAGAGCTCTCTGAACCTAGTTATATGCCATACTAAGTGTCGCTGTAAGTATCATAGCCGCTCTTATACAGACCACCCATGTTAGTATCGCGGTTACTGTTGGAGCTATTCCGATGTTCGTTGATGCTGTGAAGAGAGCTCTCTGAAGCTAGTTATATGCCATACTAAGTGTCGCTGTAAGTATCATAGCCGCGCTTATACAGACCACCCATGTTAGTATCTCGGTTACTGTTGGAGCTATTCCGATGTTCGTTGTTGCTGTGAAGAGAGCTCTCTGAACCTAGTTATACGCCATACTAAGTGTCGCTGTAAGTATCATAGCCGCGCTTATACAGACCACCCATGTTAGTATCTCGGTTACTGTTGGAGCTATTCCGATGTTCGTTGTTGCTGTGAAGAGAGCTCTCTGAACCTAGTTATACGCCATACTAAGTGTCGCTGTAAGTATCATAGCCGCGCTTATACAGACCACCCATGTTAGTATCTCGGTTACTGTTGGAGCTATTCCGATGTTCGTTGTTGCTGTGAACGGAGCTCTTTGAACCTAGTTATATGCCATACTAAGTGTCGCTGTAAGTATCATAGCCGCGCTAATACAGACCACCCATGTTAGTATCTCGGTTACTGTTGGAGCTATTCCGATGTTCGTTGTTGCTGTGAACAGAGCTCTCTGAACCTAGTTATATGCCATACTAAGTGTCGCTGTAAGTATCATAGCCGCGCTTATACAGACCACCCATGTTAGTATCTCGGCTACTGTTGGAGCTATTCCGATGTTCGTTGTTGCTGTGAAGAGAGCTCTCTGAAGCTAGTTATATGCCATACTAAGTGTCGCTGTAAGTATCATAGCCTGGCTTTTACAGACCACCCATGTTAGTATCTCGGTTACTGTTGGAGCTATTCCGATGTTCGTTGTTGCTGTGAACAGAGCTCTCTGAACCTAGTTATATGCCATACTAAGTGTCGCTGTAAGTATCATAGCCGCGCTTATACAGACCACCCATGTTAGTATCTCGGTTACTGTTGGAGCTATTCCAATGTTCGTTGTTGCTGTGAAGAGAGCTCTCTGAACCTAGTTATATGCCATACTAAGTGTCGCTGTAAGTATCATAGCCGCGCTTATACAGACCACCCATGTTAGTATCTCGGCTACTGTTGGGGCTATTCCGATGTTCGTTGTTGCTGTGAACAGAGCTCTCTGAACCTAGTTATATGCCATACTAAGTGTCGCTGTAAGTATCATAGCCGCGCTTATACAGACCACCCATGTTAGTATCTCGGTTACTGTTGTAGCTATTCCGATGTTCGTTGTTGCTGTGAACAGAGCTCTCTGAACCTAGTTATATGCCATACTAAGTGTCGCTGTAAGTATCATAGCCGCTCTTATACAGACCACCCATGTTAGTATCGCGGTTACTGTTGGAGCTATTCCGATGTTCGTTGATGCTGTGAAGAGAGCTCTCTGAAGCTAGTTATATGCCATACTAAGTGTCGCTGTAAGTATCATAGCCGCGCTTATACAGACCACCCATGTTAGTATCTCGGTTACTGTTGGAGCTATTCCGATGTTCGTTGTTGCTGTGAACGGAGCTCTCTGAACCTAGTTATATGCCATACTAAGTGTCGCTGTAAGTATCATAGCCGCGCTAATACAGACCACCCATGTTAGTATCTCGGTTACTGTTGGAGCTATTCCGATGTTCGTTGTTGCTGTGAAGAGAGCTCTCTGAACCTAGTTATATGCCATACTAAGTGTCGCTGTAAGTATCATAGCCGCGCTTATACAGACCGCCCATGTTAGTATCTCGGTTACTGTTGGAGCTATTCCGATGTTCGTTGTTGCTCTGAACAGAGCTCTCTGAACCTAGTTATATGCCATACTAAGTGTCGCTGTAAGTATCATAGCCGCGCTTATACAGACCACCCATGTTAGTATCTCGGTTACTGTTGGAGCTATTCCGATGTTCGTTGTTGCTGTGAAGAGAGCTCTCTGAAGCTAGTTATATGCCATACTAAGTGTCGCTGTAAGTATCATAGCCGCGCTTATACAGACCACCAATGTTAGTATCTCGGTTACTGTTGGAGCTATTCCGATGTTCGTTGATGCTGTGAAGAGAGCTCTCTGAAGCTAGTTATATGCCATACTAAGTGTCGCTGTAAGTATCATAGCCGCGCTTATACAGACCACCCATGTTAGTATCTCGGTTACTGTTGGAGCTATTCCGATGTTCGTTGTTGCTGTGAACGGAGCTCTCTGAACCTAGTTATATGCCATACTAAGTGTCGCTGTAAGTATCATAGCCGCGCTAATACAGACCACCCATGTTAGTATCTCGGTTACTGTTGGAGCTATTCCGATGTTCGTTGTTGCTGTGAACAGAGCTCTCTGAACCTAGTTATATGCCATACTAAGTGTCGCTGTAAGTATCATAGCCGCGCTTATACAGACCACCCATGTTAGTATCTCGGTTACTGTTGGAGCTATTCCGATGTTCGTTGTTGCTGTGAAGAGAGCTCTCTGAACCTAGTTATATGCCATACTAAGTGTCGCTGTAAGTATCATAGCCGCGCTTATACAGACCGCCCATGTTAGTATCTCGGTTACTGTTGGAGCTATTCCGATGTTCGTTGTTGCTCTGAACAGAGCTCTCTGAACCTAGTTATATGCCATACTAAGTGTCGCTGTAAGTATCATAGCCGCGCTTATACAGACCACCCATGTTAGTATCTCGGTTACTGTTGGAGCTATTCCGATGTTCGTTGTTGCTGTGAAGAGAGCTCTCTGAACCTAGTTATACGCCATACTAAGTGTCGCTGTAAGTATCATAGCCGCGCTTATACAGACCACCCATGTTAGTATCTCGGTTACTGTTGGAGCTATTCCGATGTTCGTTGTTGCTGTGAAGAGAGCTCTCTGAACCTAGTTATACGCCATACTAAGTGTCGCTGTAAGTATCATAGCCGCGTTTATACAGACCACCCATGTTAGTATCTCGGTTACTGTTGGAGCTATTCCGATGTTCGTTGTTGCTGTGAACGGAGCTCTTTGAACCTAGTTATATGCCATACTAAGTGTCGCTGTAAGTATCATAGCCGCGCTAATACAGACCACCCATGTTAGTATCTCGGTTACTGTTGGAGCTATTCCGATGTTCGTTGTTGCTGTGAACAGAGCTCTCTGAACCTAGTTATATGCCATACTAAGTGTCGCTGTAAGTATCATAGCCGCGCTTATACAGACCACCCATGTTAGTATCTCGGCTACTGTTGGAGCTATTCCGATGTTCGTTGTTGCTGTGAAGAGAGCTCTCTGAAGCTAGTTATATGCCATACTAAGTGTCGCTGTAAGTATCATAGCCTGGCTTTTACAGACCACCCATGTTAGTATCTCGGTTACTGTTGGAGCTATTCCGATGTTCGTTGTTGCTGTGAACAGAGCTCTCTGAACCTAGTTATATGCCATACTAAGTGTCGCTGTAAGTATCATAGCCGCGCTTATACAGACCACCCATGTTAGTATCTCGGTTACTGTTGGAGCTATTCCAATGTTCGTTGTTGCTGTGAAGAGAGCTCTCTGAACCTAGTTATATGCTATACTAAGTGTCGCTGTAAGTATCATAGCCGCGCTTATACAGACCACCCATGTTAGTATCTCGGTTACTGTTGGAGCTATTCCGATGTTCGTTGTTGCTGTGAACGGAGCTCTCTGAACCTAGTTATATGCCATACTAAGTGTCGCTGTAAGTATCATAGCCGCGCTAATACAGACCACCCATGTTAGTATCTCGGTTACTGTTGGAGCTATTCCGATGTTCGTTGTTGCTGTGAACAGAGCTCTCTGAACCTAGTTATATGCCATACTAAGTGTCGCTGTAAGTATCATAGCCGCGCTTATACAGACCACCCATGTTAGTATCTCGGTTACTGTTGTAGCTATTCCGATGTTCGTTGTTGCTGTGAACAGAGCTCTCTGAACCTAGTTATATGCCATACTAAGTGTCGCTGTAAGTATCATAGCCGCGCTTATACAGACCACCCATGTTAGTATCTCGGTTACTGTTGGAGCTATTCCAATGTTCGTTGTTGCTGTGAAGAGAGCTCTCTGAACCTAGTTATATGCCATACTAAGTGTCGCTGTAAGTATCATAGCCGCGCTTATACAGACCACCCATGTTAGTATCTCGGCTACTGTTGGGGCTATTCCGATGTTCGTTGTTGCTGTGAACAGAGCTCTCTGAACCTAGTTATATGCCATACTAAGTGTCGCTGTAAGTATCATAGCCGCGCTTATACAGACCACCCATGTTAGTATCTCGGTTACTGTTGGAGCTATTCCGATGTTCGTTGTTGCTGTGAACAGAGCTCTCTGAACCTAGTTATATGCCATACTAAGTGTCGCTGTAAGTATCATAGCCGCGCTTATACAGACCACCCATGTTAGTATCTCGGTTACTGTTGGAGCTATTCCGATGTTCGTTGTTGCTGTGAAGAGAGCTCTCTGAAGCTAGTTATATGCCATACTAAGTGTCGCTGTAAGTATCATAGCCGCGCTAATACAGACCACCAATGTTAGTATCTCGGTTACTGTTGGAGCTATTCCGATGTTCGTTGATGCTGTGAAGAGAGCTCTCTGAAGCTAGTTATATGCCATACTAAGTGTCGCTGTAAGTATCATAGCCGCGCTTATACAGACCACCCATGTTAGTATCTCGGTTACTGTTGGAGCTATTCCGATGTTCGTTGTTGCTGTGAACGGAGCTCTCTGAACCTAGTTATATGCCATACTAAGTGTCGCTGTAAGTATCATAGCCGCGCTAATACAGACCACCCATGTTAGTATCTCGGTTACTGTTGGAGCTATTCCGATGTTCGTTGTTGCTGTGAAGAGAGCTCTCTGAACCTAGTTATACGCCATACTAAGTGTCGCTGTAAGTATCATAGCCGCGCTTATACAGACCACCCATGTTAGTATCTCGGTTACTGTTGGAGCTATTCCGATGTTCGTTGTTGCTGTGAAGAGAGCTCTCTGAACCTAGTTATACGCCATACTAAGTGTCGCTGTAAGTATCATAGCCGCGCTTATACAGACCACCCATGTTAGTATCTCGGTTACTGTTGGAGCTATTCCGATGTTCGTTGTTGCTGTGAACGGAGCTCTTTGAACCTAGTTATATGCCATACTAAGTGTCGCTGTAAGTATCATAGCCGCGCTAATACAGACCACCCATGTTAGTATCTCGGTTACTGTTGGAGCTATTCCGATGTTCGTTGTTGCTGTGAACAGAGCTCTCTGAACCTAGTTATATGCCATACTAAGTGTCGCTGTAAGTATCATAGCCGCGCTTATACAGACCACCCATGTTAGTATCTCGGCTACTGTTGGAGCTATTCCGATGTTCGTTGTTGCTGTGAAGAGAGCTCTCTGAAGCTAGTTATATGCCATACTAAGTGTCGCTGTAAGTATCATAGCCTGGCTTTTACAGACCACCCATGTTAGTATCTCGGTTACTGTTGGAGCTATTCCGATGTTCGTTGTTGCTGTGAACAGAGCTCTCTGAACCTAGTTATATGCCATACTAAGTGTCGCTGTAAGTATCATAGCCGCGCTTATACAGACCACCCATGTTAGTATCTCGGTTACTGTTGGAGCTATTCCAATGTTCGTTGTTGCTGTGAAGAGAGCTCTCTGAACCTAGTTATATGCCATACTAAGTGTCGCTGTAAGTATCATAGCCGCGCTTATACAGACCACCCATGTTAGTATCTCGGCTACTGTTGGGGCTATTCCGATGTTCGTTGTTGCTGTGAACAGAGCTCTCTGAACCTAGTTATATGCCATACTAAGTGTCGCTGTAAGTATCATAGCCGCGCTTATACAGACCACCCATGTTAGTATCTCGGTTACTGTTGTAGCTATTCCGATGTTCGTTGTTGCTGTGAACAGAGCTCTCTGAACCTAGTTATATGCCATACTAAGTGTCGCTGTAAGTATCATAGCCGCTCTTATACAGACCACCCATGTTAGTATCGCGGTTACTGTTGGAGCTATTCCGATGTTCGTTGATGCTGTGAAGAGAGCTCTCTGAAGCTAGTTATATGCCATACTAAGTGTCGCTGTAAGTATCATAGCCGCGCTTATACAGACCACCCATGTTAGTATCTCGGTTACTGTTGGAGCTATTCCGATGTTCGTTGTTGCTGTGAACGGAGCTCTCTGAACCTAGTTATATGCCATACTAAGTGTCGCTGTAAGTATCATAGCCGCGCTAATACAGACCACCCATGTTAGTATCTCGGTTACTGTTGGAGCTATTCCGATGTTCGTTGTTGCTGTGAACAGAGCTCTCTGAACCTAGTTATATGCCATACTAAGTGTCGCTGTAAGTATCATAGCCGCGCTTATACAGACCACCCATGTTAGTATCTCGGTTACTGTTGTAGCTATTCCGATGTTCGTTGTTGCTGTGAACAGAGCTCTCTGAACCTAGTTATATGCCATACTAAGTGTCGCTGTAAGTATCATAGCCGCTCTTATACAGACCACCCATGTTAGTATCGCGGTTACTGTTGGAGCTATTCCGATGTTCGTTGATGCTGTGAAGAGAGCTCTCTGAAGCTAGTTATATGCCATACTAAGTGTCGCTGTAAGTATCATAGCCGCGCTTATACAGACCACAAATGTTAGTATCTCGGTTACTGTTGGAGCTATTCCGATGTTCGTTGTTGCTGTGAACGGAGCTCTCTGAACCTAGTTATATGCCATACTAAGTGTCGCTGTAAGTATCATAGCCGCGCTAATACAGACCACCCATGTTAGTATCTCGGTTACTGTTGGAGCTATTCCGATGTTCGTTGTTGCTGTGAACAGAGCTCTCTGAACCTAGTTATATGCCATACTAAGTGTCGCTGTAAGTATCATAGCCGCGCTTATACAGACCACCCATGTTAGTATCTCGGTTACTGTTGGAGCTATTCCGATGTTCGTTGTTGCTGTGAACAGAGCTCTCTGAACCTAGTTATATGCCATACTAAGTGTCGCTGTAAGTATCATAGCCGCGCTTATACAGACCACCCATGTTAGTATCTCGGTTACTGTTGGAGCTATTCCGATGTTCGTTGTTGCTGTGAACAGAGCTCTCTGAACCTAGTTATATGCCATACTAAGTGTCGCTGTAAGTATCATAGCCGCGCTTATACAGACCACCCATGTTAGTATCTCGGTTACTGTTGGAGCTATTCCGATGTTCGTTGTTGCTGTGAACAGAGCTCTCTGAACCTAGTTATATGCCATACTAAGTGTCGCTGTAAGTATCATAGCCGCGCTTATACAGACCACCCATGTTAGTATCTCGGTTACTGTTGGAGCTATTCCGATGTTCGTTGTTGCTGTGAAGAGAGCTCTCTGAACCTAGTTATACGCCATACTAAGTGTCGCTGTAAGTATCATAGCCGCGTTTATACAGATCACCCATGTTAGTATCTCGGTTACTGTAGGAGCTATTCCGATGTTCGTTGTTGCTGTGAACGGAGCTCTCTGAACCTAGTTATATACCATACTAAGTGTCGCTGTAAGTATCATAGCCGCGCTAATACAGACCACCCATGTTAGTATCTCGGTTACTGTTGGAGCTATTCCGATGTTCGTTGTTGCTGTGAACAGAGCTCTCTGAACCTAGTTATATGCCATACTAAGTGTCGCTGTAAGTATCATAGCCGCGCTTATACAGTCCACCCATGTTAGTATCTCGGTTACTGTTGGAGCTATTCCGATGTTCGTTGTTGCTGTGAACAGAGCTCTCTGAACCTAGTTATATGCCATACTAAGTGTCGCTGTAAGTATCATAGCCGCGCTTATACAGACCACCCATGTTAGTATCTCGGTTACTGTTGGAGCTATTCCGATGTTCGTTGTTGCTGTGAAGAGAGCTCTCTGAACCTAGTTATATGCCATACTAAGTGTCGCTGTAAGTATCATAGCCGCGCTTATACAGACCACCCATGTTAGTATCTCGGTTACTGTTGGAGCTATTCCGATGTTCGTTGTTGCTGTGAACAGAGCTCTCTGAACCTAGTTATATGCCATACTAAGTGTCGCTGTAAGTATCATAGCCGCGCTTATACAGACCACCCATGTTAGTATCTCGGTTACTGTTGGAGCTATTCCGTTGTTCGTTGTTGCTGTGAAGAGAGCTCTCTGAAGCTAGTTATATGCCATACTAAGTGTCGCTGTAAGTATCATAGCCGCGCTTATACAGACCACCCATGTTAGTATCTCGGTTACTGTTGGAGCTATTCCGATGTTCGTTGTTGCTGTGAACAGAGCTCTCTGAACCTAGTTATATGCCATACTAAGTGTCGCTGTAAGTATCATAGCCGCGCTTATACAGACCACCCATGTTAGTATCTCGGTTACTGTTGGAGCTATTCCGATGTTCGTTGTTGCTGTGAACGGAGCTCTCTGAACCTAGTTATATACCATACTAAGTGTCGCTGTAAGTATCATAGCCGCGCTAATACAGACCACCCATGTTAGTATCTCGGTTACTGTTGGAGCTATTCCGATGTTCGTTGTTGCTGTGAAGAGAGCTCTCTGAAGCTAGTTATATGCCATACTAAGTGTCGCTGTAAGTATCATAGCCGCGCTTATACAGTCCACCCATGTTAGTATCTCGGTTACTGTTGGAGCTATTCCGATGTTCGTTGTTGCTGTGAACAGAGCTCTCTGAACCTAGTTATATGCCATACTAAGTGTCGCTGTAAGTATCATAGCCGCGCTTATACAGACCACCCATGTTAGTATCTCGGTTACTGTTGGAGCTATTCCGATGTTCGTTGTTGCTGTGAAGAGAGCTCTCTGAACCTAGTTATATGCCATACTAAGTGTCGCTGTAAGTATCATAGCCGCGCTTATACAGACCACCCATGTTAGTATCTCGGTTACTGTTGGAGCTATTCCGATGTTCGTTGTTGCTGTGAACAGAGCTCTCTGAACCTAGTTATATGCCATACTAAGTGTCGCTGTAAGTATCATAGCCGCGCTTATACAGACCACCCATGTTAGTATCTCGGTTACTGTTGGAGCTATTCCGTTGTTCGTTGTTGCTGTGAAGAGAGCTCTCTGAAGCTAGTTATATGCCATACTAAGTGTCGCTGTAAGTATCATAGCCGCGCTTATACAGACCACCCATGTTAGTATCTCGGTTACTGTTGGAGCTATTCCAATGTTCGTTGTTGCTGTGAAGAGAGCTCTCTGAACCTAGTTATATGCCATACTAAGTGTCGCTGTAAGTATCATAGCCGCGCTTATACAGACCACCCATGTTAGTATCTCGGTTACTGTTGGAGCTATTCCGATGTTCGTTGTTGCTGTGACCAGAGCTCTCTGAACCTAGTTATATGCCATACTAAGTGTCGCTGTAAGTATCATAGCCGCTCTTATACAGACCACCCATGTTAGTATCTCGGTTACTGTTGGAGCTATTCCGATGTTCGTTGATGCTGTGAAGAGAGCTCTCTGAACCTAGTTATATGCCATACTAAGTGTCGCTGTAAGTATCAAAGCCGCGCTTGTACAGACCACCCATGTTAGTATCTCGGTTACTGTTGGAGCTATTCCGATGTTCGTTGTTGCTGTGAACAGAGCTCTCTGAACCTAGTTATATGCCATACTAAGTGTCGCTGTAAGTATCATAGCCGCGCTTATACAGACCACCCATGTTAGTATCTCGGTTACTGTTGGAGCTATTCCGATGTTCGTTGTTGCTGTGAAGAGAGCTCTCTGAACCTAGTTATACGCCATACTAAGTGTCGCTGTAAGTATCATAGCCGCGTTTATACAGATCACCCATGTTAGTATCTCGGTTACTGTTGGAGCTATTCCAATGTTCGTTGTTGCTGTGAAGAGAGCTCTCTGAACCTAGTTATATGCCATACTAAGTGTCGCTGTAAGTATCATAGCCGCGCTAATACAGACCACCCATGTTAGTATCTCGGTTACTGTTGGAGCTATTCCGATGTTCGTTGTTGCTGTGAACAGAGCTCTCTGAACCTAGTTATATGCCATACTAAGTGTCGCTGTAAGTATCATAGCCGCGCTTATACAGACCACCCATGTTAGTATCTCGGTTACTGTTGGAGCTATTCCGATGTTCGTTGTTGCTGTGAACAGAGCTCTCTGAACCTAGTTATATGCCATACTAAGTGTCGCTGTAAGTATCATAGCCGCTCTTATACAGACCACCCATGTTAGTATCTCGGTTACTGTTGGAGCTATTCCGATGTTCGTTGATGCTGTGAAGAGAGCTCTCTGAAGCTAGTTATATGCCATACTAAGTGTCGCTGTAAGTATCATAGCCGCGCTTATACAGACCACCCATGTTAGTATCTCGGTTACTGTTGGAGCTATTCCGATGTTCGTTGTTGCTGTGAACGGAGCTCTCTGAACCTAGTTATATGCCATACTAAGTGTCGCTGTAAGTATCATAGCCGCGCTAATACAGACCACCCATGTTAGTATCTCGGTTACTGTTGGAGCTATTCCGATGTTCGTTGTTGCTGTGAACAGAGCTCTCTGAACCTAGTTATATGCCATACTAAGTGTCCCTGTAAGTATCATAGCCGCGCTTATACAGACCACCCATGTTAGTATCTCGGTTACTGTTGGAGCTATTCCGATGTTCGTTGTTGCTGTGAAGAGAGCTCTCTGAACCTAGTTATACGCCATACTAAGTGTCGCTGTAAGTATCATAGCCGCGCTTATACAGACCACCCATGTTAGTATCTCGGTTACTGTTGGAGCTATTCCGATGTTCGTTGTTGCTGTGAACAGAGCTCTCTGAACCTAGTTATATGCCATACTAAGTGTCGCTGTAAGTATCATAGCCGCGCTTATACAGACCACCCATGTTAGTATCTCGGTTACTGTTGGAGCTATTCCGATGTTCGTTGTTGCTCTGAAGAGAGCTCTCTGAACCTAGTTATATGCCATACTAAGTGTCGCTGTAAGTATCATAGCCGCGCTTATACAGACCACCCATGTTAGTATCTCGGTTACTGTTGGAGCTATTCCGATGTTCGTTGTTGCTGTGAACAGAGATCTCTGAACCTAGTTATATGCCATACTAAGTGTCGCTGTAAGTATCATAGCCGCGCTTATACAGACCACCCATGTTAGTATCTCGGTTACTGTTGGAGCTATTCCGATGTTCGTTGTTGCTGTGAACAGAGCTCTCTGAACCTAGTTATATGCCATACTAAGTGTCGCTGTAAGTATCATAGCCGCGCTTATACAGACCACCAATGTTAGTATCTCGGTTACTGTTGGAGCTATTCCGATGTTCGTTGTTGCTGTGAACAGAGCTCTCTGAACCTAGTTATATGCCATACTAAGTGTCGCTGTAAGTATCATAGCCGCGCTTATACAGAGCACCCATGTTAGTATCTCGGTTACTGTTGGAGCTATTCCGTTGTTCGTTGTTGCTGTGAAGAGAGCTCTCTGAAGCTAGTTATATGCCATACTAAGTGTCGCTGTAAGTATCATAGCCGCGTTTATACAGATCACCCATGTTAGTATCTCGGTTACTGTAGGAGCTATTCCGATGTTCGTTGTTGCTGTGAACGGAGCTCTCTGAACCTAGTTATATACCATACTAAGTGTCGCTGTAAGTATCATAGCCGCGCTAATACAGACCACCCATGTTAGTATCTCGGTTACTGTTGGAGCTATTCCGATGTTCGTTGTTGCTGTGAACAGAGCTCTCTGAACCTAGTTATATGCCATACTAAGTGTCGCTGTAAGTATCATAGCCGCGCTTATACAGACCACCCATGTTAGTATCTCGGTTACTGTTGGAGCTATTCCGATGTTCGTTGTTGCTGTGAACAGAGCTCTCTGAACCTAGTTATATGCCATACTAAGTGTCGCTGTAAGTATCATAGCCGCGCTTATACAGACCACCCATGTTAGTATCTCGGTTACTGTTGGAGCTATTCCGATGTTCGTTGTTGCTGTGAAGAGAGCTCTCTGAACCTAGTTATATGCCATACTAAGTGTCGCTGTAAGTATCATAGCCGCGCTTATACAGACCACCCATGTTAGTATCTCGGTTACTGTTGGAGCTATTCCGATGTTCGTTGTTGCTGTGAACAGAGCTCTCTGAACCTAGTTATATGCCATACTAAGTGTCGCTGTAAGTATCATAGCCGCGCTTATACAGACCACCCATGTTAGTATCTCGGTTACTGTTGGAGCTATTCCGTTGTTCGTTGTTGCTGTGAAGAGAGCTCTCTGAAGCTAGTTATATGCCATACTAAGTGTCGCTGTAAGTATCATAGCCGCGCTTATACAGACCACCCATGTTAGTATCTCGGTTACTGTTGGAGCTATTCCGATGTTCGTTGTTGCTGTGAACAGAGCTCTCTGAACCTAGTTATATGCCATACTAAGTGTCGCTGTAAGTATCATAGCCGCGCTTATACAGACCACCCATGTTAGTATCTCGGTTACTGTTGGAGCTATTCCGATGTTCGTTGTTGCTGTGAACAGAGCTCTCTGAACCTAGTTATATGCCATACTAAGTGTCGCTGTAAGTATCATAGCCGCGCTTATACAGACCACCCATGTTAGTATCTCGGTTACTGTTGGAGCTATTCCGATGTTCGTTGTTGCTGTGAAGAGAGCTCTCTGAACCTAGTTATACGCCATACTAAGTGTCGCTGTAAGTATCATAGCCGCGCTTATACAGACCACCCATGTTAGTATCTCGGTTACTGTTGGAGCTATTCCGATGTTCGTTGTTGCTGTGAACGGAGCTCTTTGAACCTAGTTATATGCCATACTAAGTGTCGCTGTAAGTATCATAGCCGCGCTAATACAGACCACCCATGTTAGTATCTCGGTTACTGTTGGAGCTATTCCAATGTTCGTTGTTGCTGTGAAGAGAGCTCTCTGAACCTAGTTATATGCCATACTAAGTGTCGCTGTAAGTATCATAGCCGCTCTTATACAGACCACCCATGTTAGTATCTCGGTTACTGTTGGAGCTATTCCGATGTTCGTTGATGCTGTGAAGAGAGCTCTCTGAACCTAGTTATATGCCATACTAAGTGTCGCTGTAAGTATCAAAGCCGCGCTTGTACAGACCACCCATGTTAGTATCTCGGTTACTGTTGGAGCTATTCCGATGTTCGTTGTTGCTGTGAACAGAGCTCTCTGAACCTAGTTATATGCCATACTAAGTGTCGCTGTAAGTATCATAGCCGCGCTTATACAGACCACCCATGTTAGTATCTCGGTTACTGTTGGAGCTATTCCGATGTTCGTTGTTGCTGTGAAGAGAGCTCTCTGAACCTAGTTATACGCCATACTAAGTGTCGCTGTAAGTATCATAGCCGCGTTTATACAGATCACCCATGTTAGTATCTCGGTTACTGTTGGAGCTATTCCAATGTTCGTTGTTGCTGTGAAGAGAGCTCTCTGAACCTAGTTATATGCCATACTAAGTGTCGCTGTAAGTATCATAGCCGCGCTAATACAGACCACCCATGTTAGTATCTCGGTTACTGTTGGAGCTATTCCGATGTTCGTTGTTGCTGTGAACAGAGCTCTCTGAACCTAGTTATATGCCATACTAAGTGTCGCTGTAAGTATCATAGCCGCGCTTATACAGACCACCCATGTTAGTATCTCGGTTACTGTTGGAGCTATTCCGATGTTCGTTGTTGCTGTGAACAGAGCTCTCTGAACCTAGTTATATGCCATACTAAGTGTCGCTGTAAGTATCATAGCCGCTCTTATACAGACCACCCATGTTAGTATCTCGGTTACTGTTGGAGCTATTCCGATGTTCGTTGATGCTGTGAAGAGAGCTCTCTGAAGCTAGTTATATGCCATACTAAGTGTCGCTGTAAGTATCATAGCCGCGCTTATACAGACCACCCATGTTAGTATCTCGGTTACTGTTGGAGCTATTCCGATGTTCGTTGTTGCTGTGAACGGAGCTCTCTGAACCTAGTTATATGCCATACTAAGTGTCGCTGTAAGTATCATAGCCGCGCTAATACAGACCACCCATGTTAGTATCTCGGTTACTGTTGGAGCTATTCCGATGTTCGTTGTTGCTGTGAACAGAGCTCTCTGAACCTAGTTATATGCCATACTAAGTGTCGCTGTAAGTATCATAGCCGCGCTTATACAGACCACCCATGTTAGTATCTCGGTTACTGTTGGAGCTATTCCGATGTTCGTTGTTGCTGTGAACAGAGCTCTCTGAACCTAGTTATATGCCATACTAAGTGTCGCTGTAAGTATCATAGCCGCGCTTATACAGACCACCCATGTTAGTATCTCGGTTACTGTTGGAGCTATTCCGATGTTCGTTGTTGCTCTGAACAGAGCTCTCTGAACCTAGTTATATGCCATACTAAGTGTCGCTGTAAGTATCATAGCCGCGCTTATACAGACCACCCATGTTAGTATCTCGGTTACTGTTGGAGCTATTCCGATGTTCGTTGTTGCTGTGAAGAGAGCTCTCTGAACCTAGTTATACGCCATACTAAGTGTCGCTGTAAGTATCATAGCCGCGTTTATACAGATCACCCATGTTAGTATCTCGGTTACTGTAGGAGCTATTCCGATGTTCGTTGTTGCTGTGAACGGAGCTCTCTGAACCTAGTTATATGCCATACTAAGTGTCGCTGTAAGTATCATAGCCGCGCTAATACAGACCACCCATGTTAGTATCTCGGTTACTGTTGGAGCTATTCCGATGTTCGTTGTTGCTGTGAACAGAGCTCTCTGAACCTAGTTATATGCCATACTAAGTGTCGCTGTAAGTATCATAGCCGCGCTTATACAGACCACCCATGTTAGTATCTCGGTTACTGTTGGAGCTATTCCGATGTTCGTTGTTGCTGTGAACAGAGATCTCTGAACCTAGTTATATGCCATACTAAGTGTCGCTGTAAGTATCATAGCCGCGCTTATACAGACCACCCATGTTAGTATCTCGGTTACTGTTGGAGCTATTCCGATGTTCGTTGTTCCTGTGAACAGAGCTCTCTGAACCTAGTTATATGCCATACTAAGTGTCGCTGTAAGTATCATAGCCGCGCTTATACAGACCACCAATGTTAGTATCTCGGTTACTGTTGGAGCTATTCCGATGTTCGTTGTTGCTGTGAACAGAGCTCTCTGAACCTAGTTATATGCCATACTAAGTGTCGCTGTAAGTATCATAGCCGCGCTTATACAGAGCACCCATGTTAGTATCTCGGTTACTGTTGGAGCTATTCCGTTGTTCGTTGTTGCTGTGAAGAGAGCTCTCTGAAGCTAGTTATATGCCATACTAAGTGTCGCTGTAAGTATCATAGCCGCGCTTATACAGACCACCCATGTTAGTATCTCGGTTACTGTTGGAGCTATTCCGATGTTCGTTGTTGCTGTGAACAGAGCTCTCTGAACCTAGTTATATTCCATACTAAGTGTCGCTGTAAGTATCATAGCCGCGCTTATACAGACCACCCATGTTAGTATCTCGGTTACTGTTGGAGCTATTCCGATGTTCGTTGTTGCTGTGAAGAGAGCTCTCTGAACCTAGTTATACGCCATACTAAGTGTCGCTGTAAGTATCATAGCCGCGCTTATACAGACCACCGATGTTAGTATCTCGGTTACTGTTGGAGCTATTCCGATGTTCGTTGTTGCTGTGAACGGAGCTCTTTGAACCTAGTTATATGCCATACTAAGTGTCGCTGTAAGTATCATAGCCGCGCTAATACAGACCACCCATGTTAGTATCTCGGTTACTGTTGGAGCTATTCCGATGTTCGTTGTTGCTGTGAACAGAGCTCTCTGAACCTAGTTATATGCCATACTAAGTGTCGCTGTAAGTATCATAGCCGCGCTTATACAGACCACCCATGTTAGTATCTCGGCTACTGTTGGAGCTATTCCGATGTTCGTTGTTGCTGTGAAGAGAGCTCTCTGAAGCTAGTTATATGCCATACTAAGTGTCGCTGTAAGTATCATAGCCGCGTTTATACAGATCACCCATGTTAGTATCTCGGTTACTGTAGGAGCTATTCCGATGTTCGTTGTTGCTGTGAACGGAGCTCTCTGAACCTAGTTATATACCATACTAAGTGTCGCTGTAAGTATCATAGCCGCGCTAATACAGACCACCCATGTTAGTATCTCGGTTACTGTTGGAGCTATTCCGATGTTCGTTGTTGCTGTGAACAGAGCTCTCTGAACCTAGTTATATGCCATACTAAGTGTCGCTGTAAGTATCATAGCCGCGCTTATACAGACCACCCATGTTAGTATCTCGGTTACTGTTGGAGCTATTCCGATGTTCGTTGTTGCTGTGAACAGAGCTCTCTGAACCTAGTTATATGCCATACTAAGTGTCGCTGTAAGTATCATAGCCGCGCTTATACAGAGCACCCATGTTAGTATCTCGGTTACTGTTGGAGCTATTCCGTTGTTCGTTGTTGCTGTGAAGAGAGCTCTCTGAACCTAGTTATATGCCATACTAAGTGTCGCTGTAAGTATCATAGCCGCGCTTATACAGACCACCCATGTTAGTATCTCGGTTACTGTTGGAGCTATTCCGATGTTCGTTGTTGCTGTGAACAGAGCTCTCTGAACCTAGTTATATTCCATACTAAGTGTCGCTGTAAGTATCATAGCCGCGCTTATACAGACCACCCATGTTAGTATCTCGGTTACTGTTGGAGCTATTCCGATGTTCGTTGTTGCTGTGAACAGAGCTCTCTGAACCTAGTTATATGCCATACTAAGTGTCGCTGTAAGTATCATAGCCGCGCTTATACAGACCACCCATGTTAGTATCTCGGTTACTGTTGGAGCTATTCCGATGTTCGTTGTTGCTGTGAACAGAGCTCTCTGAACCTAGTTATATGCCATACTAAGTGTCGCTGTAAGTATCATAGCCGCTCTTATACAGACCACCCATGTTAGTATCTCGGTTACTGTTGGAGCTATTCCGATGTTCGTTGATGCTGTGAAGAGAGCTCTCTGAAGCTAGTTATATGCCATACTAAGTGTCGCTGTAAGTATCATAGCCGCGCTTATACAGACCACCCATGTTAGTATCTCGGTTACTGTTGGAGCTATTCCGATGTTCGTTGTTGCTGTGAACGGAGCTCTCTGAACCTAGTTATATGCCATACTAAGTGTCGCTGTAAGTATCATAGCCGCGCTAATACAGACCACCCATGTTAGTATCTCGGTTACTGTTGGAGCTATTCCGATGTTCGTTGTTGCTGTGAACAGAGCTCTCTGAACCTAGTTATATGCCATACTAAGTGTCGCTGTAAGTATCATAGCCGCGCTTATACAGACCACCCATGTTAGTATCTCGGTTACTGTTGGAGCTATTCCGATGTTCGTTGTTGCTGTGAACAGAGCTCTCTGAACCTAGTTATATGCCATACTAAGTGTCGCTGTAAGTATCATAGCCGCGCTTATACAGACCACCCATGTTAGTATCTCGGTTACTGTTGGAGCTATTCCGATGTTCGTTGTTGCTCTGAACAGAGCTCTCTGAACCTAGTTATATGCCATACTAAGTGTCGCTGTAAGTATCATAGCCGCGCTTATACAGACCACCCATGTTAGTATCTCGGTTACTGTTGGAGCTATTCCGATGTTCGTTGTTGCTGTGAAGAGAGCTCTCTGAACCTAGTTATACGCCATACTAAGTGTCGCTGTAAGTATCATAGCCGCGTTTATACAGATCACCCATGTTAGTATCTCGGTTACTGTAGGAGCTATTCCGATGTTCGTTGTTGCTGTGAACGGAGCTCTCTGAACCTAGTTATATGCCATACTAAGTGTCGCTGTAAGTATCATAGCCGCGCTAATACAGACCACCCATGTTAGTATCTCGGTTACTGTTGGAGCTATTCCGATGTTCGTTGTTGCTGTGAACAGAGCTCTCTGAACCTAGTTATATGCCATACTAAGTGTCGCTGTAAGTATCATAGCCGCGCTTATACAGACCACCCATGTTAGTATCTCGGTTACTGTTGGAGCTATTCCGATGTTCGTTGTTGCTGTGAACAGAGCTCTCTGAACCTAGTTATATGCCATACTAAGTGTCGCTGTAAGTATCATAGCCGCGCTTATACAGACCACCCATGTTAGTATCTCGGTTACTGTTGGAGCTATTCCGATGTTCGTTGTTGCTCTGAAGAGAGCTCTCTGAACCTAGTTATATGCCATACTAAGTGTCGCTGTAAGTATCATAGCCGCGCTTATACAGACCACCCATGTTAGTATCTCGGTTACTGTTGGAGCTATTCCGATGTTCGTTGTTGCTGTGAACAGAGATCTCTGAACCTAGTTATATGCCATACTAAGTGTCGCTGTAAGTATCATAGCCGCGCTTATACAGACCACCCATGTTAGTATCTCGGTTACTGTTGGAGCTATTCCGATGTTCGTTGTTGCTGTGAACAGAGCTCTCTGAACCTAGTTATATGCCATACTAAGTGTCGCTGTAAGTATCATAGCCGCGCTTATACAGACCACCAATGTTAGTATCTCGGTTACTGTTGGAGCTATTCCGATGTTCGTTGTTGCTGTGAACAGAGCTCTCTGAACCTAGTTATATGCCATACTAAGTGTCGCTGTAAGTATCATAGCCGCGCTTATACAGAGCACCCATGTTAGTATCTCGGTTACTGTTGGAGCTATTCCGTTGTTCGTTGTTGCTGTGAAGAGAGCTCTCTGAAGCTAGTTATATGCCATACTAAGTGTCGCTGTAAGTATCATAGCCGCGCTTATACAGACCACCCATGTTAGTATCTCGGTTACTGTTGGAGCTATTCCGATGTTCGTTGTTGCTGTGAACAGAGCTCTCTGAACCTAGTTATATTCCATACTAAGTGTCGCTGTAAGTATCATAGCCGCGCTTATACAGACCACCCATGTTAGTATCTCGGTTACTGTTGGAGCTATTCCGATGTTCGTTGTTGCTGTGAAGAGAGCTCTCTGAACCTAGTTATACGCCATACTAAGTGTCGCTGTAAGTATCATAGCCGCGCTTATACAGACCACCCATGTTAGTATCTCGGTTACTGTTGGAGCTATTCCGATGTTCGTTGTTGCTGTGAACGGAGCTCTTTGAACCTAGTTATATGCCATACTAAGTGTCGCTGTAAGTATCATAGCCGCGCTAATACAGACCACCCATGTTAGTATCTCGGTTACTGTTGGAGCTATTCCGATGTTCGTTGTTGCTGTGAACAGAGCTCTCTGAACCTAGTTATATGCCATACTAAGTGTCGCTGTAAGTATCATAGCCGCGCTTATACAGAGCACCCATGTTAGTATCTCGGTTACTGTTGGAGCTATTCCGTTGTTCGTTGTTGCTGTGAAGAGAGCTCTCTGAAGCTAGTTATATGCCATACTAAGTGTCGCTGTAAGTATCATAGCCGCGCTTATACAGACCACCCATGTTAGTATCTCGGTTACTGTTGGAGCTATTCCGATGTTCGTTGTTGCTGTGAACAGAGCTCTCTGAACCTAGTTATATTCCATACTAAGTGTCGCTGTAAGTATCATAGCCGCGCTTATACAGACCACCCATGTTAGTATCTCGGTTACTGTTGGAGCTATTCCGATGTTCGTTGTTGCTGTGAAGAGAGCTCTCTGAACCTAGTTATACGCCATACTAAGTGTCGCTGTAAGTATCATAGCCGCGCTTATACAGACCACCCATGTTAGTATCTCGGTTACTGTTGGAGCTATTCCGATGTTCGTTGTTGCTGTGAACGGAGCTCTTTGAACCTAGTTATATGCCATACTAAGTGTCGCTGTAAGTATCATAGCCGCGCTAATACAGACCACCCATGTTAGTATCTCGGTTACTGTTGGAGCTATTCCGATGTTCGTTGTTGCTGTGAACAGAGC
This sequence comes from Coelioxys conoideus, assembly GCA_947623535.1. Taxonomy (NCBI): domain Eukaryota; kingdom Metazoa; phylum Arthropoda; class Insecta; order Hymenoptera; family Megachilidae; genus Coelioxys; species Coelioxys conoideus. Next base: position 42,912 of record CANQJN010000023.1, read on the forward strand.
TCTCTGAACCTAGTTATATGCCATACTAAGTGTCGCTGTAAGTATCATAGCCGCGCTTATACAGACCACCCATGTTAGTATCTCGGCTACTGTTGGAGCTATTCCGATGTTCGTTGTTGCTGTGAAGAGAGCTCTCTGAAGCTAGTTATATGCCATACTAAGTGTCGCTGTAAGTATCATAGCCTGGCTTTTACAGACCACCCATGTTAGTATCTCGGTTACTGTTGGAGCTATTCCGATGTTCGTTGTTGCTGTGAACAGAGCTCTCTGAACCTAGTTATATGCCATACTAAGTGTCGCTGTAAGTATCATAGCCGCGCTTATACAGACCACCCATGTTAGTATCTCGGTTACTGTTGGAGCTATTCCAATGTTCGTTGTTGCTGTGAAGAGAGCTCTCTGAACCTAGTTATATGCCATACTAAGTGTCGCTGTAAGTATCATAGCCGCGCTTATACAGACCACCCATGTTAGTATCTCGGCTACTGTTGGGGCTATTCCGATGTTCGTTGTTGCTGTGAACAGAGCTCTCTGAACCTAGTTATATGCCATACTAAGTGTCGCTGTAAGTATCATAGCCGCGCTTATACAGACCACCCATGTTAGTATCTCGGTTACTGTTGGAGCTATTCCGATGTTCGTTGTTGCTGTGAACAGAGCTCTCTGAACCTAGTTATATGCCATACTAAGTGTCGCTGTAAGTATCATAGCCGCGCTTATACAGACCACCCATGTTAGTATCTCGGTTACTGTTGGAGCTATTCCGATGTTCGTTGTTGCTGTGAAGAGAGCTCTCTGAAGCTAGTTATATGCCATACTAAGTGTCGCTGTAAGTATCATAGCCGCGCTTATACAGACCACCAATGTTAGTATCTCGGTTACTGTTGGAGCTATTCCGATGTTCGTTGTTGCTGTGAACAGAGCTCTCTGAACCTAGTTATATGCCATACTAAGTGTCGCTGTAAGTATCATAGCCGCGCTTATACAGACCACCCATGTTAGTATCTCGGTTACTGTTGGGGCTATTCCGATGTTCGTTGTTGCTGTGAAGAGAGCTCTCTGAAGCTAGTTATATGCCATACTAAGTGTCGCTGTAAGTATCATAGCCGCGCTTATACAGACCACCAATGTTAGTATCTCGGTTACTGTTGGAGCTATTCCGATGTTCGTTGTTGCTGTGAACAGAGCTCTCTGAAGCTAGTTATATGCCATACTAAGTGTCGCTGTAAGTATCATAGCCGCGCTTATACAGACCACCCATGTTAGTATCTCGGTTACTGTTGGAGCTATTCCGATGTTCGTTGTTGCTGTGAAGAGAGCTCTCTGAAGCTAGTTATATGCCATACTAAGTGTCGCTGTAAGTATCATAGCCGCGCTAATACAGACCACCCATGTTAGTATCTCGGTTACTGTTGGAGCTATTCCGATGTTCGTTGTTGCTGTGAACAGAGCTCTCTGAACCTAGTTATATGCCATACTAAGTGTCGCTGTAAGTATCATAGCCGCGCTTATACAGACCACCAATGTTAGTATCTCGGTTACTGTTGGAGCTATTCCGATGTTCGTTGTTGCTGTGAAGAGAGCTCTCTGAAGCTAGTTATATGCCATACTAAGTGTCGCTGTAAGTGTCATAGCCGCGCTAATACAGACCACCCATGTTAGTATCTCGGTTACTGTTGGAGCTATTCCGATGTTCGTTGTTGCTGTGAACAGAGCTCTCTGAACCTAGTTATATGCCATACTAAGTGTCGCTGTAAGTATCATAGCCGCGCTTATACAGACCACCCATGTTAGTATCTCGGTTACTGTTGGAGCTATTCCGATGTTCGTTGTTGCTGTGAACAGAGCTCTCTGAACCTAGTTATATGCCATACTAAGTGTCGCTGTAAGTATCATAGCCGCGCTTATACAGACCACCCATGTTAGTATCTCGGTTACTGTTGGAGCTATTCCGATGTTCGTTGTTGCTGTGAAGAGAGCTCTCTGAACCTAGTTATATGCCATACTAAGTGTCGCTGTAAGTATCATAGCCGCGCTTATACAGACCACCCATGTTAGTATCTCGGTTACTGTTGGAGCTATTCCGATGTTCGTTGTTGCTGTGAACAGAGCTCTCTGAACCTAGTTATATGCCATACTAAGTGTCGCTGTAAGTATCATAGCCGCGCTTATACAGACCACCCATGTTAGTATCTCGGTTACTGTTGGAGCTATTCCGATGTTCGTTGTTGCTGTGAACAGAGCTCTCTGAACCTAGTTATATGCCATACTAAGTGTCGCTGTAAGTATCATAGCCGCGCTTATACAGACCACCCATGTTAGTATCTCGGTTACTGTTGGAGCTATTCCGATGTTCGTTGTTGCTGTGAACAGAGCTCTCTGAACCTAGTTATATGCCATACTAAGTGTCGCTGTAAGTATCATAGCCGCGCTTATACAGACCACCCATGTTAGTATCTCGGTTACTGTTGGAGCTATTCCGATGTTCGTTGTTGCTGTGAAGAGAGCTCTCTGAACCTAGTTATACGCCATACTAAGTGTCGCTGTAAGTATCATAGCCGCGCTTATACAGACCACCCATGTTAGTATCTCGGTTACTGTTGGAGCTATTCCGATGTTCGTTGTTGCTGTGAACGGAGCTCTTTGAACCTAGTTATATGCCATACTAAGTGTCGCTGTAAGTATCATAGCCGCGCTAATACAGACCACCCATGTTAGTATCTCGGTTACTGTTGGAGCTATTCCAATGTTCGTTGTTGCTGTGAAGAGAGCTCTCTGAACCTAGTTATATGCCATACTAAGTGTCGCTGTAAGTATCATAGCCGCTCTTATACAGACCACCCATGTTAGTATCTCGGTTACTGTTGGAGCTATTCCGATGTTCGTTGATGCTGTGAAGAGAGCTCTCTGAACCTAGTTATATGCCATACTAAGTGTCGCTGTAAGTATCAAAGCCGCGCTTGTACAGACCACCCATGTTAGTATCTCGGTTACTGTTGGAGCTATTCCGATGTTCGTTGTTGCTGTGAACAGAGCTCTCTGAACCTAGTTATATGCCATACTAAGTGTCGCTGTAAGTATCATAGCCGCGCTTATACAGACCACCCATGTTAGTATCTCGGTTACTGTTGGAGCTATTCCGATGTTCGTTGTTGCTGTGAAGAGAGCTCTCTGAACCTAGTTATACGCCATACTAAGTGTCGCTGTAAGTATCATAGCCGCGTTTATACAGATCACCCATGTTAGTATCTCGGTTACTGTTGGAGCTATTCCAATGTTCGTTGTTGCTGTGAAGAGAGCTCTCTGAACCTAGTTATATGCCATACTAAGTGTCGCTGTAAGTATCATAGCCGCGCTAATACAGACCACCCATGTTAGTATCTCGGTTACTGTTGGAGCTATTCCGATGTTCGTTGTTGCTGTGAACAGAGCTCTCTGAACCTAGTTATATGCCATACTAAGTGTCGCTGTAAGTATCATAGCCGCGCTTATACAGACCACCCATGTTAGTATCTCGGTTACTGTTGGAGCTATTCCGATGTTCGTTGTTGCTGTGAACAGAGCTCTCTGAACCTAGTTATATGCCATACTAAGTGTCGCTGTAAGTATCATAGCCGCTCTTATACAGACCACCCATGTTAGTATCTCGGTTACTGTTGGAGCTATTCCGATGTTCGTTGATGCTGTGAAGAGAGCTCTCTGAAGCTAGTTATATGCCATACTAAGTGTCGCTGTAAGTATCATAGCCGCGCTTATACAGACCACCCATGTTAGTATCTCGGTTACTGTTGGAGCTATTCCGATGTTCGTTGTTGCTGTGAACGGAGCTCTCTGAACCTAGTTATATGCCATACTAAGTGTCGCTGTAAGTATCATAGCCGCGCTAATACAGACCACCCATGTTAGTATCTCGGTTACTGTTGGAGCTATTCCGATGTTCGTTGTTGCTGTGAACAGAGCTCTCTGAACCTAGTTATATGCCATACTAAGTGTCGCTGTAAGTATCATAGCCGCGCTTATACAGACCACCCATGTTAGTATCTCGGTTACTGTTGGAGCTATTCCGATGTTCGTTGTTGCTGTGAACAGAGCTCTCTGAACCTAGTTATATGCCATACTAAGTGTCGCTGTAAGTATCATAGCCGCGCTTATACAGACCACCCATGTTAGTATCTCGGTTACTGTTGGAGCTATTCCGATGTTCGTTGTTGCTCTGAACAGAGCTCTCTGAACCTAGTTATATGCCATACTAAGTGTCGCTGTAAGTATCATAGCCGCGCTTATACAGACCACCCATGTTAGTATCTCGGTTACTGTTGGAGCTATTCCGATGTTCGTTGTTGCTGTGAAGAGAGCTCTCTGAACCTAGTTATACGCCATACTAAGTGTCGCTGTAAGTATCATAGCCGCGTTTATACAGATCACCCATGTTAGTATCTCGGTTACTGTAGGAGCTATTCCGATGTTCGTTGTTGCTGTGAACGGAGCTCTCTGAACCTAGTTATATGCCATACTAAGTGTCGCTGTAAGTATCATAGCCGCGCTAATACAGACCACCCATGTTAGTATCTCGGTTACTGTTGGAGCTATTCCGATGTTCGTTGTTGCTGTGAACAGAGCTCTCTGAACCTAGTTATATGCCATACTAAGTGTCGCTGTAAGTATCATAGCCGCGCTTATACAGACCACCCATGTTAGTATCTCGGTTACTGTTGGAGCTATTCCGATGTTCGTTGTTGCTGTGAACAGAGATCTCTGAACCTAGTTATATGCCATACTAAGTGTCGCTGTAAGTATCATAGCCGCGCTTATACAGACCACCCATGTTAGTATCTCGGTTACTGTTGGAGCTATTCCGATGTTCGTTGTTCCTGTGAACAGAGCTCTCTGAACCTAGTTATATGCCATACTAAGTGTCGCTGTAAGTATCATAGCCGCGCTTATACAGACCACCAATGTTAGTATCTCGGTTACTGTTGGAGCTATTCCGATGTTCGTTGTTGCTGTGAACAGAGCTCTCTGAACCTAGTTATATGCCATACTAAGTGTCGCTGTAAGTATCATAGCCGCGCTTATACAGAGCACCCATGTTAGTATCTCGGTTACTGTTGGAGCTATTCCGTTGTTCGTTGTTGCTGTGAAGAGAGCTCTCTGAAGCTAGTTATATGCCATACTAAGTGTCGCTGTAAGTATCATAGCCGCGCTTATACAGACCACCCATGTTAGTATCTCGGTTACTGTTGGAGCTATTCCGATGTTCGTTGTTGCTGTGAACAGAGCTCTCTGAACCTAGTTATATTCCATACTAAGTGTCGCTGTAAGTATCATAGCCGCGCTTATACAGACCACCCATGTTAGTATCTCGGTTACTGTTGGAGCTATTCCGATGTTCGTTGTTGCTGTGAAGAGAGCTCTCTGAACCTAGTTATATGCCATACTAAGTGTCGCTGTAAGTATCATAGCCGCGCTTATACAGACCACCCATGTTAGTATCTCGGTTACTGTTGGAGCTATTCCGATGTTCGTTGTTGCTGTGAACAGAGCTCTCTGAACCTAGTTATATTCCATACTAAGTGTCGCTGTAAGTATCATAGCCGCGCTTATACAGACCACCCATGTTAGTATCTCGGTTACTGTTGGAGCTATTCCGATGTTCGTTGTTGCTGTGAACAGAGCTCTCTGAACCTAGTTATATGCCATACTAAGTGTCGCTGTAAGTATCATAGCCGCGCTTATACAGACCACCCATGTTAGTATCTCGGTTACTGTTGGAGCTATTCCGATGTTCGTTGTTGCTGTGAACAGAGCTCTCTGAACCTAGTTATATGCCATACTAAGTGTCGCTGTAAGTATCATAGCCGCTCTTATACAGACCACCCATGTTAGTATCTCGGTTACTGTTGGAGCTATTCCGATGTTCGTTGATGCTGTGAAGAGAGCTCTCTGAAGCTAGTTATATGCCATACTAAGTGTCGCTGTAAGTATCATAGCCGCGCTTATACAGACCACCCATGTTAGTATCTCGGTTACTGTTGGAGCTATTCCGATGTTCGTTGTTGCTGTGAACGGAGCTCTCTGAACCTAGTTATATGCCATACTAAGTGTCGCTGTAAGTATCATAGCCGCGCTAATACAGACCACCCATGTTAGTATCTCGGTTACTGTTGGAGCTATTCCGATGTTCGTTGTTGCTGTGAACAGAGCTCTCTGAACCTAGTTATATGCCATACTAAGTGTCGCTGTAAGTATCATAGCCGCGCTTATACAGACCACCCATGTTAGTATCTCGGTTACTGTTGGAGCTATTCCGATGTTCGTTGTTGCTGTGAACAGAGCTCTCTGAACCTAGTTATATGCCATACTAAGTGTCGCTGTAAGTATCATAGCCGCGCTTATACAGACCACCCATGTTAGTATCTCGGTTACTGTTGGAGCTATTCCGATGTTCGTTGTTGCTCTGAACAGAGCTCTCTGAACCTAGTTATATGCCATACTAAGTGTCGCTGTAAGTATCATAGCCGCGCTTATACAGACCACCCATGTTAGTATCTCGGTTACTGTTGGAGCTATTCCGATGTTCGTTGTTGCTGTGAAGAGAGCTCTCTGAACCTAGTTATACGCCATACTAAGTGTCGCTGTAAGTATCATAGCCGCGTTTATACAGATCACCCATGTTAGTATCTCGGTTACTGTAGGAGCTATTCCGATGTTCGTTGTTGCTGTGAACGGAGCTCTCTGAACCTAGTTATATGCCATACTAAGTGTCGCTGTAAGTATCATAGCCGCGCTAATACAGACCACCCATGTTAGTATCTCGGTTACTGTTGGAGCTATTCCGATGTTCGTTGTTGCTGTGAACAGAGCTCTCTGAACCTAGTTATATGCCATACTAAGTGTCGCTGTAAGTATCATAGCCGCGCTTATACAGACCACCCATGTTAGTATCTCGGTTACTGTTGGAGCTATTCCGATGTTCGTTGTTGCTGTGAACAGAGCTCTCTGAACCTAGTTATATGCCATACTAAGTGTCGCTGTAAGTATCATAGCCGCGCTTATACAGACCACCCATGTTAGTATCTCGGTTACTGTTGGAGCTATTCCGATGTTCGTTGTTGCTCTGAAGAGAGCTCTCTGAACCTAGTTATATGCCATACTAAGTGTCGCTGTAAGTATCATAGCCGCGCTTATACAGACCACCCATGTTAGTATCTCGGTTACTGTTGGAGCTATTCCGATGTTCGTTGTTGCTGTGAACAGAGATCTCTGAACCTAGTTATATGCCATACTAAGTGTCGCTGTAAGTATCATAGCCGCGCTTATACAGACCACCCATGTTAGTATCTCGGTTACTGTTGGAGCTATTCCGATGTTCGTTGTTGCTGTGAACAGAGCTCTCTGAACCTAGTTATATGCCATACTAAGTGTCGCTGTAAGTATCATAGCCGCGCTTATACAGACCACCAATGTTAGTATCTCGGTTACTGTTGGAGCTATTCCGATGTTCGTTGTTGCTGTGAACAGAGCTCTCTGAACCTAGTTATATGCCATACTAAGTGTCGCTGTAAGTATCATAGCCGCGCTTATACAGAGCACCCATGTTAGTATCTCGGTTACTGTTGGAGCTATTCCGTTGTTCGTTGTTGCTGTGAAGAGAGCTCTCTGAAGCTAGTTATATGCCATACTAAGTGTCGCTGTAAGTATCATAGCCGCGCTTATACAGACCACCCATGTTAGTATCTCGGTTACTGTTGGAGCTATTCCGATGTTCGTTGTTGCTGTGAACAGAGCTCTCTGAACCTAGTTATATTCCATACTAAGTGTCGCTGTAAGTATCATAGCCGCGCTTATACAGACCACCCATGTTAGTATCTCGGTTACTGTTGGAGCTATTCCGATGTTCGTTGTTGCTGTGAAGAGAGCTCTCTGAACCTAGTTATACGCCATACTAAGTGTCGCTGTAAGTATCATAGCCGCGCTTATACAGACCACCCATGTTAGTATCTCGGTTACTGTTGGAGCTATTCCGATGTTCGTTGTTGCTGTGAACGGAGCTCTTTGAACCTAGTTATATGCCATACTAAGTGTCGCTGTAAGTATCATAGCCGCGCTAATACAGACCACCCATGTTAGTATCTCGGTTACTGTTGGAGCTATTCCGATGTTCGTTGTTGCTGTGAAGAGAGCTCTCTGAACCTAGTTATACGCCATACTAAGTGTCGCTGTAAGTATCATAGCCGCGCTTATACAGACCACCCATGTTAGTATCTCGGTTACTGTTGGAGCTATTCCGATGTTCGTTGTTGCTGTGAACAGAGCTCTCTGAACCTAGTTATATGCCATACTAAGTGTCGCTGTAAGTATCATAGCCGCGCTTATACAGACCACCCATGTTAGTATCTCGGTTACTGTTGGAGCTATTCCGATGTTCGTTGTTGCTCTGAACAGAGCTCTCTGAACCTAGTTATATGCCATACTAAGTGTCGCTGTAAGTATCATAGCCGCGCTTATACAGACCACCCATGTTAGTATCTCGGTTACTGTTGGAGCTATTCCGATGTTCGTTGTTGCTGTGAACAGAGCTCTCTGAACCTAGTTATATTCCATACTAAGTGTCGCTGTAAGTATCATAGCCGCGCTTATACAGACCACCCATGTTAGTATCTCGGTTACTGTTGGAGCTATTCCGATGTTCGTTGTTGCTGTGAAGAGAGCTCTCTGAACCTAGTTATACGCCATACTAAGTGTCGCTGTAAGTATCATAGCCGCGCTAATACAGACCACCCATGTTAGTATCTCGGTTACTGTTGGAGCTATTCCGATGTTCGTTGTTGCTGTGAACAGAGCTCTCTGAACCTAGTTATATGCCATACTAAGTGTCGCTGTAAGTATCATAGCCGCGCTTATACAGACCACCCATGTTAGTATCTCGGCTACTGTTGGAGCTATTCCGATGTTCGTTGTTGCTGTGAAGAGAGCTCTCTGAAGCTAGTTATATGCCATACTAAGTGTCGCTGTAAGTATCATAGCCTGGCTTTTACAGACCACCCATGTTAGTATCTCGGTTACTGTTGGAGCTATTCCGATGTTCGTTGTTGCTGTGAACAGAGCTCTCTGAACCTAGTTATATGCCATACTAAGTGTCGCTGTAAGTATCATAGCCGCGCTTATACAGACCACCCATGTTAGTATCTCGGTTACTGTTGGAGCTATTCCAATGTTCGTTGTTGCTGTGAAGAGAGCTCTCTGAACCTAGTTATATGCCATACTAAGTGTCGCTGTAAGTATCATAGCCGCGCTTATACAGACCACCCATGTTAGTATCTCGGCTACTGTTGGGGCTATTCCGATGTTCGTTGTTGCTGTGAACAGAGCTCTCTGAACCTAGTTATATGCCATACTAAGTGTCGCTGTAAGTATCATAGCCGCGCTTATACAGACCACCCATGTTAGTATCTCGGTTACTGTTGGAGCTATTCCGATGTTCGTTGTTGCTGTGAACAGAGCTCTCTGAACCTAGTTATATGCCATACTAAGTGTCGCTGTAAGTATCATAGCCGCGCTTATACAGACCACCCATGTTAGTATCTCGGTTACTGTTGGAGCTATTCCGATGTTCGTTGTTGCTGTGAAGAGAGCTCTCTGAAGCTAGTTATATGCCATACTAAGTGTCGCTGTAAGTATCATAGCCGCGCTTATACAGACCACCAATGTTAGTATCTCGGTTACTGTTGGAGCTATTCCGATGTTCGTTGTTGCTGTGAACAGAGCTCTCTGAACCTAGTTATATGCCATACTAAGTGTCGCTGTAAGTATCATAGCCGCGCTTATACAGACCACCCATGTTAGTATCTCGGTTACTGTTGGGGCTATTCCGATGTTCGTTGTTGCTGTGAAGAGAGCTCTCTGAAGCTAGTTATATGCCATACTAAGTGTCGCTGTAAGTATCATAGCCGCGCTTATACAGACCACCAATGTTAGTATCTCGGTTACTGTTGGAGCTATTCCGATGTTCGTTGTTGCTGTGAACAGAGCTCTCTGAAGCTAGTTATATGCCATACTAAGTGTCGCTGTAAGTATCATAGCCGCGCTTATACAGACCACCCATGTTAGTATCTCGGTTACTGTTGGAGCTATTCCGATGTTCGTTGTTGCTGTGAAGAGAGCTCTCTGAAGCTAGTTATATGCCATAATAAGTGTCGCTGTAAGTATCATAGCCGCGCTAATACAGACCACCCATGTTAGTATCTCGGTTACTGTTGGAGCTATTCCGATGTTCGTTGTTGCTGTGAACAGAGCTCTCTGAACCTAGTTATATGCCATACTAAGTGTCGCTGTAAGTATCATAGCCGCGCTTATACAGACCACCAATGTTAGTATCTCGGTTACTGTTGGAGCTATTCCGATGTTCGTTGTTGCTGTGAAGAGAGCTCTCTGAAGCTAGTTATATGCCATACTAAGTGTCGCTGTAAGTGTCATAGCCTGGCTTTTACAGACCACCCATGTTAGTATCTCGGTTACTGTTGGAGCTTTTCCGATGTTCGTTGTTGCTGTGAACAGAGCTCTCTGAACCTAGTTATATGCCATACTAAGTGTCGCTGTAAGTATCATAGCCGCGCTTATACAGACCACCCATGTTAGTATCTCGGTTACTGTTGGAGCTATTCCAATGTTCGTTGTTGCTGTGAAGAGAGCTCTCTGAACCTAGTTATATGCCATACTAAGTGTCGCTGTAAGTATCATAGCCGCGCTTATACAGACCACCCATGTTAGTATCTCGGTTACTGTTGGAGCTATTCCGATGTTCGTTGTTGCTGTGACCAGAGCTCTCTGAACCTAGTTATATGCCATACTAAGTGTCGCTGTAAGTATCATAGCCGCTCTTATACAGACCACCCATGTTAGTATCTCGGTTACTGTTGGAGCTATTCCGATGTTCGTTGATGCTGTGAAGAGAGCTCTCTGAACCTAGTTATATGCCATACTAAGTGTCGCTGTAAGTATCAAAGCCGCGCTTGTACAGACCACCCATGTTAGTATCTCGGTTACTGTTGGAGCTATTCCGATGTTCGTTGTTGCTGTGAACAGAGCTCTCTGAACCTAGTTATATGCCATACTAAGTGTCGCTGTAAGTATCATAGCCGCGCTTATACAGACCACCCATGTTAGTATCTCGGTTACTGTTGGAGCTATTCCGATGTTCGTTGTTGCTGTGAAGAGAGCTCTCTGAACCTAGTTATACGCCATACTAAGTGTCGCTGTAAGTATCATAGCCGCGTTTATACAGATCACCCATGTTAGTATCTCGGTTACTGTTGGAGCTATTCCAATGTTCGTTGTTGCTGTGAAGAGAGCTCTCTGAACCTAGTTATATGCCATACTAAGTGTCGCTGTAAGTATCATAGCAGCGCTAATACAGACCACCCATGTTAGTATCTCGGTTACTGTTGGAGCTATTCCGATGTTCGTTGTTGCTGTGAACAGAGCTCTCTGAACCTAGTTATATGCCATACTAAGTGTCGCTGTAAGTATCATAGCCGCGCTTATACAGACCACCCATGTTAGTATCTCGGTTACTGTTGGAGCTATTCCGATGTTCGTTGTTGCTGTGAACAGAGCTCTCTGAACCTAGTTATATGCCATACTAAGTGTCGCTGTAAGTATCATAGCCGCTCTTATACAGACCACCCATGTTAGTATCTCGGTTACTGTTGGAGCTATTCCGATGTTCGTTGATGCTGTGAAGAGAGCTCTCTGAAGCTAGTTATATGCCATACTAAGTGTCGCTGTAAGTATCATAGCCGCGCTTATACAGACCACCCATGTTAGTATCTCGGTTACTGTTGGAGCTATTCCGATGTTCGTTGTTGCTGTGAACGGAGCTCTCTGAACCTAGTTATATGCCATACTAAGTGTCGCTGTAAGTATCATAGCCGCGCTAATACAGACCACCCATGTTAGTATCTCGGTTACTGTTGGAGCTATTCCGATGTTCGTTGTTGCTGTGAACAGAGCTCTCTGAACCTAGTTATATGCCATACTAAGTGTCGCTGTGAGTATCATAGCCGCGCTTATACAGACCACCCATGTTAGTATCTCGGTTACTGTTGGAGCTATTCCGATGTTCGTTGTTGCTGTGAACAGAGCTCTCTGAACCTAGTTATATGCCATACTAAGTGTCGCTGTAAGTATCATAGCCGCGCTTATACAGACCACCCATGTTAGTATCTCGGTTACTGTTGGAGCTATTCCGATGTTCGTTGTTGCTCTGAACAGAGCTCTCTGAACCTAGTTATATGCCATACTAAGTGTCGCTGTAAGTATCATAGCCGCGCTTATACAGACCACCCATGTTAGTATCTCGGTTACTGTTGGAGCTATTCCGATGTTCGTTGTTGCTGTGAAGAGAGCTCTCTGAACCTAGTTATACGCCATACTAAGTGTCGCTGTAAGTATCATAGCCGCGTTTATACAGATCACCCATGTTAGTATCTCGGTTACTGTAGGAGCTATTCCGATGTTCGTTGTTGCTGTGAACGGAGCTCTCTGAACCTAGTTATATGCCATACTAAGTGTCGCTGTAAGTATCAAAGCCGCGCTAATACAGACCACCCATGTTAGTATCTCGGTTACTGTTGGAGCTATTCCGATGTTCGTTGTTGCTGTGAACAGAGCTCTCTGAACCTAGTTATATGCCATACTAAGTGTCGCTGTAAGTATCATAGCCGCGCTTATACAGACCACCCATGTTAGTATCTCGGTTACTGTTGGAGCTATTCCGATGTTCGTTGTTGCTGTGAACAGAGCTCTCTGAACCTAGTTATATGCCATACTAAGTGTCGCTGTAAGTATCATAGCCGCGCTTATACAGACCACCCATGTTAGTATCTCGGTTACTGTTGGAGCTATTCCGATGTTCGTTGTTGCTCTGAAGAGAGCTCTCTGAACCTAGTTATATGCCATACTAAGTGTCGCTGTAAGTATCATAGCCGCGCTTATACAGACCACCCATGTTAGTATCTCGGTTACTGTTGGAGCTATTCCGATGTTCGTTGTTGCTGTGAACAGAGCTCTCTGAACCTAGTTATATGCCATACTAAGTGTCGCTGTAAGTATCATAGCCGCGCTTATACAGACCACCCATGTTAGTATCTCGGCTACTGTTGGAGCTATTCCGATGTTCGTTGTTGCTGTGAAGAGAGCTCTCTGAAGCTAGTTATATGCCATACTAAGTGTCGCTGTAAGTATCATAGCCTGGCTTTTACAGACCACCCATGTTAGTATCTCGGTTACTGTTGGAGCTATTCCGATGTTCGTTGTTGCTGTGAACAGAGCTCTCTGAACCTAGTTATATGCCATACTAAGTGTCGCTGTAAGTATCATAGCCGCGCTTATACAGACCACCCATGTTAGTATCTCGGTTACTGTTGGAGCTATTCCAATGTTCGTTGTTGCTGTGAAGAGAGCTCTCTGAACCTAGTTATATGCCATACTAAGTGTCGCTGTAAGTATCATAGCCGCGCTTATACAGACCACCCATGTTAGTATCTCGGCTACTGTTGGGGCTATTCCGATGTTCGTTGTTGCTGTGAACAGAGCTCTCTGAACCTAGTTATATGCCATACTAAGTGTCGCTGTAAGTATCATAGCCGCGCTTATACAGACCACCCATGTTAGTATCTCGGTTACTGTTGGAGCTATTCCGATGTTCGTTGTTGCTGTGAACAGAGCTCTCTGAACCTAGTTATATGCCATACTAAGTGTCGCTGTAAGTATCATAGCCGCGCTTATACAGACCACCCATGTTAGTATCTCGGTTACTGTTGGAGCTATTCCGATGTTCGTTGTTGCTGTGAAGAGAGCTCTCTGAAGCTAGTTATATGCCATACTAAGTGTCGCTGTAAGTATCATAGCCGCGCTTATACAGACCACCAATGTTAGTATCTCGGTTACTGTTGGAGCTATTCCGATGTTCGTTGTTGCTGTGAACAGAGCTCTCTGAACCTAGTTATATGCCATACTAAGTGTCGCTGTAAGTATCATAGCCGCGCTTATACAGACCACCCATGTTAGTATCTCGGTTACTGTTGGGGCTATTCCGATGTTCGTTGTTGCTGTGAAGAGAGCTCTCTGAAGCTAGTTATATGCCATACTAAGTGTCGCTGTAAGTATCATAGCCGCGCTTATACAGACCACCAATGTTAGTATCTCGGTTACTGTTGGAGCTATTCCGATGTTCGTTGTTGCTGTGAACAGAGCTCTCTGAAGCTAGTTATATGCCATACTAAGTGTCGCTGTAAGTATCATAGCCGCGCTTATACAGACCACCCATGTTAGTATCTCGGTTACTGTTGGAGCTATTCCGATGTTCGTTGTTGCTGTGAAGAGAGCTCTCTGAAGCTAGTTATATGCCATACTAAGTGTCGCTGTAAGTATCATAGCCGCGCTAATACAGACCACCCATGTTAGTATCTCGGTTACTGTTGGAGCTATTCCGATGTTCGTTGTTGCTGTGAACAGAGCTCTCTGAACCTAGTTATATGCCATACTAAGTGTCGCTGTAAGTATCATAGCCGCGCTTATACAGACCACCAATGTTAGTATCTCGGTTACTGTTGGAGCTATTCCGATGTTCGTTGTTGCTGTGAAGAGAGCTCTCTGAAGCTAGTTATATGCCATACTAAGTGTCGCTGTAAGTGTCATAGCCTGGCTTTTACAGACCACCCATGTTAGTATCTCGGTTACTGTTGGAGCTTTTCCGATGTTCGTTGTTGCTGTGAACAGAGCTCTCTGAACCTAGTTATATGCCATACTAAGTGTCGCTGTAAGTATCATAGCCGCGCTTATACAGACCACCCATGTTAGTATCTCGGTTACTGTTGGAGCTATTCCAATGTTCGTTGTTGCTGTGAAGAGAGCTCTCTGAACCTAGTTATATGCCATACTAAGTGTCGCTGTAAGTATCATAGCCGCGCTTATACAGACCACCCATGTTAGTATCTCGGTTACTGTTGGAGCTATTCCGATGTTCGTTGTTGCTGTGACCAGAGCTCTCTGAACCTAGTTATATGCCATACTAAGTGTCGCTGTAAGTATCATAGCCGCTCTTATACAGACCACCCATGTTAGTATCTCGGTTACTGTTGGAGCTATTCCGATGTTCGTTGATGCTGTGAAGAGAGCTCTCTGAACCTAGTTATATGCCATACTAAGTGTCGCTGTAAGTATCAAAGCCGCGCTTGTACAGACCACCCATGTTAGTATCTCGGTTACTGTTGGAGCTATTCCGATGTTCGTTGTTGCTGTGAACAGAGCTCTCTGAACCTAGTTATATGCCATACTAAGTGTCGCTGTAAGTATCATAGCCGCGCTTATACAGACCACCCATGTTAGTATCTCGGTTACTGTTGGAGCTATTCCGATGTTCGTTGTTGCTGTGAAGAGAGCTCTCTGAACCTAGTTATACGCCATACTAAGTGTCGCTGTAAGTATCATAGCCGCGTTTATACAGATCACCCATGTTAGTATCTCGGTTACTGTTGGAGCTATTCCAATGTTCGTTGTTGCTGTGAAGAGAGCTCTCTGAACCTAGTTATATGCCATACTAAGTGTCGCTGTAAGTATCATAGCCGCGCTAATACAGACCACCCATGTTAGTATCTCGGTTACTGTTGGAGCTATTCCGATGTTCGTTGTTGCTGTGAACAGAGCTCTCTGAACCTAGTTATATGCCATACTAAGTGTCGCTGTAAGTATCATAGCCGCGCTTATACAGACCACCCATGTTAGTATCTCGGTTACTGTTGGAGCTATTCCGATGTTCGTTGTTGCTGTGAACAGAGCTCTCTGAACCTAGTTATATGCCATACTAAGTGTCGCTGTAAGTATCATAGCCGCTCTTATACAGACCACCCATGTTAGTATCTCGGTTACTGTTGGAGCTATTCCGATGTTCGTTGATGCTGTGAAGAGAGCTCTCTGAAGCTAGTTATATGCCATACTAAGTGTCGCTGTAAGTATCATAGCCGCGCTTATACAGACCACCCATGTTAGTATCTCGGTTACTGTTGGAGCTATTCCGATGTTCGTTGTTGCTGTGAACGGAGCTCTCTGAACCTAGTTATATGCCATACTAAGTGTCGCTGTAAGTATCATAGCCGCGCTAATACAGACCACCCATGTTAGTATCTCGGTTACTGTTGGAGCTATTCCGATGTTCGTTGTTGCTGTGAACAGAGCTCTCTGAACCTAGTTATATGCCATACTAAGTGTCGCTGTAAGTATCATAGCCGCGCTTATACAGACCACCCATGTTAGTATCTCGGTTACTGTTGGAGCTATTCCGATGTTCGTTGTTGCTGTGAACAGAGCTCTCTGAACCTAGTTATATGCCATACTAAGTGTCGCTGTAAGTATCATAGCCGCGCTTATACAGACCACCCATGTTAGTATCTCGGTTACTGTTGGAGCTATTCCGATGTTCGTTGTTGCTCTGAACAGAGCTCTCTGAACCTAGTTATATGCCATACTAAGTGTCGCTGTAAGTATCATAGCCGCGCTTATACAGACCACCCATGTTAGTATCTCGGTTACTGTTGGAGCTATTCCGATGTTCGTTGTTGCTGTGAAGAGAGCTCTCTGAACCTAGTTATACGCCATACTAAGTGTCGCTGTAAGTATCATAGCCGCGTTTATACAGATCACCCATGTTAGTATCTCGGTTACTGTAGGAGCTATTCCGATGTTCGTTGTTGCTGTGAACGGAGCTCTCTGAACCTAGTTATATGCCATACTAAGTGTCGCTGTAAGTATCAAAGCCGCGCTAATACAGACCACCCATGTTAGTATCTCGGTTACTGTTGGAGCTATTCCGATGTTCGTTGTTGCTGTGAACAGAGCTCTCTGAACCTAGTTATATGCCATACTAAGTGTCGCTGTAAGTATCATAGCCGCGCTTATACAGACCACCCATGTTAGTATCTCGGTTACTGTTGGAGCTATTCCGATGTTCGTTGTTGCTGTGAACAGAGCTCTCTGAACCTAGTTATATGCCATACTAAGTGTCGCTGTAAGTATCATA
Organism: Coelioxys conoideus; assembly: GCA_947623535.1. Taxonomy (NCBI): domain Eukaryota; kingdom Metazoa; phylum Arthropoda; class Insecta; order Hymenoptera; family Megachilidae; genus Coelioxys; species Coelioxys conoideus. Next base: position 59,989 of record CANQJN010000023.1, read on the forward strand.
GCCGCGCTTATACAGACCACCCATGTTAGTATCTCGGTTACTGTTGGAGCTATTCCGATGTTCGTTGTTGCTCTGAAGAGAGCTCTCTGAACCTAGTTATATGCCATACTAAGTGTCGCTGTAAGTATCATAGCCGCGCTTATACAGACCACCCATGTTAGTATCTCGGTTACTGTTGGAGCTATTCCGATGTTCGTTGTTGCTGTGAACAGAGATCTCTGAACCTAGTTATATGCCATACTAAGTGTCGCTGTAAGTATCATAGCCGCGCTTATACAGACCACCCATGTTAGTATCTCGGTTACTGTTGGAGCTATTCCGATGTTCGTTGTTGCTGTGAACAGAGCTCTCTGAACCTAGTTATATGCCATACTAAGTGTCGCTGTAAGTATCATAGCCGCGCTTATACAGACCACCAATGTTAGTATCTCGGTTACTGTCGGAGCTATTCCGATGTTCGTTGTTGCTGTGAACAGAGCTCTCTGAACCTAGTTATATTCCATACTAAGTGTCGCTGTAAGTATCATAGCCGCGCTTATACAGACCACCCATGTTAGTATCTCGGTTACTGTTGGAGCTATTCCGATGTTCGTTGTTGCTGTGAAGAGAGCTCTCTGAACCTAGTTATACGCCATACTAAGTGTCGCTGTAAGTATCATAGCCGCGCTTATACAGACCACCCATGTTAGTATCTCGGTTACTGTTGGAGCTATTCCGATGTTCGTTGTTGCTGTGAACGGAGCTCTTTGAACCTAGTTATATGCCATACTAAGTGTCGCTGTAAGTATCATAGCCGCGCTAATACAGACCACCCATGTTAGTATCTCGGTTACTGTTGGAGCTATTCCGATGTTCGTTGTTGCTGTGAACAGAGCTCTCTGAACCTAGTTATATGCCATACTAAGTGTCGCTGTAAGTATCATAGCCGCGCTTATACAGACCACCCATGTTAGTATCTCGGCTACTGTTGGAGCTATTCCGATGTTCGTTGTTGCTGTGAAGAGAGCTCTCTGAAGCTAGTTATATGCCATACTAAGTGTCGCTGTAAGTATCATAGCCTGGCTTTTACAGACCACCCATGTTAGTATCTCGGTTACTGTTGGAGCTATTCCGATGTTCGTTGTTGCTGTGAACAGAGCTCTCTGAACCTAGTTATATGCCATACTAAGTGTCGCTGTAAGTATCATAGCCGCGCTTATACAGACCACCCATGTTAGTATCTCGGTTACTGTTGGAGCTATTCCAATGTTCGTTGTTGCTGTGAAGAGAGCTCTCTGAACCTAGTTATATGCCATACTAAGTGTCGCTGTAAGTATCATAGCCGCGCTTATACAGACCACCCATGTTAGTATCTCGGCTACTGTTGGGGCTATTCCGATGTTCGTTGTTGCTGTGAACAGAGCTCTCTGAACCTAGTTATATGCCATACTAAGTGTCGCTGTAAGTATCATAGCCGCGCTTATACAGACCACCCATGTTAGTATCTCGGTTACTGTTGGAGCTATTCCGATGTTCGTTGTTGCTGTGAACAGAGCTCTCTGAACCTAGTTATATGCCATACTAAGTGTCGCTGTAAGTATCATAGCCGCGCTTATACAGACCACCCATGTTAGTATCTCGGTTACTGTTGGAGCTATTCCGATGTTCGTTGTTGCTGTGAAGAGAGCTCTCTGAAGCTAGTTATATGCCATACTAAGTGTCGCTGTAAGTATCATAGCCGCGCTTATACAGACCACCAATGTTAGTATCTCGGTTACTGTTGGAGCTATTCCGATGTTCGTTGTTGCTGTGAACAGAGCTCTCTGAACCTAGTTATATGCCATACTAAGTGTCGCTGTAAGTATCATAGCCGCGCTTATACAGACCACCCATGTTAGTATCTCGGTTACTGTTGGGGCTATTCCGATGTTCGTTGTTGCTGTGAAGAGAGCTCTCTGAAGCTAGTTATATGCCATACTAAGTGTCGCTGTAAGTATCATAGCCGCGCTTATACAGACCACCAATGTTAGTATCTCGGTTACTGTTGGAGCTATTCCGATGTTCGTTGTTGCTGTGAACAGAGCTCTCTGAAGCTAGTTATATGCCATACTAAGTGTCGCTGTAAGTATCATAGCCGCGCTTATACAGACCACCCATGTTAGTATCTCGGTTACTGTTGGAGCTATTCCGATGTTCGTTGTTGCTGTGAAGAGAGCTCTCTGAAGCTAGTTATATGCCATACTAAGTGTCGCTGTAAGTATCATAGCCGCGCTTATACAGACCACCCATGTTAGTATCTCGGTTACTGTTGGAGCTATTCCGATGTTCGTTGTTGCTGTGAACAGAGCTCTCTGAACCTAGTTATATGCCATACTAAGTGTCGCTGTAAGTATCATAGCCGCGCTTATACAGACCACCCATGTTAGTATCTCGGTTACTGTTGGAGCTATTCCGATGTTCGTTGTTGCTGTGAAGAGAGCTCTCTGAACCTAGTTATACGCCATACTAAGTGTCGCTGTAAGTATCATAGCCGCGCTTATACAGACCACCCATGTTAGTATCTCGGTTACTGTTGGAGCTATTCCGATGTTCGTTGTTGCTGTGAACAGAGCTCTCTGAACCTAGTTATATGCCATACTAAGTGTCGCTGTAAGTATCATACCCGCTCTTATACAGACCACCCATGTTAGTATCTCGGTTACTGTTGGAGCTATTCCGATGTTCGTTGATGCTGTGAAGAGAGCTCTCTGAACCTAGTTATATGCCATACTAAGTGTCGCTGTAAGTATCATAGCCGCGCTTATACAGACCACCCATGTTAGTATCTCGGTTACTGTTGGAGCTATTCCGATGTTCGTTGTTGCTGTGAACAGAGCTCTCTGAACCTAGTTATATGTCATACTAAGTGTCGCTGTAAGTATCATAGCCGCTCTTATACAGACCACCCATGTTAGTATCTCGGTTACTGTTGGAGCTATTCCGATGTTCGTTGATGCTGTGAAGAGAGCTCTCTGAACCTAGTTATATGCCATACTAAGTGTCGCTGTAAGTATCATAGCCGCGCTTATACAGACCACCCATGTTAGTATCTCGGTTACTGTTGGAGCTATTCCGATGTTCGTTGTTGCTGTGAACAGAGCTCTCTGAACCTAGTTATATGCCATACTAAGTGTCGCTGTAAGTATCATAGCCGCGCTTATACAGACCACCGATGTTAGTATCTCGGTTTCTGTTGGAGCTATTGGATTATCACCAGGTGCCTCCCTACTTAAAGGCGGTGGTTGGGGCCTACCTGCAGGACAGGTGGATCCACTACACCGGCCGGGACGGCAAGGTTCGACGGGGAGTAGATCTCGGCGTACCCCAGGGTTCGGCTGTTGGCCCAACCCTTTGGAACATGGGGTACGACCGAGTACTGCGGGTCAGGTTGCCCGACGGCACGTATGTCGTCTGCTACGCAGACGACACATGCATACTTGCCGTCGGGTTAACCCTCAGGAGAGCCATCCGTCTGGCGGAGGTCGCGGTGGCCGCCGTCGTCGAGAGGATCCACGAAATGGGGCTTCGTATTGACGCGAAAAAGACCTCGGCGATGGCCTTTCATGGCCTCCCGAGGTCCCAGCGTCTGCCCCAGTCGTGGATCCGGGTAGGTGACGCCTGGGTCGAGGTCGGGACTTCAATGAAATACTTGGGTCTCGTCCTCGACTGCCACTGGTGCTTTGAGGTTCATTTCGACCACCTCGTCCCCCGGGTTGGGCGTGCCGCGGCAGCCTTAGGCCGCATTATGCCCAACCTTGGGGGACCGGATGCGAGGGTTCGCCACCTCTACGTGGGGGTGGTGCGGTCCATGACGTTGTACGGATCGGCAGTTTTTGCCGATGCCCTGGTGGCCAGCCGGCACAGTATTGCGCTCCTGCATAGTCTGCAGCGAGGGCTGGCCATCAGGGTCATTCGTGGATACCGCACCATCTCCTACGTGGTGGCGATGGTCCTGGCGGGGCTCGTTCCTTTCGAGCTGCTGGCCGCGGCGGATGCGATCGTTTACACCAGCATCCGCGCGCGGCGGCGGCTCGACGGGCAGCCGCCGGAGCCTGAGGTGGTCGAAGTTTATAAGCGCCAGGCCCGGCAGCTGGCTGCTTCCCGGTGGCGAAGCGATCTTCAACGCTTCGCCGGGAGGCCAGTTGTCGGGGCCCTCCTGCTTGTTTACCATCAATGGCAGGAGCGGCGGCATGGTAGGCTCACCTACCGGATGACACAGGTGCTCACCGGGCACGGTTGCTTCGGTGAGTACCTGTGTCGAATAGGGAGGGAGGCGACGGCGGCGTGCCACCATTGTGACTCAGGGGAGGTGGACACGGCGCGGCATACGCTGGAGGAATGCCCCGCCTTTTCAGCGCCGCGCCGTGTCCTTATTGGTCAGATTGGCCACGACCTGTCGCTGCCAGCGGTCATTGGGGCACTGCTGGACAGCGACAGGAATTGGAGGGCCGTGGCCTCCTTCTGCGAGCAAGTCATGCTGCAGAAGGAGGCCGCGGAGTGGGTTCAGGAGCAATCCCGGCCGCCATCAGCGAGGGGTGGCCGTCGCGGACGTCAAATGCGCGGCGGAGCCGCCCCTCATTAGAGGACGTCGGCCGGCGGGAAGGTGTGTTTACCCACCTTCCCGCCGGCCTTCCGGCACCAGCCGGAATGATTGCGGCGGCCCGGGTGCGATGTTTCGCACCCGTTCCATCTTGGCCGCCGCGGGGGGACCGTGACACCCTGGGTGGGGGCCCAGGTTGTCCCGAGAAACGGTCCCCCAGGAGGGCCGACAGCGTCTCGGTGGCCCGGGCGCTGTCGGAGGAGTTCGTTTTGGGTGTGGGGTGGAGTATTTCCAAACTCCACCCCGGGTAGGTGCCCCACACCCGGGGCAGTTGGCGTGGGGAGGTCCTGGTGGCGTTCTTTTCAGAGTTCCCAGGGCCTCCCCAGCACGCCAGAGAGGGCCACCGTGGGGGTTTTAGCCGGTAAGAATCCGGCATAACCCCCCCCCCCCCCTCTCCTAGGGTGGTGGGGTATCTTTCGAAGATCTCCCCCACGTTAAAAAAAAAAAAAAAAAAAAAAGAAGGAGTGATGCCCCCCCCCCCCTCAGGGGCTGTGGGCTCATTACCCACAGTACGGGATTTGGCGATCCCGAGGTACCCGAGCCAACCATACCGTAAGCCTGTGGTCATGTTTCGCAGGAACGGGGGTCTTGCCTTAACCGGCTGAACCGCGAGGAGTAAACCTCTATAATAAATCCGCTCTGTGGCCGGGGGGCAGAATACGGCCACGGTATTCCCTGCCTGTCGTACGAGGCGACTAAAAGGGATTGCTCCGGTCGTTTTCCAAAGTAGGTCCGATGATGTGCGAGGCGATGCCGGTGGGGTCTTCGGACCCCGGCAGGGCCTCCCTTGCCGGTAAGGCTCGCACGGAGGATGGAAACAGAGGCGATCGGGAGCGTGTGGGAGAGACCAAACCCAAGGTGTGAAGGACAACCGTGCCGATGGGTGCATGGCTGCCTGGTCTATAAATAGGTGCAGTCTTGAACGCTCCCTCGGGAGAACCTGCCGACACCCCCGAGTATCTAGGCTTACCAAGGTATGGCGGCTCTGCCTTGGCGGACCTTTTTTCCGACCACTCTCGTGGGACATTCATGGAATCGTCAAATTTAAAAACTTTAAACAGTGGGGATGGGGGGGATAATGAGCGCAGCGCGGCTCGCCGCGCTCGCTCTTGTAGCGTTTCGGGCGCAGAGTCGGCAGAGGAGGGGATCTCACAGTCTTACTCCTTGTCGGCAAGGAGATCACGAAGTCGGGTGCTTAGCGTCCGGCTTCGCCCTGGTTGCCCACGTGTCGAGATTGACGCGACGGCTGTAGAGGAGGCTCTGCGATCGAAGCCGCGGACGTGCTGGAGCTTGTGGGCGAGCCCACTTTCGCCGTTCCGCGTATTCGGGAGGTTCGGGTGGTTCGGGCTGCGTCCCGATCCAAGTCCAGGGCTAGTCCCACAGCATCCACTTCGAGGGCGTCCTCCGTGGAGTCTTGGGCGACCGCCGGCGAGGCTCATGATGCACTCGACGTGTCTGATGACACTTTGGAGGCCTCCGAGTCGGACGGCTCCACCTCGTCTGCCCCGATAACGTTCGGGTCGAGGAAGCGAGGTAGACCCCCAACAACAGGGGAGTACGTGCAGCTGGCCGCTGCTAAAAAACAACTTCTAGAGGTAGAGGAGCAAATGGCGGAGGTCGAGGCCGCGAAAGCGGTTCTCGACCCGTCAATTTCCGCCCGCCCTCCCTCAAAAAGCAGCGTGCCACTGCCTGATGAAGCTACGCTGGCGCGGGAATTCAGGCGGCTTCCAACAGCTGATCTGGTGGCCAAAGTGGAGAGCCACATGGCCATGATTGATAAAGTCGCCTGCAATTCCCGCAACTTACAAGGCCGGTTCGTGCGAGCTCTGCGACTTGCGTCCCACGAGGTACGCCTCGTGGAGTCAGAGCTGGCCACCCGCTCCGCTACCGCGGCCGCCACCGTATTGGAGGCGGAAAACCGTGAATTAAAGCGGCGGGTGGATCAGTTGGAGTATGACCTTCGAGCCCTCCGTGAAGATCAGGCGCGCCGCCGTCGCGGGTTATCCCCGGTGGTGGCTGCGGCGCTCTCGCCGCCTCGGTGTTCTCCCGTTGCGTCACCGCTGACCCTCCCTGGGGACGGCTCTTCGCCGAGACAGGCAGTAGCGGTGGTGCGCGGTGTGACCGCCGATCCAGCGGCTGCGCCTAGGTCAGAGGAGATACTCCTCGACCGCATTTCACAGCTGATGGAGAGCCGATTTGCTGATATGCGGTCTGAGTTGCAGGCGTCTCTAGCCAGCAGGGACGCGGCGAGTCGTCCCTTGGCCGCACCATCGGCCCCTACGCCGCGTGCTGGGACGACGGCTCCCGCTTCCTTAACGAAGAATAGGGAGGGTAGTCGCGCGGCGCCTAAAGCCTCTAAGGCTCAGACTGCCAAGCCGCGACGTCCGGCTCCCGCCGCTCCAGTTCCATGCTCAGCCGTGAAAACCAGCGGGTGTAAGCCTTCCGGACCTCCACCAACTGGAGGCCCGGCTCCGGCTGTGGCGGCTTCGGCCACGGACACTACGTGGTCGAAGGTCGTTGGTCGCAAGGCCAAAAAACAGGCCGCCAAGGCCACCAAAAATGCTGCCGGCCCGGCATCCAGTGCCCCGGCACCTTCTGCCAAAGCAAGGGACGCTGGGCAGAAGAGGATTGATGCGGCGGTGGGACGCCCGAAGATTGTCCCACCACGTCCTCCGCGTACTGCTGCGATCACGGTGACAGTCCCGCAGGGCTGCACCGTGACGTACGCGGAGGCGATGGCGAAGGCGAGAGCCTCTATCAATCTCGCCGAGCTCGGGGTTCCGCCGTTGCGTCCCAGGATGGGTGCCACGGGGGCGTTAGTTTTAGAGGTGCCGGGCCCTGATCGGGCAGAGAAGGCTGAAGGCCTCCTGGCCTGCAGGATTTCCAGCGTGTTGGAGGGGACGGGGGTTAAAATTGCCCGTCCCTGCAAGACCGCTGACCTGCGGGTCAGGGGGTTAATGGCAGGTGTCACCCAGGCAACTGTGGCAGCCGCCGTTGCGAAGGAGGGTGGTTGCCGTCCCGAGGACGTCCGGACCGGTGAAGTTCGCCGGTCCGCCTCGGGACTAGGCACCACATGGGTCCGCTGCCCCGTGGCGGCGGCCCGAAAGATTGCCCTGGCCGGCAAGTTGGTGGTCGACGGCTGGACCGAAGTCCCCGTCGACGCCTTGAGTGCCCGGCCCATGCAGTGCTACCGCTGCCTGGACTTCGGTCATACCAGGCAGCGGTGCACTGCACAGGAAGACAGGTCGGGGCGGTGCTTCTTGTGCGGAGGACAAGGACATCGTTCTTCGCAGTGCACCGCCCCGCCAAACTGCACAGTCTGTGCAGACGCGGGCCGGGCCGCTAATCACCGTCTGGGCACGAAGGAGTGCCCAGCGGCCAGGGCGACCCGACATCGGGGTGGTCGCCGCCACCGCAAGGGTGGTGCGACAGTGGGGTCCGCTGCACAACAGCCCGTTCCTGCAGCGGCCTCGGCGGCTCCGGCGAAACGGGTGGCCTCTTCGGCGCCCGTGGCTGCCGTAACCGTCGTGGTCGCCGATTCTGGCGCGTCAGACGCGTCTCCCGTGGTGGCCGGTCCATCGTCCGCCACGGCTTCGGGTACCTCCTCGGAGGTACCCATGGAATTTGAGGCCACGCCGGGGACGACGACCCCGGCAACGCCCGGCATCATTCGGGAGGGCTTGGCTTCGGAGGGCCGGACGGACACGGCATAAAATTCGCCCCATCCGGTCCCCGCCTCCAAGCGAACTTGAATCGCTCGGCCAGGGCACAGGATCTGCTTTCGCAGGCCCTGGCCGAGCGGTCAGCCGGGCTTGCCGTCGTGGCGGAGCCCTACGCCGTCCCGGTCCACACGTCGTGGATCGGTGACGAGCGGGGCTCCGTCGCGATAATTTGGGGCGGCCGACAGAACTCCCCGGCGTGCTCGCTTATAGAGCGCGGCCGGGGATATGTCGCCGCGGACTGGGGAGGCACCGCGGTGGTGGGAGTTTACGCTCCCCCCAGCTGGCCCCTCGCGTCGTTCGAGGAGTTTCTGGACGGGGTCCGGCGTTCCATCGATCGTTGCCGGCCCCGTCCTGTTATCGTCCTGGGGGACTTTAACTCCAAGGCCACGGCCTGGGGTTCCCCCAGGACGGACGCGAGGGGTTCAGCGTTGCTCGATTGGGCGGCGGGATTGGACCTGTGTCTGTTAAACACAGGTACCACCCATACGTGCGTGTGGCAGCAAGGAGGATCCATCGTCGATCTTTCCTTTGCCTCTCCCAGTCCGTCTGTCTCAGCCCGCCTATCTCAGTCCGTCTGTCTCAGACCGTCTGTCTCAGACCGTCTGTATCAGCCCGCCTGTCTCAACCCGCCTGTCTCAGCCCGCCTCTCTCAGTCCCTCTGTCTCAGCCCGCCTGTCTCGGCCCGCCTCTCCCAGTCCGTCTGTCAGAGTCCGTCTGTCTCAGGCCATCTGTCTCAGACCGTCTGTCTCAGACCGTGTGTCTCAGCCCGCCTGTCTCAGCCCGCCTCCCTGAGTCCGTCTGTCAGAGACCGTCTGTCTCAGACCGTCTGTCTCAGCCCGCCTGTCTCAGCAAGCCTCTCTCAGTCCGTCTGTCTGAGGCCGTCTGTCTCAGCCCGCCTGTCTCTGTCCTTTCTGTTTCAGCCCGCCTGTCTCAGACCGTCTGCCTCAGACCGTCTGTCTCGGACCGTCTGCCGCGGACCGTCTGTCTTGTACCGTCTGTCTCAGACCGTCTGTCTCAGACCGTCTGTCTCAGACCGTCTGACTCAGCCCGCCTGTCTCAGTCCGTCTGTATCAGCCCGCCTGTCTCAGCCCGCCTGTCTCAGTCCGTCTGTCTCAAGCCATCTGTCTCAGTCCGTCTGTCTCTGTCCGTCTGTATTAGACCGTCTGTCTCAGATCATGTGTCTCTGTCCGTCCGTCTCAGCCCGCCTGTCTCTGTCCGTCTGTCTCTTACCGTTGTCTCTGTCCGTCTGTTTCAGCCCTCCTGTCTCAGACCGTCTGTCCCAGTCCATCTGTCTCAGACCGTCTGTCTCAGCCCGCATATCTCAGACCGTCTGTCTCGGACCATCTGTCTCAGACCGTCTGTCTCATCCCGCCTGTCTCTGTTCTTTCTGTTTCAGCCCGCCTGTCTCAGACCGTCTGCCTCAGACCGTCTGTCTCGGACCGTCTGCCGCGGACCGTCTGTCTTGTACCGTCTGTCTCAGACCGTCTGTCTCAGATCGTCTGTCTCAGACCGTTGGTCTTACCCCGTCAGTCTCAGCCCGCCTGTATCTGTCCGTCGGTCTCAGACCGTCTGTCTCAGACCGTCTGCCTCAGACCGTCTGTCTCAAACCGTCTGCCTCAGACCGTCTGTCTCAGACCGTCTGCCTCCGTCCGTCTATCTCAAACCGCTGTCTCTGTCCGTCTGTCTCAGCCCGCCTGTCGCCGCCCGTCTGTCTCAGACCGTCTGTCAAAGAACGTGTGTGTCAGACAGCCTGTCTCAGACCGTCTGTCTCACACCGTCTGTCAAAGAACGTGTGTGTCAGACAGCCTGTCTCAGACCGTCTGTCTCACACCGTCTGTCAAAGAACGTGTGTGTCAGACAGCCTGTCTCAGACCGTCTGCCTCCGTCCGTCTATCTCAGACCGCTGTCTCTGTCCGTCTGCCTCAGCCCACCTGTCTCAGACCGTCTGTCTCAGACCGTCTGTCTCAGACCGTCTGTCTCGGTCCGTCTGTCTCAGATCGTCTGTCTCAGACTGTTGTCTCTGTCCGTCTGTCCCAGCCCGCCTGTCTCCTACAGTCTGTCTCAGACCGTCTGTGTCAGACCGTCTGTCCCAGACCGTCTGTCTCAGACCGTCTGTCTCTTACCGTTGTCTATGTCCGTCTGTTTCAGCCCGCCTGTCTCAGACCGTCTGTCTCAGACCGTCTGTCTCATCCCGCCTGTCCCAGTCCGTCTGTCTTTGACCGCCTGTCTCAGTCCGTCGGTCTCCGAACATCTGTCTCTGTCCGTCTGTCTCAGACCGCCTGTCTCTTACCGTTGTCTCTGTCCGTCTGTTTCAGCCCGCCTGTCTCTGTCCGTCACTCTCAATCCACCTGTCTGAGTCCGTCTGTCTCGGATCATCTGTTTCAGACCGTTGCCTCTGTCCGTCCGTCTCAGCCCGCCTGTCTCTGTCCGTCTGTCTCTTACCGTTGCCTCTGTCGGTCCGTCTCACCCCGCCTGTCTCTGTCCGTCTGTCTCTTACCGTTGCCTCTGTCCATCCGTCTCAGCCCTCCTGTCTCAGACCGTCTGTCCCAGTCCATCTGTCTCAGACCGTCTGTCTCAGCCCGCATATCTCAGACCGTCTGTCTCGGACCATCTGTCTCAGACCGTCTGTCTCATCCCGCCTGTCTCTGTTCTTTCTGTTTCAGCCCGCCTGTCTCAGACCGTCTGCCTCAGACCGTCTGTCTCGGACCGTCTGCCGCGGACCGTCTGTCTTGTACCGTCTGTCTCAGACCGTCTGTCTCAGATCGTCTGTCTCAGACCGTTGGTCTTACCCCGTCAGTCTCAGCCCGCCTGTATCTGTCCGTTGGTCTCAGACCGTCTGTCTCAGACCGTCTGCCTCCGTCCGTCTATCTCAGACCGCTGTCTCTGTCCGTCTGTCTCAGCCCGCCTGTCGCCGCCCGTCTGTCTCAGACCGTCTGTCAAAGAACGTGTGTGTCAGACAGCCTGTCTCAGACCGTCTGTCTCACACCGTCTGTCAAAGAACGTGTGTGTCAGACAGCCTGTCTCAGACCGTCTGTCTCAGACCGTCTGTCTCAGACCGCCTGCCTCAGACCGCCAGTCTCAGACCGTCTGTCTCAGACCGTCTGTCTCAGACCGTCTGCCTCCGTCCGTCTATCTCAGACCGCTGTCTCTGTCCGTCTGCCTCAGCCCACCTGTCTCCGACCGTGTGTCTCAGACCGTCTGTCTCAGACCGTCTGTCTCGGTCCGTCTGTCTCAGATCGTCTGTCTCAGACTGTTGTCTCTGTCCGTCTGTCCCAGCCCGCCTGTCTCCTACAGTCTGTCTCAGACCGTCTGTCTCAGACCGTCTGTGTCAGACCGTCTGTCTCAGACCGTCTGTCTCAGACCGTCTGTCTCAGACCGTCTGTCTCAGATCGTCTGTCTCAGACCGTCTATCTCTGTCCGTCTGTCTCAGATCGTCTGTCTCAGCCCGCCTGTCTCTGTCCGTCTGCCTCAGCACGCCTGTCTCCGGCCGTCTGTCTCAGACCCTCTGTATCAGACCGCTGTCTTTGTCCGTCTGTCTCAGCCCGCCTGTCTCTGTCCGTCTGTCTCAGCCCGCCTGTCTCCGACCGTCTGTCTCAGACCGTCTGTATCAGACCGCTGTCTCTGTCCGTCTGTCTCAGCCCGCCTGTCTCCGACCGTCTGTCTCAGACCGTCTGTATCAGACCGCTGTCTCCGTCGGTCTGTCTCAGCCCGCCTGTCCTCGACCGTCTGTCTCAGACCGTCTGTATCAGACCGCTGTCTTTGTCCGTCTGTCTCAGCCCGCCTGTCTCTGTCCGTCTGTCTCAGCCCGCCTGTCTCCGACCGTCTGTATCAGACCGCTGTCTCTATCCGTCTGTCTCAGCCCGCCTGTCTTCGACCGTCTGTCGCAGACCGTCTGTCTCAGACCGTCTGTCTCAGACCGTCTGTCTCAGAACGTCTGTCTCAGACCGTCTGTCTCAGACCGCCTGTCTCAGTCCGTCTGTCTCAGACCGTCTGTCAAAGAACGTGTGTGTCAGACAGCCTGCCTCAGACCGTCTGTCTCACACCGTCTGTCAAAGAACGTGTGTGTCAGACAGCCTGTCTCAGACCGTCTGTCTCACACCGTCTGTCAAAGAACGTGTGTGTCAGACAGCCTGTCTCAGACCGTCTGTCTCAGACCGTCTGTCTCAGACCGTCTGTCTCAGACCGTCTGTCTCAGACCGTCTGTCTCAGACCCTCTGTCTCAGACCGCCTATATCAGACCGTCTGTCTCAGACCGCCTGTCTCAGTCCGTCTGTCTCAGACCGTCTGTCAAAGAACGTGTGTGTCAGACAGCTTGTCTCAGACCGTCTGTCTCACACCGTCAGTCAAAGAACGTGTGTGTCAGACAGCCTGTCTCAGACCGTCTGTCTCAGACCGTCTGTCTCAGACCGCCAGTCTCAGACCGTCTGTCTCAGACCGTCTGTCTCGGTCCGTCTGCCTCAGCCCACCTGTCTCAGACCGTCTGTCTCAGACCGTCTGTCTCAGACCGTCTGTCTCGGTCCGTCTGTCTCAGATCGTCTGTCTCAGACTGTTGTCTCTGTCCGTCTGTCCCAGCCCGCCTGTCTCCTACAGTCTGTCTCAGACCGTCTGTGTCAGACCGTCTGTCCCAGACCGTCTGTCTCAGACCGTCTGTCTCTTACCGTTGTCTATGTCCGTCTGTTTCAGCCCGCCTGTCTCAGACCGTCTGTCTCAGACCGTCTGTCTCATCCCGCCTGTCCCAGTCCGTCTGTCTTTGACCGCCTGTCTCAGTCCGTCGGTCTCCGAACATCTGTCTCTGTCCGTCTGTCTCAGACCGCCTGTCTCTTACCGTTGTCTCTGTCCGTCTGTTTCAGCCCGCCTGTCTCTGTCCGTCACTCTCAATCCACCTGTCTGAGTCCGTCTGTCTCGGATCATCTGTTTCAGAACGTTGCCTCTGTCCGTCCGTCTCAGCCCGCCTGTCTCTGTCCGTCTGTCTCTTACCGTTGCCTCTGTCGGTCCGTCTCACCCCGCCTGTCTCTGTCCGTCTGTCTCTTACCGTTGCCTCTGTCCATCCGTCTCAGCCCTCCTGTCTCAGACCGTCTGTCCCAGTCCATCTGTCTCAGACCGTCTGTCTCAGCCCGCATATCTCAGACCGTCTGTCTCGGACCATCTGTCTCAGACCGTCTGTCTCATCCCGCCTGTCTCTGTTCTTTCTGTTTCAGCCCGCCTGTCTCAGACCGTCTGCCTCAGACCGTCTGTCTCGGACCGTCTGCCGCGGACCGTCTGTCTTGTACCGTCTGTCTCAGACCGTCTGTCTCAGATCGTCTGTCTCAGACCGTTGGTCTTACCCCGTCAGTCTCAGCCCGCCTGTATCTGTCCGTTGGTCTCAGACCGTCTGTCTCAGACCGTCTGCCTCCGTCCGTCTATCTCAGACCGCTGTCTCTGTCCGTCTGTCTCAGCCCGCCTGTCGCCGCCCGTCTGTCTCAGACCGTCTGTCAAAGAACGTGTGTGTCAGACAGCCTGTCTCAGACCGTCTGTCTCACACCGTCTGTCAAAGAACGTGTGTGTCAGACAGCCTGTCTCAGACCGTCTGTCTCAGACCGTCTGTCTCAGACCGTCTGCCTCAGACCGCCAGTCTCAGACCGTCTGTCTCAGACCGTCTGTCTCAGACCGTCTGCCTCCGTCCGTCTATCTCAGACCGCTGTCTCTGTCCGTCTGCCTCAGCCCACCTGTCTCCGACCGTGTGTCTCAGACCGTCTGTCTCAGACCGTCTGTCTCGGTCCGTCTGTCTCAGATCGTCTGTCTCAGACTGTTGTCTCTGTCCGTCTGTCCCAGCCCGCCTGTCTCCTACAGTCTGTCTCAGACCGTCTGTCTCAGACCGTCTGTGTCAGACCGTCTGTCTCAGACCGTCTGTCTCAGACCGTCTGTCTCAGACCGTCTGTCTCAGATCGTCTGTCTCAGACCGTCTATCTCTGTCCGTCTGTCTCAGATCGTCTGTCTCAGCCCGCCTGTCTCTGTCCGTCTGCCTCAGCACGCCTGTCTCCGGCCGTCTGTCTCAGACCCTCTGTATCAGACCGCTGTCTTTGTCCGTCTGTCTCAGCCCGCCTGTCTCTGTCCGTCTGTCTCAGCCCGCCTGTCTCCGACCGTCTGTCTCAGACCGTCTGTATCAGACCGCTGTCTCTGTCCGTCTGTCTCAGCCCGCCTGTCTCCGACCGTCTGTCTCAGACCGTCTGTATCAGACCGCTGTCTCCGTCGGTCTGTCTCAGCCCGCCTGTCCTCGACCGTCTGTCTCAGACCGTCTGTATCAGACCGCTGTCTTTGTCCGTCTGTCTCAGCCCGCCTGTCTCTGTCCGTCTGTCTCAGCCCGCCTGTCTCCGACCGTCTGTATCAGACCGCTGTCTCTATCCGTCTGTCTCAGCCCGCCTGTCTTCGACCGTCTGTCGCAGACCGTCTGTCTCAGACCGTCTGTCTCAGACCGTCTGTCTCAGAACGTCTGTCTCAGACCGTCTGTCTCAGACCGCCTGTCTCAGTCCGTCTGTCTCAGACCGTCTGTCAAAGAACGTGTGTGTCAGACAGCCTGCCTCAGACCGTCTGTCTCACACCGTCTGTCAAAGAACGTGTGTGTCAGACAGCCTGTCTCAGACCGTCTGTCTCACACCGTCTGTCAAAGAACGTGTGTGTCAGACAGCCTGTCTCAGACCGTCTGTCTCAGACCGTCTGTCTCAGACCGTCTGTCTCAGACCGTCTGTCTCAGACCGTCTGTCTCAGACCGTCTGTCTCAGACCGTCTGTCTCAGACCGTCTGTCTCAGACCCTCTGTCTCAGACCGCCTATATCAGACCGTCTGTCTCAGACCGCCTGTCTCAGTCCGTCTGTCTCAGACCGTCTGTCAAAGAACGTGTGTGTCAGACAGCTTGTCTCAGACCGTCTGTCTCACACCGTCAGTCAAAGAACGTGTGTGTCAGACAGCCTGTCTCAGACCGTCTGTCTCAGACCGTCTGTCTCAGACCGCCAGTCTCAGACCGTCTGTCTCAGACCGTCTGTCTCGGTCCGTCTGTCTCAGATCGTCTGTCTCAGACTGTTGTCTCTGTCCGTCTGTCCCAGCCCGCCTGTCTCCTACAGTCTGTCTCAGACCGTCTGTCTCAGACCGTCTGTGTCAGACCGTCTGTCTCAGACCGTCTGTCTCAGACCGTCTGTCTCAGACCGTCTGTCTCAGACCGTCTGTCTCAGACCGTCTGTCTCAGACCGTCTGTCTCAGACCCTCTGTCTCAGACCGCCTATATCAGACCGTCTGTCTCAGACCGCCTGTCTCAGTCCGTCTGTCTCAGACCGTCTGTCAAAGAACGTGTGTGTCAGACAGCTTGTCTCAGACCGTCTGTCTCACACCGTCAGTCAAAGAACGTGTGTGTCAGACAGCCTGTCTCAGACCGTCTGTCTCAGACCGTCTGTCTCAGACCGCCAGTCTCAGACCGTCTGTCTCAGACCGTCTGTCTCGGTCCGTCTGTCTCAGATCGTCTGTCTCAGACTGTTGTCTCTGTCCGTCTGTCCCAGCCCGCCTGTCTCCTACAGTCTGTCTCAGACCGTCTCTCTCAGACCGTCTGTGTCAGACCGTCTGTCTCAGACCGTCTGTCTCAGACCGTCTGTCTCAGACCGTCTGTCTCAGATCGTCTGTCTCAGACCGTATATCTCTGTCCGTCTTTCTCAGATCGTCTGTCTCAGCCCGCCTGTCTCTGTCCGTCTGCCTCAGCACGCCTGTCTCCGACCGTCTGTCTCAGACCCTCTGTATCAGACCGCTGTCTTTGTCCGTCTGTCTCAGCCCGCCTGTCTCTGTCCGTCTGTCTCAGCCCGCCTGTCTCCGACCGTCTGTCTCAGACCGTCTGTATCAGACCGCTGTCTCTGTCCGTCTGTCTCAGCCCGCCTGTCTCCGACCGTCTGTCTCAGACCGTCTGTCTCAGACCGTCTGCCTCCGTCCGTCTATCTCAGACCGCTGTCTCTGTCCGTCTGCCTCAGCCCACCTGTCTCCGACCGTGTGTCTCAGACCGTCTGTCTCAGACCGTCTGTCTCAGACCGTCTGTCTCAGACCGTCTGTCTCAGACCGTCTGTCTCAGACCGTCTGTCTCAGACCGTCTGTCTCAGACCGTCTGTCTCAGAACGTCTGTCTCAGACCCTCTGTCTCAGACCGCCTATATCAGACCGTCTGTCTCAGACCGCCTGTCTCAGTCCGTCTGTCTCAGACCGTCTGTCAAAGAACGTGTGTGTCAGACAGCTTGTCTCAGACCGTCTGTCTCACACCGTCAGTCAAAGAACGTGTGTGTCAGACAGCCTGTCTCAGACCGTCTGTCTCAGACCGTCTGTCTCAGACCGCCAGTCTCAGACCGTCTGTCTCAGACCGTCTGTCTCAGACCGTCTGCCTCCGTCCGTCTATCTCAGACCGCTGTCTCTGTCCGTCTGCCTCAGCCCACCTGTCTCCGACCGTGTGTCTCAGACCGTCTGTCTCAGACCGTCTGTCTCGGTCCGTCTGTCTCAGATCGTCTGTCTCAGACTGTTGTCTCTGTCCGTCTGTCCCAGCCCGCCTGTCTCCTACAGTCTGTCTCAGACCGTCTGTCTCAGACCGTCTGACTCAGCCCGCCTGTCTCAGTCCATCTGTATCAGCCCGCCTGTCTCATCCCGCCTGTCTCAGTCCGTCTGTCTCAAGCCATCTGTCTCAGTCCGTCTGTCTCTGTCCGTCTGTATTAGACCGTCTGTCTCAGATCATCTGTCTCTGTCCGTCCGTCTCAGCCCGCCTGTCTCTGTCCGTCTGTCTCTTACCGTTGTCTCTGTCCGTCTGTTTCAGCCCGCCTGTCTCAGACGGTCTGTCTCAGACCGTCTGTCTCATCCCGCCTGTCCCAGTCCGTCTGTCTTTGACCGCCTGTCTCAGTCCGTCGGTCTCCGAACATCTGTCTCTGTCCGTCTGTCTCAGACCGTCTGTCTCGGACCGTCTGTCTCAGACCGCCTGTCTCTTACCGTTGTCTCTGTCCGTCTGTTTCAGCCCGCCTGTCTCTGTCCGTCACTCTCAATCCACCTGTCTCAGTCCGTCTGTCTCGGATCATCTGTTTCAGACCGTTGCCTCTGTCCGTCCGTCTCAGCCCGCCTGTCTCTGTCCGTCTGTCTCTTACCGTTGCCTCTGTCGGTCCGTCTCAGCCCGCCTGTCTCTGTCCGTCTGTCTCTTACCGTTGCCTCTGTCCATCCGTCTCAGCCCTCCTGTCTCAGACCGTCTGTCCCAGTCCATCTGTCTCAGACCGTCTGTCTCAGCCCGCATATCTCAGACCGTCTGTCTCGGACCATCTGTCTCAGACCGTCTGTCTCATCCCGCCTGTCTCTGTTCTTTCTGTTTCAGCCCGCCTGTCTCAGACCGTCTGCCTCAGACCGTCTGTCTCAGACCGTCTGTCTCAGATCGTCTGTCTCAGACCGTTGGTCTTACCCCGTCAGTCTCAGTCCGCCTGTATCTGTCCGTTGGTCTCAGACCGTCTGTCTCAGACCGTCTGCCTCAGACCGTCTGTCTCAAACCGTCTGCCCCAGACCGTCTGTCTCAGACCGTCTGCCTCCGTCCGTCTATCTCAGACCGCTGTCTCTGTCCGTCTGTCTCAGCCCGCCTGTCGCCGCCCGTCTGTCTCAGACCGTCTGTCAAAGAACGTGTGTGTCAGACAGCCTGTCTCAGACCGTCTGTCTCACACCGTCTGTCAAAGAACGTGTGTGTCAGACAGCCTGTCTCAGACCGTATGTCTCAGACCGTCTGTCTCAGACCGTCTGTCTCAGACCGCCTATATCAGACCGTCTGTCTCAGACCGCCTGTCTCAGTCCGTCTGTCTCAGACCGTCTGTCAAAGAACGTGTGTGTCAGACAGCTTGTCTCAGACCGTCTGTCTCACACCGTCTGTCAAAGAACGTGTGTGTCAGACAGCCTGTCTCAGACCGTCTGTCTCAGACCGTCTGCCTCAGACCGCCAGTCTCAGACCGTCTGTCTCAGACCGTCTGTCTCAGACCGTCTGCCTCCGTCCGTCTATCTCAGACCGCTGTCTCTGTCCGTCTGCCTCAGCCCACCTGTCTCCGACCGTGTGTCTCAGACCGTCTGTCTCAGACCGTCTGTCTCGGTCCGTCTGTCTCAGATCGTCTGTCTCAGACTGTTGTCTCTGTCCGTCTGTCCCAGCCCGCCTGTCTCCTACAGTCTGTCTCAGACCGTCTGTCTCAGACCGTCTGTCTCAGACCGTCTGTGTCAGACCGTCTGTCTCAGACCGTCTGTCTCAGACCGTCTGTCTCAGACCGTCTGTCTCAGATCGTCTGTCTCAGACCGTCTATCTCTGTCCGTCTGTCTCAGATCGTCTGTCTCAGCCCGCCTGTCTCTGTCCGTCTGCCTCAGCACGCCTGTCTCCGGCCGTCTGTCTCAGACCCTCTGTATCAGACCGCTGTCTTTGTCCGTCTGTCTCAGCCCGCCTGTCTCTGTCCGTCTGTCTCAGCCCGCCTGTCTCCGACCGTCTGTCTCAGACCGTCTGTATCAGACCGCTGTCTCTGTCCGTCTGTCTCAGCCCGCCTGTCTCCGACCGTCTGTCTCAGACCGTCTGTATCAGACCGCTGTCTCCGTCGGTCTGTCTCAGCCCGCCTGTCCTCGACCGTCTGTCTCAGACCGTCTGTATCAGACCGCTGTCTTTGTCCGTCTGTCTCAGCCCGCCTGTCTCTGTCCGTCTGTCTCAGCCCGCCTGTCTCCGACCGTCTGTATCAGACCGCTGTCTCTATCCGTCTGTCTCAGCCCGCCTGTCTTCGACCGTCTGTCGCAGACCGTCTGTCTCAGACCGTCTGTCTCAGACCGTCTGTCTCAGAACGTCTGTCTCAGACCGTCTGTCTCAGACCGCCTATATCAGACCGTCTGTCTCAGACCGCCTGTCTCAGTCCGTCTGTCTCAGACCGTCTGTCAAAGAACGTGTGTGTCAGACAGCCTGCCTCAGACCGTCTGTCTCACACCGTCTGTCAAAGGACGTGTGTGTCAGACAGCCTGTCTCAGACCGTCTGTCTCACACCGTCTGTCAAAGAACGTGTGTGTCAGACAGCCTGTCTCAGACCGTCTGTCTCAGACCGTCTGTCTCAGACCGTCTGTCTCAGACCGTCTGTCTCAGACCGTCTGTCTCAGACCGTCTGTCTCAGACCGTCTGTCTCAGAACGTCTGTCTCAGACCCTCTGTCTCAGACCGCCTATATCAGACCGTCTGTCTCAGACCGCCTGTCTCAGTCCGTCTGTCTCAGACCGTCTGTCAAAGAACGTGTGTGTCAGACAGCTTGTCTCAGACCGTCTGTCTCACACCGTCAGTCAAAGAACGTGTGTGTCAGACAGCCTGTCTCAGACCGTCTGTCTCAGACCGTCTGTCTCAGACCGCCAGTCTCAGACCGTCTGTCTCAGACCGTCTGTCTCAGACCGTCTGCCTCCGTCCGTCTATCTCAGACCGCTGTCTCTGTCCGTCTGCCTCAGCCCACCTGTCTCCGACCGTGTGTCTCAGACCGTCTGTCTCAGACCGTCTGTCTCGGTCCGTCTGTCTCAGATCGTCTGTCTCAGACTGTTGTCTCTGTCCGTCTGTCCCAGCCCGCCTGTCTCCTACAGTCTGTCTCAGACCGTCTGTCTCAGACCGTCTGTGTCAGACCGTCTGTCTCAGACCGTCTGTCTCAGACCGTCTGTCTCAGACCGTCTGTCTCAGACCGTCTGTCTCAGATCGTCTGTCTCAGACCGTCTATCTCTGTCCGTCTGTCTCAGATCGTCTGTCTCAGCCCGCCTGTCTCTGTCCGTCTGCCTCAGCACGCCTGTCTCCGACCGTCTGTCTCAGACCCTCTGTATCAGACCGCTGTCTTTGTCCGTCTGTCTCAGCCCGCCTGTCTCTGTCCGTCTGTCTCAGCCCGCCTGTCTCCGACCGTCTGTCTCAGACCGTCTGTATCATACCGCTGTCTCTGTCCGTCTGTCTCAGCCCGCCTGTCTCCGACCGTCTGTCTCAGACCGTCTGTATCAGACCGCTGTCTCCGTCGGTCTGTCTCAGCCCGCCTGTCCTCGACCGTCTGTCTCAGACCGTCTGTATCAGACCGCTGTCTTTGTCCGTCTGTCTCAGCCCGCCTGTCTCTGTCCGTCTGTCTCAGCCCGCCTGTCTCCGACCGTCTGTATCAGACCGCTGTCTCTATCCGTCTGTCTCAGCCCGCCTGTCTTCGACCGTCTGTCTCAGACCGTCTGTCTCAGACCGTCTGTCTCAGACCGTCTGTCTCAGAACGTCTGTCTCAGACCGTCTGTCTCAGACCGCCTATATCAGACCGTCTGTCTCAGACCGCCTGTCAAAGAACGTGTGTGTCAGACAGCCTGTCTGAGACCGTCTGTCTCAGACCGTCTGTCTCAGACCGTCTGTCTCAGACCGTCTGTCTCAGAACGTCTGTCTCAGACCGTCTGTCTGAGACCGCCTATATCAGACCGTCTGTCTCACACCGTCTGTCAAAGAACGTGTGTGTCAGACAGCCTGTCTCAGACCGTCTGTCTCAGACCGTCTGTCTCAGACCGTCTGTCTCAGACCGTCTGTCTCAGACCGTCTGTCTCAGACCGTCTGTCTCAGACCGTCTGTCTCAGACCGTCTGTCTCAGACCGTCTGTCTCAGAACGTCTGTCTCAGACCCTCTGTCTCCGACCGCCTATATCAGACCGTCTGTCTCAGACCGCCTGTCTCAGTCTGTCTGTCTCAGACCGTCTGTCAAAGAACGTGTGTGTCAGACAGCTTGTCTCAGACCGTCTGTCTCACACCGTCAGTCAAAGAACGTGTGTGTCAGACAGCCTGTCTCAGACCGTCTGTCTCAGACCGTCTGTCTCAGACCGCCAGTCTCAGACCGTCTGTCTCAGACCGTCTGTCTCAGACCGTCTGCCTCCGTCCGTCTATCTCAGACCGCTGTCTCTGTCCGTCTGCCTCAGCCCACCTGTCTCCGACCGTGTGTCTCAGACCGTCTGTCTCAGACCGTCTGTCTCGGTCCGTCTGTCTCAGATCGTCTGTCTCAGACTGTTGTCTCTGTCCGTCTGTCCCAGCCCGCCTGTCTCCTACAGTCTGTCTCAGACCGTCTGTCTCAGACCGTCTGTGTCAGACCGTCTGTCAAAGAACGTGTGTGTCAGACAGCCTGTCTCAGACCGTCTGTCTCACACCGTCTGTCAAAGAACGTGTGTGTCAGACAGCCTGTCTCAGACCGTCTGTCTCAGACCGTCTGTCTCAGACCGTCTGTCTCAGACCGTCTGTCTCAGACCGTCTGTCTCAGACCGTCTGTCTCAGACCGTCTGTCTCAGAACGTCTGTCTCAGACCGTCTGTCTCAGACCGCCTATATCAGACCGTCTGTCTCAGACCGCCTGTCTCAGTCCGTCTGTCTCAGACCGTCTGTCAAAGAACGTGTGTGTCAGACAGCTTGTCTCAGACCGTCTGTCTCACACCGTCTGTCAAAGAACGTGTGTGTCAGACAGCCTGTCTCAGACCGTCTGTCTCAGACCGTCTGTCTCAGACCGCCAGTCTCAGTCCGTCTGTCTCAGACCGTCTGTCTCAGACCGTCTGCCTCCGTCCGTCTATCTCAGACCGCTGTCTCTGTCCGTCTGCCTCAGCCCACCTGTCTCCGACCGTGTGTCTCAGACCGTCTGTCTCAGACCGTCTGTCTCGGTCCGTCTGTCTCAGATCGTCTGTCTCAGACTGTTGTCTCTGTCCGTCTGTCCCAGCCCGCCTGTCTCCTACAGTCTGTCTCAGACCGTCTGTCTCAGACCGTCTGTGTCAGACCGTCTATCTCAGACCGCCTGTCTCAGTCCGTCTGTCTCAGACCGTCTGTCAAAGAACGTGTGTGTCAGACAGCCTGCCTCAGACCGTCTGTCTCACACCGTCTGTCAAAGAACGTGTGTGTCAGACAGCCTGTCTCAGACCGTCTGTCTCACACCGTCTGTCAAAGAACGTGTGTGTCAGACAGCCTGTCTCAGACCGTCTGTCTCAGACCGTCTGTCTCAGACCGTCTGTCTCAGACCGTCTGTCTCAGACCGTCTGTCTCAGACCGTCTGTCTCAGAACGTCTGTCTCAGACCCTCTGTCTCAGACCGCCTATATCAGACCGTCTGTCTCAGACCGCCTGTCTCAGTCCGTCTGTCTCAGACCGTCTGTCAAAGAACGTGTGTGTCAGACAGCCTGTCTCAGACCGTCTGTCTCAGACCGTCTGTCTCAGACCGCCAGTCTCAGACCGTCTGTCTCAGACCGTCTGTCTCGGTCCGTCTGTCTCAGATCGTCTGTCTCAGACTGTTGTCTCTGTCCGTCTGTCCCAGCCCGCCTGTCTCCTACAGTCTGTCTCAGACCGTCTGTCTCAGACCGTCTGTGTCAGACCGTCTGTCTCAGACCGTCTGTCTCAGACCGTCTGTCTCAGACCGTCTGTCTCAGATCGTCTGTCTCAGACCGTATATCTCTGTCCGTCTTTCTCAGATCGTCTGTCTCAGCCCGCCTGTCTCTGTCCGTCTGCCTCAGCACGCCTGTCTCCGACCGTCTGTCTCAGACCCTCTGTATCAGACCGCTGTCTTTGTCCGTCTGTCTCAGCCCGCCTGTCTCTGTCCGTCTGTCTCAGCCCGCCTGTCTCCGACCGTCTGTCTCAGACCGTCTGTATCAGACCGCTGTCTCTGTCCGTCTGTCTCAGCCCGCCTGTCTCCGACCGTCTGTCTCAGACCGTCTGTCTCAGACCGTCTGCCTCCGTCCGTCTATCTCAGACCGCTGTCTCTGTCCGTCTGCCTCAGCCCACCTGTCTCCGACCGTGTGTCTCAGACCGTCTGTCTCAGACCGTCTGTCTCAGACCGTCTGTCTCAGACCGTCTGTCTCAGACCGTCTGTCTCAGACCGTCTGTCTCAGACCGTCTGTCTCAGAACGTCTGTCTCAGACCCTCTGTCTCAGACCGCCTATATCAGACCGTCTGTCTCAGACCGCCTGTCTCAGTCCGTCTGTCTCAGACCGTCTGTCAAAGAACGTGTGTGTCAGACAGCTTGTCTCAGACCGTCTGTCTCACACCGTCAGTCAAAGAACGTGTGTGTCAGACAGCCTGTCTCAGACCGTCTGTCTCAGACCGTCTGTCTCAGACCGCCAGTCTCAGACCGTCTGTCTCAGACCGTCTGTCTCAGACCGTCTGCCTCCGTCCGTCTATCTCAGACCGCTGTCTCTGTCCGTCTGCCTCAGCCCACCTGTCTCCGACCGTGTGTCTCAGACCGTCTGTCTCAGACCGTCTGTCTCGGTCCGTCTGTCTCAGATCGTCTGTCTCAGACTGTTGTCTCTGTCCGTCTGTCCCAGCCCGCCTGTCTCCTACAGTCTGTCTCAGACCGTCTGTCTCAGACCGTCTGACTCAGCCCGCCTGTCTCAGTCCATCTGTATCAGCCCGCCTGTCTCATCCCGCCTGTCTCAGTCCGTCTGTCTCAAGCCATCTGTCTCAGTCCGTCTGTCTCTGTCCGTCTGTATTAGACCGTCTGTCTCAGATCATCTGTCTCTGTCCGTCCGTCTCAGCCCGCCTGTCTCTGTCCGTCTGTCTCTTACCGTTGTCTCTGTCCGTCTGTTTCAGCCCGCCTGTCTCAGACGGTCTGTCTCAGACCGTCTGTCTCATCCCGCCTGTCCCAGTCCGTCTGTCTTTGACCGCCTGTCTCAGTCCGTCGGTCTCCGAACATCTGTCTCTGTCCGTCTGTCTCAGACCGTCTGTCTCGGACCGTCTGTCTCAGACCGCCTGTCTCTTACCGTTGTCTCTGTCCGTCTGTTTCAGCCCGCCTGTCTCTGTCCGTCACTCTCAATCCACCTGTCTCAGTCCGTCTGTCTCGGATCATCTGTTTCAGACCGTTGCCTCTGTCCGTCCGTCTCAGCCCGCCTGTCTCTGTCCGTCTGTCTCTTACCGTTGCCTCTGTCGGTCCGTCTCAGCCCGCCTGTCTCTGTCCGTCTGTCTCTTACCGTTGCCTCTGTCCATCCGTCTCAGCCCTCCTGTCTCAGACCGTCTGTCCCAGTCCATCTGTCTCAGACCGTCTGTCTCAGCCCGCATATCTCAGACCGTCTGTCTCGGACCATCTGTCTCAGACCGTCTGTCTCATCCCGCCTGTCTCTGTTCTTTCTGTTTCAGCCCGCCTGTCTCAGACCGTCTGCCTCAGACCGTCTGTCTCAGACCGTCTGTCTCAGATCGTCTGTCTCAGACCGTTGGTCTTACCCCGTCAGTCTCAGCCCGCCTGTATCTGTCCGTTGGTCTCAGACCGTCTGTCTCAGACCGTCTGCCTCAGACCGTCTGTCTCAAACCGTCTGCCCCAGACCGTCTGTCTCAGACCGTCTGCCTCCGTCCGTCTATCTCAGACCGCTGTCTCTGTCCGTCTGTCTCAGCCCGCCTGTCGCCGCCCGTCTGTCTCAGACCGTCTGTCAAAGAACGTGTGTGTCAGACAGCCTGTCTCAGACCGTCTGTCTCACACCGTCTGTCAAAGAACGTGTGTGTCAGACAGCCTGTCTCAGACCGTATGTCTCAGACCGTCTGTCTCAGACCGTCTGTCTCAGACCGCCTATATCAGACCGTCTGTCTCAGACCGCCTGTCTCAGTCCGTCTGTCTCAGACCGTCTGTCAAAGAACGTGTGTGTCAGACAGCTTGTCTCAGACCGTCTGTCTCACACCGTCTGTCAAAGAACGTGTGTGTCAGACAGCCTGTCTCAGACCGTCTGTCTCAGACCGTCTGCCTCAGACCGCCAGTCTCAGACCGTCTGTCTCAGACCGTCTGTCTCAGACCGTCTGCCTCCGTCCGTCTATCTCAGACCGCTGTCTCTGTCCGTCTGCCTCAGCCCACCTGTCTCCGACCGTGTGTCTCAGACCGTCTGTCTCAGACCGTCTGTCTCGGTCCGTCTGTCTCAGATCGTCTGTCTCAGACTGTTGTCTCTGTCCGTCTGTCCCAGCCCGCCTGTCTCCTACAGTCTGTCTCAGACCGTCTGTCTCAGACCGTCTGTCTCAGACCGTCTGTGTCAGACCGTCTGTCTCAGACCGTCTGTCTCAGACCGTCTGTCTCAGACCGTCTGTCTCAGATCGTCTGTCTCAGACCGTCTATCTCTGTCCGTCTGTCTCAGATCGTCTGTCTCAGCCCGCCTGTCTCTGTCCGTCTGCCTCAGCACGCCTGTCTCCGGCCGTCTGTCTCAGACCCTCTGTATCAGACCGCTGTCTTTGTCCGTCTGTCTCAGCCCGCCTGTCTCTGTCCGTCCGTCTCAGCCCGCCTGTCTCCGACCGTCTGTCTCAGACCGTCTGTATCAGACCGCTGTCTCTGTCCGTCTGTCTCAGCCCGCCTGTCTCCGACCGTCTGTCTCAGACCGTCTGTATCAGACCGCTGTCTCCGTCGGTCTGTCTCAGCCCGCCTGTCCTCGACCGTCTGTCTCAGACCGTCTGTATCAGACCGCTGTCTTTGTCCGTCTGTCTCAGCCCGCCTGTCTCTGTCCGTCTGTCTCAGCCCGCCTGTCTCCGACCGTCTGTATCAGACCGCTGTCTCTATCCGTCTGTCTCAGCCCGCCTGTCTTCGACCGTCTGTCGCAGACCGTCTGTCTCAGACCGTCTGTCTCAGACCGTCTGTCTCAGAACGTCTGTCTCAGACCGTCTGTCTCAGACCGCCTATATCAGACCGTCTGTCTCAGACCGCCTGTCTCAGTCCGTCTGTCTCAGACCGTCTGTCAAAGAACGTGTGTGTCAGACAGCCTGCCTCAGACCGTCTGTCTCACACCATCTGTCAAAGGACGTGTGTGTCAGACAGCCTGTCTCAGACCGTCTGTCTCACACCGTCTGTCAAAGAACGTGTGTGTCAGACAGCCTGTCTCAGACCGTCTGTCTCAGACCGTCTGTCTCAGAACGTCTGTCTCAGACCGTCTGTCTCAGACCGCCTATATCAGACCGTCTGTCTCAGACCGCCTGTCTCAGTCCGTCTGTCTCAGACCGCCTATATCAGACCGTCTGTCTCAGACCGCCTGTCTCAGTCCGTCTGTCTCAGACCGTCTGTCAAAGAACGTGTGTGTCAGACAGCTTGTCTCAGACCGTCTGTCTCACACCGTCAGTCAAAGAACGTGTGTGTCAGACAGCCTGTCTCAGACCGTCTGTCTCAGACCGTCTGTCTCAGACCGTCTGTCTCAGACCGCCAGTCTCAGACCGTCTGTCTCAGACCGTCTGTCTCAGACCGTCTGCCTCCGTCCGTCTATCTCAGACCGCTGTCTCTGTCCGTCTGCCTCAGCCCACCTGTCTCCGACCGTGTGTCTCAGACCGTCTGTCTCAGACCGTCTGTCTCGGTCCGTCTGTCTCAGATCGTCTGTCTCAGACTGTTGTCTCTGTCCGTCTGTCCCAGCCCGCCTGTCTCCTACAGTCTGTCTCAGACCGTCTGTCTCAGACCGTCTGTGTCAGACCGTCTGTCTCAGACCGTCTGTCTCAGACCGTCTGTCTCAGACCGTCTGTCTCAGACCGTCTGTCTCAGATCGTCTGTCTCAGACCGTCTATCTCTGTCCGTCTGTCTCAGATCGTCTGTCTCAGCCCGCCTGTCTCTGTCCGTCTGCCTCAGCACGCCTGTCTCCGACCGTCTGTCTCAGACCCTCTGTATCAGACCGCTGTCTTTGTCCGTCTGTCTCAGCCCGCCTGTCTCTGTCCGTCTGTCTCAGCCCGCCTGTCTCCGACCGTCTGTCTCAGACCGTCTGTATCATACCGCTGTCTCTGTCCGTCTGTCTCAGCCCGCCTGTCTCCGACCGTCTGTCTCAGACCGTCTGTATCAGACCGCTGTCTCCGTCGGTCTGTCTCAGCCCGCCTGTCCTCGACCGTCTGTCTCAGACCGTCTGTATCAGACCGCTGTCTTTGTCCGTCTGTCTCAGCCCGCCTGTCTCTGTCCGTCTGTCTCAGCCCGCCTGTCTCCGACCGTCTGTATCAGACCGCTGTCTCTATCCGTCTGTCTCAGCCCGCCTGTCTTCGACCGTCTGTCTCAGACCGTCTGTCTCAGACCGTCTGTCTCAGACCGTCTGTCTCAGAACGTCTGTCTCAGACCGTCTGTCTCAGACCGCCTATATCAGACCGTCTGTCTCAGACCGCCTGTCAAAGAACGTGTGTGTCAGACAGCCTGTCTCAGACCGTCTGTCTCAGACCGTCTGTCTCAGACCGTCTGTCTCAGACCGTCTGTCTCAGACCGTCTGTCTCAGACCGTCTGTCTCAGAACGTCTGTCTCAGACCGTCTGTCTCAGACCGCCTATATCAGACCGTCTGTCTCACACCGTCTGTCAAAGAACGTGTGTGTCAGACAGCCTGTCTCAGACCGTCTGTCTCAGACCGTCTGTCTCAGACCGTCTGTCTCAGACCGTCTGTCTCAGAACGTCTGTCTCAGACCCTCTGTCTCCGACCGCCTATATCAGACCGTCTGTCTCAGACCGCCTGTCTCAGTCTGTCTGTCTCAGACCGTCTGTCAAAGAACGTGTGTGTCAGACAGCTTGTCTCAGACCGTCTGTCTCACACCGTCAGTCAAAGAACGTGTGTGTCAGACAGCCTGTCTCAGACCGTCTGTCTCAGACCGTCTGTCTCAGACCGCCAGTCTCAGACAGTCTGTCTCAGACCGTCTGTCTCAGACCGTCTGTCTCAGACCGTCTGCCTCCGTCCGTCTATCTCAGACCGCTGTCTCTGTCCGTCTGCCTCAGCCCACCTGTCTCCGACCGTGTGTCTCAGACCGTCTGTCTCAGACCGTCTGTCTCGGTCCGTCTGTCTCAGATCGTCTGTCTCAGACTGTTGTCTCTGTCCGTCTGTCCCAGCCCGCCTGTCTCCTACAGTCTGTCTCAGACCGTCTGTCTCAGACCGTCTGTGTCAGACCGTCTGTCTCAGAACGTCTGTCTCAGACCGTCTGTCTCAGACCGCCTATATCAGACCGTCTGTCTCAGACCGCCTGTCTCAGTCCGTCTGTCTCAGACCGTCTGTCAAAGAACGTGTGTGTCAGACAGCCTGTCTCAGACCGTCTGTCTCAGACCGTCTGTCTCAGACCGCCAGTCTCAGACCGTCTGTCTCAGACCGCCAGTCTCAGACCGTCTGTCTCAGACCGTCTGTCTCAGACCGTCTGCCTCCGTCCGTCTATCTCAGACCGCTGTCTCTGTCCGTCTGCCTCAGCCCACCTGTCTCCGACCGTGTGTCTCAGACCGTCTGTCTCAGACCGTCTGTCTCGGTCCGTCTGTCTCAGATCGTCTGTCTCAGACTGTTGTCTCTGTCCGTCTGTCCCAGCCCGCCTGTCTCCTACAGTCTGTCTCAGACCGTCTGTCTCAGACCGTCTGTGTCAGACCGTCTGTCTCAGACCGTCTGTCTCAGACCGTCTGTCTCAGACCGTCTGTCTCAGACCGTCTGTCTCAGATCGTCTGTCTCAGACCGTCTATCTCTGTCCGTCTGTCTCAGATCGTCTGTCTCAGCCCGCCTGTCTCTGTCCGTCTGCCTCAGCACGCCTGTCTCCGACCGTCTGTCTCAGACCCTCTGTATCAGACCGCTGTCTTTGTCCGTCTGTCTCAGCCCGCCTGTCTCTGTCCGCCTGTCTCAGCCCGCCTGTCTCCGACCGTCTGTCTCACACCGTCTGTCAAAGAACGTGTGTGTCAGACAGCCTGTCTCAGACCGTCTGTCTCAGACCGCCAGTCTCAGTCCGTCTGTCTCAGACCGTCTGTCTCAGACCGTCTGCCTCCGTCCGTCTATCTCAGACCGCTGTCTCTGTCCGTCTGCCTCAGCCCACCTGTCTCCGACCGTGTGTCTCACACCGTCTGTCTCAGACCGTCTGTCTCGGTCCGTCTGTCTCAGATCGTCTGTCTCAGACTGTTGTCTCTGTCCGTCTGTCCCAGCCCGCCTGTCTCCTACAGTCTGTCTCAGACCGTCTGTCTCAGACCGTCTGTGTCAGACCGTCTATCTCAGACCGCCTGTCTCAGTCTGTCTGTCTCAGACCGTCTGTCAAAGAACGTGTGTGTCAGACAGCCTGCCTCAGACCGTCTGTCTCACACCGTCTGTCAAAGAACGTGTGTGTCAGACAGCCTGTCTCAGACCGTCTGTCTCACACCGTCTGTCAAAGAACGTGTGTGTCAGACAGCCTGTCTCAGACCGTCTGTCTCAGACCGTCTGTCTCATACCGTCTGTCTCAGACCGTCTGTCTCAGACCGTCTGTCTCAGACCGTCTGTCTCAGACCGTCTGTCTCAGACCGTCTGTCTCAGAACGTCTGTCTCAGACCCTCTGTCTCAGACCGCCTATATCAGACCGTCTGTCTCAGACCGCCTGTCTCAGTCCGTCTGTCTCAGACCGTCTGTCAAAGAACGTGTGTGTCAGACAGCTTGTCTCAGACCGTCTGTCTCACACCGTCAGTCAAAGAACGTGTGTGTCAGACAGCCTGTCTCAGACCGTCTGTCTCAGACCGTCTGTCTCAGACCGCCAGTCTCAGACCGTCTGTCTCAGACCGTCTGTCTCAGACCGTCTGCCTCCGTCCGTCTATCTCAGACCGCTGTCTCTGTCCGTCTGCCTCAGCCCACCTGTCTCCGACCGTGTGTCTCAGACCGTCTGTCTCAGACCGTCTGTCTCGGTCCGTCTGTCTCAGATCGTCTGTCTCAGACTGTTGTCTCTGTCCGTCTGTCCCAGCCCGCCTGTCTCCTACAGTCTGTCTCAGACCGTCTGTCTCAGACCGTCTGTGTCAGACCGTCTGTCTCAGACCGTCTGTCTCAGACCGTCTGTCTCAGACCGTCTGTCTCAGACCGTCTGTCCCTGACCGTCTGTCTCAGATCGTCTGTCTCAGACCGTCTATCTCTGTCCGTCTGTCTCAGATCGTCTGTCTCAGCCCGCCTGTCTCTGTCCGTCTGCCTCAGCACGCCTGTCTCCGACCGTCTGTCTCAGACCGTCTGTATCAGACCGCTGTCTCTGTCCGTCTGTCTCAGCCCGCCTGTCTCCGACCGTCTGTCTCAGACCGTCTGTATCAGACCGCTGTCTCCGTCGGTCTGTCTCAGCCCGCCTGTCCTCGACCGTCTGTCTCAGACCGTCTGTATCAGACCGCTGTCTTTGTCCGTCTGTCTCAGCCCGCCTGTCTCTGTCCGTCTGTCTCAGCCCGCCTGTCTCCGACCGTCTGTATCAGACCGCTGTCTCTATCCGTCTGTCTCAGCCCGCCTGTCTTCGACCGTCTGTCTCAGACCGTCTGTCTCAGACCGTCTGTCTCAGACCGTCTGTCTCAAAACGTCTGTCTCAGACCGTCTGTCTCAGACCGATTATATCAGACCGTCTGTCTCAGACCGCCTGTCTCAGTCCGTCTGTCTCAGACCGTCTGTCAAAGAACGTGTGTGTCAGACAGCCTGTCTCAGACCGTCTGTCTCACACCGTCTGTCAAAGAACGTGTGTGTCAGACAGCCTGTCTCAGACCGTCTGTCTCACACCGTCTGTCAAAGAACGTGTGTGTCAGACAGCCTGTCTCAGACCGTCTGTCTCAGACCGTCTGTCTCAGACCGTCTGTCTCAGACCGTCTGTCTCAGACCGTCTGTCTCAGACCGTCTGTCTCAGAACGTCTGTCTCAGAACGTCTGTCTCAGACCCTCTGTCTCCGACCGCCTATATCAGACCGTCTGTCTCAGACCGCCTGTCTCAGTCTGTCTGTCTCAGACCGTCTGTCAAAGAACGTGTGTGTCAGACAGCTTGTCTCAGACCGTCTGTCTCACACCGTCAGTCAAAGAACGTGTGTGTCAGACAGCCTGTCTCAGACCGTCTGTCTCAGACCGTCTGTCTCAGACCGCCAGTCTCAGACCGTCTGTCTCAGACCGTCTGTCTCAGACCGTCTGCCTCCGTCCGTCTATCTCAGACCGCTGTCTCTGTCCGTCTGCCTCAGCCCACCTGTCTCCGACCGTGTGTCTCAGACCGTCTGTCTCAGACCGTCTGTCTCGGTCCGTCTGTCTCAGATCGTCTGTCTCAGACTGTTGTCTCTGTCCGTCTGTCCCAGCCCGCCTGTCTCCTACAGTCTGTCTCAGACCGTCTGTCTCAGACCGTCTGTGTCAGACCGTC
Source organism: Coelioxys conoideus (assembly GCA_947623535.1). Lineage (NCBI taxonomy): Eukaryota > Metazoa > Arthropoda > Insecta > Hymenoptera > Megachilidae > Coelioxys > Coelioxys conoideus. Next base: position 91,347 of record CANQJN010000023.1, read on the forward strand.
TGTCTCAGAACGTCTGTCTCAGACCGTCTGTCTCAGACCGCCTATATCAGACCGTCTGTCTCAGACCGCCTGTCTCAGTCCGTCTGTCTCAGACCGTCTGTCAAAGAACGTGTGTGTCAGACAGCCTGTCTCAGACCGTCTGTCTCACACCGTCTGTCAAAGAACGTGTGTGTCAGACAGCCTGTCTCAGACCGTCTGTCTCAGACCGTCTGTCTCAGACCGTCTGTCTCAGACCGTCTGTCTCAGACCGTCTGTCTCAGACCGTCTGTCTCAGACCGTCTGTCTCAGAACGTCTGTCTCAGACCGTCTGTCTCAGACCGCCTATATCAGACCGTCTGTCTCAGATCGTCTGTCTCAGACTGTTGTCTCTGTCCGTCTGTCCCAGCCCGCCTGTCTCCTACAGTCTGTCTCAGACCGTCTGTCTCAGACCGTCTGTGTCAGACCGTCTATCTCAGACCGTCTGTCTCAGACCGTCTGTCTCAGATCGTCTGTCTCAGACCGTCTATCTCTGTCCGTCTGTCTCAGATCGTCTGTCTCAGCCCGCCTGTCTCTGTCCGTCTGCCTCAGCACGCCTGTCTCCGACCGTCTGTCTCAGACCCTCTGTATCAGACCGCTGTCTTTGTCCGTCTGTCTCAGCCCGCCTGTCTCTGTCCGTCTGTCTCAGCCCGCCTGTCTCCGACCGTCTGTCTCAGACCGTCTGTATCAGACCGCTGTCTCTGTCCGTCTGTCTCAGCCCGCCTGTCTCCGACCGTCTGTCTCAGACCGTCTGTATCAGACCGCTGTCTCCGTCGGTCTGTCTCAGCCCGCCTGTCCTCGACCGTCTGTCTCAGACCGTCTGTATCAGACCGCTGTCTTTGTCCGTCTGTCTCAGCCCGCCTGTCTCTGTCCGTCTGTCTCAGCCCGCCTGTCTCCGACCGTCTGTATCAGACCGCTGTCTCTATCCGTCTGTCTCAGCCCGCCTGTCTTCGACCGTCTGTCTCAGACCGTCTGTCTCAGACCGTCTGTCTCAGACCGTCTGTCTCAGACCGTCTGTCTCAGAACGTCTGTCTCAGACCGTCTGTCTCAGACCGCCTATATCAGACCGTCTGTCTCAGACCGCCTGTCTCAGTCCGTCTGTCTCAGACCGTCTGTCAAAGAACGTGTGTGTCAGACAGCCTGTCTCAGACCGTCTGTCTCACACCGTCTGTCAAAGAACGTGTGTGTCAGACAGCCTGTCTCAGACCGTCTGTCTCACACCGTCTGTCAAGGAACGTGTGTGTCAGACAGCCTGTCTCAGACCGTCTGTCTCAGACCGTCTGTCTCGGACCGTCTGTCTCAGACCGTCTGTCTCAGAACGTCTGTCTCAGACCGTCTGTCTCAGACCGCCTATATCAGACCGTCTGTCTCACACCGCCTGTCTCAGTCCGTCTGTCTCAGACCGTCTGTCAAAGAACGTGTGTGTCAGACAGCTTGTCTCAGACCGTCTGTCTCACACTGTCTGTCAAAGAACGTGTGTGTCAGACAGCCTGTCTCAGACCGTCTGTCTCAGACCGTCTGTCTCAGACCGCCAGTCTCAGACCGTCTGTCTCAGACCGTCTGTCTCAGACCGTCTGCCTCCGTCCGTCTATCTCAGACCGCTGTCTCTGTCCGTCTGCCTCAGCCCACCTGTCTCCGACCGTGTGTCTCGGACCGTCTGTCTCAGACCGTCTGTCTCGGTCCGTCTGTCTCAGATCGTCTGTCTCAGACTGTTGTCTCTGTCCGTCTGTCCCAGCCCGCCTGTCTCCTACAGTCTGTCGCAGACCGTCTGTCTCAGCCCGCCTGTCCTCGACCGTCTGTCTCAGACCGTCTGTCTCAGACCGTCTGTCTGAGACCGTCTGTCTCAGACCGTCTGTCTCAGATCGTCTGTCTCAGACCGTCTATCTCTGTCCGTCTGTCTCAGATCGTCTGTCTCAGCCCGCCTGTCTCTGTCCGTCTGCCTCAGCACGCCTGTCTCCGACCGTCTGTCTCAGACCCTCTGTATCAGACCGCTGTCTTTGTCCGTCTGTCTCAGCCCGCCTGTCTCTGTCCGTCTGTCTCAGCCCGCCTGTCTCCGACCGTCTGTCTCAGACCGTCTGTATCAGACCGCTGTCTCTGTTCGTCTGTCTCAGCCCGCCTGTCTCTGACCGTCTGTCTCAGACCGTCTGTATCAGACCGTCTGTCTCAGACCGTCTGTCTCAGACCGTCTGTCTCAGACCGTCTGTCTCAGAACGTCTGTCTCAGACCGTCTGTCTCAGACCGCCTATATCAGACCGTCTGTCTCACACCGCCTGTCTCAGTCCGTCTGTCTCAGACCGTCTGTCAAAGAACGTGTGTGTCAGACAGCTTGTCTCAGACCGTCTGTCTCACACTGTCTGTCAAAGAACGTGTGTGTCAGACAGCCTGTCTCAGACCGTCTGTCTCAGACCGTCTGTCTCAGACCGCCAGTCTCAGACCGTCTGTCTCAGACCGTCTGTCTCAGACCGTCTGCCTCCGTCCGTCTATCTCAGACCGCTGTCTCTGTCCGTCTGCCTCAGCCCACCTGTCTCCGACCGTGTGTCTCGGACCGTCTGTCTCAGACCGTCTGTCTCGGTCCGTCTGTCTCAGATCGTCTGTCTCAGACTGTTGTCTCTGTCCGTCTGTCCCAGCCCGCCTGTCTCCTACAGTCTGTCTCAGACCGTCTGTCTCAGACCGTCTGTGTCAGACCGTCTGTCTCAGACCGTCTGTCTCAGACCGTCTGTCTCAGACCGTCTGTCTCAGACCGTCTGTCTCAGATCGTCTGTCTCAGACCGTCTATCTCTGTCCGTCTGTCTCAGATCGTCTGTCTCAGCCCGCCTGTCTCTGTCCGTCTGCCTCAGCACGCCTGTCTCCGACCGTCTGTCTCAGACCCTCTGTATCAGACCGCTGTCTTTGTCCGTCTGTCTCAGCCCGCCTGTCTCTGTCCGTCTGTCTCAGCCCGCCTGTCTCCGACCGTCTGGCTCAGACCGTCTGTATCAGACCGCTGTCTCTGTTCGTCTGTCTCAGCCCGCCTGTCTCCGACCGTCTGTCTCAGACCGTCTGTATCAGACCGCTGTCTCCGTCGGTCTGTCTCAGCCCGCCTGTCCTCGACCGTCTGTCTCAGACCGTCTGTATCAGACCGCTGTCTTTGTCCGTCTGTCTCAGCCCGCCTGTCTCTGTCCGTCTGTCTCAGCCCGCCTGTCTCCGACCGTCTGTCTCAGACCGTCTGTATCAGACCGCTGTCTCTGTCCGTCTGTCTCAGCCCGCCTGTCTCCGACCGTCTGTCTCAGATCATCTGTCTCAGACCGTTGGTCTTACCCCGTCAGTCTCAGACCGTCTGTCTCAGACCGTCTGTCTCAGACCGTCTGTCTCAGACCGTCTGTCTCAGACCGTCTGTCTCAGACCGTCTGTCTCAGACCGTCTGTCTCAGACCGTCTGTCTCAGACCGTCTGTCTCAGACCGTCTGTCTCAGACCGTCTGTCTCAGACCGTCTGTCTCAGACCGTCTGTCTCAGACCGTCTGTCTCAGACCGTCTGTCTCAGACCGTCTGTCTCAGCCCGTCTGTCTCAGACCGCTGTCTCAGACCGTCTGTCTCAGACCGTCTGTCTCAGACCGTCTGTCTCAGACCGTCTGCCTCCGTCCGTCTATCTCAGACCGCTGTCTCTGTCCGTCTGCCTCAGCCCACCTGTCTCCTACCGTGTGTCTCAGACCGTCTGTCTCAGACCGTCTGTCTCGGTCCGTCTGTCTCAGATCGTCTGTCTCAGACTGTTGTCTCTGTCCGTCTGTCCCAGCCCGCCTGTCTCCTACAGTCTGTCTCAGACCGTCTGTCTCAGACCGTCTGTCTCAGACCGTCTGTCTCAGACCGTCTGTCTCAGACCGTCTGTCTCAGACCGTCTGTCTCAGACCGTCTGCCTCCGTCCGTCTATCTCAGACCGCTGTCTCTGTCCGTCTGTCTCAGCCCGCCTGTCTCCGTCGATCTGTCTCAGCCCGCCTGTCCTCGACCGTCTGTCTCAGACCGTCTGTACCAGACCGCTGTCTTTGTCCGTCTGTCTCAGCCCGCCTGTCTCTGTCCGTCTGTCTCAGCCCGCCTGTCTCCGACCGTCTGTATCAGACCGCTGTCTCTATCCGTCTGTCTCAGCCCGCCTGTCTTCGACCGTCTGTCTCAGACCGTTGGTCTTACCCCGTCAGTCTCAGCCCGCCTGTCTCCGTCCGTCTGTCTCAGACCGTCTGTATCAGACCGCTGTCTCAGACCGCTGTCTCTGTCCGTCTGTCTCAGCCCGCCTGTCTCCGACCGTCTGTCTCAGACCGTCTGTATCAGACCGCTGTCTCTGTCCGTCTGTCTCAGCCCGCCTGTCTCCGACCGTCTGTCTCAGATCATCTGTCTCAGACCGTTGGTCTTACCCCGTCAGTCTCAGCCCGCCTGTCTCAGACCGTCTGTATCAGACCGTCTGTCTCAGACCGTCTGTCTCAGCCCGCCTGTCTCCGACCGTCTGTCTCAGACCCTCTGTATCAGACCGCTGTCTTTGTCCGTCTGTCTCAGCCCGCCTGTCTCTGTCCGTCTGCCTCAGCCCACCTGTCTCCTACCGTGTGTCTCAGATCGTCTGTCTCAGACCGTCTGTCTCGGTCCGTATGTCTCAGATCGTCTGTCTCAGACCGTCTGTCTCAGACCGTCTGTCTCAGAACGTCTGTCTCAGACCCTCTGTCTCAGACCGCCTATATCAGACCGTCTGTCTCAGACCGCCTGTCTCAGTCCGTCTGTCTCAGACCGTCTGTCAAAGAACGTGTGTGTCAGACAGCTTGTCTCAGACCGTCTGTCTCACACCGTCAGTCAAAGAACGTGTGTGTCAGACAGCCTGTCTCAGACCGTCTGTCTCAGACCGTCTGTCTCAGACCGCCAGTCTCAGACCGTCTGTCTCAGACCGTCTGTCTCAGACCGTCTGCCTCCGTCCGTCTATCTCAGACCGCTGTCTCTGTCCGTCTGCCTCAGCCCACCTGTCTCCGACCGTGTGTCTCAGACCGTCTGTCTCAGACCGTCTGTCTCGGTCCGTCTGTCTCAGATCGTCTGTCTCAGACTGTTGTCTCTGTCCGTCTGTCCCAGCCCGCCTGTCTCCTACAGTCTGTCTCAGACCGTCTGTCTCAGACCGTCTGTGTCAGACCGTCTGTCTCAGACCGTCTGTCTCAGACCGTCTGTCTCAGACCGTCTGTCTCAGACCGTCTGTCCCTGACCGTCTGTCTCAGATCGTCTGTCTCAGACCGTCTATCTCTGTCCGTCTGTCTCAGATCGTCTGTCTCAGCCCGCCTGTCTCTGTCCGTCTGCCTCAGCACGCCTGTCTCCGACCGTCTGTCTCAGACCGTCTGTATCAGACCGCTGTCTCTGTCCGTCTGTCTCAGCCCGCCTGTCTCCGACCGTCTGTCTCAGACCGTCTGTATCAGACCGCTGTCTCCGTCGGTCTGTCTCAGCCCGCCTGTCCTCGACCGTCTGTCTCAGACCGTCTGTATCAGACCGCTGTCTTTGTCCGTCTGTCTCAGCCCGCCTGTCTCTGTCCGTCTGTCTCAGCCCGCCTGTCTCCGACCGTCTGTATCAGACCGCTGTCTCTATCCGTCTGTCTCAGCCCGCCTGTCTTCGACCGTCTGTCTCAGACCGTCTGTCTCAGACCGTCTGTCTCAGACCGTCTGTCTCAAAACGTCTGTCTCAGACCGTCTGTCTCAGACCGATTATATCAGACCGTCTGTCTCAGACCGCCTGTCTCAGTCCGTCTGTCTCAGACCGTCTGTCAAAGAACGTGTGTGTCAGACAGCCTGTCTCAGACCGTCTGTCTCACACCGTCTGTCAAAGAACGTGTGTGTCAGACAGCCTGTCTCAGACCGTCTGTCTCACACCGTCTGTCAAAGAACGTGTGTGTCAGACAGCCTGTCTCAGACCGTCTGTCTCAGACCGTCTGTCTCAGACCGTCTGTCTCAGACCGTCTGTCTCAGACCGTCTGTCTCAGACCGTCTGTCTCAGAACGTCTGTCTCAGAACGTCTGTCTCAGACCCTCTGTCTCCGACCGCCTATATCAGACCGTCTGTCTCAGACCGCCTGTCTCAGTCTGTCTGTCTCAGACCGTCTGTCAAAGAACGTGTGTGTCAGACAGCTTGTCTCAGACCGTCTGTCTCACACCGTCAGTCAAAGAACGTGTGTGTCAGACAGCCTGTCTCAGACCGTCTGTCTCAGACCGTCTGTCTCAGACCGCCAGTCTCAGACCGTCTGTCTCAGACCGTCTGTCTCAGACCGTCTGCCTCCGTCCGTCTATCTCAGACCGCTGTCTCTGTCCGTCTGCCTCAGCCCACCTGTCTCCGACCGTGTGTCTCAGACCGTCTGTCTCAGACCGTCTGTCTCGGTCCGTCTGTCTCAGATCGTCTGTCTCAGACTGTTGTCTCTGTCCGTCTGTCCCAGCCCGCCTGTCTCCTACAGTCTGTCTCAGACCGTCTGTCTCAGACCGTCTGTGTCAGACCGTCTGTCTCAGACCGTCTGTCTCAGACCGTCTGTCTCAGACCGTCTGTCTCAGACCGTCTGTCTCAGATCGTCTGTCTCAGACCGTCTATCTCTGTCCGTCTGTCTCAGATCGTCTGTCTCAGCCCGCCTGTCTCTGTCCGTCTGCCTCAGCACGCCTGTCTCCGACCGTCTGTCTCAGACCCTCTGTATCAGACCGCTGTCTTTGTCCGTCTGTCTCAGCCCGCCTGTCTCTGTCCGTCTGTCTCAGACCGTCTGTCTCAGACCGTCTGCCTCCGTCCGTCTATCTCAGACCGCTGTCTCTGTCCGTCTGTCTCAGCCCGCCTGTCTCCGTCGATCTGTCTCAGCCCGCCTGTCCTCGACCGTCTGTCTCAGACCGTCTGTACCAGACCGCTGTCTTTGTCCGTCTGTCTCAGCCCGCCTGTCTCTGTCCGTCTGTCTCAGCCCGCCTGTCTCCGACCGTCTGTATCAGACCGCTGTCTCTATCCGTCTGTCTCAGCCCGCCTGTCTTCGACCGTCTGTCTCAGACCGTTGGTCTTACCCCGTCAGTCTCAGCCCGCCTGTCTCCGTCCGTCTGTCTCAGACCGTCTGTATCAGACCGCTGTCTCAGACCGCTGTCTCTGTCCGTCTGTCTCAGCCCGCCTGTCTCCGACCGTCTGTCTCAGACCGTCTGTATCAGACCGCTGTCTCTGTCCGTCTGTCTCAGCCCGCCTGTCTCCGACCGTCTGTCTCAGATCATCTGTCTCAGACCGTTGGTCTTACCCCGTCAGTCTCAGCCCGCCTGTCTCAGACCGTCTGTATCAGACCGTCTGTCTCAGACCGTCTGTCTCAGCCCGCCTGTCTCCGACCGTCTGTCTCAGACCCTCTGTATCAGACCGCTGTCTTTGTCCGTCTGTCTCAGCCCGCCTGTCTCTGTCCGTCTGCCTCAGCCCACCTGTCTCCTACCGTGTGTCTCAGATCGTCTGTCTCAGACCGTCTGTCTCGGTCCGTATGTCTCAGATCGTCTGTCTCAGACTGTTGTCTCTGTCCGTCTGTCCCAGCCCGCCTGTCTCCTACAGTCTGTCTCAGACCGTCTGTCTCCGACCGTCTGTCTCAGACCCTCTGTATCAGACCGCTGTCTTTGTCCGTCTGTCTCAGCCCGCCTGTCTCTGTCCGTCTGTCTCAGCCCGCCTGTCTCCGACCGTCTGTCTCAGACCGCCTGTCTCTGTCCGTCTGTCTCAGCCCGCCTGTCTCCGACCGTCTGTATCAGACCGCTGTCTCTATCCGTCTGTCTCAGCCCGCCTGTCTTCGACCGTCTGTCTCAGACCGTTGGTCTTACCCCGTCAGTCTCAGCCCGCCTGTCTCTGTCCGTCCGTCTCAGACCGTCAGTCTCAGACCGTCTGTCTCAGATCATCTGTCTCAGACCGTTGGTCTTACCCCGTCAGTCTCAGCCCGCCTGTCTCAGACCGTCTGTATCAGACCGTCTGTCTCAGACCGTCTGTCTCAGCACGCCTGTCTCCGACCGTCTGTCTCAGACCCTCTGTATCAGACCGCTGTCTTTGTCCGTCTGTCTCAGCCCGCCTGTCTCTGTCCGTCTGCCTCAGCCCACCTGTCTCCTACCGTGTGTCTCAGACCGTCTGTCTCAGACCGTCTGTCTCGGTCCGTATGTCTCAGATCGTCTGTCTCAGACTGTTGTCTCTGTCCGTCTGTCCCAGCCCGCCTGTCTCCTACAGTCTGTCTCAGACCGTCTGTCTCCGACCGTCTGTCTCAGACCGTCTGTCTCAGACCGTCTGCCTCCGTCCGTCTATCTCAGACCGCTGTCTTTGTCCGTCTGTCTCAGCCCGCCTGTCTCTGTCCGTCTGTCTCAGCCCGCCTGTCTCCGACCGTCTGTCTCAGACCGCCTGTCTCTGTCCGTCTGTCTCAGCCCGCCTGTCTCCGACCGTCTGTATCAGACCGCTGTCTCTATCCGTCTGTCTCAGCCCGCCTGTCTTCGACCGTCTGTCTCAGACCGTTGGTCTTACCCCGTCAGTCTCAGCCCGCCTGTCTCTGTCCGTCCGTCTCAGACCGTCAGTCTCAGACCGTCTGTCTCAGACCGTCTGTCTCAGACCGTCTGTCTCAGACCGTCTGCCTCCGTCCGTCTATCTCAGACCGCTGTCTCTGTCCGTCTGTCTCAGCCCGCCTGTCTCCGTCCGTCTGTCTCAGACCGTCTGTATCAGACCGCTGTCTCAGACCGCTGTCTCTGTCCGTCTGTCTCAGCCCGCCTGTCTCCGACCGTCTGTCTCAGACCGTCTGTATCAGACCGCTGTCTCTGTCCGTCTGTCTCAGCCCGCCTGTCTCCGACCGTCTGTCTCAGATCATCTGTCTCAGACCGTTGGTCTTACCCCGTCAGTCTCAGCCCGCCTGTCTCAGACCGTCTGTCTCAGACCGTCTGTATCAGACCGCTGTCTCCGTCGGTCTGTCTCAGCCCGCCTGTCCTCGACCGTCTTTCTCAGACCGTCTGTATCAGACCGCTGTCTTTGTCCGTCTGTCTCAGCCCGCCTGTCTCTGTCCGTCTGTCTCAGCCCGCCTGTCTCCGACCGTCTGTATCAGACCGCTGTCTCTATCCGTCTGTCTCAGCCCGCCTGTCTTCGACAGTCTGTCTCAGACCGTTGGTCTTACCCCGTCAGTCTCAGCCCGCCTGTCTCTGTCCGTCCGTCTCAGACCGTCAGTCTCAGACCGTCTGTCTCAGACCGTCTGTCTCAGACCGTCTGCCTCCGTCCGTCTATCTCAGACCGCTGTCTCGGTCCGTCTGTCTCAGCCCGCCTGTCCCCGTCCGTCTGCCTCAGACCGTCTGTCTCGGACCGTCTGCCGCGGACCGTCTGTCTTGTACCGTCTGTCTCAGACCGTCTGTCTCAGACCGTCTGTCTCAGATCGTCTGTCTCAGACCGTTGGTCTTACCCCGTCAGTCTCAGCCCGCCTGTATCTGTCCGTCGGTCTCAGACCGTCTGTCTCAGACCGTCTGCCTCAGACCGTCTGTCTCAAACCGTCTGCCTCAGACCGTCTGTCTCAGACCGTCTGCCTCCGTCCGTCTATCTCAGACCGCTGTCTCTGTCCGTCTGTCTCAGCCCGCCTGTCAACGCCCGTCTGTCTCAGACCGTCTGTCAAAGAACGTGCGTGTCAGACAGCCTGTCTCAGACCGTCTGTCTCAGAACGTCTGTCTCAGACCGTCTGTCTCAGACCGTCTGTCTCAGACCGCCTATATCAGACCGTCTGTCTCAGACCGCCTGTCTCAGTCCGTCTGTCTCAGACCGTCTGTCAAGGAACGTGTGTGTCAGACAGCTTGTCTCAGACCGTCTGTCTCACACCGTCTGTCAAAGAACGTGTGTGTCAGACAGCCTGTCTCAGACCGTCTGTCTCAGACCGTCTGTCTCAGACCGTCTGTCTCAGACCGTCTGTCTCAGACCGTCTGTCTCAGACCGTCTGTCTCAGACCGCCTGTCTCAGACCGTCTGTCTCAGACCGTCTGTCTCAGACCGTCTGTCTCAGACCGTCTGTCTCAGACCGTCTGTCTCAGACCGCCTATATCAGACCGTCTGTCTCAGACCGCCTGTCTCAGTCCGTCTGTCTCAGACCGTCTGTCAAAGAACGTGTGTGTCAGACAGCTTGTCTCAGACCGTCTGTCTCACACCGTCTGTCAAAGAACGTGTGTGTCAGACAGCCTGTCTCGGACCGTCTGTCTCAGACCGTCTGTCTCAGACCGCCAGTCTCAGACCGTCTGTCTCAGACCGTCTGTCTCAGACCGTCTGCCTCCGTCCGTCTATCTCAGACCGCTGTCTCTGTCCGTCTGCATCAGCCCACCTGTCTCCGACCGTGTGTCTCAGACCGTCTGTCTCAGACCGTCTGTCTCGGTCCGTCTGTCTCAGATCGTCTGTCTCAGACTGTTGTCTCTGTCCGTCTGTCCCAGCCCGCCTGTCTCCTACAGTCTGTCTCAGACCGTCTGTCTCAGACCGTCTGTGTCAGACCGTCTGTCTCAGACCGTCTGTCTCAGACCGTCTGTCTCAGACTGTCTGTCTCACATCGTCTGTCTCAGACCGTCCATCTCTGTCCGTCTGTCTCAGATCGTCTGTCTCAGCCCGCCTGTCTCTGTCCGTCTGCCTCAGCACGCCTGTCTCCGACCGTCTGTCTCAGATCATCTGTCTCAGACCGTTGGTCTTACCCCGTCAGTCTCAGCCCGCCTGTCTCCGTCCGTCTGTCTCAGACCGTCAGTCTCAGACCGTCTGTCTCAGACCGTCTGTCTCAGACCGTCTGTTTCAGACCGTCTGCCTCCGTCCGTCTATCTCAGACCGCTGTCTCTGTCCGTCTGTCTCAGCCCGCCTGTCTCCGTCCGTCTGTCTCAGACCGTCTGTACCAGACCGCTGTCTCAGACCGCTGTCTCTGTCCGTCTGTCTCCGCCCGCCTGTCTCCGACCGTCTGTCTCAGACCGTATGTATCAGACCGCTGTCTCTGTCCGTCTGTCTCAGCCCGCCTGTCTCCGACCGTCTGTCTCAGATCATCTGTCTCAGACCGTTGGTCTTACCCCGTCAGTCTCAGCCCGCCTGTCTCAGACCGTCTGTCTCAGACCGTCTGTCTCAGACCGTCTGTCTCAGACCGTCTGTCTCAGACCGTCTGTCTCAGACCGTCTGTCTCAGACCGTCTGTCTCAGACCGTCTGTCTCAGACCGCTGTCTCAGACCGTCTGTCTCAGACCGTCTGTCTCAGACCGTATGTCTCAGACCGTCTGCCTCCGTCCGTCTATCTCAGACCGCTGTCTCTGTCCGTCTGCCTCAGCCCACCTGTCTCCTACCGTGTGTCTCAGACCGCTGTCTCAGACCGTCTGTCTCAGACCGTCTGCCTCAGACCGTCTGTCTCAAACCGTCTGCCTCAGACCGTCTGTCTCAGACCGTCTGTCTCAGACCATCTGTATCAGACCGCTGTCTTTGTCCGTCTGTCTCAGCCCGCCTGTCCCTGTCCGTCTGTCTCAGCCCGCCTGTCTCCGACCGTCTGTCTCAGACCGTCTGTATCAGACCGCTGTCTCTGTCCGTCTGTCTCAGCCCGCCTGTCTCCGACCGTCTGTCTCAGATCATCTGTCTCAGACCGTTGGTCTTACCCCGTCAGTCTCAGACCGTCTGTCTCAGACCGTCTGTCTCAGACCGTCTGTCTCAGACCGTCTGTCTCAGACCGTCTGTCTCAGACCGTCTGTCTCAGACCGTCTGTCTCAGACCGTCTGTCTCAGACCGTCTGTCTCAGACCGCTGTCTCAGACCGTCTGTCTCAGACCGTCTGTCTCAGTCCGTCTGTCTCAGACCGTCTGCCTCCGTCCGTCTATCTCAGACCGCTGTCTCTGTCCGTCTGCCTCAGCCCACCTGTCTCCTACCGTGTGTCTCAGACCGTCTGTCTCAGACCGTCTGTCTCGGTCCGTCTGTCTCAGATCGTCTGTCTCAGACTGTTGTCTCTGTCCGTCTGTCCCAGCCCGCCTGTCTCCTACAGTCTGTCTCAGACCGTCTGTCTCAGACCGTCTGTCTCAGACCGTCTGTCTCAGACCGTCTGTCTCAGACCGTCTGTCTCAGACCGTCTGTCTCAGACCGTCTGTCTCAGACCGTCTGTCTCAGACCGTCTGTCTCAGACCGTCTGTCTCAGACCGTCTGCCTCCGTCCGTCTATCTCAGACCGCTGTCTCTGTCCGTCTGTCTCAGCCCGCCTGTCTCCGTCGGTCTGTCTCAGCCCGCCTGTCCTCGACCGTCTGTCTCAGATCATCTGTCTCAGACCGTTGGTCTTACCCCGTCAGTCTCAGCCCGCCTGTCTCAGACCGTCTGTATCAGACCGCTGTCTCTGTCCGTCTGTCTCAGCCCGCCTGTCTCCGACCGTCTGTCTCAGATCATCTGTCTCAGACCGTTGGTCTTACCCCGTCAGTCTCAGCCCGCCTGTCTCAGACCGTCTGTCTCAAACCGTCTGTCTCAGACCGTCTGTCTCAGACCGTCTGTCTCAGACCGTCTGTCTCAGACCGTCTGTCTCAGACCGTCTGTCTCAGACCGTCTGTCTCAGACCGTCTGTCTCAGACCGTCTGTCTCAGACCGTCTGTCTCAGACCGTCTGTCTCAGACCGTCTGTCTCAGACCGTCTGTCTCAGACCGCTGTCTCAGACCGTCTGTCTCAGACCGTCTGTATCAGACCGTCGGTCTCAGACCGTCTGTCTCAGACAGCTTGTCTCAGACCGTCTGTCTCACACCGTCTGTCAAAGAACGTGTGTGTCAGACAGCCTGTCTCAGACCGTCTGTCTCAGACCGTCTGCCTCCGTCCGTCTATCTCAGACCGCTGTCTCTGTCCGTCTGCCTCAGCCCACCTGTCTCCGACCGTGTGTTTCAGACCGTCTGTCTCAGACCGTCTGTCTCGGTCCGTCTGTCTCAGATCGTCTGTCTCAGACTGTTGTCTCTGTCCGTCTTTCCCAGCCAGCCTGTCTCCTACAGTCTGTCTCAGACCGTCTGTCTCAGACCGTCTGTGTCAGACCGTCTGTCTCAGACCGTCTGTCTCAGACCGTCTGTCTCAGACCGTCTGTCTCAGACCGTCTGTCTCAGACCGTCTGTCTCAGATCGTCTGTCTCAGACCGTCTATCTCTGTCCGTCTGTCTCAGCCCGCCTGTCTCTGTCCGTCTGCCTCAGCACGCCTGTCTCCGACCGTCTGTCTCAGACACTCTGTATCAGACCGCTGTCTTTGTCCGTCTGTCTCAGCCCGCCTGTCTCTGTCCGTCTGTCTCAGCCCGCCTGTCTCCGACCGTCTGTATCAGACCGCTGTCTCTATCCGTCTGTCTCAGCCCGCCTGTCTTCGACCGTCTGTCTCAGACCGTTGGTCTTACCCCGTCAGTCTCAGCCCGCCTGTCTCTGTCCGTCTGTCTCAGCCCGCCTGTCTCCGACCGTCTGTATCAGACCGCTGTCTCTATCCGTCTGTCTCAGACCGTCTGTCTCAGACCGTCTGTATCAGACCGCTGTCTCCGTCGGTCTGTCTCAGCCCGCCTGTCCTCGACCGTCTGTCTCAGCCCGCCTGTCCTCGACCGTCTGTCTCAGACCGTCTGTATCAGACCGCTGTCTTTGTCCGTCTGTCTCAGCCCGCCTATCTCTGTCCGTCTGTCTCAGCCCGCCTGTCTCCGACCGTCTGTATCAGACCGCTGTCTCTATCCGTCTGTCTCAGCCCGCCTGTCTTCGACCGTCTGTCTCAGACCGTTGGTCTTACCCCGTCAGTCTCAGCCCGCCTGTCTCTGTCCGTCCGTCTCAGACCGTCAGTCTCAGACCGTCTGTCTCAGACCGTCTGTCTCAGACCGTCTGTCTCAGACCGTCTGCCTCCGTCCGTCTATCTCAGACCGCTGTCTCTGTCCGTCTGTCTCAGCCCGCCTCTCTCCGTCCGTCTGTCTCAGACCGTCTGTATCAGACCGCTGTCTCAGACCGCTGTCTCTGTCCGTCTGTCTCCGCCCGCCTGTCTCCGACCGCCTGTCTCAGACCGTCTGTATCAGACCGCTGTCTCTGTCCGTCTGTCTCAGCCCGCCTGTCTCCGACCGTCTGTCTCAGATCATCTGTCTCAGACCGTTGGTCTCACCCCGTCAGTCTCAGCCCGCCTGTCTCAGACCGTCTGTCTCAGACCGTCTGTCTCGGACCGTCTGTCTCAGGCCGTCTGTCTCAGACCGCTGTCTCAGACCGTCTGTCTCAGACCGTCTGCCTCCGTCCGTCTATCTCAGACCGCTGTCTCTGTCCGTCTGTCTCAGCCCGCCTGTCTCCGTCCGTCTGCCTCAGACCGTCTGTCTCGGACCGTCTGCCGCGGACCGTCTGTCTTGTACCGTCTGTCTCAGACCGTCTGTCTCAGATCGTCTGTCTCAGACCGTTGGTCTTACCCCGTCAGTCTCAGCCCGCCTGTATCTGTCCGTCGGTCTCAGACCGTCTGTCTCAGACCGTCTGCCTCAGACCGTCTGTCTCAGACCGTCTGTCTCAGACCGTCTGTCTCAGACCGTCTGTCTCAGATCGTCTGTCTCAGACCGTCTGTCTCCGACCGTCTGTCTCAGACCCTCTGTATCAGACCGCTGTCTTTGTCCGTCTGTCTCAGCCCGCCTGTCTCTGTCCGTCTGTCTCAGCCCGCCTGTCTCCGACCGTCTGTCTCAGACCGTCTGTATCAGACCGCTGTCTCTGTCCGTCTGTCTCAGCCCGCCTGTCTCCGACCGTCTGTCTCAGACCGTCTGTGTCAGACCGCTGTCTCCGTCGGTCTGTCTCAGCCCGCCTGTCCTCGACCGTCTGTCTCAGACCCTCTGTATCAGACCGCTGTCTTTGTCCGTCTGTCTCAGCCCGCCTGTCTCTGTCCGTCTGCCTCAGCCCACCTGTCTCCTACCGTGTGTCTCAGACCGTCTGTCTCGGTCCGTCTGTCTCAGATCGTCTGTCTCAGACTGTTGTCTCTGTCCGTCTGTCCCAGCCCGCCTGTCTCCTACAGTCTGTCTCAGACCGTCTGTCTCCGACCGTCTGTCTCAGACCCTCTGTATCAGACCGCTGTCTTTGTCCGTCTGTCTCAGCCCGCCTGTCTCTGTCCGTCTGTCTCAGCCCGCCTGTCTCCGACCGTCTGTCTCAGACCGTCTGTATCAGACCGCTGTCTCTGTCCGTCTGTCTCAGCCCGCCTGTCTCCGACCGTCTGTCTCAGACCGTCTGTGTCAGACCGCTGTCTCCGTCGGTCTGTCTCAGCCCGCCTGTCCTCGACCGTCTGTCTCAGACCGTCTGTATCAGACCGCTGTCTTTGTCCGTCTGTCTCAGCCCGCCTGTCTCTGTCCGTCTGTCTCAGCCCGCCTGTCTCCGACCGTCTGTCTCAGACCGTCTGTATCAGACCGCTGTCTCTGTCCGTCTGTCTCAGCCCGCCTGTCTCCGACCGTCTGTCTCAGATCATCTGTCTCAGACCGTTGGTCTTACCCCGTCAGTCTCAGACCGTCTGTCTCAGACCGTCTGTCTCAGACCGTCTGTCTCAGACCGTCTGTCTCAGACCGTCTGTCTCAGACCGTCTGTCTCAGACCGTCTGTCTCAGACCGTCTGTCTCAGACCGTCTGTCTCAGACCGTCTGTCTCAGACCGTCTGTCTCAGACCGTCTGTCTCAGACCGTCTGTCTCAGACCGTCTGCCTCCGTCCGTCTATCTCAGACCGCTGTCTCTGTCCGTCTGTCTCAGCCCGCCTGTCTCCGTCGGTCTGTCTCAGCCCGCCTGTCCTCGACCGTCTGTCTCAGATCATCTGTCTCAGACCGTTGGTCTTACCCCGTCAGTCTCAGCCCGCCTGTCTCAGACCGTCTGTATCAGACCGCTGTCTCTGTCCGTCTGTCTCAGCCCGCCTGTCTCCGACCGTCTGTCTCAGATCATCTGTCTCAGACCGTTGGTCTTACCCCGTCAGTCTCAGCCCGCCTGTCTCAGACCGTCTGTCTCAAACCGTCTGTCTCAGACCGTCTGTCTCAGACCGTCTGTCTCAGACCGTCTGTCTCAGATCGTCTGTCTCAGACCGTCTGTCTCCGACCGTCTGTCTCAGACCCTCTGTATCAGACCGCTGTCTTTGTCCGTCTGTCTCAGCCCGCCTGTCTCTGTCCGTCTGTCTCAGCCCGCCTGTCTCCGACCGTCTGTCTCAGACCGTCTGTATCAGACCGCTGTCTCTGTCCGTCTGTCTCAGCCCGCCTGTCTCCGACCGTCTGTCTCAGACCGTCTGTGTCAGACCGCTGTCTCCGTCGGTCTGTCTCAGCCCGCCTGTCCTCGACCGTCTGTCTCAGACCGTCTGTATCAGACCGCTGTCTTTGTCCGTCTGTCTCAGCCCGCCTGTCTCTGTCCGTCTGTCTCAGCCCGCCTGTCTCCGACCGTCTGTCTCAGACCCTCTGTATCAGACCGCTGTCTTTGTCCGTCTGTCTCAGCCCGCCTGTCTCTGTCCGTCTGCCTCAGCCCACCTGTCTCCTACCGTCTGTCTCAGACCGTCTGTCTCAGACCGTCTGTCTCAGACCGTCTGCCTCCGTCCGTCTATCTCAGACCGCTGTCTCTGTCCGTCTGTCTCAGCCCGCCTGTCTCCGTCGGTCTGTCTCAGCCCGCCTGTCCTCGACCGTCTGTCTCAGATCATCTGTCTCAGACCGTTGGTCTTACCCCGTCAGTCTCAGCCCGCCTGTCTCAGACCGTCTGTATCAGACCGCTGTCTCTGTCCGTCTGTCTCAGCCCGCCTGTCTCCGACCGTCTGTCTCAGATCATCTGTCTCAGACCGTTGGTCTTACCCCGTCAGTCTCAGCCCGCCTGTCTCAGACCGTCTGTCTCAAACCGTCTGTCTCAGACCGTCTGTCTCAGACCGTCTGTCTCAGACCGTCTGTCTCAGATCGTCTGTCTCAGACCGTCTGTCTCCGACCGTCTGTCTCAGACCCTCTGTATCAGACCGCTGTCTTTGTCCGTCTGTCTCAGCCCGCCTGTCTCTGTCCGTCTGTCTCAGCCCGCCTGTCTCCGACCGTCTGTCTCAGACCGTCTGTATCAGACCGCTGTCTCTGTCCGTCTGTCTCAGCCCGCCTGTCTCCGACCGTCTGTCTCAGACCGTCTGTGTCAGACCGCTGTCTCCGTCGGTCTGTCTCAGCCCGCCTGTCCTCGACCGTCTGTCTCAGACCGTCTGTATCAGACCGCTGTCTTTGTCCGTCTGTCTCAGCCCGCCTGTCTCTGTCCGTCTGTCTCAGCCCGCCTGTCTCCGACCGTCTGTCTCAGACCCTCTGTATCAGACCGCTGTCTTTGTCCGTCTGTCTCAGCCCGCCTGTCTCTGTCCGTCTGCCTCAGCCCACCTGTCTCCTACCGTGTGTCTCAGACCGTCTGTCTCAGACCGTCTGTCTCGGTCCGTCTGTCTCAGATCGTCTGTCTCAGACTGTTGTCTCTGTCCGTCTGTCCCAGCCCGCCTGTCTCCTACAGTCTGTCTCAGACCGTCTGTCTCCGACCGTCTGTCTCAGACCCTCTGTATCAGACCGCTGTCTTTGTCCGTCTGTCTCAGCCCGCCTGTCTCTGTCCGTCTGTCTCAGCCCGCCTGTCTCCGACCGTCTGTCTCAGACCGTCTGTATCAGACCGCTGTCTCTGTCCGTCTGTCTCAGCCCGCCTGTCTCCGACCGTCTGTCTCAGACCGTCTGTATCAGACCGCTGTCTCCGTCGGTCTGTCTCAGCCCGCCTGTCCTCGACCGTCTGTCTCAGACCGTCTGTATCAGACCGCTGTCTTTGTCCGTCTGTCTCAGCCCGCCTGTCTCTGTCCGTCTGTCTCAGCCCGCCTGTCTCCGACCGTCTGTCTCAGACCGTCTGTATCAGACCGCTGTCTCTGTCCGTCTGTCTCAGCCCGCCTGTCTCCGTCGGTCTGTCTCAGCCCGCCTGTCCTCGACCGTCTGTCTCAGATCATCTGTCTCAGACCGTTGGTCTTACCCCGTCAGTCTCAGCCCGCCTGTCTCAGACCGTCTGTATCAGACCGCTGTCTCTGTCCGTCTGTCTCAGCCCGCCTGTCTCCGACCGTCTGTCTCAGATCATCTGTCTCAGACCGTTGGTCTTACCCCGTCAGTCTCAGCCCGCCTGTCTCAGACCGTCTGTCTCAGACCGTCTGTCTCAGACCGTCTGTCTCAGACCGTCTGTCTCAGACCGTCTGTCTCAGACCGTCTGTCTCAGACCGTCTGTCTCAGACCGTCTGTCTCAGACCGTCTGTCTCAGACCGTCTGTCTCAGACCGTCTGTCTCAGACCGTCTGTCTCAGACCGTCTGTCTCAGACCGTCTGTCTCAGACCGTCTGTCTCAGACCGTCTGTCTCAGACCGTCTGTCTCAGACCGTCTGTCTCAGACCGTCTGTCTCAGACCGTCTGTCTCAGACCGTCTGTCTCAGACCGTCTGTCTCAGACCGTCTGTCTCAGACCGCTGTCTCAGACCGTCTGTCTCAGACCGTCTGTCTCAGACCGTCTGTCACAGACCGTCTGTCTCAGACCGTCTGTCTCAGACCGTCTGTCTCAGACCGTCTGTCTCAGAACGTCTGTCTCAGACCGCCTATATCAGACCGTCTGTCTCAGACCGTCTGCCTCCGTCCGTCTATCTCAGACCGCTGTCTCTGTCCGTCTGCCTCAGCCCACCTGTCTCCGACCGTGTGTCTCAGACCGTCTGTCTCAGACCGTCTGTCTCGGTCCGTCTGTCTCAGATCGTCTGTCTCAGACTGTTGTCTCTGTCCGTCTGTCCCAGCCCGCCTGTCTCCTACAGTCTGTCTCAGACCGTCTGTCTCAGACCGTCTGTGTCAGACCGTCTGTCTCAGACCGTCTGTCTCAGACCGTCTGTCTCAGACCGTCTGTCTCAGACCGTCTGTCTCAGATCGTCTGTCTCAGACCGTCTATCTCTGTCCGTCTGTCTCAGATCGTCTGTATCAGACCGCTGTCTCTGTTCGTCTGTCTCAGCCCGCCTGTCTCCGACCGTCTGTCTCAGACCGTCTGTATCAGACCGCTGTCTCCGTCGGTCGGTCTCAGCCCGCCTGTCCTCGACCGTCTGTCTCAGCCCGCCTGTCCTCGACCGTCTGTCTCAGACCGTCTGTATCAGACCGCTGTCTTTGTCCGTCTGTCTCAGCCCGCCTATCTCTGTCCGTCTGTCTCAGCCCGCCTGTCTCCGACCGTCTGTATCAGACCGCTGTCTCTATCCGTCTGTCTCAGCCCGCCTGTCTTCGACCGTCCGTCTCAGACCGTCAGTCTCAGACCGTCTGTCTCAGACCGTCTGTCTCAGACCGTCTGTCTCAGACCGTCTGCCTCCGTCCGTCTATCTCAGACCGCTGTCTCTGTCCGTCTGTCTCAGCCCGCCTGTCTCCGTCCGTCTGTCTCAGACCGTCTGTATCAGACCGCTGTCTCAGACCGCTGTCTCTGTCCGTCTGTCTCCGCCCGCCTGTCTCCGACCGCCTGTCTCAGACCGTCTGTATCAGACCGCTGTCTCTGTCCGTCTGTCTCAGCCCGCCTGTCTCCGACCGTCTGTCTCAGATCATCTGTCTCAGACCGTTGGTCTTACCCCGTCAGTCTCAGCCCGCCTGTCTCAGACCGTCTGTCTCAGACCGTCTGTCTCGGACCGTCTGTCTCAGACCGTCTGTCTCAGACCGCTGTCTCAGACCGTCTGGCTCAGACCGTCTGTCTCAGACCGTCTGTCTCAGACCGTCTGTTTCAGACCGTCTGTCTCAGACCGTCTGCCTCCGTCCGTCTATCTCAGACCGCTGTCTCTGTCCGTCTGTCTCAGCCCGCCTGTCTCCGTCCGTCTGCCTCAGACCGTCTGTCTCGGACCGTCTGC
The DNA here is from genome assembly GCA_947623535.1 of Coelioxys conoideus. Lineage (NCBI taxonomy): Eukaryota > Metazoa > Arthropoda > Insecta > Hymenoptera > Megachilidae > Coelioxys > Coelioxys conoideus. The sequence continues at coordinate 111,110 of CANQJN010000023.1, forward strand.
CGCGGACCGTCTGTCTTGTACCGTCTGTCTCAGACCGTCTGTCTCAGATCGTCTGTCTCAGACCGTTGGTCTTACCCCGTCAGTCTCAGCCCGCCTGTATCTGTCCGTCGGTCTCAGACCGTCTGTCTCAGACCGTCTGCCTCAGACCGTCTGTCTCAGACCGTCTGTCTCAGACCGTCTGTCTCAGATCGTCTGTCTCAGACCGTCTGTCTCCGACCGTCTGTCTCAGACCCTCTGTATCAGACCGCTGTCTTTGTCCGTCTGTCTCAGCCCGCCTGTCTCTGTCCGTCTGTCTCAGCCCGCCTGTCTCCGACCGTCTGTCTCAGACCGTCTGTATCAGACCGCTGTCTCTGTCCGTCTGTCTCAGCCCGCCTGTCTCCGACCGTCTGTCTCAGACCGTCTGTATCAGACCGCTGTCTCCGTCGGTCTGTCTCAGCCCGCCTGTCCTCGACCGTCTGTCTCAGACCGTCTGTATCAGACCGCTGTCTTTGTCCGTCTGTCTCATCCCGCCTGTCTCTGTCCGTCTGTCTCAGCCCGCCTGTCTCCGACCGTCTGTCTCAGACCCTCTGTATCAGACCGCTGTCTTTGTCCGTCTGTCTCAGCCCGCCTGTCTCTGTCCGTCTGCCTCAGCCCACCTGTCTCCTACCGTGTGTCTCAGACCGTCTGTCTCAGACCGTCTGTCTCAGACCGTCTGTCTCGGTCCGTCTGTCTCAGATCGTCTGTCTCATACTGTTGTCTCTGTCCGTCTGTCCCAGCCCGCCTGTCTCCTACAGTCTGTCTCAGACCGTCTGTCTCCGACCGTCTGTCTCAGACCCTCTGTATCAGACCGCTGTCTCTGTCCGTCTGTCTCAGCCCGCCTGTCTCCGACCGTCTGTCTCAGACCGTCTGTATCAGACCGCTGTCTCTGTCCGTCTGTCTCAGCCCGCCTGTCTCCGACCGTCTGTCTCAGACCGTCTGTATCAGACCGCTGTCTCCGTCGGTCTGTCTCAGCCCGCCTGTCCTCGACCGTCTGTCTCAGACCGTCTGTCTCAGACCGTCTGTCTCAGACCGTCTGTCTCAGACCGTCTGTCTCAGACCGTCTGTCTCAGACCGTCTGTCTCAGACCATCTGTCTCAGACCGTCTGTCTCAGACCGTCTGTCTCAGACCGTCTGTCTCAGACCGTCTGTCTCAGACCGTCTGTCTCAGACCGTCTGTCTCAGACCGTCTGTCTCAGACCGTCTGTCTCAGACCGCTGTCTCAGACCGTCTGTCTTAGACCGTCTGTCTCAGACCGTCTGTCACAGACCGTCTGTCTCAGACCGTCTGTCTCAGACCGTCTGTCTCAGACCGTCTGTCTCAGAACGTCTGTCTCAGACCGCCTATATCAGACCGTCTGTCTCAGACCGCCTGTCTCAGTCCGTCTGTCTCAGACCGTCTGTCAAAGAACGTGTGTGTCAGACAGCTTGTCTCAGACCGTCTGTCTCACACCGTCTGTCAAAGAACGTGTGTGTCAGACAGCCTGTCTCAGACCGTCTGTCTCAGACCGTCTGTCTCAGACCGTCTGCCTCCGTCCGTCTATCTCAGACCGCTGTCTCTGTCCGTCTGCCTCAGCCCACCTGTCTCCGACCGTGTGTCTCAGACCGTCTGTCTCAGACCGTCTGTCTCGGTCCGTCTGTCTCAGATCGTCTGTCTCAGACTGTTGTCTCTGTCCGTCTGTCCCAGCCCGCCTGTCTCCTACAGTCTGTCTCAGACCGTCTGTCTCAGACCGTCTGTGTCAGACCGTCTGTCTCAGACCGTCTGTCTCAGACCGTCTGTCTCAGACCGTCTGTCTCAGACCGTCTGTCTCAGATCGTCTGTCTCAGACCGTCTATCTCTGTCCGTCTGTCTCAGATCGTCTGTATCAGACCGCTGTCTCTGTTCGTCTGTCTCAGCCCGCCTGTCTCCGACCGTCTGTCTCAGACCGTCTGTATCAGACCGCTGTCTCCGTCGGTCGGTCTCAGCCCGCCTGTCCTCGACCGTCTGTCTCAGCCCGCCTGTCCTCGACCGTCTGTCTCAGACCGTCTGTATCAGACCGCTGTCTTTGTCCGTCTGTCTCAGCCCGCCTATCTCTGTCCGTCTGTCTCAGCCCGCCTGTCTCCGACCGTCTGTATCAGACCGCTGTCTCTATCCGTCTGTCTCAGCCCGCCTGTCTTCGACCGTCCGTCTCAGACCGTCAGTCTCAGACCGTCTGTCTCAGACCGTCTGTCTCAGACCGTCTGTCTCAGACCGTCTGCCTCCGTCCGTCTATCTCAGACCGCTGTCTCTGTCCGTCTGTCTCAGCCCGCCTGTCTCCGTCCGTCTGTCTCAGACCGTCTGTATCAGACCGCTGTCTCAGACCGCTGTCTCTGTCCGTCTGTCTCCGCCCGCCTGTCTCCGACCGCCTGTCTCAGACCGTCTGTATCAGACCGCTGTCTCTGTCCGTCTGTCTCAGCCCGCCTGTCTCCGACCGTCTGTCTCAGATCATCTGTCTCAGACCGTTGGTCTTACCCCGTCAGTCTCAGCCCGCCTGTCTCAGACCGTCTGTCTCAGACCGTCTGTCTCGGACCGTCTGTCTCAGACCGTCTGTCTCAGACCGCTGTCTCAGACCGTCTGGCTCAGACCGTCTGTCTCAGACCGTCTGTTTCAGACCGTCTGTCTCAGACCGTCTGCCTCCGTCCGTCTATCTCAGACCGCTGTCTCTGTCCGTCTGTCTCAGCCCGCCTGTCTCCGTCCGTCTGCCTCAGACCGTCTGTCTCGGACCGTCTGCCGCGGACCGTCTGTCTTGTACCGTCTGTCTCAGACCGTCTGTCTCAGATCGTCTGTCTCAGACCGTTGGTCTTACCCCGTCAGTCTCAGCCCGCCTGTATCTGTCCGTCGGTCTCAGACCGTCTGTCTCAGACCGTCTGCCTCAGACCGTCTGTCTCAGACCGTCTGTCTCAGACCGTCTGTCTCAGATCGTCTGTCTCAGACCGTCTGTCTCCGACCGTCTGTCTCAGACCCTCTGTATCAGACCGCTGTCTTTGTCCGTCTGTCTCAGCCCGCCTGTCTCTGTCCGTCTGTCTCAGCCCGCCTGTCTCCGACCGTCTGTCTCAGACCGTCTGTATCAGACCGCTGTCTCTGTCCGTCTGTCTCAGCCCGCCTGTCTCCGACCGTCTGTCTCAGACCGTCTGTATCAGACCGCTGTCTCCGTCGGTCTGTCTCAGCCCGCCTGTCCTCGACCGTCTGTCTCAGACCGTCTGTATCAGACCGCTGTCTTTGTCCGTCTGTCTCATCCCGCCTGTCTCTGTCCGTCTGTCTCAGCCCGCCTGTCTCCGACCGTCTGTCTCAGACCCTCTGTATCAGACCGCTGTCTTTGTCCGTCTGTCTCAGCCCGCCTGTCTCTGTCCGTCTGCCTCAGCCCACCTGTCTCCTACCGTGTGTCTCAGACCGTCTGTCTCAGACCGTCTGTCTCAGACCGTCTGTCTCGGTCCGTCTGTCTCAGATCGTCTGTCTCATACTGTTGTCTCTGTCCGTCTGTCCCAGCCCGCCTGTCTCCTACAGTCTGTCTCAGACCGTCTGTCTCCGACCGTCTGTCTCAGACCCTCTGTATCAGACCGCTGTCTTTGTCCGTCTGTCTCAGCCTGCCTGTCTCTGTCCGTCTGTCTCAGCCCGCCTGTCTCCGACCGTCTGTCTCAGACCGTCTGTATCAGACCGCTCTCTCTGTCCGTCTGTCTCAGCCCGCCTGTCTCCGACCGTCTGTCTCAGACCGTCTGTATCAGACCGCTGTCTCCGTCGGTCTGTCTCAGCCCGCCTGTCCTCGACCGTCTGTCTCAGACCGTCTGTATCAGACCGCTGTCTTTGTCCGTCTGTCTCAGCCCGCCTGTCTCTGTCCGTCTGTCTCAGCCCGCCTGTCTCCGACCGTCTGTCTCAGACCGTCTGTATCAGACCGCTGTCTCTGTCCGTCTGTCTCAGCCCGCCTGTCTCCGACCGTCTGTCTCAGATCATCTGTCTCAGACCGTTGGTCTTACCCCGTCAGTCTCAGACCGTCTGTCTCAGACCGTCTGTCTCAGAATGTCTGTCTCAGACCGTCTGTCTCAGCCCGCCTGTCTCCGACCGTCTGTCTCAGACCGTCTGTATCAGACCGCTGTTTCTGTCCGTCTGTCTCAGCCCGCCTGTCTCCGACCGTCTGTCTCAGATCATCTGTCTCAGACCGTTGGTCTTACCCCGTCAGTCTCAGCCCGCCTGTCTCAGACCGTCTGTCTCAGACCGTCTGTATCAGACCGCTGTCTCTGTCCGTCTGTCTCAGCCCGCCTGTCTCCGACCGTCTGTCTCAGACCGTCTGTCTCAGACCGTCTGTCTCAGACCGTCTGTCTCAGACCGTCTGTCTCAGACCGTCTGTCTCAGACCGCTGTCTCAGACCGTCTGTCTCAGACCGTCTGTCTCAGACCGTCTGTCACAGACCGTCTGTCTCAGACCGTCTGTCTCAGACCGTCTGTCTCAGACCGTCTGTCTCAGAACGTCTGTCTCAGACCGCCTATATCAGACCGTCTGTCTCAGACCGCCTGTCTCAGTCCGTCTGTCTCAGACCGTCTGTCAAAGAACGTGTGTGTCAGACAGCTTGTCTCAGACCGTCTGTCTCACACCGTCTGTCAAAGAACGTGTGTGTCAGACAGCCTGTCTCAGACCGTCTGTCTCAGACCGTCTGCCTCCGTCCGTCTATCTCAGACCGCTGTCTCTGTCCGTCTGCCTCAGCCCACCTGTCTCCGACCGTGTGTCTCAGACCGTCTGTCTCAGACCGTCTGTCTCGGTCCGTCTGTCTCAGATCGTCTGTCTCAGACTGTTGTCTCTGTCCGTCTGTCCCAGCCCGCCTGTCTCCTACAGTCTGTCTCAGACCGTCTGTCTCAGACCGTCTGTGTCAGACCGTCTGTCTCAGACCGTCTGTCTCAGACCGTCTGTCTCAGACCGTCTGTCTCAGACCGTCTGTCTCAGACCGTCTGTCTCAGATCGTCTGTCTCAGACCGTCTATCTCTGTCCGTCTGTCTCAGATCGTCTGTATCAGACCGCTGTCTCTGTTCGTCTGTCTCAGCCCGCCTGTCTCCGACCGTCTGTCTCAGACCGTCTGTATCAGACCGCTGTCTCCGTCGGTCGGTCTCAGCCCGCCTGTCCTCGACCGTCTGTCTCAGCCCGCCTGTCCTCGACCGTCTGTCTCAGACCGTCTGTATCAGACCGCTGTCTTTGTCCGTCTGTCTCAGCCCGCCTATCTCTGTCCGTCTGTCTCAGCCCGCCTGTCTCCGACCGTCTGTATCAGACCGCTGTCTCTATCCGTCTGTCTCAGCCCGCCTGTCTTCGACCGTCTGTCTCAGACCGTTGGTCTTACCCCGTCAGTCTCAGCCCGCCTGTCTCTGTCCGTCCGTCTCAGACCGTCAGTCTCAGACCGTCTGTCTCAGACCGTCTGTCTCAGACCGTCTGTCTCAGACCGTCTGCCTCCGTCCGTCTATCTCAGACCGCTGTCTCTGTCCGTCTGTCTCAGCCCGCCTGTCTCCGTCCGTCTGTCTCAGACCGTCTGTATCAGACCGCTGTCTCAGACCGCTGTCTCTGTCCGTCTGTCTCCGCCCGCCTGTCTCCGACCGCCTGTCTCAGACCGTCTGTATCAGACCGCTGTCTCTGTCCGTCTGTCTCAGCCCGCCTGTCTCCGACCGTCTGTCTCAGATCATCTGTCTCAGACCGTTGGTCTTACCCCGTCAGTCTCAGCCCGCCTGTCTCAGACCGTCTGTCTCAGACCGTCTGTCTCGGACCGTCTGTCTCAGACCGTCTGTCTCAGACCGCTGTCTCAGACCGTCTGGCTCAGACCGTCTGTCTCAGACCGTCTGTCTCAGACCGTCTGTTTCAGACCGTCTGTCTCAGACCGTCTGCCTCCGTCCGTCTATCTCAGACCGCTGTCTCTGTCCGTCTGTCTCAGCCCGCCTGTCTCCGTCCGTCTGCCTCAGACCGTCTGTCTCGGACCGTCTGCCGCGGACCGTCTGTCTTGTACCGTCTGTCTCAGACCGTCTGTCTCAGATCGTCTGTCTCAGACCGTTGGTCTTACCCCGTCAGTCTCAGCCCGCCTGTATCTGTCCGTCGGTCTCAGACCGTCTGTCTCAGACCGTCTGCCTCAGACCGTCTGTCTCAGACCGTCTGTCTCAGACCGTCTGTCTCAGATCGTCTGTCTCAGACCGTCTGTCTCCGACCGTCTGTCTCAGACCCTCTGTATCAGACCGCTGTCTTTGTCCGTCTGTCTCATCCCGCCTGTCTCTGTCCGTCTGTCTCAGCCCGCCTGTCTCCGACCGTCTGTCTCAGACCCTCTGTATCAGACCGCTGTCTCTGTCCGTCTGTCTCAGCCCGCCTGTCTCCGACCGTCTGTCTCAGACCGTCTGTATCAGACCGCTGTCTCCGTCGGTCTGTCTCAGCCCGCCTGTCCTCGACCGTCTGTCTCAGACCGTCTGTATCAGACCGCTGTCTTTGTCCGTCTGTCTCATCCCGCCTGTCTCTGTCCGTCTGTCTCAGCCCGCCTGTCTCCGACCGTCTGTCTCAGACCCTCTGTATCAGACCGCTGTCTTTGTCCGTCTGTCTCAGCCCGCCTGTCTCTGTCCGTCTGCCTCAGCCCACCTGTCTCCTACCGTGTGTCTCAGACCGTCTGTCTCAGACCGTCTGTCTCGGTCCGTCTGTCTCAGATCGTCTGTCTCATACTGTTGTCTCTGTCCGTCTGTCCCAGCCCGCCTGTCTCCTACAGTCTGTCTCAGACCGTCTGTCTCCGACCGTCTGTCTCAGACCCTCTGTATCAGACCGCTGTCTTTGTCCGTCTGTCTCAGCCTGCCTGTCTCTGTCCGTCTGTCTCAGCCCGCCTGTCTCCGACCGTCTGTCTCAGACCGTCTGTATCAGACCGCTCTCTCTGTCCGTCTGTCTCAGCCCGCCTGTCTCCGACCGTCTGTCTCAGACCGTCTGTATCAGACCGCTGTCTCCGTCGGTCTGTCTCAGCCCGCCTGTCCTCGACCGTCTGTCTCAGACCGTCTGTATCAGACCGCTGTCTTTGTCCGTCTGTCTCAGCCCGCCTGTCTCTGTCCGTCTGTCTCAGCCCGCCTGTCTCCGACCGTCTGTCTCAGACCGTCTGTATCAGACCGCTGTCTCTGTCCGTCTGTCTCAGCCCGCCTGTCTCCGACCGTCTGTCTCAGATCATCTGTCTCAGACCGTTGGTCTTACCCCGTCAGTCTCAGACCGTCTGTCTCAGACCGTCTGTCTCAGAATGTCTGTCTCAGACCGTCTGTCTCAGCCCGCCTGTCTCCGACCGTCTGTCTCAGACCGTCTGTATCAGACCGCTGTTTCTGTCCGTCTGTCTCAGCCCGCATGTCTCCGACCGTCTGTCTCAGATCATCTGTCTCAGACCGTTGGTCTTACCCCGTCAGTCTCAGCCCGCCTGTCTCAGACCGTCTGTCTCAGACCGTCTGTCTCAGACCGTCTGTCTCAGACCGTCTGTCTCAGACCGTCTGTCTCAGACCGTCTGTCTCAGACCGTCTGTCTCAGACCGTCTGTCTCAGACCGTCTGTCTCAGACCGTCTGTCTCAGACCGTCTGTCTCAGACCGTCTGTCTCAGACCGTCTGTCTCAGACCGCTGTCTCAGACCGTCTGTCTCAGACCGTCTGTCTCAGACCGTCTGTCTCAGACCGTCTGTCTCAGACCGTCTGCCTCCGTCCGTCTATCTCAGACCGCTGTCTCTGTCCGTCTGCCTCAGCCCACCTGTCTCCTACCGTGTGTCTCAGACCGTCTGTCTCAGACCGTCTGTCTCGGTGCGTCTGTCTCAGATCGTCTGTCTTAGACTGTTGTCTCTGTCCGTCTGTCCCAGCCCGCCTGTCTCCTACAGTCTGTCTCAGACCGTCTGTCTCAGACCGTCTGTCTCCGACCGTCTGTCTCAGACCCTCTGTATCAGACCGCTGTCTTTGTCCGTCTGTCTCAGCCCGCCTGTCTCTGTCCGTCTGTCTCAGCCCGCCTGTCTCCGACCATCTGTCTCAGACCGTCTGTATCAGACCGCTGTCTCTGTCCGTCTGTCTCAGCCCGCCTGTCTCAGTCCGTCTGTCTCAGACCGTCTGTATCAGACCGCTGTCTCCGTCGGTCTGTCTCAGCCCGCCTGTCCTCGACCGTCTGTCTCAGACCGTCTGTATCAGACCGCTGTCTTTGTCCGTCTGTCTCAGCCCGCCTGTCTCTGTCCGTCTGTCTCAGCCCGCCTGTCTCCGACCGTCTGTATCAGACCGCTGTCTCTATCCGTCTGTCTCAGCCCGCCTGTCTTCGACCGTCTGTCTCAGACCGTTGTTCTTACCCCGTCAGTCTCAGCCCGCCTGTCTCTGTCCGTCTGTCTCAGACCGTCTGTATCAGACCGCTGTCTCAGAACGCTTTCTCTGTCCGTCTGTCTCAGCCCGCCTGTCTCCGACCGTCTGTCTCAGACCGTCTGTATCAGACCGCTGTCTCTGTCCGTCTGTCTCAGCCCGCCTGTCTCCGACCGTCTGTCTCAGACCGTCTGTATCAGACCGCTGTCTCTGTCCGTCTGTCTCAGCCCGCCTGTCTCCGACCGTCTGTCTCAGATCATCTGTCTCAGACCGTTGGTCTTACCCCGTCAGTATCAGACCGTCTGTCTCAGACCGTCTGTCTCAGACCGTCTGTCTCAGACCGTCTGTCTCAGACCGTCTGTCTCAGACCGTCTGTCTCAGACCGTCTGTCTCAGACCGTCTGTCTCAGACCGTCTGCCTCCGTCCGTCTATCTCAGACCGCTGTCTCTGTCCGTCTGTCTCAGCCCGCCTGTCTCCGTCCGTCTGCCTCAGACCGTCTGTCTCGGACCGTCTGCCGCGGACCGTCTGTCTTGTACCGTCTGTCTCAGACCGTCTGTCTCAGATCGTCTGTCTCAGACCGTTGGTCTTACCCCGTCAGTCTCAGCCCGCCAGTATCTGTCCGTCGGTCTCAGACCGTCTGTCTCAGACCGTCTGTCTCAAACCGTCTGCCTCAGACCGTCTGTCTCAGACCGTCTGCCTCCGTCCGTCTATCTCAGACCGCTGTCTCTGTCCGTCTGTCTCAGCCCGCCTGTCGCCGCCCGTCTGTCTCAGACCGTCTGTCAAAGAACGTGTGTGTCAGACAGCCTGTCTCAGACCGTCTGTCTCAGAACGTCTGTCTCAGACCGTCTGTCTCAGACCGCCTATATCAGACCGTCTGTCTCAGACCGCCTGTCTCAGTCCGTCTGTCTCAGACCGTCTGTCAAGGAACGTGTGTGTCAGACAGCTTGTCTCAGACCGTCTGTCTCACACCGTCTGTCAAAGAACGTGTGTGTCAGACAGCCTGTCTCAGACCGTCTGTCTCAGACCGTCTGTCTCAGACCGTCTGTCTCAGACCGCCTGTCTCAGACCGTCTGTCTCAGACCGTCTGTCTCAGACCGTCTGTCTCAGACCGTCTATATCAGACCGTCTGTCTCAGACCGCCTGTCTCAGTCCGTCTGTCTCAGACCGTCTGTCAAAGAACGTGTGTGTCAGACAGCTTGTCTCAGACCGTCTGTCTGACACCGTCTGTCAAAGAACGTGTGTGTCAGACAGCCTGTCTCAGACCGTCTGTCTCAGACCGTCTGTCTCAGACCGCCAGTCTCAGACCGTCTGTCTCAGACCGTCTGTCTCAGACCGTCTGCCTCCGTCCGTCTATCTCAGACCGCTGTCTCTGTCCGTCTGCCTCAGCCCACCTGTCTCCGACCGTGTGTCTCAGGCCGTCTGTCTCAGACCGTCTGTCTCGGTCCGTCTGTCTCAGATCGTCTGTCTCAGACTGTTGTCTCTGCCCGTCTGTCCCAGACCGCCTGTCTCCTACAGTCTGTCTCCGACCGTCTGTCTCAGACCGTCTGTGTCAGACCGTCTGTCTCAGACCGTCTGTCTCAGACCGTCTGTCTCAGATCGTCTGTCTCAGACCGTCTATCTCTGTCCGTCTGTCTCAGATCGTCTGTCTCAGCCCGCCTGTCTCCGACCGTCTGTCTCAGACCGTCTGTATCAGACCGCTGTCTCCGTCGGTCTGTCTCAGCCCGCCTGTCCTCGACCGTCTGTCTCAGACCGTCTGTATCAGACCGCTGTCTCTGTCCGTCTGTCTCAGCCCGCCTGTCTCCGACCGTCTGTCTCAGACCGTCTGTATCAGACCGCTGTCTCCGTCGGTCTGTCTCAGCCCGCCTGTCCTCGACCGTCTGTCTCAGACCGTCTGTATCAGACCGCTGTCTTTGTCCGTCTGTCTCAGCCCGCCTGTCTCTGTCCGTCTTCCTCAGCACGCCTGTCTCCGACCGTCTGTCTCAGACCCTCTGTATCAGACCGCTGTCTTTGTCCGTCTGTCTCAGCCCGCCTGCCTCAGTCCGTCTGTCTCAGCCCGCCTGTCTCCGACCGTCTGTCTCAGATCGTCTGTCTCAGACTGTTGTCTCTGTCCGTCTGTCCCAGCCCGCCTGTCTCCTACAGTCTGTCTCAGACCGTCTGTCTCAGACCGTCTGTCTCAGACCGTCTGCCTCCGTCCGTCTATCTCAGACCGCTGTCTCTGTCCGTCTGTCTCAGCCCGCCTGTCTCCGTCCGTCTGCCTCAGACCGTCTGTCTCGGACCGTCTGCCGCGGACCGTCTGTCTCAGACCGTCTGTCTCAGATCGTCTGTCTCAGACCGTTGGTCTTACCCCGTCAGTCTCAGCCCGCCTGTATCTGTCCGTCGGTCTCAGACCGTCTGTCTCAGACCGTCTGCCTCAGACCGTCTGTCTCGAACCGTCTGCCTCAGACCGTCTGTCTCAGACCGTCTGCCTCCGTCCGTCTATTTCAGACCGCTGTCTCTGTCCGTCTGTCTCAGCCCGCCTGTCGCCGAACGTCTGTCTCAGACCGTTTGTCAAAGAACGTGTGTGTCAGTCAGCCTGTCTCAGACCGTCTGTCTCACACCGTCTGTCAAAGAACGTGTGTGTCAGACAGCCTGTCTCAGACCGTCTGTCTCAGACCGTCTGTCTCAGACCGTCTGTATCAGACCGCTGTCTCCGTCGGTCTGTCTCAGCCCGCCTGTCCTCGACCGTCTGTCTCAGACCGTCTGTCTCAGATCGTCTGTCTCAGACCGTTGGTCTTACCCCGTCAGTCTCAGCCCGCCTGTATCTGTCCGTCTGTCTCAGCCCGCCTGTCTCAGTCCGTCTGTCTCAGCCCGCCTGTCTCCGACCGTCTGTCTCAGATCGTCTGTCTCAGACTGTTGTCTCTGTCCGTCTGTCCCAGCCCGCCTGTCTCCTACAGTCTGTCTCAGACCGTCTGTCTCAGACCGTCTGTCTCAGACCGTCTGTCTCAGACCGTCTGTCTCAGACCGTCTGTCTCAGACCGTCTGTCTCAGACCGTCTGCCTCCGTCCGTCTATCTCAGACCGCTGTCTCTGTCCGTCTGTCTCAGCCCGCCTGTCTCCGTCCGTCTGCCTCAGACCGTCTGTCTCGGACCGTCTGCCGCGGACCGTCTGTCTTGTACCGTCTGTCTCAGACCGTCTGTCTCATATCGTCTGTCTCAGACCGTTGGTCTTACCCCGTCAGTCTCAGCCCGCCAGTATCTGTCCGTCGGTCTCAGACCGTCTGTCTCAGACCGTCTGTCTCAAACCGTCTGCCTCAGACCGTCTGTCTCAGACCGTCTGCCTCCGTCCGTCTATCTCAGACCGCTGTCTCTGTCCGTCTGTCTCAGCCCGCCTGTCGCCGCCCGTCTGTCTCAGACCGTCTGTCAAAGAACGTGTGTGTCAGACAGCCTGTCTCAGACCGTCTGTCTCAGAACGTCTGTCTCAGACCGTCTGTCTCAGACCTCTTATATCAGACCGTCTGTCTCAGACCGCCTGTCTCAGTCCGTCTGTCTCAGACCGTCTGTGAAGGAACGTGTGTGTCAGACAGCTTGTCTCAGACCGTCTGTCTACCACCGTCTGTCTCAGACCGTCTGTCTCAGACCGTCTGTCTCAGACCGTCTATATCAGACCGTCTGCCTCCGTCCGTCTATCTCAGACCGCTGTCTCTGTCCGTCTGCCTCAGCCCACCTGTCTCCGACCGTGTGTCTCAGGCCGTCTGTCTCAGACCGTCTGTCTCAGACCGTCTGTCTCAGACCGTCTGTCTCAGACCGTCTGTCTCAGACCGTCTGTCTCAGACCGCCTGTCTCAGACCGTCTGTCTCAGACCGTCTGTCTCAGACCGTCTGTCTCAGACCGTCTATATCAGACCGTCTGTCTCAGACCGCCTGTCTCAGTCCGTCTGTCTCAGACCGTCTGTCAAAGAACGTGTGTGTCAGACAGCTTGTCTCAGATCGTCTGTCTCAGACCGTCTGTCTCAGACCGTCTGTCTCAGACCGTCTGCCTCCGTCCGTCTATCTCAGACCGCTGTCTCTGTCCGTCTGCCTCAGCCCACCTGTCTCCGACCGTGTGTCTCAGGCCGTCTGTCTCAGACCGTCTGTCTCGGTCCGTCTGTCTCAGATCGTCTGTCTCAGACTGTTGTCTCTGCCCGTCTGTCCCAGACCGCCTGTCTCCTACAGTCTGTCTCCGACCGTCTGTCTCAGACCGTCTGTGTCAGACCGTCTGTCTCAGACCGTCTGTCTCAGACCGTCTGTCTCAGACCGTCTGTCTCAGATCGTCTGTATCAGACCGTCTATCTCTGTCCGTCTGTCTCAGATCGTCTGTCTCAGCCCGCCTGTCTCCGACCGTCTGTCTCAGACCGTCTGTATCAGACCGCTGTCTCCGTCGGTCTGTCTCAGCCCGCCTGTCCTCGACCGTCTGTCTCAGACCGTCTGTATCAGACCGCTGTCTCTGTCCGTCTGTCTCAGCCCGCCTGTCTCCGACCGTCTGTCTCAGACCGTCTGTATCAGACCGCTGTCTCCGTCGGTCTGTCTCAGCCCGCCTGTCCTCGACCGTCTGTCTCAGACCGTCTGTATCAGACCGCTGTCTTTGTCCGTCTGTCTCAGCCCGCCTGTCTCTGTCCGTCTTCCTCAGCACGCCTGTCTCCGACCGTCTGTCTCAGACCCTCTGTATCAGACCGCTGTCTTTGTCCGTCTGTCTCAGCCCGCCTGTCTCAGTCCGTCTGTCTCAGCCCGCCTGTCTCCGACCGTCTGTCTCAGATCGTCTGTCTCAGACTGTTGTCTCTGTCCGTCTGTCCCAGCCCGCCTGTCTCCTACAGTCTGTCTCAGACCGTCTGTCTCAGACCGTCTGTCTCAGACCGTCTGTCTCAGACCGTCTGCCTCCGTCCGTCTATCTCAGACCGCTGTCTCTGTCCGTCTGTCTCAGCCCGCCTGTCTCCGTCCGTCTGCCTCAGACCGTCTGTCTCGGACCGTCTGCCGCGGACCGTCTGTCTTGTACCGTCTGTCTCAGACCGTCTGTCTCAGATCGTCTGTCTCAGACCGTTGGTCTTACCCCGTCCGTCTCAGCCCGCCTGTATCTGTCCGTCGGTCTCAGACCGTCTGTCTCAGACCGTCTGCCTCAGACCGTCTGTCTCGAACCGTCTGCCTCAGACCGTCTGTCTCAGACCGTCTGCCTCCGTCCGTCTATTTCAGACCGCTGTCTCTGTCCGTCTGTCTCAGCCCGCCTGTCGCCGCCCGTCTGTCTCAGACCGTTTGTCAAAGAACGTGTGTGTCAGACAGCCTGTCTCAGACCGTCTGTCTCACACCGTCTGTCAAAGAACGTGTGTGTCAGACAGCCTGTCTCAGACCGTCTGTCTCAGACCGTCTGTCTCAGACCGTCTGTATCAGACCGCTGTCTCCGTCGGTCTGTCTCAGCCCGCCTGTCCTCGACCGTCTGTCTCAGACCGTCTGTATCAGACCGCTGTCTTTGTCCGTCTGTCTCAGCCCGCCTGTCTCTGTCCGTCTGTTTCAGCCCGCCTGTCTCCGACCGTCTGTATCAGACCGCTGTCTCTATCCGTCTGTATCAGCCCGCCTGTCTTCGACCGTCTGTCTCAGACCGTTGGTCTTACCCCGTCAGTCTCAGCCCGCCTGTCTCTGTCCGTCCGTCTCAGACCGTCAGTCTCAGACCGTCTGTCTCAGACCGTCTGTCTCAGACCGTCTGTCTCAGACCGTCTGTCTCAGACCGTCTGCCTCCGTCCGTCTATCTCAGACCGCTGTCTCTGTCCGTCTGTCTCAGCCCGCCTGTCTCCGTCCGTCTGTCTCAGACCGTCTGTATCAGACCGCTGTCTCAGACCGCTGTCTCTGTCCGTCTGTCTCAGCCCGCCTGTCTCCGACCGTCTGTCTCAGACCGTCTGTATCAGACCGCTGTCTCTGTCCGTCTGTCTCAGCCCGCCTGTCTCCGACCGTCTGTCTCAGATCATCTGTCTCAGACCGTTGGTCTTACCCCGTCAGTCTCAGCCCGCCTGTCTCAGACCGTCTGTCTCAGACCGTCTGTATCAGACCGCTGTCTCCGTCGGTCTGTCTCAGCCCGCCTGTCCTCGACCGTCTGTCTCAGACCGTCTGTATCAGACCGCTGTCTTTGTCCGTCTGTCTCAGCCCGCCTGTCTCTGTCCGTCTGTCTCAGCCCGCCTGTCTCCGACCGTCTGTATCAGACCGCTGTCTCTATCCGTCTGTCTCAGCCCGCCTGTCTTCGACCGTCTGTCTCAGACCGTTGGTCTTACCCCGTCAGTCTCAGCCCGCCTGTCTCTGTCCGTCCGTCTCAGACCGTCAGTCTCAGACCGTCTGTCTCAGACCGTCTGTCTCAGACCGTCTGCCTCCGTCCGTCTATCTCAGACCGCTGTCTCTGTCCGTCTGTCTCAGCCCGCCTGTCTCCGTCCGTCTGTCTCAGACCGTCTGTATCAGACCGCTGTCTCAGACCGCTGTCTCTGTCCGTCTGTCTCAGCCCGCCTGTCTCCGACCGTCTGTCTCAGACCGTCTGTATCAGACCGCTGTCTCTGTCCGTCTGTCTCAGCCCGCCTGTCTCCGACCGTCTGTCTCAGATCATCTGTCTCAGACCGTTGGTCTTACCCCGTCAGTCTCAGCCCGCCTGTCTCAGACCGTCTGTCTCAGACCGTCTGTATCAGACCGCTGTCTCCGTCGGTCTGTCTCAGCCCGCCTGTCCTCGACCGTCTGTCTCAGACCGTCTGTATCAGACCGCTGTCTTTGTCCGTCTGTCTCAGCCCGCCTGTCTCTGTCCGTCTGTCTCAGCCCGCCTGTCTCCGACCGTCTGTATCAGACCGCTGTCTCTATCCGTCTGTCTCAGCCCGCCTGTCTTCGACAGTCTGTCTCAGACCGTTGGTCTTACCCCGTCAGTCTCAGCCCGCCTGTCTCTGTCCGTCCGTCTCAGACCGTCAGTCTCAGACCGTCTGTCTCAGACCGTCTGTCTCAGACCGTCTGTCTCAGACCGTCTGCCTCCGTCCGTCTATCTCAGACCGCTGTCTCTGTCCGTCTGTCTCAGCCCGCCTGTCTCCGTCCGTCTGCCTCAGACCGTCTGTCTCGGACCGTCTGCCGCGGACCGTCTGTCTTGTACCGTCTGTCTCAGACCGTCTGTCTCAGACCGTCTGTCTCAGATCGTCTGTCTCAGACCGTTGGTCTTACCCCGTCAGTCTCAGCCCGCCTGTATCTGTCCGTCGGTCTCAGACCGTCTGTCTCAGACCGTCTGCCTCAGACCGTCTGTCTCAAACCGTCTGCCTCAGACCGTCTGTCTCAGACCGTCTGCCTCCGTCCGTCTATCTCAGACCGCTGTCTCTGTCCGTCTGTCTCAGCCCGCCTGTCAACGCCCGTCTGTCTCAGACCGTCTGTCAAAGAACGTGTGTGTCAGACAGCCTGTCTCAGACCGTCTGTCTCAGAACGTCTGTCTCAGACCGTCTGTCTCAGACCGCCTATATCAGACCGTCTGTCTCAGACCGCCTGTCTCAGTCCGTCTGTCTCAGACCGTCTGTCAAGGAACGTGTGTGTCAGACAGCTTGTCTCAGACCGTCTGTCTCAGAACGTCTGTCTCAGACCGTCTGTCTCAGACCGCCTATATCAGACCGTCTGTCTCAGACCGCCTGTCTTAGTCCGTCTGTCTCAGACCGTCTGTCAAGGAACGTGTGTGTCAGACAGCTTGTCTCAGACCGTCTGTCTCACACCGTCTGTCAAAGAACGTGTGTGTCAGACAGCCTGTCTCAGACCGTCTGTCTCAGACCGTCTGTCTCAGACCGTGTGTCTCAGACCGTCTGTCTCAGACCGTCTGTCTCAGACCGCCTGTCTCAGACCGTCTGTCTCAGACCGTCTGTCTCAGACCGTCTGTCTCAGACCGCCTATATCAGACCGTCTGTCTCAGACCGCCTGTCTCAGTCCGTCTGTCTCAGACCGTCTGTCAAAGAACGTGTGTATCAGACAGCTTGTCTCAGACCGTCTGTCTCACACCGTCTGTCAAAGAACGTGTGTGTCAGACAGCCTGTCTCGGACCGTCTGTCTCAGACCGTCTGTCTCAGACCGCCAGTCTCAGACCGTCTGTCTCAGACCGTCTGTCTCAGACCGTCTGCCTCCGTCCGTCTATCTCAGACCGCTGTCTCTGTCCGTCTGACTCAGCCCACCTGTCTCCGACCGTGTGTCTCAGACCGTCTGTCTCAGACCGTCTGTCTCGGTCCGTCTGTCTCAGATCGTCTGTCTCAGACTGTTGTCTCTGTCCGTCTGTCCCAGCCCGCCTGTCTCCTACAGTCTGTCTCAGACCGTCTGTCTCAGACCGTCTGTGTCAGACCGTCTGTCTCAGACCGTCTGTCTCAGACCGTCTGTCTCAGCCCGCCTGTCTCCGACCGTCTGTCTCAGACCGTCTGTATCAGACCGCTGTCTCCGTCGGTCTGTCTCAGCCCGCCTGTCCTCGACCGTCTGTCTCAGACCGTCTGTATCAGACCGCTGTCTTTGTCCGTCTGTCCCAGCCCGCCTGTCTCCGACCGTCTGTATCAGACCGCTGTCTCTATCCGTCTGTCTCAGCCCGCCTGTCTTCGACCGTCTGTCTCAGACCGTTGGTCTTACCCCGTCAGCCTCAGCCCGCCTGTCTCCGTCCGTCTGTCTCAGACCGTCAGTCTCAGACCGTCTGTCTCAGACCGTCTGTCTCAGACCGTCTGTCTCAGACCGTCTGCCTCCGTCCGTCTATCTCAGACCGCTGTCTCTGTCCGTCTGTCTCAGCCCGCCTGTCTCCGTCCGTCTGTCTCAGACCGTCTGTATCAGACCGCTGTCTCAGACCGCTGTCTCTGTCCGTCTGTCTCCGCCCGCCTGTCTCCGTCCGTCTGTCTCAGACCGTATGTATCAGACCGCTGTCTCTGTCCGTCTGTCTCAGCCCGCCTGTCTCCGACCGTCTGTCTCAGATCATCTGTCTCAGACCGTTGGTCTTACCCCGTCAGTCTCAGCCCGCCTGTCTCAGACCGTCTGTCTCAGACCGTCTGTCTCAGACCGTCTGTCTCAGACCGTCTGTCTCAGACCGTCTGTCTCAGACCGTCTGTCTCAGACCGTCTGTCTCAGACCGTCTGTCTCAGACCGTCTGTCTCAGACCGCTGTCTCAGACCGTCTGTCTCAGACCGTCTGTCTCAGACCGTCTGTCTCAGACCGTATGTCTCAGACCGTCTGCCTCCGTCCGTCTATCTCAGACCGCTGTCTCTGTCCGTCTGCCTCAGCCCACCTGTCTCCTACCGTGTGTCTCAGACCGTCTGCCGCGGACCGTCTGTCTTGTACCGTCTGCCTCAGACCGTCTGTCTCAGACCGTCTGTCTCAGACCGTCTGTATCAGACCGCTGTCTTTGTCCGTCTGTCTCAGCCCGCCTGTCTCTGTCCGTCTGTCTCAGCCCGCCTGTCTCCGACCGTCTGTCTCAGACCGTCTGTATCAGACCGCTGTCTCTGTCCGTCTGTCTCAGCCCGCCTGTCTCCGACCGTCTGTCTCAGATCATCTGTCTCAGACCGTTGGTCTTACCCCGTCAGTCTCAGACCGTCTGTCTCAGACCGTCTGTCTCAGACCGTCTGTCTCAGACCGTCTGTCTCGGTCCGTCTGTCTCAGATCGTCTGTCTCAGACTGTTGTCTCTGTCCGTCTGTCCCAGCCCGCCTGTCTCCTACAGTCTGTCTCAGACCGTCTGTCTCCGACCGTCTGTCTCAGACCCTCTGTATCAGACCGCTGTCTTTGTCCGTCTGTCTCAGCCCGCCTGTCTCTGTCCGTCTGTCTCAGCCCGCCTGTCTCCTACCGTGTGTCTCAGACCGTCTGTCTCAGACCGTCTGCCTCCGTCCGTCTATCTCAGACCGCTGTCTCTGTCCGTCTGACTCAGCCCACCTGTCTCCGACCGTGTGTCTCAGACCGTCTGTCTCAGACCGTCTGTCTCGGTCCGTCTGTCTCAGATCGTCTGTCTCAGACTGTTGTCTCTGTCCGTCTGTCCCAGCCCGCCTGTCTCCTACAGTCTGTCTCAGACCGTCTGTCTCAGACCGTCTGTGTCAGACCGTCTGTCTCAGACCGTCTGTCTCAGACCGTCTGTCTCAGCCCCTCTGTATCAGACCGCTGTCTTTGTCCGTCTGTCTCAGCCCGCCTGTCTCTGTCCGTCTGTCTCAGCCCGCCTGTCTCCGACCGTCTGTCTCAGACCGTCTGTATCAGACCGCTGTCTCTGTCCGTCTGTCTCAGCCCGCCTGTCTCCGACCGTCTGTCTCAGATCATCTGTCTCAGACCGTTGGTCTTACCCCGTCAGTCTCAGCCCGCCTGTCTCAGACCGTCTGTCTCAGACCGTCTGTATCAGACCGCTGTCTCCGTCGGTCTGTCTCAGCCCGCCTGTCCTCGACCGTCTGTCTCAGACCGTCTGTATCAGACCGCTGTCTTTGTCCGTCTGTCTCAGCCCGCCTGTCTCTGTCCGTCTGTCTCAGCCCGCCTGTCTCCGACCGTCTGTATCAGACCGCTGTCTCTATCCGTCTGTCTCAGCCCGCCTGTCTTCGACAGTCTGTCTCAGACCGTTGGTCTTACCCCGTCAGTCTCAGCCCGCCTGTCTCTGTCCGTCCGTCTCAGACCGTCAGTCTCAGACCGTCTGTCTCAGACCGTCTGTCTCAGACCGTCTGTCTCAGACCGTCTGCCTCCGTCCGTCTATCTCAGACCGCTGTCTCTGTCCGTCTGTCTCAGCCCGCCTGTCTCCGTCCGTCTGCCTCAGACCGTCTGTCTCGGACCGTCTGCCGCGGACCGTCTGTCTTGTACCGTCTGTCTCAGACCGTCTGTCTCAGACCGTCTGTCTCAGATCGTCTGTCTCAGACCGTTGGTCTTACCCCGTCAGTCTCAGCCCGCCTGTATCTGTCCGTCGGTCTCAGACCGTCTGTCTCAGACCGTCTGCCTCAGACCGTCTGTCTCAAACCGTCTGCCTCAGACCGTCTGTCTCAGACCGTCTGCCTCCGTCCGTCTATCTCAGACCGCTGTCTCTGTCCGTCTGTCTCAGCCCGCCTGTCAACGCCCGTCTGTCTCAGACCGTCTGTCAAAGAACGTGTGTGTCAGACAGCCTGTCTCAGACCGTCTGTCTCAGAACGTCTGTCTCAGACCGTCTGTCTCAGACCGCCTATATCAGACCGTCTGTCTCAGACCGCCTGTCTCAGTCCGTCTGTCTCAGACCGTCTGTCAAGGAACGTGTGTGTCAGACAGCTTGTCTCAGACCGTCTGTCTCAGAACGTCTGTCTCAGACCGTCTGTCTCAGACCGCCTATATCAGACCGTCTGTCTCAGACCGCCTGTCTTAGTCCGTCTGTCTCAGACCGTCTGTCAAGGAACGTGTGTGTCAGACAGCTTGTCTCAGACCGTCTGTCTCACACCGTCTGTCAAAGAACGTGTGTGTCAGACAGCCTGTCTCAGACCGTCTGTCTCAGACCGTCTGTCTCAGACCGTCTGTCTCAGACCGTCTGTCTCAGACCGTCTGTCTCAGACCGCCTGTCTCAGACCGTCTGTCTCAGACCGTCTGTCTCAGACCGTCTGTCTCAGACCGCCTATATCAGACCGTCTGTCTCAGACCGCCTGTCTCAGTCCGTCTGTCTCAGACCGTCTGTCAAAGAACGTGTGTATCAGACAGCTTGTCTCAGACCGTCTGTCTCACACCGTCTGTCAAAGAACGTGTGTGTCAGACAGCCTGTCTCGGACCGTCTGTCTCAGACCGTCTGTCTCAGACCGCCAGTCTCAGACCGTCTGTCTCAGACCGTCTGTCTCAGACCGTCTGCCTCCGTCCGTCTATCTCAGACCGCTGTCTCTGTCCGTCTGACTCAGCCCACCTGTCTCCGACCGTGTGTCTCAGACCGTCTGTCTCAGACCGTCTGTCTCGGTCCGTGTGTCTCAGATCGTCTGTCTCAGACTGTTGTCTCTGTCCGTCTGTCCCAGCCCGCCTGTCTCCTACAGTCTGTCTCAGACCGTCTGTCTCAGACCGTCTGTGTCAGACCGTCTGTCTCAGACCGTCTGTCTCAGACCGTCTGTCTCAGCCCGCCTGTCTCCGACCGTCTGTCTCAGACCGTCTGTATCAGACCGCTGTCTCCGTCGGTCTGTCTCAGCCCGCCTGTCCTCGACCGTCTGTCTCAGACCGTCTGTATCAGACCGCTGTCTTTGTCCGTCTGTCCCAGCCCGCCTGTCTCCGACCGTCTGTATCAGACCGCTGTCTCTATCCGTCTGTCTCAGCCCGCCTGTCTTCGACCGTCTGTCTCAGACCGTTGGTCTTACCCCGTCAGCCTCAGCCCGCCTGTCTCCGTCCGTCTGTCTCAGACCGTCAGTCTCAGACCGTCTGTCTCAGACCGTCTGTCTCAGACCGTCTGTCTCAGACCGTCTGCCTCCGTCCGTCTATCTCAGACCGCTGTCTCTGTCCGTCTGTCTCAGCCCGCCTGTCTCCGTCCGTCTGTCTCAGACCGTCTGTATCAGACCGCTGTCTCAGACCGCTGTCTCTGTCCGTCTGTCTCCGCCCGCCTGTCTCCGTCCGTCTGTCTCAGACCGTATGTATCAGACCGCTGTCTCTGTCCGTCTGTCTCAGCCCGCCTGTCTCCGACCGTCTGTCTCAGATCATCTGTCTCAGACCGTTGGTCTTACCCCGTCAGTCTCAGCCTGCCTGTCTCAGACCGTCTGTCTCAGACCGTCTGTCTCAGACCGTCTGTCTCAGACCGTCTGTCTCAGACCGTCTGTCTCAGACCGTCTGTCTCAGACCGTCTGTCTCAGACCGTCTGTCTCAGACCGTCTGTCTCAGACCGCTGTCTCAGACCGTCTGTCTCAGACCGTCTGTCTCAGACCGTCTGTCTCAGACCGTATGTCTCAGACCGTCTGCCTCCGTCCGTCTATCTCAGACCGCTGTCTCTGTCCGTCTGCCTCAGCCCACCTGTCTCCTACCGTGTGTCTCAGACCGTCTGCCGCGGACCGTCTGTCTTGTACCGTCTGCCTCAGACCGTCTGTCTCAGACCGTCTGTCTCAGACCGTCTGTATCAGACCGCTGTCTTTGTCCGTCTGTCTCAGCCCGCCTGTCTCTGTCCGTCTGTCTCAGCCCGCCTGTCTCCGACCGTCTGTCTCAGACCGTCTTATCAGACCGCTGTCTCTGTCCGTCTGTCTCAGCCCGCCTGTCTCCGACCGTCTGTCTCAGATCATCTGTCTCAGACCGTTGGTCTTACCCCGTCAGTCTCAGACCGTCTGTCTCAGACCGTCTGTCTCAGACCGTCTGTCTCAGACCGTCTGTCTCAGACCGTCTGTCTCGGTCCGTCTGTCTCAGATCGTCTGTCTCAGACTGTTGTCTCTGTCCGTCTGTCCCAGCCCGCCTGTCTCCTACAGTCTGTCTCAGACCGTCTGTCTCCGACCGTCTGTCTCAGACCCTCTGTATCAGACCGCTGTCTTTGTCCGTCTGTCTCAGCCCGCCTGTCTCTGTCCGTCTGTCTCAGCCCGCCTGTCTCCTACCGTGTGTCTCAGACCGTCTGTCTCAGACCGTCTGTCTCAGACCCTCTGTATCAGACCGCTGTCTTTGTCCGTCTGTCTCAGCCCGCCTGTCTCTGTCCGTCTGTCTCAGCCCGCCTGTCTCCGACCGTCTGTCTCAGACCGCTGTCTCAGACCGTCTGTCTCAGACCGTCTGTCTCAGACCGTCTGTCTCGGTCCGTCTGTCTCAGATCGTCTGTCTCAGACTGTTGTCTCTGTCCGTCTGTCCCAGCCCGCCTGTCTCCTACAGTCTGTCTCAGACCGTCTGTCTCAGACCCTCTGTATCAGACCGCTGTCTTTGTCCGTCTGTCTCAGCCCGCCTGTCTCTGTCCGTCTGTCTCAGCCCGCCTGTCTCCGACCGTCTGTCTCAGACCGTCTGTATCAGACCGCTGTCTCTGTCCGTCTGTCTCAGCCCGCCTGTCTCCGACCGTCTGTCTCAGACCGTCTGTATCAGACCGCTGTCTCCGTCGGTCTGTCTCAGCCCGCCTGTCCTCGACCGTCTGTCTCAGACCGTCTGTATCAGACCGCTGTCTTTGTCCGTCTGTCTCAGCCCGCCTGTCTCTGTCCGTCTGTCTCAGCCCGCCTGTCTCCGACCGTCTGTCTCAGACCCTCTGTATCAGACCGCTGTCTTTGTCCGTCTGTCTCAGCCCGCCTGTCTCTGTCCGTCTGCCTCAGCCCACCTGTCTCCTACCGTGTGTCTCAGACCGTCTGTCTCAGACCGTCTGTCTCGGTCCGTCTGTCTCAGATCGTCTGTCTCAGACTGTTGTCTCTGTCCGTCTGTCCCAGCCCGCCTGTCTCCTACAGTCTGTCTCAGACCGTCTGTCTCCGACCGTCTGTCTCCGACCGTCTGTCTCAGACCCTCTGTATCAGACCGCTGTCTTTGTCCGTCTGTCTCAGCCCGCCTGTCTCTGTCCGTCTGTCTCAGCCCGCCTGTCTCCGACCGTCTGTCTCAGACCGTCTGTATCAGACCGCTGTCTTTGTCCGTCTGTCTCAGCCCGCCAGTCTCCGACCGTCTGTATCAGACCGCTGTCTCTATCCGTCTGTCTCAGCCCGCCTGTCTTCGACCGTCTGTCTCAGACCGTTGTTCTTACCCCGTCAGTATCAGCCCGCCTGTCTCTGTCCGTCTGTCTCAGACCGTCTGTATCAGAGCGCTGTCTCAGAACGCTTTCTCTGTCCGTCTGTCTCAGCCCGCCTGTCTCCGACCGTCTGTCTCAGACCGTCTGTATCAGACCGCTGTCTCTGTCCGTCTGTCTCAGATCATCTGTCTCAGACCGTTGGTCTTACCCCGTCAGTCTCAGACCGTCTGTCTCAGACCGTCTGTCTCAGACCGTCTGTCTCAGACCGTCTGTCTCAGACCGTCTGTCTCAGACCGTCTGTCTCAGACCGTCTGTCTCAGACCGTCTGCCTCCGTCCGTCTATCTCAGACCGCTGTCTCTGTCCGTCTGCCTCAGCCCACCTGTCTCCTACCGTGTGTCTCAGACCGTCTGTCTCAGACCGTCTGTCTCGGTCCGTCTGTCTCAGATCGTCTGTCTCGGACTGTTGTCTCTGTCCGTCTGTCCCAGCCCGCCTGTCTCCTACAGTCTGTCTCAGACCGTCTGTCTCAGACCGTCTGTCTCAGACCGTCTGCCTCCGTCCGTCTATCTCAGACCGCTGTCTCTGTCCGTCTGTCTCAGCCCGCCTGTCTCCGTCCGTCTGCCTCAGACCGTCTGTCTCGGACCGTCTGCCGCGGACCGTCTGTCTTGTACCGTCTGTCTCAGACCGTCTGTCTCAGACCGTCTGTCTCAGACCGTCTGTCTCAGACCGTCTGTCTCAGACCGTCTGTCTCAGACCGTCTGCCTCCGTCCGTCTATCTCAGACCGCTGTCTCTGTCCGTCTGTCTCAGCCCGCCTGTCTCCGTCCGTCTGCCTCAGACCGTCTGTCTCGGACCGTCTGCCGCGGACCGTCTGTCTTGTACCGTCTGTCTCAGACCGTCTGTCTCAGATCGTCTGTCTCAGACCGTCTGCCTCCGTCCGTCTATCTCAGACCGCTGTCTCTGTCCGTCTGTCTCAGCCCGCCTGTCGCCGCCCGTCTGTCTCAGACCGTCTGTCAAAGAACGTGTGTGTCAGACAGCCTGTCTCAGACCGTCTGTCTCAGAACGTCTGTCTCAGACCGTCTGTCTCAGACCGCCTATATCAGACCGTCTGTCTCAGACCGCCTGTCTCAGTCCGTCTGTCTCAGACCGTCTGTCAAGGAACGTGTGTGTCAGACAGCTTGTCTCAGACCGTCTGTCTCACACCGTCTGTCAAAGGACGTGTGTGTCAGACAGCCTGTCTCAGACCGTCTGTCTCAGACCGTCTGTCTCAGACCGTCTGTCTCAGACCGCCTGTCTCAGACCGTCTGTCTCAGACCGTCTGTCTCAGACCGTCTGTCTCAGACCGTCTGTCTCAGACCGTCTGTCTCAGACCGCCTGTCTCAGACCGTCTGTCTCAGACCGTCTGTCTCAGACCGTCTGTCTCAGACCGCCTATATCAGACCGTCTGTCTCAGACCGCCTGTCTCAGTCCGTCTGTCTCAGACCGTCTGTCAAAGAACGTGTGTGTCAGACAGCTTGTCTCAGACCGTCTGTCTGACACCGTCTGTCAAAGAACGTGTGTGACAGACAGCCTGTCTCAGACCGTCTGTCTCAGACCGTCTGTCTCAGACCGCCAGTCTCAGACCGTCTGTCTCAGACCGTCTGTCTCAGACCGTCTGCCTCCGTCCGTCTATCTCAGACCGCTGTCTCTGTCCGTCTGCCTCAGCCCACCTGTCTCCGACCGTCTGTCTCAGACCGCTGTCTCAGACCGTCTGTCTCAGACCGTCTGTCTCAGACCGTCTGTCTCGGTCCGTCTGTCTCAGATCGTCTGTCTCAGACTGTTGTCTCTGTCCGTCTGTCCCAGCCCGCCTGTCTCCTACAGTCTGTCTCAGACCGTCTGTCTCAGACCCTCTGTATCAGACCGCTGTCTTTGTCCGTCTGTCTCAGCCCGCCTGTCTCTGTCCGTCTGTCTCAGCCCGCCTGTCTCCGACCGTCTGTCTCAGACCGTCTGTATCAGACCGCTGTCTCTGTCCGTCTGTCTCAGCCCGCCTGTCTCCGACCGTCTGTCTCAGACCGTCTGTATCAGACCGCTGTCTCCGTCGGTCTGTCTCAGCCCGCCTGTCCTCGACCGTCTGTCTCAGACCGTCTGTATCAGACCGCTGTCTTTGTCCGTCTGTCTCAGCCCGCCTGTCTCTGTCCGTCTGTCTCAGCCCGCCTGTCTCCGACCGTCTGTCTCAGACCCTCTGTATCAGACCGCTGTCTTTGTCCGTCTGTCTCAGCCCGCCTGTCTCTGTCCGTCTGCCTCAGCCCACCTGTCTCCTACCGTGTGTCTCAGACCGTCTGTCTCAGACCGTCTGTCTCGGTCCGTCTGTCTCAGATCGTCTGTCTCAGACTGTTGTCTCTGTCCGTCTGTCCCAGCCCGCCTGTCTCCTACAGTCTGTCTCAGACCGTCTGTCTCCGACCGTCTGTCTCCGACCGTCTGTCTCAGACCCTCTGTATCAGACCGCTGTCTTTGTCCGTCTGTCTCAGCCCGCCTGTCTCTGTCCGTCTGTCTCAGCCCGCCTGTCTCCGACCGTCTGTCTCAGACCGTCTGTATCAGACCGCTGTCTTTGTCCGTCTGTCTCAGCCCGCCAGTCTCCGACCGTCTGTATCAGACCGCTGTCTCTATCCGTCTGTCTCAGCCCGCCTGTCTTCGACCGTCTGTCTCAGACCGTTGTTCTTACCCCGTCAGTATCAGCCCGCCTGTCTCTGTCCGTCTGTCTCAGACCGTCTGTATCAGAGCGCTGTCTCAGAACGCTTTCTCTGTCCGTCTGTCTCAGCCCGCCTGTCTCCGACCGTCTGTCTCAGACCGTCTGTATCAGACCGCTGTCTCTGTCCGTCTGTCTCAGATCATCTGTCTCAGACCGTTGGTCTTACCCCGTCAGTCTCAGACCGTCTGTCTCAGACCGTCTGTCTCAGACCGTCTGTCTCAGACCGTCTGTCTCAGACCGTCTGTCTCAGACCGTCTGTCTCAGACCGTCTGTCTCAGACCGTCTGCCTCCGTCCGTCTATCTCAGACCGCTGTCTCTGTCCGTCTGCCTCAGCCCACCTGTCTCCTACCGTGTGTCTCAGACCGTCTGTCTCAGACCGTCTGTCTCGGTCCGTCTGTCTCAGATCGTCTGTCTCGGACTGTTGTCTCTGTCCGTCTGTCCCAGCCCGCCTGTCTCCTACAGTCTGTCTCAGACCGTCTGTCTCAGACCGTCTGTCTCAGACCGTCTGTCTCAGACCGTCTGCCTCCGTCCGTCTATCTCAGACCGCTGTCTCTGTCCGTCTGTCTCAGCCCGCCTGTCTCCGTCCGTCTGCCTCAGACCGTCTGTCTCGGACCGTCTGCCGCGGACCGTCTGTCTTGTACCGTCTGTCTCAGACCGTCTGTCTCAGACCGTCTGTCTCAGACCGTCTGTCTCAGACCGTCTGTCTCAGACCGTCTGTCTCAGACCGTCTGTCTCAGACCGTCTGCCTCCGTCCGTCTATCTCAGACCGCTGTCTCTGTCCGTCTGTCTCAGCCCGCCTGTCTCCGTCCGTCTGCCTCAGACCGTCTGTCTCGGACCGTCTGCCGCGGACCGTCTGTCTTGTACCGTCTGTCTCAGACCGTCTGTCTCAGATCGTCTGTCTCAGACCGTTGGTCTTACCCCGTCAGTCTCAGCCCGCCTGTATCTGTCCGTCGGTCTCAGACCGTCTGTCTCAGACCGTCTGCCTCAGACCGTCTGTCTCAAACCGTCTGCCTCAGACCGTCTGTCTCAGACCGTCTGCCTCCGTCCGTCTATCTCAGACCGCTGTCTCTGTCCGTCTGTCTCAGCCCGCCTGTCGCCGCCCGTCTGTCTCAGACCGTCTGTCAAAGAACGTGTGTGTCAGACAGCCTGTCTCAGACCGTCTGTCTCAGAACGTCTGTCTCAGACCGTCTGTCTCAGACCGCCTATATCAGACCGTCTGTCTCAGACCGCCTGTCTCAGTCCGTCTGTCTCAGACCGTCTGTCAAGGAACGTGTGTGTCAGACAGCTTGTCTCAGACCGTCTGTCTCACACCGTCTGTCAAAGGACGTGTGTGTCAGACAGCCTGTCTCAGACCGTCTGTCTCAGACCGTCTGTCTCAGACCGTCTGTCTCAGACCGTCTGTCTCAGACCGTCTGTCTCAGACCGTGTGTCTCAGACCGTCTGTCTCAGACCGTCTGTCTCAGACCGCCTGTCTCAGACCGTCTGTCTCAGACCGTCTGTCTCAGACCGTCTGTCTCAGACCGCCTATATCAGACCGTCTGTCTCAGACCGCCTGTCTCAGTCCGTCTGTCTCAGACCGTCTGTCAAAGAACGTGTGTATCAGACAGCTTGTCTCAGACCGTCTGTCTCACACCGTCTGTCAAAGAACGTGTGTGTCAGACAGCCTGTCTCGGACCGTCTGTCTCAGACCGTCTGTCTCAGACCGCCAGTCTCAGACCGTCTGTCTCAGACCGTCTGTCTCAGACCGTCTGCCTCCGTCCGTCTATCTCAGACCGCTGTCTCTGTCCGTCTGACTCAGCCCACCTGTCTCCGACCGTGTGTCTCAGACCGTCTGTCTCAGACCGTCTGTGTCAGACCGTCTGTCTCAGACCGTCTGTCTCAGACCGTCTGTCTCAGACCGTCTGTCTCAGCCCGCCTGTCTCCGACCGTCTGTCTCAGACCGTCTGTATCAGACCGCTGTCTCCGTCGGTCTGTCTCAGCCCGCCTGTCCTCGACCGTCTGTCTCAGACCGTCTGTATCAGACCGCTGTCTTTGTCCGTCTGTCCCAGCCCGCCTGTCTCCGACCGTCTGTATCAGACCGCTGTCTCTATCCGTCTGTCTCAGCCCGCCTGTCTTCGACCGTCTGTCTCAGACCGTTGGTCTTACCCCGTCAGCCTCAGCCCGCCTGTCTCCGTCCGTCTGTCTCAGACCGTCAGTCTCAGACCGTCTGTCTCAGACCGTCTGTCTCAGACCGTCTGTCTCAGACCGTCTGCCTCCGTCCGTCTATCTCAGACCGCTGTCTCTGTCCGTCTGTCTCAGCCCGCCTGTCTCCGTCCGTCTGTCTCAGACCGTCTGTATCAGACCGCTGTCTCAGACCGCTGTCTCTGTCCGTCTGTCTCCGCCCGCCTGTCTCCGTCCGTCTGTCTCAGACCGTATGTATCAGACCGCTGTCTCTGTCCGTCTGTCTCAGCCCGCCTGTCTCCGACCGTCTGTCTCAGATCATCTGTCTCAGACCGTTGGTCTTACCCCGTCAGTCTCAGCCCGCCTGTCTCAGACCGTCTGTCTCAGACCGTCTGTCTCAGACCGTCTGTCTCAGACCGTCTGTCTCAGACCGTCTGTCTCAGACCGTCTGTCTCAGACCGTCTGTCTCAGACCGTCTGTCTCAGACCGTCTGTCTCAGACCGCTGTCTCAGACCGTCTGTCTCAGACCGTCTGTCTCAGACCGTCTGTCTCAGACCGTATGTCTCAGACCGTCTGCCTCCGTCCGTCTATCTCAGACCGCTGTCTCTGTCCGTCTGCCTCAGCCCACCTGTCTCCTACCGTGTGTCTCAGACCGTCTGCCGCGGACCGTCTGTCTTGTACCGTCTGCCTCAGACCGTCTGTCTCAGACCGTCTGTCTCAGACCGTCTGTATCAGACCGCTGTCTTTGTCCGTCTGTCTCAGCCCGCCTGTCTCTGTCCGTCTGTCTCAGCCCGCCTGTCTCCGACCGTCTGTCTCAGACCGTCTGTATCAGACCGCTGTCTCTGTCCGTCTGTCTCAGCCCGCCTGTCTCCGACCGTCTGTCTCAGATCATCTGTCTCAGACCGTTGGTCTTACCCCGTCAGTCTCAGACCGTCTGTCTCAGACCGTCTGTCTCAGACCGTCTGTCTCAGACCGTCTGTCTCGGTCCGTCTGTCTCAGATCGTCTGTCTCAGACTGTTGTCTCTGTCCGTCTGTCCCAGCCCGCCTGTCTCCTACAGTCTGTCTCAGACCGTCTGTCTCCGACCGTCTGTCTCAGACCCTCTGTATCAGACCGCTGTCTTTGTCCGTCTGTCTCAGCCCGCCTGTCTCTGTCCGTCTGTCTCAGCCCGCCTGTCTCCTACCGTGTGTCTCAGACCGTCTGTCTCAGACCGTCTGCCTCCGTCCGTCTATCTCAGACCGCTGTCTCTGTCCGTCTGACTCAGCCCACCTGTCTCCGACCGTGTGTCTCAGACCGTCTGTCTCAGACCGTCTGTCTCGGTCCGTCTGTCTCAGATCGTCTGTCTCAGACTGTTGTCTCTGTCCGTCTGTCCCAGCCCGCCTGTCTCCTACAGTCTGTCTCAGACCGTCTGTCTCAGACCGTCTGTGTCAGACCGTCTGTCTCAGACCGTCTGTCTCAGACCGTCTGTCTCAGCCCCTCTGTATCAGACCGCTGTCTTTGTCCGTCTGTCTCAGCCCGCCTGTCTCTGTCCGTCTGTCTCAGCCCGCCTGTCTCCGACCGTCTGTCTCAGACCGTCTGTATCAGACCGCTGTCTCTGTCCGTCTGTCTCAGCCCGCCTGTCTCCGACCGTCTGTCTCAGATCATCTGTCTCAGACCGTTGGTCTTACCCCGTCAGTCTCAGCCCGCCTGTCTCAGACCGTCTGTCTCAGACCGTCTGTATCAGACCGCTGTCTCCGTCGGTCTGTCTCAGCCCGCCTGTCCTCGACCGTCTGTCTCAGACCGTCTGTATCAGACCGCTGTCTTTGTCCGTCTGTCTCAGCCCGCCTGTCTCTGTCCGTCTGTCTCAGCCCGCCTGTCTCCGACCGTCTGTATCAGACCGCTGTCTCTATCCGTCTGTCTCAGCCCGCCTGTCTTCGACAGTCTGTCTCAGACCGTTGGTCTTACCCCGTCAGTCTCAGCCCGCCTGTCTCTGTCCGTCCGTCTCAGACCGTCAGTCTCAGACCGTCTGTCTCAGACCGTCTGTCTCAGACCGTCTGTCTCAGACCGTCTGCCTCCGTCCGTCTATCTCAGACCGCTGTCTCTGTCCGTCTGTCTCAGCCCGCCTGTCTCCGTCCGTCTGCCTCAGACCGTCTGTCTCGGACCGTCTGCCGCGGACCGTCTGTCTTGTACCGTCTGTCTCAGACCGTCTGTCTCAGACCGTCTGTCTCAGATCGTCTGTCTCAGACCGTTGGTCTTACCCCGTCAGTCTCAGCCCGCCTGTATCTGTCCGTCGGTCTCAGACCGTCTGTCTCAGACCGTCTGCCTCAGACCGTCTGTCTCAAACCGTCTGCCTCAGACCGTCTGTCTCAGACCGTCTGCCTCCGTCCGTCTATCTCAGACCGCTGTCTCTGTCCGTCTGTCTCAGCCCGCCTGTCAACGCCCGTCTGTCTCAGACCGTCTGTCAAAGAACGTGTGTGTCAGACAGCCTGTCTCAGACCGTCTGTCTCAGAACGTCTGTCTCAGACCGTCTGTCTCAGACCGCCTATATCAGACCGTCTGTCTCAGACCGCCTGTCTCAGTCCGTCTGTCTCAGACCGTCTGTCAAGGAACGTGTGTGTCAGACAGCTTGTCTCAGACCGTCTGTCTCAGAACGTCTGTCTCAGACCGTCTGTCTCAGACCGCCTATATCAGACCGTCTGTCTCAGACCGCCTGTCTTAGTCCGTCTGTCTCAGACCGTCTGTCAAGGAACGTGTGTGTCAGACAGCTTGTCTCAGACCGTCTGTCTCACACCGTCTGTCAAAGAACGTGTGTGTCAGACAGCCTGTCTCAGACCGTCTGTCTCAGACCGTCTGTCTCAGACCGTCTGTCTCAGACCGTCTGTCTCAGACCGTCTGTCTCAGACCGCCTGTCTCAGACCGTCTGTCTCAGACCGTCTGTCTCAGACCGTCTGTCTCAGACCGCCTATATCAGACCGTCTGTCTCAGACCGCCTGTCTCAGTCCGTCTGTCTCAGACCGTCTGTCAAAGAACGTGTGTATCAGACAGCTTGTCTCAGACCGTCTGTCTCACACCGTCTGTCAAAGAACGTGTGTGTCAGACAGCCTGTCTCGGACCGTCTGTCTCAGACCGTCTGTCTCAGACCGCCAGTCTCAGACCGTCTGTCTCAGACCGTCTGTCTCAGACCGTCTGCCTCCGTCCGTCTATCTCAGACCGCTGTCTCTGTCCGTCTGACTCAGCCCACCTGTCTCCGACCGTGTGTCTCAGACCGTCTGTCTCAGACCGTCTGTCTCGGTCCGTGTGTCTCAGATCGTCTGTCTCAGACTGTTGTCTCTGTCCGTCTGTCCCAGCCCGCCTGTCTCCTACAGTCTGTCTCAGACCGTCTGTCTCAGACCGTCTGTGTCAGACCGTCTGTCTCAGACCGTCTGTCTCAGACCGTCTGTCTCAGCCCGCCTGTCTCCGACCGTCTGTCTCAGACCGTCTGTATCAGACCGCTGTCTCCGTCGGTCTGTCTCAGCCCGCCTGTCCTCGACCGTCTGTCTCAGACCGTCTGTATCAGACCGCTGTCTTTGTCCGTCTGTCCCAGCCCGCCTGTCTCCGACCGTCTGTATCAGACCGCTGTCTCTATCCGTCTGTCTCAGCCCGCCTGTCTTCGACCGTCTGTCTCAGACCGTTGGTCTTACCCCGTCAGCCTCAGCCCGCCTGTCTCCGTCCGTCTGTCTCAGACCGTCAGTCTCAGACCGTCTGTCTCAGACCGTCTGTCTCAGACCGTCTGTCTCAGACCGTCTGCCTCCGTCCGTCTATCTCAGACCGCTGTCTCTGTCCGTCTGTCTCAGCCCGCCTGTCTCCGTCCGTCTGTCTCAGACCGTCTGTATCAGACCGCTGTCTCAGACCGCTGTCTCTGTCCGTCTGTCTCCGCCCGCCTGTCTCCGTCCGTCTGTCTCAGACCGTATGTATCAGACCGCTGTCTCTGTCCGTCTGTCTCAGCCCGCCTGTCTCCGACCGTCTGTCTCAGATCATCTGTCTCAGACCGTTGGTCTTACCCCGTCAGTCTCAGCCTGCCTGTCTCAGACCGTCTGTCTCAGACCGTCTGTCTCAGACCGTCTGTCTCAGACCGTCTGTCTCAGACCGTCTGTCTCAGACCGTCTGTCTCAGACCGTCTGTCTCAGACCGTCTGTCTCAGACCGTCTGTCTCAGACCGCTGTCTCAGACCGTCTGTCTCAGACCGTCTGTCTCAGACCGTCTGTCTCAGACCGTATGTCTCAGACCGTCTGCCTCCGTCCGTCTATCTCAGACCGCTGTCTCTGTCCGTCTGCCTCAGCCCACCTGTCTCCTACCGTGTGTCTCAGACCGTCTGCCGCGGACCGTCTGTCTTGTACCGTCTGCCTCAGACCGTCTGTCTCAGACCGTCTGTCTCAGACCGTCTGTATCAGACCGCTGTCTTTGTCCGTCTGTCTCAGCCCGCCTGTCTCTGTCCGTCTGTCTCAGCCCGCCTGTCTCCGACCGTCTGTCTCAGACCGTCTTATCAGACCGCTGTCTCTGTCCGTCTGTCTCAGCCCGCCTGTCTCCGACCGTCTGTCTCAGATCATCTGTCTCAGACCGTTGGTCTTACCCCGTCAGTCTCAGACCGTCTGTCTCAGACCGTCTGTCTCAGACCGTCTGTCTCAGACCGTCTGTCTCAGACCGTCTGTCTCGGTCCGTCTGTCTCAGATCGTCTGTCTCAGACTGTTGTCTCTGTCCGTCTGTCCCAGCCCGCCTGTCTCCTACAGTCTGTCTCAGACCGTCTGTCTCCGACCGTCTGTCTCAGACCCTCTGTATCAGACCGCTGTCTTTGTCCGTCTGTCTCAGCCCGCCTGTCTCTGTCCGTCTGTCTCAGCCCGCCTGTCTCCTACCGTGTGTCTCAGACCGTCTGTCTCAGACCGTCTGTCTCAGACCCTCTGTATCAGACCGCTGTCTTTGTCCGTCTGTCTCAGCCCGCCTGTCTCTGTCCGTCTGTCTCAGCCCGCCTGTCTCCGACCGTCTGTCTCAGACCGCTGTCTCAGACCGTCTGTCTCAGACCGTCTGTCTCAGACCGTCTGTCTCGGTCCGTCTGTCTCAGATCGTCTGTCTCAGACTGTTGTCTCTGTCCGTCTGTCCCAGCCCGCCTGTCTCCTACAGTCTGTCTCAGACCGTCTGTCTCAGACCCTCTGTATCAGACCGCTGTCTTTGTCCGTCTGTCTCAGCCCGCCTGTCTCTGTCCGTCTGTCTCAGCCCGCCTGTCTCCGACCGTCTGTCTCAGACCGTCTGTATCAGACCGCTGTCTCTGTCCGTCTGTCTCAGCCCGCCTGTCTCCGACCGTCTGTCTCAGACCGTCTGTATCAGACCGCTGTCTCCGTCGGTCTGTCTCAGCCCGCCTGTCCTCGACCGTCTGTCTCAGACCGTCTGTATCAGACCGCTGTCTTTGTCCGTCTGTCTCAGCCCGCCTGTCTCTGTCCGTCTGTCTCAGCCCGCCTGTCTCCGACCGTCTGTCTCAGACCCTCTGTATCAGACCGCTGTCTTTGTCCGTCTGTCTCAGCCCGCCTGTCTCTGTCCGTCTGCCTCAGCCCACCTGTCTCCTACCGTGTGTCTCAGACCGTCTGTCTCAGACCGTCTGTCTCGGTCCGTCTGTCTCAGATCGTCTGTCTCAGACTGTTGTCTCTGTCCGTCTGTCCCAGCCCGCCTGTCTCCTACAGTCTGTCTCAGACCGTCTGTCTCCGACCGTCTGTCTCCGACCGTCTGTCTCAGACCCTCTGTATCAGACCGCTGTCTTTGTCCGTCTGTCTCAGCCCGCCTGTCTCTGTCCGTCTGTCTCAGCCCGCCTGTCTCCGACCGTCTGTCTCAGACCGTCTGTATCAGACCGCTGTCTTTGTCCGTCTGTCTCAGCCCGCCAGTCTCCGACCGTCTGTATCAGACCGCTGTCTCTATCCGTCTGTCTCAGCCCGCCTGTCTTCGACCGTCTGTCTCAGACCGTTGTTCTTACCCCGTCAGTATCAGCCCGCCTGTCTCTGTCCGTCTGTCTCAGACCGTCTGTATCAGAGCGCTGTCTCAGAACGCTTTCTCTGTCCGTCTGTCTCAGCCCGCCTGTCTCCGACCGTCTGTCTCAGACCGTCTGTATCAGACCGCTGTCTCTGTCCGTCTGTCTCAGATCATCTGTCTCAGACCGTTGGTCTTACCCCGTCAGTCTCAGACCGTCTGTCTCAGACCGTCTGTCTCAGACCGTCTGTCTCAGACCGTCTGTCTCAGACCGTCTGTCTCAGACCGTCTGTCTCAGACCGTCTGTCTCAGACCGTCTGCCTCCGTCCGTCTATCTCAGACCGCTGTCTCTGTCCGTCTGCCTCAGCCCACCTGTCTCCTACCGTGTGTCTCAGACCGTCTGTCTCAGACCGTCTGTCTCGGTCCGTCTGTCTCAGATCGTCTGTCTCGGACTGTTGTCTCTGTCCGTCTGTCCCAGCCCGCCTGTCTCCTACAGTCTGTCTCAGACCGTCTGTCTCAGACCGTCTGTCTCAGACCGTCTGCCTCCGTCCGTCTATCTCAGACCGCTGTCTCTGTCCGTCTGTCTCAGCCCGCCTGTCTCCGTCCGTCTGCCTCAGACCGTCTGTCTCGGACCGTCTGCCGCGGACCGTCTGTCTTGTACCGTCTGTCTCAGACCGTCTGTCTCAGACCGTCTGTCTCAGACCGTCTGTCTCAGACCGTCTGTCTCAGACCGTCTGCCTCCGTCCGTCTATCTCAGACCGCTGTCTCTGTCCGTCTGTCTCAGCCCGCCTGTCTCCGTCCGTCTGCCTCAGACCGTCTGTCTCGGACCGTCTGCCGCGGACCGTCTGTCTTGTACCGTCTGTCTCAGACCGTCTGTCTCAGATCGTCTGTCTCAGACCGTCTGCCTCCGTCCGTCTATCTCAGACCGCTGTCTCTGTCCGTCTGTCTCAGCCCGCCTGTCGCCGCCCGTCTGTCTCAGACCGTCTGTCAAAGAACGTGTGTGTCAGACAGCCTGTCTCAGACCGTCTGTCTCAGAACGTCTGTCTCAGACCGTCTGTCTCAGACCGCCTATATCAGACCGTCTGTCTCAGACCGCCTGTCTCAGTCCGTCTGTCTCAGACCGTCTGTCAAGGAACGTGTGTGTCAGACAGCTTGTCTCAGACCGTCTGTCTCACACCGTCTGTCAAAGGACGTGTGTGTCAGACAGCCTGTCTCAGACCGTCTGTCTCAGACCGTCTGTCTCAGACCGTCTGTCTCAGACCGCCTGTCTCAGACCGTCTGTCTCAGACCGTCTGTCTCAGACCGTCTGTCTCAGACCGTCTGTCTCAGACCGTCTGTCTCAGACCGCCTGTCTCAGACCGTCTGTCTCAGACCGTCTGTCTCAGACCGTCTGTCTCAGACCGCCTATATCAGACCGTCTGTCTCAGACCGCCTGTCTCAGTCCGTCTGTCTCAGACCGTCTGTCAAAGAACGTGTGTGTCAGACAGCTTGTCTCAGACCGTCTGTCTGACACCGTCTGTCAAAGAACGTGTGTGACAGACAGCCTGTCTCAGACCGTCTGTCTCAGACCGTCTGTCTCAGACCGCCAGTCTCAGACCGTCTGTCTCAGACCGTCTGTCTCAGACCGTCTGCCTCCGTCCGTCTATCTCAGACCGCTGTCTCTGTCCGTCTGCCTCAGCCCACCTGTCTCCGACCGTCTGTCTCAGACCGCTGTCTCAGACCGTCTGTCTCAGACCGTCTGTCTCAGACCGTCTGTCTCGGTCCGTCTGTCTCAGATCGTCTGTCTCAGACTGTTGTCTCTGTCCGTCTGTCCCAGCCCGCCTGTCTCCTACAGTCTGTCTCAGACCGTCTGTCTCAGACCCTCTGTATCAGACCGCTGTCTTTGTCCGTCTGTCTCAGCCCGCCTGTCTCTGTCCGTCTGTCTCAGCCCGCCTGTCTCCGACCGTCTGTCTCAGACCGTCTGTATCAGACCGCTGTCTCTGTCCGTCTGTCTCAGCCCGCCTGTCTCCGACCGTCTGTCTCAGACCGTCTGTATCAGACCGCTGTCTCCGTCGGTCTGTCTCAGCCCGCCTGTCCTCGACCGTCTGTCTCAGACCGTCTGTATCAGACCGCTGTCTTTGTCCGTCTGTCTCAGCCCGCCTGTCTCTGTCCGTCTGTCTCAGCCCGCCTGTCTCCGACCGTCTGTCTCAGACCCTCTGTATCAGACCGCTGTCTTTGTCCGTCTGTCTCAGCCCGCCTGTCTCTGTCCGTCTGCCTCAGCCCACCTGTCTCCTACCGTGTGTCTCAGACCGTCTGTCTCAGACCGTCTGTCTCGGTCCGTCTGTCTCAGATCGTCTGTCTCAGACTGTTGTCTCTGTCCGTCTGTCCCAGCCCGCCTGTCTCCTACAGTCTGTCTCAGACCGTCTGTCTCCGACCGTCTGTCTCCGACCGTCTGTCTCAGACCCTCTGTATCAGACCGCTGTCTTTGTCCGTCTGTCTCAGCCCGCCTGTCTCTGTCCGTCTGTCTCAGCCCGCCTGTCTCCGACCGTCTGTCTCAGACCGTCTGTATCAGACCGCTGTCTTTGTCCGTCTGTCTCAGCCCGCCAGTCTCCGACCGTCTGTATCAGACCGCTGTCTCTATCCGTCTGTCTCAGCCCGCCTGTCTTCGACCGTCTGTCTCAGACCGTTGTTCTTACCCCGTCAGTATCAGCCCGCCTGTCTCTGTCCGTCTGTCTCAGACCGTCTGTATCAGAGCGCTGTCTCAGAACGCTTTCTCTGTCCGTCTGTCTCAGCCCGCCTGTCTCCGACCGTCTGTCTCAGACCGTCTGTATCAGACCGCTGTCTCTGTCCGTCTGTCTCAGATCATCTGTCTCAGACCGTTGGTCTTACCCCGTCAGTCTCAGACCGTCTGTCTCAGACCGTCTGTCTCAGACCGTCTGTCTCAGACCGTCTGTCTCAGACCGTCTGTCTCAGACCGTCTGTCTCAGACCGTCTGTCTCAGACCGTCTGCCTCCGTCCGTCTATCTCAGACCGCTGTCTCTGTCCGTCTGCCTCAGCCCACCTGTCTCCTACCGTGTGTCTCAGACCGTCTGTCTCAGACCGTCTGTCTCGGTCCGTCTGTCTCAGATCGTCTGTCTCGGACTGTTGTCTCTGTCCGTCTGTCCCAGCCCGCCTGTCTCCTACAGTCTGTCTCAGACCGTCTGTCTCAGACCGTCTGTCTCAGACCGTCTGTCTCAGACCGTCTGCCTCCGTCCGTCTATCTCAGACCGCTGTCTCTGTCCGTCTGTCTCAGCCCGCCTGTCTCCGTCCGTCTGCCTCAGACCGTCTGTCTCGGACCGTCTGCCGCGGACCGTCTGTCTTGTACCGTCTGTCTCAGACCGTCTGTCTCAGACCGTCTGTCTCAGACCGTCTGTCTCAGACCGTCTGTCTCAGACCGTCTGTCTCAGACCGTCTGTCTCAGACCGTCTGCCTCCGTCCGTCTATCTCAGACCGCTGTCTCTGTCCGTCTGTCTCAGCCCGCCTGTCTCCGTCCGTCTGCCTCAGACCGTCTGTCTCGGACCGTCTGCCGCGGACCGTCTGTCTTGTACCGTCTGTCTCAGACCGTCTGTCTCAGATCGTCTGTCTCAGACCGTTGGTCTTACCCCGTCAGTCTCAGCCCGCCTGTATCTGTCCGTCGGTCTCAGACCGTCTGTCTCAGACCGTCTGCCTCAGACCGTCTGTCTCAAACCGTCTGCCTCAGACCGTCTGTCTCAGACCGTCTGCCTCCGTCCGTCTATCTCAGACCGCTGTCTCTGTCCGTCTGTCTCAGCCCGCCTGTCGCCGCCCGTCTGTCTCAGACCGTCTGTCAAAGAACGTGTGTGTCAGACAGCCTGTCTCAGACCGTCTGTCTCAGAACGTCTGTCTCAGACCGTCTGTCTCAGACCGCCTATATCAGACCGTCTGTCTCAGACCGCCTGTCTCAGTCCGTCTGTCTCAGACCGTCTGTCAAGGAACGTGTGTGTCAGACAGCTTGTCTCAGACCGTCTGTCTCACACCGTCTGTCAAAGGACGTGTGTGTCAGACAGCCTGTCTCAGACCGTCTGTCTCAGACCGTCTGTCTCAGACCGTCTGTCTCAGACCGTCTGTCTCAGACCGTCTGTCTCAGACCGTCTGTCTCAGACCGTCTGTCTCAGACCGTCTGTCTCAGACCGTCTGTCTCAGACCGCCTGTCTCAGACCGTCTGTCTCAGACCGTCTGTCTCAGACCGTCTGTCTCAGACCGCCTATATCAGACCGTCTGTCTCAGACCGCCTGTCTCAGTCCGTCTGTCTCAGACCGTCTGTCAAAGAACGTGTGTGTCAGACAGCTTGTCTCAGACCGTCTGTCTGACACCGTCTGTCAAAGAACGTGTGTGACAGACAGCCTGTCTCAGACCGTCTGTCTCAGACCGTCTGTCTCAGACCGCCAGTCTCAGACCGTCTGTCTCAGACCGTCTGTCTCAGACCGTCTGCCTCCGTCCGTCTATCTCAGACCGCTGTCTCTGTCCGTCTGCCTCAGCCCACCTGTCTCCGACCGTGTGTCTCAGACCGTCTGTCTCAGACCGTCTGTCTCGGTCCGTCTGTCTCAGATCGTCTGTCTCAGACTGTTGTCTCTGTCCGTCTGTCCCAGCCCGCCTGTCTCCTACAGTCTGTCTCAGACCGTCTGTTTCAGACCGTCTGTGTCAGACAGCCTGTCTCAGACCGTCTGTCTCAGACCGTCTGTCTCAGACCGTCTGTCTCAGACCGTCTGTCTCAGACCGCTGTCTCTGTCCGTCTGACTCAGCCCACCTGTCTCCGACCGTGTGTCTCAGACCGTCTGTCTCGGTCCGTCTGTCTCAGATCGTCTGTCTCAGACTGTTGTCTCTGTCCGTCTGTCCCAGCCCGCCTGTCTCCTACAGTCTGTCTCAGACCGTCTGTCTCAGACCGTCTGTGTCAGACCGTCTGTCTCAGACCGTCTGTCTCAGACCGTCTGTCTCAGCCCGCCTGTCTCCGACCGTCTGTCTCAGACCGTCTGTATCAGACCGCTGTCTCCGTCGGTCTGTCTCAGCCCGCCTGTCCTCGACCGTCTGTCTCAGACCGTCTGTATCAGACCGCTGTCTTTGTCCGTCTGTCCCAGCCCGCCTGTCTCCGACCGTCTGTATCAGACCGCTGTCTCTATCCGTCTGTCTCAGCCCGCCTGTCTTCGACCGTCTGTCTCAGACCGTTGGTCTTACCCCGTCAGCCTCAGCCCGCCTGTCTCCGTCCGTCTGTCTCAGACCGTCAGTCTCAGACCGTCTGTCTCAGACCGTCTGTCTCAGACCGTCTGTCTCAGACCGTCTGCCTCCGTCCGTCTATCTCAGACCGCTGTCTCTGTCCGTCTGTCTCAGCCCGCCTGTCTCCGTCCGTCTGTCTCAGACCGTCTGTATCAGACCGCTGTCTCAGACCGCTGTCTCTGTCCGTCTGTCTCCGCCCGCCTGTCTCCGTCCGTCTGTCTCAGACCGTATGTATCAGACCGCTGTCTCTGTCCGTCTGTCTCAGCCCGCCTGTCTCCGACCGTCTGTCTCAGATCATCTGTCTCAGACCGTTGGTCTTACCCCGTCAGTCTCAGCCCGCCTGTCTCAGACCGTCTGTCTCAGACCGTCTGTCTCAGACCGTCTGTCTCAGACCGTCTGTCTCAGACCGTCTGTCTCAGACCGTCTGTCTCAGACCGTCTGTCTCAGACCGTCTGTCTCAGACCGCTGTCTCAGACCGTCTGTCTCAGACCGTCTGTCTCAGACCGTCTGTCTCAGACCGTATGTCTCAGACCGTCTGCCTCCGTCCGTCTATCTCAGACCGCTGTCTCTGTCCGTCTGCCTCAGCCCACCTGTCTCCTACCGTGTGTCTCAGACCGTCTGCCGCGGACCGTCTGTCTTGTACCGTCTGCCTCAGACCGTCTGTCTCAGACCGTCTGTCTCAGACCGTCTGTATCAGACCGCTGTCTTTGTCCGTCTGTCTCAGCCCGCCTGTCTCTGTCCGTCTGTCTCAGCCCGCCTGTCTCCGACCGTCTGTCTCAGACCGTCTTATCAGACCGCTGTCTCTGTCCGTCTGTCTCAGCCCGCCTGTCTCCGACCGTCTGTCTCAGATCATCTGTCTCAGACCGTTGGTCTTACCCCGTCAGTCTCAGACCGTCTGTCTCAGACCGTCTGTCTCAGACCGTCTGTCTCAGACCGTCTGTCTCGGTCCGTCTGTCTCAGATCGTCTGTCTCAGACTGTTGTCTCTGTCCGTCTGTCCCAGCCCGCCTGTCTCCTACAGTCTGTCTCAGACCGTCTGTCTCCGACCGTCTGTCTCAGACCCTCTGTATCAGACCGCTGTCTTTGTCCGTCTGTCCCAGCCCGCCTGTCTCTGTCCGTCTGTCTCAGCCCGCCTGTCTCCTACCGTGTGTCTCAGACCGTCTGTCTCAGACCGTCTGTCTCAGACCCTCTGTATCAGACCGCTGTCTTTGTCCGTCTGTCTCAGCCCGCCTGTCTCTGTCCGTCTGTCTCAGCCCGCCTGTCTCCGACCGTCTGTCTCAGACCGCTGTCTCAGACCGTCTGTCTCAGACCGTCTGTCTCAGACCGTCTGTCTCGGTCCGTCTGTCTCAGATCGTCTGTCTCAGACTGTTGTCTCTGTCCGTCTGTCCCAGCCCGCCTGTCTCCTACAGTCTGTCTCAGACCGTCTGTCTCAGACCCTCTGTATCAGACCGCTGTCTTTGTCCGTCTGTCTCAGCCCGCCTGTCTCTGTCCGTCTGTCTCAGCCCGCCTGTCTCCGACCGTCTGTCTCAGACCGTCTGTATCAGACCGCTGTCTCTGTCCGTCTGTCTCAGCCCGCCTGTCTCCGACCGTCTGTCTCAGACCGTCTGTATCAGACCGCTGTCTCCGTCGGTCTGTCTCAGCCCGCCTGTCCTCGACCGTCTGTCTCAGACCGTCTGTATCAGACCGCTGTCTTTGTCCGTCTGTCTCAGCCCGCCTGTCTCTGTCCGTCTGTCTCAGCCCGCCTGTCTCCGACCGTCTGTCTCAGACCCTCTGTATCAGACCGCTGTCTTTGTCCGTCTGTCTCAGCCCGCCTGTCTCTGTCCGTCTGCCTCAGCCCACCTGTCTCCTACCGTGTGTCTCAGACCGTCTGTCTCAGACCGTCTGTCTCGGTCCGTCTGTCTCAGATCGTCTGTCTCAGACTGTTGTCTCTGTCCGTCTGTCCCAGCCCGCCTGTCTCCTACAGTCTGTCTCAGACCGTCTGTCTCCGACCGTCTGTCTCCGACCGTCTGTCTCAGACCCTCTGTATCAGACCGCTGTCTTTGTCCGTCTGTCTCAGCCCGCCTGACTCTGTCCGTCTGTCTCAGCCCGCCTGTCTCCGACCGTCTGTCTCAGACCGTCTGTATCAGACCGCTGTCTTTGTCCGTCTGTCTCAGCCCGCCAGTCTCCGACCGTCTGTATCAGACCGCTGTCTCTATCCGTCTGTCTCAGCCCGCCTGTCTTCGACCGTCTGTCTCAGACCGTTGTTCTTACCCCGTCAGTATCAGCCCGCCTGTCTCTGTCCGTCTGTCTCAGACCGTCTGTATCAGAGCGCTGTCTCAGAACGCTTTCTCTGTCCGTCTGTCTCAGCCCGCCTGTCTCCGACCGTCTGTCTCAGACCGTCTGTATCAGACCGCTGTCTCTGTCCGTCTGTCTCAGATCATCTGTCTCAGACCGTTGGTCTTACCCCGTCAGTCTCAGACCGTCTGTCTCAGACCGTCTGTCTCAGACCGTCTGTCTCAGACCGTCTGTCTCAGACCGTCTGTCTCAGACCGTCTGTCTCAGACCGTCTGTCTCAGACCGTCTGTCTCAGACCGTCTGTCTCAGACCGTCTGTCTCAGACCGTCTGCCTCCGTCCGTCTATCTCAGACCGCTGTCTCTGTCCGTCTGCCTCAGCCCACCTGTCTCCTACCGTGTGTCTCAGACCGTCTGTCTCGGTCCGTCTGTCTCAGATCGTCTGTCTCGGACTGTTGTCTCTGTCCGTCTGTCCCAGCCCGCCTGTCTCCTACAGTCTGTCTCAGACCGTCTGTCTCAGACCGTCTGTCTCAGACCGTCTGTCTCAGACCGTCTGCCTCCGTCCGTCTATCTCAGACCGCTGTCTCTGTCCGTCTGTCTCAGCCCGCCTGTCTCCGTCCGTCTGCCTCAGACCGTCTGTCTCGGACCGTCTGCCGCGGACCGTCTGTCTTGTACCGTCTGTCTCAGACCGTCTGTCTCAGACCGTCTGTCTCAGACCGTCTGTCTCAGACCGTCTGTCTCAGACCGTCTGTCTCAGACCGTCTGCCTCCGTCCGTCTATCTCAGACCGCTGTCTCTGTCCGTCTGTCTCAGCCCGCCTGTCTCCGTCCGTCTGCCTCAGACCGTCTGTCTCGGACCGTCTGCCGCGGACCGTCTGTCTTGTACCGTCTGTCTCAGACCGTCTGTCTCAGATCGTCTGTCTCAGACCGTTGGTCTTACCCCGTCAGTCTCAGCCCGCCTGTATCTGTCCGTCGGTCTCAGACCGTCTGTCTCAGACCGTCTGCCTCAGACCGTCTGTCTCAAACCGTCTGCCTCAGACCGTCTGTCTCAGACCGTCTGCCTCCGTCCGTCTATATCAGACCGTCTGTCTCAGACCGCCTGTCTCAGTCCGTCTGTCTCAGACCGTCTGTCAAGGAACGTGTGTGTCAGACAGCTTGTCTCAGACCGTCTGTCTCACACCGTCTGTCAAAGGACGTGTGTGTCAGACAGCCTGTCTCAGACCGTCTGTCTCAGACCGTCTGTCTCAGACCGTCTGTCTCAGACCGTCTGTCTCAGACCGTCTGTCTCAGACCGTCTGTCTCAGACCGTCTGTCTCAGACCGTCTGTCTCAGACCGTCTGTCTCAGACCGCCTGTCTCAGACCGTCTGTCTCAGACCGTCTGTCTCAGACCGTCTGTCTCAGACCGCCTATATCAGACCGTCTGTCTCAGACCGCCTGTCTCAGTCCGTCTGTCTCAGACCGTCTGTCAAAGAACGTGTGTGTCAGACAGCTTGTCTCAGACCGTCTGTCTGACACCGTCTGTCAAAGAACGTGTGTGACAGACAGCCTGTCTCAGACCGTCTGTCTCAGACCGTCTGTCTCAGACCGCCAGTCTCAGACCGTCTGTCTCAGACCGTCTGTCTCAGACCGTCTGCCTCCGTCCGTCTATCTCAGACCGCTGTCTCTGTCCGTCTGCCTCAGCCCACCTGTCTCCGACCGTGTGTCTCAGACCGTCTGTCTCAGACCGTCTGTCTCG
Source organism: Coelioxys conoideus (assembly GCA_947623535.1). Classification (NCBI taxonomy): domain Eukaryota; kingdom Metazoa; phylum Arthropoda; class Insecta; order Hymenoptera; family Megachilidae; genus Coelioxys; species Coelioxys conoideus. Next base: position 154,115 of record CANQJN010000023.1, read on the forward strand.
GTCCGTCTGTCTCAGATCGTCTGTCTCAGACTGTTGTCTCTGTCCGTCTGTCCCAGCCCGCCTGTCTCCTACAGTCTGTCTCAGACCGTCTGTTTCAGACCGTCTGTGTCAGACCGTCTGTCTCAGACCGTCTGTCTCAGACCGTCTGTCTCAGACCGTCTGTCTCAGACCGTCTGTCTCAGATCGTCTGTCTCAGACCGTCTATCTCTGTCCGTCTGTCTCAGATCGTCTGTCTCTGCCCGCCTGTCTCCGACCGTCTGTCTCAGACCGTCTGTCTCAGACCGTCTGTATCAGACCGCTGTCTCCGTCGGTCTGTCTCAGCCCGCCTGTCCTCGACCGTCTGTCTCAGACCGTCTGTCTCAGACCGTCTGTATCAGACCGCTGTCTTTGTCCGTCTGTCTCAGCCCGCCTGTCTCAGTCCGTATGTCTCAGCCCGCCTGTCTCCGACCGTCTGTCTCAGACCGTCTGTATCAGACCGCTGTCTCTGTCCGTCTGTCTCAGCCCGCCTGTCTCCGACCGTCTGTCTCAGACCGTCTGTATCAGACCGCTGTCTCCGTCGGTCTGTCTCAGCCCGCCTGTCCTCGACCGTCTGTCTCAGACCCTCTGTATCAGACCGCTGTCTTTGTCCGTCTGTCTCAGCCCGCCTGTCTCTGTCCGTCTGTCTCAGCCCGCCTGTCTCCGACCGACTGTATCAGACCGCTGTCTCTATCCGTCTGTCTCAGCCCGCCTGTCTTCGACAGTCTGTCTCAGACCGTTGGTCTTACCCCGTCAGTCTCAGCCCGCCTGTCTCTGTCCGCCCGTCTCAGACCGTCAGTCTCAGACCGTCTGTCTCAGACCGTCTGTCTCAGACCGTCTGCCTCCGTCCGTCTATCTCAGACCGCTGTCTCTGTCCGTCTGCCTCAGCCCACCTGTCTCCTACCGTGTGTCTCAGACCGTCTGTCTCGGTCCGTCTGTCTCAGATCGTCTGTCTCAGACTGTTGTCTCTGTCCGTCTGTCCCAGCCCGCCTGTCTCCTACAGTCTGTCTCAGACCGTCTGTCTCAGACCGTCTGTCTCAGACCGTCTGTCTCAGACCGTCTGCCTCCGTCCGTCTATCTCAGACCGCTGTCTCTGTCCGTCTGTCTCAGCCCGCCTGTCTCCGTCCGTCTGCCTCAGACCGTCTGTCTCGGACCGTCTGCCGCGGACCGTCTGTCTTGTACCGTCTGTCTCAGACCGTCTGTCTCAGATCGTCTGTCTCAGACCGTTGGTCTTACCCCGTCAGTCTCAGCCCGCCTGTATCTGTCCGTCGGTCTCAGACCCTCTGTCTCAGACCGTCTGCCTCAGACCGTCTGTCTCAAACCGTCTGCCTCAGACCGTCTGTCTCAGACCGTCTGCCTCCGTCCGTCTATCTCAGACCGCTGTCTCTGTCCGTCTGTCTCAGCCCGCCTGTCGCCGCCCGTCTGTCTCAGACCGTCTGTCAAAGAACGTGTGTGTCAGACAGCCTGTCTCAGACCGTCTGTCTCACACCGTCTGTCAAAGAACGTGTGTGTCAGACAGCCTGTCTCAGACCGTCTGTCTCAGACCGTCTGTCTCAGACCGTCTGTCTCAGACCGTCTGTATCAGACCGCTGTCTCCGTCGGTCTGTCTCAGCCCGCCTGTCCTCGACCGTCTGTCTCAGACCGTCTGTATCAGACCGCTGTCTTTGTCCGTCTGTCTCAGCCCGCCTGTCTCTGTCCGTCTGTTTCAGCCCGCCTGTCTCCGACCGTCTGTATCAGACCGCTGTCTCTATCCGTCTGTCTCAGCCCGCCTGTCTTCGACCGTCTGTCTCAGACCGTTGGTCTTACCCCGTCAGTCTCAGCCCGCCTGTCTCTGTCCGTCCGTCTCAGACCGTCTGTCTCAGACCGTCTGTCTCAGACCGTCTGTCTCAGACCGTCTGCCTCCGTCCGTCTATCTCAGACCGCTGTCTCTGTCCGTCTGTCTCAGCCCGCCTGTCTCCGTCCGTCTGTCTCAGACCGTCTGTATCAGACCGCTGTCTCAGACCGCTGTCTCTGTCCGTCTGTCTCAGCCCGCCTGTCTCCGACCGTCTGTCTCAGATCATCTGTCTCAGACCGTTGGTCTTACCCCGTCAGTCTCAGCCCGCCTGTCTCAGACCGTCTGTCTCAGACCGTCTGTCTCAGACCGTCTGTCTCAGACCGTCTGTCTCAGACCGTCTGTCTCAGACCGTCTGTCTCAGACCGTCTGTCTCAGACCGTCTGTCTCAGACCGCTGTCTCAGACCGTCTGTCTCAGACCGTCTGTCTCAGACCGTCTGTCTCAGACCGTATGTCTCAGACCGTCTGCCTCCGTCCGTCTATCTCAGACCGCTGTCTCTGTCCGTCTGCCTCAGCCCACCTGTCTCCTACCGTGTGTCTCAGACCGTCTGTCTCAGACCGTCTGTCTCGGTCCGTCTGTCTCAGATCGTCTGTCTCAGACTGTTGTCTCTGTCCGTCTGTCCCAGCCCGCCTGTCTCCTACAGTCTGTCTCAGACCGTCTGTTTCAGACCGTCTGTGTCAGACCGTCTGTCTCAGACCGTCTGTCTCAGACCGTCTGTCTCAGACCGTCTGTCTCAGACCGTCTGTCTCAGATCGTCTGTCTCAGACCGTCTATCTCTGTCCGTCTGTCTCAGATCGTCTGTCTCTGCCCGCCTGTCTCCGACCGTCTGTCTCAGACCGTCTGTCTCAGACCGTCTGTATCAGACCGCTGTCTCCGTCGGTCTGTCTCAGCCCGCCTGTCCTCGACCGTCTGTCTCAGACCGTCTGTCTCAGACCGTCTGTATCAGACCGCTGTCTTTGTCCGTCTGTCTCAGCCCGCCTGTCTCAGTCCGTATGTCTCAGCCCGCCTGTCTCCGACCGTCTGTCTCAGACCGTCTGTATCAGACCGCTGTCTCTGTCCGTCTGTCTCAGCCCGCCTGTCTCCGACCGTCTGCCTCCGTCCGTCTATCTCAGACCGCTGTCTCTGTCCGTCTGCCTCAGCCCACCTGTCTCCTACCGTGTGTCTCAGACCGTCTGTCTCAGACCGTCTGTCTCGGTCCGTCTGTCTCAGATCGTCTGTCTCAGACTGTTGTCTCTGTCCGTCTGTCCCAGCCCGCCTGTCTCCTACAGTCTGTCTCAGACCGTCTGTTTCAGACCGTCTGTGTCAGACCGTCTGTCTCAGACCGTCTGTCTCAGACCGTCTGTCTCAGACCGTCTGTCTCAGACCGTCTGTCTCAGATCGTCTGTCTCAGACCGTCTATCTCTGTCCGTCTGTCTCAGATCGTCTGTCTCTGCCCGCCTGTCTCCGACCGTCTGTCTCAGACCGTCTGTCTCAGACCGTCTGTATCAGACCGCTGTCTCCGTCGGTCTGTCTCAGCCCGCCTGTCCTCGACCGTCTGTCTCAGACCGTCTGTATCAGACCGCTGTCTTTGTCCGTCTGTCTCAGCCCGCCTGTCTCAGTCCGTATGTCTCAGCCCGCCTGTCTCCGACCGTCTGTCTCAGACCGTCTGTATCAGACCGCTGTCTCTGTCCGTCTGTCTCAGCCCGCCTGTCTCCGACCGTCTGTCTCAGACCGTCTGTATCAGACCGCTGTCTCCGTCGGTCTGTCTCAGCCCGCCTGTCCTCGACCGTCTGTCTCAGACCCTCTGTATCAGACCGCTGTCTTTGTCCGTCTGTCTCAGCCCGCCTGTCTCTGTCCGTCTGTCTCAGCCCGCCTGTCTCCGACCGACTGTATCAGACCGCTGTCTCTATCCGTCTGTCTCAGCCCGCCTGTCTTCGACAGTCTGTCTCAGACCGTTGGTCTTACCCCGTCAGTCTCAGCCCGCCTGTCTCTGTCCGCCCGTCTCAGACCGTCAGTCTCAGACCGTCTGTCTCAGACCGTCTGTCTCAGACCGTCTGCCTCCGTCCGTCTATCTCAGACCGCTGTCTCTGTCCGTCTGCCTCAGCCCACCTGTCTCCTACCGTGTGTCTCAGACCGTCTGTCTCGGTCCGTCTGTCTCAGATCGTCTGTCTCAGACTGTTGTCTCTGTCCGTCTGTCCCAGCCCGCCTGTCTCCTACAGTCTGTCTCAGACCGTCTGTCTCAGACCGTCTGTCTCAGACCGTCTGTCTCAGACCGTCTGCCTCCGTCCGTCTATCTCAGACCGCTGTCTCTGTCCGTCTGTCTCAGCCCGCCTGTCTCCGTCCGTCTGCCTCAGACCGTCTGTCTCGGACCGTCTGCCGCGGACCGTCTGTCTTGTACCGTCTGTCTCAGACCGTCTGTCTCAGATCGTCTGTCTCAGACCGTTGGTCTTACCCCGTCAGTCTCAGCCCGCCTGTATCTGTCCGTCGGTCTCAGACCGTCTGTCTCAGACCGTCTGCCTCAGACCGTCTGTCTCAAACCGTCTGCCTCAGACCGTCTGTCTCAGACCGTCTGCCTCCGTCCGTCTATCTCAGACCGCTGTCTCTGTCCGTCTGTCTCAGCCCGCCTGTCGCCGCCCGTCTGTCTCAGACCGTCTGTCAAAGAACGTGTGTGTCAGACAGCCTGTCTCAGACCGTCTGTCTCACACCGTCTGTCAAAGAACGTGTGTGTCAGACAGCCTGTCTCAGACCGTCTGTCTCAGACCGTCTGTCTCAGACCGTCTGTCTCAGACCGTCTGTATCAGACCGCTGTCTCCGTCGGTCTGTCTCAGCCCGCCTGTCCTCGACCGTCTGTCTCAGACCGTCTGTATCAGACCGCTGTCTTTGTCCGTCTGTCTCAGCCCGCCTGTCTCTGTCCGTCTGTTTCAGCCCGCCTGTCTCCGACCGTCTGTATCAGACCGCTGTCTCTATCCGTCTGTCTCAGCCCGCCTGTCTTCGACCGTCTGTCTCAGACCGTTGGTCTTACCCCGTCAGTCTCAGCCCGCCTGTCTCTGTCCGTCCGTCTCAGACCGTCTGTCTCAGACCGTCTGTCTCAGACCGTCTGTCTCAGACCGTCTGCCTCCGTCCGTCTATCTCAGACCGCTGTCTCTGTCCGTCTGTCTCAGCCCGCCTGTCTCCGTCCGTCTGTCTCAGACCGTCTGTATCAGACCGCTGTCTCAGACCGCTGTCTCTGTCCGTCTGTCTCAGCCCGCCTGTCTCCGACCGTCTGTCTCAGATCATCTGTCTCAGACCGTTGGTCTTACCCCGTCAGTCTCAGCCCGCCTGTCTCAGACCGTCTGTCTCAGACCGTCTGTCTCAGACCGTCTGTCTCAGACCGTCTGTCTCAGACCGTCTGTCTCAGACCGTCTGTCTCAGACCGTCTGTCTCAGACCGTCTGCCTCAGACCGTCTGTCTCAGACCGTCTGTCTCAGACCGCTGTCTCAGACCGTCTGTCTCAGACCGTCTGTCTCAGACCGTCTGTCTCAGACCGTATGTCTCAGACCGTCTGCCTCCGTCCGTCTATCTCAGACCGCTGTCTCTGTCCGTCTGCCTCAGCCCACCTGTCTCCTACCGTGTGTCTCAGACCGTCTGTCTCAGACCGTCTGTCTCGGTCCGTCTGTCTCAGATCGTCTGTCTCAGACTGTTGTCTCTGTCCGTCTGTCCCAGCCCGCCTGTCTCCTACAGTCTGTCTCAGACCGTTGGTCTTACCCCGTCAGTCTCAGCCCGCCTGTATCTGTCCGTCGGTCTCAGACCGTCTGTCTCAGACCGTCTGCCTCAGACCGTCTGTCTCAGACCGTCTGTCTCAGACCGTATGTCTCAGACCGTCTGCCTCCGTCCGTCTATCTCAGACCGCTGTCTCTGTCCGTCTGCCTCAGCCCACCTGTCTCCTACCGTGTGTCTCAGACCGTCTGTCTCAGACCGTCTGTCTCGGTCCGTCTGTCTCAGATCGTCTGTCTCAGACTGTTGTCTCTGTCCGTCTGTCCCAGCCCGCCTGTCTCCTACAGTCTGTCTCAGACCGTCTGTTTCAGACCGTCTGTGTCAGACCGTCTGTCTCAGACCGTCTGTCTCAGACCGTCTGTCTCAGACCGTCTGTCTCAGACCGTCTGTCTCAGATCGTCTGTCTCAACCGTCTATCTCTGTCCGTCTGTCTCAGATCGTCTGTCTCTGCCCGCCTGTCTCCGACCGTCTGTCTCAGACCGTCTGTCTCAGACCGTCTGTATCAGACCGCTGTCTCCGTCGGTCTGTCTCAGCCCGCCTGTCCTCGACCGTCTGTCTCAGACCGTCTGTCTCAGACCGTCTGTATCAGACCGCTGTCTTTGTCCGTCTGTCTCAGCCCGCCTGTCTCAGTCCGTATGTCTCAGCCCGCCTGTCTCCGACCGTCTGTCTCAGACCGTCTGTATCAGACCGCTGTCTCTGTCCGTCTGTCTCAGCCCGCCTGTCTCCGACCGTCTGTCTCAGACCGTCTGTATCAGACCGCTGTCTCCGTCGGTCTGTCTCAGCCCGCCTGTCCTCGACCGTCTGTCTCAGACCCTCTGTATCAGACCGCTGTCTTTGTCCGTCTGTCTCAGCCCGCCTGTCTCTGTCCGTCTGTCTCAGCCCGCCTGTCTCCGACCGACTGTATCAGACCGCTGTCTCTATCCGTCTGTCTCAGCCCGCCTGTCTTCGACAGTCTGTCTCAGACCGTTGGTCTTACCCCGTCAGTCTCAGCCCGCGTGTCTCTGTCCGCCCGTCTCAGACCGTCAGTCTCAGACCGTCTGTCTCAGACCGTCTGTCTCAGACCGTCTGCCTCCGTCCGTCTATCTCAGACCGCTGTCTCTGTCCGTCTGCCTCAGCCCACCTGTCTCCTACCGTGTGTCTCAGACCGTCTGTCTCGGTCCGTCTGTCTCAGATCGTCTGTCTCAGACTGTTGTCTCTGTCCGTCTGTCCCAGCCCGCCTGTCTCCTACAGTCTGTCTCAGACCGTCTGTCTCAGACCGTCTGTCTCAGACCGTCTGTCTCAGACCGTCTGCCTCCGTCCGTCTATCTCAGACCGCTGTCTCTGTCCGTCTGTCTCAGCCCGCCTGTCTCCGTCCGTCTGCCTCAGACCGTCTGTCTCGGACCGTCTGCCGCGGACCGTCTGTCTTGTACCGTCTGTCTCAGACCGTCTGTCTCAGATCGTCTGTCTCAGACCGTTGGTCTTACCCCGTCAGTCTCAGCCCGCCTGTATCTGTCCGTCGGTCTCAGACCGTCTGTCTCAGACCGTCTGCCTCAGACCGTCTGTCTCAAACCGTCTGCCTCAGACCGTCTGTCTCAGACCGTCTGCCTCCGTCCGTCTATCTCAGACCGCTGTCTCTGTCCGTCTGTCTCAGCCCGCCTGTCGCCGCCCGTCTGTCTCAGACCGTCTGTCAAAGAACGTGTGTGTCAGACAGCCTGTCTCAGACCGTCTGTCTCACACCGTCTGTCAAAGAACGTGTGTGTCAGACAGCCTGTCTCAGACCGTCTGTCTCAGACCGTCTGTCTCAGACCGTCTGTCTCAGACCGTCTGTATCAGACCGCTGTCTCCGTCGGTCTGTCTCAGCCCGCCTGTCCTCGACCGTCTGTCTCAGACCGTCTGTATCAGACCGCTGTCTTTGTCCGTCTGTCTCAGCCCGCCTGTCTCTGTCCGTCTGTTTCAGCCCGCCTGTCTCCGACCGTCTGTATCAGACCGCTGTCTCTATCCGTCTGTCTCAGCCCGCCTGTCTTCGACCGTCTGTCTCAGACCGTTGGTCTTACCCCGTCAGTCTCAGCCCGCCTGTCTCTGTCCGTCCGTCTCAGACCGTCTGTCTCAGACCGTCTGTCTCAGACCGTCTGTCTCAGACCGTCTGCCTCCGTCCGTCTATCTCAGACCGCTGTCTCTGTCCGTCTGTCTCAGCCCGCCTGTCTCCGTCCGTCTGTCTCAGACCGTCTGTATCAGACCGCTGTCTCAGACCGCTGTCTCTGTCCGTCTGTCTCAGCCCGCCTGTCTCCGACCGTCTGTCTCAGATCATCTGTCTCAGACCGTTGGTCTTACCCCGTCAGTCTCAGCCCGCCTGTCTCAGACCGTCTGTCTCAGACCGTCTGTCTCAGACCGTCTGTCTCAGACCGTCTGTCTCAGACCGTCTGTCTCAGACCGTCTGTCTCAGACCGTCTGTCTCAGACCGTCTGTCTCAGACCGTCTGTCTCAGACCGTCTGTCTCAGACCGCTGTCTCAGCCCGCCTGTCTCAGACCGTCTGTCTCAGACCGTCTGTCTCAGACCGTCTGTCTCAGACCGTCTGTCTCAGACCGTCTGTCTCAGACCGTCTGTCTCAGACCGTCTGTCTCAGACCGTCTGTCTCAGACCGTCTGTCTCAGACCGCTGTCTCAGACCGTCTGTCTCAGACCGTCTGTCTCAGACCGTCTGTCTCAGACCGTATGTCTCAGACCGTCTGCCTCCGTCCGTCTATCTCAGACCGCTGTCTCTGTCCGTCTGCCTCAGCCCACCTGTCTCCTACCGTGTGTCTCAGACCGTCTGTCTCAGACCGTCTGTCTCGGTCCGTCTGTCTCAGATCGTCTGTCTCAGACTGTTGTCTCTGTCCGTCTGTCCCAGCCCGCCTGTCTCCTACAGTCTGTCTCAGACCGTCTGTCTCAGACCGTCTGTCTCAGACCGTCTGTCTCAGACCGTCTGTCTCAGACCGTCTGTCTCAGACGGTCTGCCTCCGTCCGTCTATCTCAGACCGCTGTCTCTGTCCGTCTGTCTCAGCCCGCCTGTCTCCGTCCGTCTGCCTCAGGCCGTCTGTCTCTGACCGTCTGCCGCGGACCGTCTGTCTTGTACCGTCTGTCTCAGACCGTCTGTCTCAGATCGTCTGTCTCAGACCGTTGGTCTTACCCCGTCAGTCTCAGCCCGCCTGTATCTGTCCGTCGGTCTCAGACGGTCTGTCTCAGACCGTCTGCCTCAGACCGTCTGTCTCAAACCGTCTGCCTCCGTCCGTCTATCTCAGACCGCTGTCTCTGTCCGTCTGTCTCAGCCCGCCTGTCAACGCCCGTCTGTCTCAGACCGTCTGTCAAAGAACGTGTGTGTCAGACAGCCTGTCTCAGACCGTCTGTCTCAGAACGTCTGTCTCAGACCGCCTATATCAGACCGTCTGTCTCAGACCGCCTGTCTCAGTCCGTCTGTCTCAGACCGTCTGTCAAGGAACGTGTGTGTCAGACAGCTTGTCTCAGACCGTCTGTCTCACACCGCCTGTCAAAGAACGTGTGTGTCAGACAGCCTGTCTCAGACCGTCTGTCTCAGACCGTCTGTCTCAGACCGCCTGTCTCAGACCGTCTGTCTCAGACCGTCTGTCTCAGACCGTCTGTCTCAGACCGTCTGTCTAAGACCGCCTATATCAGACCGTCTGTCTCAGACCGCCTGTCTCAGTCCGTCTGTCTCAGACCGTCTGTCAAAGAACGTGTGTGTCAGACAGCTTGTCTCAGACCGTCTGTCTCAGACCGTCTGTCAAAGAACGTGTGTGTCAGACAGCTTGTCTCAGACCGTCTGTCTCACACCGTCTGTCAAAGAACGTGTGTGTCAGACAGCCTGTCTCAGACCGTCTGTCTCAGACCGTCTGTCTCAGACCGTCTGTCTCAGACCGCCTGTCTCAGACCGCCTGTCTCAGACCGTCTGTCTCAGACCGTCTGTCTCAGACCGTCTGTCTCAGACCGCCAGTCTCAGACCGTCTGTCTCAGACCGTCTGTCTCAGACCGTCTGTCTCAGATCGTCTGTCTCAGACCGTCTGTCTCAGACCGTCTGTATCAGACCGCTGTCTTTGTCCGTCTGTCTCAGCCCGCCTGTCTCTGTCCGTCTGTCTCAGCCCGCCTGTCTCCGACCGTCTGTATCAGACCGCTGTCTCTATCCGTCTGTCTCAGCCCGCCTGTCTTCGACCGTCTGTCTCAGACCGTTGGTCTTACCCCGTCAGTCTCAGCCCGCCTGTCTCTGTCCGTCCGTCTCAGACCGTCAGTCTCAGACCGTCTGTCTCAGACCGTCTGTCTCAGACCGTCTGCCTCCGTCCGTCTATCTCAGACCGCTGTCTCTGTCCGTCTGTCTCAGCCCGCCTGTCTCCGTCCGTCTGTCTCAGACCGTCTGTATCAGACCGCTGTCTCAGACCGCTGTCTCTGTCCGTCTGTCTCCGCCCGCCTGTCTCCGACCGTCTGTCTCAGACCGTATGTATCAGACCGCTGTCTCTGTCCGTCTGTCTCAGCCCGCCTGTCTCCGACCGTCTGTCTCAGACCGTCTGTCTCAGACCGTCTGTCTCAGACCGTCTGTCTCAGACCGTCTGCCTCCGTCCGTCTATCTCAGACCGCTGTCTCTGTCCGTCTGTCTCAGCCCGCCTGTCTCCGTCCGTCTGCCTCAGACCGTCTGTCTCTGACCGTCTGCCGCGGACCGTCTGTCTTGTACCGTCTGTCTCAGACCGTCTGTCTCAGATCGTCTGTCTCAGACCGTTGGTCTTACCCCGTCAGTCTCAGCCCGCCTGTATCTGTCCGTCGGTCTCAGACCGTCTGTCTCAGACCGTCTGCCTCAGACCGTCTGTCTCAAACCGTCTGCCTCCGTCCGTCTATCTCAGACCGCTGTCTCTGTCCGTCTGTCTCAGCCCGCCTGTCAACGCCCGTCTGTCTCAGACCGTCTGTCAAAGAACGTGTGTGTCAGACAGCCTGTCTCAGACCGTCTGTCTCAGAACGTCTGTCTCAGACCGTCTGTCTCAGACCGCCTATATCAGACCGTCTGTCTCAGACCGCCTGTCTCAGTCCGTCTGTCTCAGACCGTCTGTCAAGGAACGTGTGTGTCAGACAGCTTGTCTCAGACTGTCTGTCTCACACCGTCTGTCAAAGAACGTGTGTGTCAGACAGCCTGTCTCAGACCGTCTGTCTCAGACCGTCTGTCTCAGACCGTCTGTCTCAGACCGTCTGTCTCAGACCGCCTCTCTCAGACCGTCTGTCTCAGACCGTCTGTCTCAGACCGTCTGTCTCAGACCGTCTGTCTAAGACCGCCTATATCAGACCGTCTGTCTCAGACCGCCTGTCTCAGTCCGTCTGTCTCAGACCGTCTGTCAAAGAACGTGTGTGTCAGACAGCTTGTCTCAGACCGTCTGTCTCACACCGTCTGTCAAAGAACGTGTGTGTCAGACAGCCTGTCTCAGACCGTCTGTCTCAGACCGTCTGTCTCAGACCGCCAGTCTCAGACCGTCTGTCTCAGACCGTCTGTCTCAGACCGTCTGTCTCAGATCGTCTGTCTCAGACCGTCTGTCTCAGACCGTCTGTATCAGACCGCTGTCTTTGTCCGTCTGTCTCAGCCCGCCTGTCTCTGTCCGTCTGTCTCAGCCCGCCTGTCTCCGACCGTCTGTATCAGACCGCTGTCTCTATCCGTCTGTCTCAGCCCGCCTGTCTTCGACCGTCTGTCTCAGACCGTTGGTCTTACCCCGTCAGTCTCAGCCCGCCTGTCTCTGTCCGTCCGTCTCAGACCGTCAGTCTCAGACCGTCTGTCTCAGACCGTCTGTCTCAGACCGTCTGCCTCCGTCCGTCTATCTCAGACCGCTGTCTCTGTCCGTCTGTCTCAGCCCGCCTGTCTCCGTCCGTCTGTCTCAGACCGTCTGTATCAGACCGCTGTCTCAGACCGCTGTCTCTGTCCGTCTGTCTCCGCCCGCCTGTCTCCGACCGTCTGTCTCAGACCGTATGTATCAGACCGCTGTCTCTGTCCGTCTGTCTCAGCCCGCCTGTCTCCGACCGTCTGTCTCAGATCATCTGTCTCAGACCGTTGGTCTTACCCCGTCAGTCTCAGCCCGCCTGTCTCAGACCGTCTGTCTCAGACCGCTGTCTCAGACCGTCTGTCTCAGACCGTCTGTCTCAGACCGTCTGTCTCAGACCGTCTGTCTCAGACCGTCTGTCTCAGACCGTCTGTCTCAGACCGCTGTCTCAGACCGTCTGTCTCAGACCGTCTGTCTCAGACCGTCTGTCTCAGACCGTCTGTCTCAGACCGTCTGTCTCAGACCGTCTGTCTCAGACCGTCTGCCTCCGTCCGTCTATCTCAGACCGCTGTCTCTGTCCGTCTGCCTCAGCCCACCTGTCTCCTACCGTGTGTCTCAGACCGTCTGTCTCAGACCGTCTGTCTCGGTCCGTCTGTCTCAGATCGTCTGTCTCAGACTGTTGTCTCTGTCCGTCTGTCCCAGTCCGCCTGTCTCCTACAGTCTGTCTCAGACCGTCTGTCTCAGACCGTCTGTCTCAGACCGTCTGTCTCAGACCGTCTGCCACCGTCCGTCTATCTCAGACCGCTGTCTCTGTCCGTCTGTCTCAGCCCGCCTGTCTCCGTCCGTCTGCCTCAGACCGCTGTCTCTGTCCGTCTGTCTCAGCCCGCCTGTCGCCGCCCGTCTGTCTCAGACCGTCTGTCAAAGAACGTGTGTGTCAGACAGCCTGTCTGAGACCGTCTGTCTCACACCGTCTGTCAAAGAACGTGTGTGTCAGACAGCCTGTCTCAGACCGTCTGTCTCAGACCGTCTGTCTCAGACCGTCTGTCTCAGACCGTCTGTATCAGACCGCTGTCTCCGTCGGTCTGTCTCAGCCCGCCTGTCCTCGACCGTCTGTCTCAGACCGTCTGTATCAGACCGCTGTCTTTGTCCGTCTGTCTCAGCCCGCCTGTCTCTGTCCGTCTGTTTCAGCCCGCCTGTCTCCGACCGTCTGTATCAGACCGCTGTCTCTATCCGTCTGTCTCAGCCCGCCTGTCTTCGACCGTCTGTCTCAGACCGTTGGTCTTACCCCGTCAGTCTCAGCCCGCCTGTCTCCGTCCGTCCGTCTCAGACCGTCAGTCTCAGACCGTCTGTCTCAGACCGTCTGTCTCAGACCGTCTGTCTCAGACCGTCTGTCTCAGACCGTCTGCCTCCGTCCGTCTATCTCAGACCGCTGTCTCTGTCCGTCTGTCTCAGCCCGCCTGTCTCCGTCCGTCTGTCTCAGACCGTCTGTATCAGACCGCTGTCTTTGTCCGTCTGTCTCAGCCGGCCTGTCTCTGTCCGTCTGTCTCAGCCCGCCTGTCTCCGACCGTCTGTATCAGACCGCTGTCTCTGTCCGTCTGTCTCAGCCCGCCTGTCTCCGACCGTCTGTCTCAGACCGTCTGTATCAGACCGCTGTCTCTGTCCGTCTGTCTCAGCCCGCCTGTCTCCGACCGTCTGTCTCAGATCATCTGTCTCAGACCGTTGGTCTTACCCCATTAGTCTCAGCCCGCCTGTCTCAGACCGTCTGTCTCAGACCGTCTGTCTCAGACCGTCTGTATCAGACCGCTGTCTCCGTCGGTCTGTCTCAGCCCGCCTGTCCTCGACCGTCTGTCTCAGACCGTCTGTATCAGACCGCTGTCTTTGTCCGTCTGTCTCAGCCCGCCTGTCTCTGTCCGTCTGTCTCAGCCCGCCTGTCTCCGACCGTCTGTATCAGACCGCTGTCTCTATCCGTCTGTCTCAGCCCGCCTGTCTTCGACAGTCTGTCTCAGACCGTTGGTCTTACCCCGTCAGTCTCAGCCCGCCTGTCTCTGTCCGTCCGTCTCAGACCGTCAGTCTCAGACCGTCTGTCTCAGACCGTCTGTCTCAGACCGTCTGTCTCAGACCGTCTGTCTCAGACCGTCTGTCTCAGACCGTCTGTCTCAGACCGTCTGCCTCCGTCCGTCTATCTCAGACCGCTGTCTCTGTCTGTCTGTCTCAGCCCGCCTGTCTCCGTCCGTCTGTCTCAGACCGTCTGTATCAGACCGCTGTCTTTGTCCGTCTGTCTCAGCCGGCCTGTCTCTGTCCGTCTGTCTCAGCCCGCCTGTCTCCGACCGTCTGTATCAGCCCGCTGTCTCTGTCCGTCTGTCTCAGCCCGCCTGTCTCCGACCGTCTGTCTCAGACCGTCTGTATCAGACCGCTGTCTCTGTCCGTCTGTCTCAGCCCGCCTGTCTCCGACCGTCTGTCTCAGATCATCTGTCTCAGACCGTTGGTCTTACCCCATTAGTCTCAGCCCGCCTGTCTCAGACCGTCTGTCTCAGACCGTCTGTCTCAGACCGTCTGTATCAGACCGCTGTCTCCGTCGGTCTGTCTCAGCCCGCCTGTCCTCGACCGTCTGTCTCAGTCCGTCTGTATCAGACCGCTGTCTTTGTCCGTCTGTCTCAGCCCGCCTGTCTCTGTCCGTCTGTCTCAGCCCGCCTGTCTCCGACCGTTTGTATCAGACCGCTGTCTCTATCCGTCTGTCTCAGCCCGCCTGTCTTCGACAGTCTGTCTCAGACCGTTGGTCTTACCCCGTCAGTCTCAGCCCGCCTGTCTCTGTCCGTCCGTCTCAGACCGTCAGTCTCAGACCGTCTGTCTCAGACCGTCTGTCTCAGACCGTCTGTCTCAGACCGTCTGTCTCAGACCGTCTGCCTCCGTCCGTCTATCTCAGACCGCTGCCTCTGTCCGTCTGTCTCAGCCCGCCTGTCTCTGTCCGTCTGTCTCAGACCGTCTGTATCAGACCGCTGTCTCAGAACGCTTTCTCTGTCCGTCTGTCTCAGCCCGCCTGTCTCCGACCGTCTGTCTCAGACCGTCTGTATCAGACCGCTGTCTCTGTCCGTCTGTCCCAGCCCGCCTGTCTCCTACAGTCTGTATCAGACCGCTGTCTCTGTCCGTCTGTCTCAGCCCGCCTGTCTCCGACCGTCTGTCTCAGATCATCTGTCTCAGACCGTTGGTCTTACCCCGTCAGTCTCAGCCCGCCTGTCTCTGTCCGTCCGTCTCAGACCGTCCGTCTCAGACCGTCCGTCTCAGACCGTCCGTCTCAGACCATCTGTCTCAGACCGTCTGTCTCAGACCGTCTGTCTCAGACCGCTGTCTCAGACCGTCTGTCTCAGACCGTCTGTCTCAGACCGTCTGTCTCAGACCGCTGTCTCAGACCGTCTGTCTCAGACCGTCTGTCTCAGACCGTCTGCCTCAGACCGTCTGTCTCAAACCGTCTGCCTCAGACCGTCTGTCTCAGACCGTCTGCCTCCGTCCGTCTATCTCAGACCGCTGTCTCTGTCCGTCTGTCTCAGCCCGCCTGTCGCCGCCCGTCTGTCTCAGACCGTCTGTCAAAGAACGTGTGTGTCAGACAGCCTGTCTCAGACCGTCTGTCTCAGAACGTCTGTCTCAGACCGTCTGTCTCAGACCGCCTATATCAGACCGTCTGTCTCAGACCGCCTGTCTCAGTCCGTCTGTCTCAGACCGTCTGTCAAGGAACGTGTGTGTCAGACAGCTTGTCTCAGACCGTCTGTCTCACACCGTCTGTCAAAGAACGTGTGTGTCAGACAGCCTGTCTCAGACCGTCTGTCTCAGACCGTCTGTCTCAGACCGTCTGTCTCAGACCGTCTGTCTCAGACCGTCTGTCTCAGACCGTCTGTCTCAGACCGTCTGTTTCAGACCGTCTGTCTCAGACCGTCTGTCTCAGACCGTCTGTCTCAGACCGTCTGTCTCAGATCGTCTGTCTCAGACCGTCTATCTCTGTCCGTCTGTCTCAGATCGTCTGTCTCAGCCCGCCTGTCTCTGTCCGTCTGTCTCAGCACGCCTGTCTCCGACCGTCTGTCTCAGACCCTCTGTATCAGACCGCTGTCTTTGTCCGTCTGTCTCAGCCCGCCTGTCTCTGTCCGTCTGTCTGAGCCCGCCTGTCTCCGACCGTCTGTCTCAGACCGTCTGTATCAGACCGCTGTCTCTGTCCGTCTGTCTCAGCCCGCCTGTCTCCGACCGTCTGTCTCAGACCGTCTGTATCAGACCGCTGTCTCCGTAAGTCTGTCTCAGCCCGCCTGTCCTCGACCGTCTGTCTCAGACCGTCTGTATCAGACCGCTGTCTTTGTCCGTCTGTCTCAGCCCGCTTGTCTCTTTCCGTCTGCCTCAGCCCACCTGTCTCCTACCGTGTGTCTCAGACCGTCTGTCTCAGACCGTCTGTCTCGGTCCGTCTGTCTCAGATCGTCTGTCTCAGACTGTTGTCTCTGTCCGTCTGTCCCAGCCCGCCTGTCTCCTACAGTCTGTCTCAGACCGTCTGTCTCAGACCGTCTGTCTCAGACCGTCTGTCTCAGACCGTCTGTCTCAGACCGTCTGCCTCCGTCCGTCTATCTCAGACCGCTGTCTCTGTCCGTCTGTCTCAGCCCGCCTGTCTCCGTCCGTCTGCCTCAGACCGTCTGTCTCGGACCGTCTGCCGCGGACCGTCTGTCTTGTACCGTCTGTCTCAGACCGTCTGTCTCAGATCGTCTGTCTCAGACCGTTGGTCTTGCCCCGTCAGTCTCAGCCCGCCTGTATCTGTCCGTCGGTCTCAGACCGTCTGTCTCAGACCGCCTGCCTCAGACCGTCTGTCTCAAACCGTCTGCCTCAGACCGTCTGTCTCAGACCGTCTGCCTCAGACCGTCTGTCTCAGACCGTCTGCCTCCGTCCGTCTGCCTCAGCCCGCCTGTCGCCGCCCGTCTGTCTCAGACCGTCTGTCAAAGAACGTGTGTGTCAGACAGGCTGTCTCAGATTGTCTGTCTCACACCGTCTGTCAAAGAACGTGTGTGTCAGACAGCCTGTCTCAGACCGTCTGTCTCAGACCGTCTGTATCAGACCGCTGTCTTTGTCCGTCTGTCTCAGCCCGCCTGTCTCTGTCCGTCTGTTTCAGCCCGCCTGTCTCCGACCGTCTGTATCAGACCGCTGTCTCTATCCGTCTGTCTCAGCCCGCCTGTCTTCGACCGTCTGTCTCAGACCGTTGGTCTTACCCCGTCAGTCTCAGCCCGCCTGTATCTGTCCGTCGGTCTCAGACCGTCTGTCTCAGACCGTCTGCCTCAGACCGTCTGTCTCAAACCGTCTGCCTCAGACCGTCTGTCTCAGACCGTCTACCTCCGTCTGTCTATGTCAGACCGCTGTCTCTGTCCGTCTGTCTCAGCCCGCCTGTCGCCGCCCGTCTGTCTCAGACCGTCTGTCAAAGAACGTGTGTGTCAGACAGCCTGTCTCAGACCGTCTGTCTCAGAACGTCTGTCTCAGACCGTCTGTCTCAGACCGCCTATATCAGACCGTCTTTCTCAGACCGCCTGTCTCAGTCCGTCTGTCTCAGACCGTCTGTCAAGGAACGTGTGTGTCAGACAGCTTGTCTCAGACCGTCTGTGTCACACCGTCTGTCAAAGAACGTGTGTGTCAGACAGCCTGTCTCAGACCGTCTGTCTCAGACCGTCTGTCTCAGACCGTCTGTCTCAGACCGTCTGTCTCAGACCGTCTGTCTCAGACCGTCTGTCTCAGACCGTCTGTCTCAGATCGTCTGTCTCAGACCGTCTATCTCTGTCCGTCTGTCTCAGATCGTCTGTCTCAGCCCGCCTGTCTCTGTCCGTCTGTCTCAGCACGCCTGTCTCCGACCGTCTGTCTCAGACCCTCTGTATCAGACCGCTGTCTTTGTCCGTCTGTCTCAGCCCGCCTGTCTCTGTCCGTCTGTCTCAGCCCGCCTGTCTCCGACCGTCTGTCTCAGACCGTCTGTATCAGACCGCTGTCTCTGTCCGTCTGTCTCAGCCCGCCTGTCTCCGACCGTCTGTCTCAGACCGTCTGTATCAGACCGCTGTCTCCGTCAGTCTGTCTCAGCCCGCCTGTCCTCGACCGTCTGTCTCAGACCGTCTGTATCAGACCGCTGTCTTTGTCCGTCTGTCTCAGCCCGCTTGTCTCTGTCCGTCTGCCTCAGCCCACCTGTCTCCTACCGTGTGTCTCAGACCGTCTGTCTCAGACCGTCTGTCTCGGTCCGTCTGTCTCAGATCGTCTGTCTCAGACTGTTGTCTCTGTCCGTCTGTCCCAGCCCGCCTGTCTCCTACAGTCTGTCTCAGACCGTCTGTCTCAGACCGTCTGTCTCAGACCGTCTGTCTCAGACCGTCTGTCTCAGACCGTCTGTCTCAGACCGCCTATATCAGACCGTCTTTCTCAGACCGCCTGTCTCAGTCCGTCTGTCTCAGACCGTCTGTCAAGGAACGTGTGTGCCAGACAGCTTGTCTCAGACCGTCTGTCTCACACCGTCTGTCAAAGAACGTGTGTGTCAGACAGCCTGTCTCAGACCGTCTGTCTCAGACCGTCTGTCTCAGACCGTCTGTCTCATACCGCCTGTCTCAGACCGTCTGTCTCAGACCGTCTGTCTCAGACCGTCTGTCTCAGACCGTCTGCCTCCGTCCGTCTATCTCAGACCGCTGTCTCTGTCCGTCTGCCTCAGCCCACCTGTCTCCGACCGTGTGTCTCAGACCGTCTGTCTCAGACCGTCCGTCTCGGTCCGTCTGTCTCAGATCGTCTGTCTCAGACTGTTGTCTCTGTCCGTCTGTCCCAGCCCGCCTGTCTCCTACAGTCTGTCTCAGACCGTCTGTCTCAGACCGTCTGTATCAGACCGTCTGTCTCAGACCGTCTGTCTCAGACCGTCTGTCTCAGACCGTCTGTCTCAGACCGTCTGTCTCAGACCGTCTGTCTCAGATCGTCTGTCTCAGACCGTCTATCTCTGTCCGTCTGTCTCAGATCGTCTGTCTCAGCCCGCCTGTCTCTGTCCGTCTGTCTCAGCACGCCTGTCTCCGACCGTCTGTCTCAGACCCTCTGTATCAGACCGCTGTATTTGTCCGTCTGTCTCAGCCCGCCTGTCTCTGTCCGTCTGTCTCAGCCCGCCTGTCTCCGACCGTCTGTCTCAGACCGTCTGTATCAGACCGCCGTCTCTGTCCGTCTGTCTCAGCCCGCCTGTCTCCGACCGTCTGTCTCAGACCGTCTGTATCAGACCGCTGTCTCCGTCAGTCTGTCTCAGCCCGCCTGTCCTCGACCGTCTGTCTCAGACCGTCTGTATCAGACCGCTGTCTTTGTCCGTCTGTCTCAGCCCGCTTGTCTCTGTCCGTCTGCCTCAGCCCACCTGTCTCCTACCGTGTGTCTCAGACCGTCTGTCTCAGACCGTCTGTCTCAGACCGTCTGTCTCAGACCGTCTGTCTCAGACCGCCTGTCTCAGACCGTCTGTCTCAGACCGTCTGTCTCAGACCGTCTGTCTCAGACCGTCTGTCTCAGACCGTCTGCCTCCGTCCGTCTATCTCAGACCGCTGTCTCTGTCCGTCTGCCTCAGCCCACCTGTCTCCGACCGTGTGTCTCAGACCGTCTGTCTCAGACCGTCCGTCTCGGTCCGTCTGTCTCAGATCGTCTGTCTCAGACTGTTGTCTCTGTCCGTCTGTCCCAGCCCGCCTGTCTCCTACAGTCTGTCTCAGACCGTCTGTCTCAGACCGTCTGTGTCAGACCGTCTGTCTCAGACCGTCTGTCTCAGACCGTCTGTCTCAGACCGTCTGTCTCAGACCGTCTGTCTCAGATCGTCTGTCTCAGACCGTCTATCTCTGTCCGTCTGTCTCAGATCGTCTGTCTCAGTCCGCCTGTCTCTGTCCGTCTGTCTCAGCACGCCTGTCTCCGACCGTCTGTCTCAGACCCTCTGTATCAGACCGCTGTCTTTGTCCGTCTGTCTCAGCCCGCCTGTCTCTGTCCGTCTGTCTCAGCCCGCCTGTCTCCGACCGTCTGTCTCAGACCGTCTGTATCAGACCGCTGTCTCTGTCCGTCTGTCTCAGCCCGCCTGTCTCCGACCGTCTGTCTCAGACCGTCTGTCTCAGACCGTCTGTCTCAGACCGCCTATATCAGACCGTCTTTCTCAGACCGCCTGTCTCAGTCCGTCTGTCTCAGACCGTCTGTCAAGGAACGTGTGTGTCAGACAGCTTGTCTCAGACCGTCTGTCTCACACCGTCTGTCAAAGAACGTGTGTGTCAGACAGCCTGTCTCAGACCGTCTGTCTCAGACCGTCTGTCTCAGACCGTCTGTCTCAGACCGTCTGTCTCATACCGCCTGTCTCAGACCGTCTGTCTCAGACCGTCTGTCTCAGACCGTCTGTCTCAGACCGTCTGCCTCCGTCCGTCTATCTCAGACCGCTGTCTCTGTCCGTCTGCCTCAGCCCACCTGTCTCCGACCGTGTGTCTCAGACCGTCTGTCTCAGACCGTCCGTCTCGGTCCGTCTGTCTCAGATCGTCTGTCTCAGACTGTTGTCTCTGTCCGTCTGTCCCAGCCCGCCTGTCTCCTACAGTCTGTCTCAGACCGTCTGTCTCAGATCGTCTGTCTCAGACTGTTGTCTCTGTCCGTCTGTCCCAGCCCGCCTGTCTCCGACCGTCTGTATCAGACCGCTGTCTCTATCCGTCTGTCTCAGCCCGCCTGTCTTCGACCGTCTGTCTCAGACCGTTGGTCTTACCCCGTCAGTCTCAGCCCGCCTGTCTCTGTCCGTCCGTCTCAGACCGTCAGTCTCAGACCGTCTGTCTCAGACCGTCTGTCTCAGACCGTCTGTCTCAGACCGTCTGTCTCAGACCGTCTGCCTCCGTCCGTCTATCTCAGACCGCTGTCTCTGTCCGTCTGTCTCAGCCCGCCTGTCTCCGTCCGTCTGTCTCAGACCGTCTGTATCAGACCGCTGTCTCAGACCGCTGTCTCTGTCCGTCTGTCTCAGCCCGCCTGTCTCCGACCGTCTGTCTCAGACCGTCTGTATCAGACCGCTGTCTCCGTCGGTCTGTCTCAGCCCGCCTGTCCTCGACCGTCTGTCTCAGACCGTCTGTATCAGACCGCTGTCTTTGTCCGTCTGTCTCAGCCCGCCTGTCTCTGTCCGTCTGTTTCAGCCCGCCTGTCTCCGACCGTCTGTATCAGACCGCTGTCTCTATCCGCCTGTCTCAGGCCGCCTGTCTTCGACCGTCTGTCTCAGACCGTTGGTCTTACCCCGTCAGTCTCAGCCCGCCTGTATCTGTCCGTCGGTCTCAGACCGTCTGTCTCAGACCGTCTGTCTCAGACCGTCTGCCTCCATCCGTCTATCTCAGACCGCTGTCTCTGTCCGTCTGCCTCAGCCCACCTGTCTCCGACCGTGTGTCTCAGACCGTCTGTCTCAGACCGTCCGTCTCGGTCCGTCTGTCTCAGATCGTCTGTCTCAGACTGTTGTCTCTGTCCGTCTGTCCCAGCCCGCCTGTCTCCTACAGTCTGTCTCAGACCGTCTGTCTCAGACCGTCTGTATCAGACCGTCTGTCTCAGACCGTCTGTCTCAGACCGTCTGTCTCAGACCGTCTGTCTCAGACCGTCTGTCTCAGACCGTCTGTCTCAGATCGTCTGTCTCAGACCGTCTATCTCTGTCCGTCTGTCTCAGATCGTCTGTCTCAGCCCGCCTGTCTCTGTCCGTCTGTCTCAGCACGCCTGTCTCCGACCGTCTGTCTCAGACCCTCTGTATCAGACCGCTGTATTTGTCCGTCTGTCTCAGCCCGCCTGTCTCTGTCCGTCTGTCTCAGCCCGCCTGTCTCCGACCGTCTGTCTCAGACCGTCTGTATCAGACCGCCGTCTCTGTCCGTCTGTCTCAGCCCGCCTGTCTCCGACCGTCTGTCTCAGACCGTCTGTATCAGACCGCTGTCTCCGTCAGTCTGTCTCAGCCCGCCTGTCCTCGACCGTCTGTCTCAGACCGTCTGTATCAGACCGCTGTCTTTGTCCGTCTGTCTCAGCCCGCTTGTCTCTGTCCGTCTGCCTCAGCCCACCTGTCTCCTACCGTGTGTCTCAGACCGTCTGTCTCAGACCGTCTGTCTCAGACCGTCTGTCTCAGACCGCCTGTCTCAGACCGTCTGTCTCAGACCGTCTGTCTCAGACCGTCTGTCTCAGACCGTCTGTCTCAGACCGTCTGCCTCCGTCCGTCTATCTCAGACCGCTGTCTCTGTCCGTCTGCCTCAGCCCACCTGTCTCCGACCGTGTGTCTCAGACCGTCTGTCTCAGACCGTCCGTCTCGGTCCGTCTGTCTCAGATCGTCTGTCTCAGACTGTTGTCTCTGTCCGTCTGTCCCAGCCCGCCTGTCTCCTACAGTCTGTCTCAGACCGTCTGTCTCAGACCGTCTGTGTCAGACCGTCTGTCTCAGACCGTCTGTCTCAGACCGTCTGTCTCAGACCGTCTGTCTCAGACCGTCTGTCTCAGATCGTCTGTCTCAGACCGTCTATCTCTGTCCGTCTGTCTCAGATCGTCTGTCTCAGTCCGCCTGTCTCTGTCCGTCTGTCTCAGCACGCCTGTCTCCGACCGTCTGTCTCAGACCCTCTGTATCAGACCGCTGTCTTTGTCCGTCTGTCTCAGCCCGCCTGTCTCTGTCCGTCTGTCTCAGCCCGCCTGTCTCCGACCGTCTGTCTCAGACCGTCTGTATCAGACCGCTGTCTCTGTCCGTCTGTCTCAGCCCGCCTGTCTCCGACCGTCTGTCTCAGACCGTCTGTCTCAGACCGTCTGTCTCAGACCGCCTATATCAGACCGTCTTTCTCAGACCGCCTGTCTCAGTCCGTCTGTCTCAGACCGTCTGTCAAGGAACGTGTGTGTCAGACAGCTTGTCTCAGACCGTCTGTCTCACACCGTCTGTCAAAGAACGTGTGTGTCAGACAGCCTGTCTCAGACCGTCTGTCTCAGACCGTCTGTCTCAGACCGTCTGTCTCAGACCGTCTGTCTCATACCGCCTGTCTCAGACCGTCTGTCTCAGACCGTCTGTCTCAGACCGTCTGTCTCAGACCGTCTGCCTCCGTCCGTCTATCTCAGACCGCTGTCTCTGTCCGTCTGCCTCAGCCCACCTGTCTCCGACCGTGTGTCTCAGACCGTCTGTCTCAGACCGTCCGTCTCGGTCCGTCTGTCTCAGATCGTCTGTCTCAGACTGTTGTCTCTGTCCGTCTGTCCCAGCCCGCCTGTCTCCGACCGTCTGTATCAGACCGCTGTCTCTATCCGTCTGTCTCAGCCCGCCTGTCTTCGACCGTCTGTCTCAGACCGTTGGTCTTACCCCGTCAGTCTCAGCCCGCCTGTCTCTGTCCGTCCGTCTCAGACCGTCAGTCTCAGACCGTCTGTCTCAGACCGTCTGTCTCAGACCGTCTGTCTCAGACCGTCTGTCTCAGACCGTCTGCCTCCGTCCGTCTATCTCAGACCGCTGTCTCTGTCCGTCTGTCTCAGCCCGCCTGTCTCCGTCCGTCTGTCTCAGACCGTCTGTATCAGACCGCTGTCTCAGACCGCTGTCTCTGTCCGTCTGTCTCAGCCCGCCTGTCTCCGACCGTCTGTCTCAGACCGTCTGTATCAGACCGCTGTCTCCGTCGGTCTGTCTCAGCCCGCCTGTCCTCGACCGTCTGTCTCAGACCGTCTGTATCAGACCGCTGTCTTTGTCCGTCTGTCTCAGCCCGCCTGTCTCTGTCCGTCTGTTTCAGCCCGCCTGTCTCCGACCGTCTGTATCAGACCGCTGTCTCTATCCGCCTGTCTCAGCCCGCCTGTCTTCGACCGTCTGTCTCAGACCGTTGGTCTTACCCCGTCAGTCTCAGCCCGCCTGTATCTGTCCGTCGGTCTCAGACCGTCTGTCTCAGACCGTCTGCCTCAGACCGTCTGTCTCAAACCGTCTGCCTCAGACCGTCTGTCTCAGACCGTCTGCCTCCGTCCGTCTATCTCAGACCGCTGTCTCTGTCCGTCTGTCTCAGCCCGCCTGTCGCCGCCCGTCTGTCTCAGACCGTCTGTCAAAGAACGTGTGTGTCAGGCAGCCTGTCTCAGACCGTCTGTCTCAGAACGTCTGTCTCAGACCGTCTGTCTCAGACCGCCTATATCAGACCGTCTTTCTCAGACCGCCTGTCTCAGTCCGTCTGTCTCAGACCGTCTGTCAAGGAACGTGTGTGTCAGACAGCTTGTCTCAGACCGTCTGTCTCACACCGTCTGTCAAAGAACGTGTGTGTCAGACAGCCTGTCTCAGACCGTCTGTCTCAGACCGTCTGTCTCAGACCGTCTGTCTCAGACCGCCTGTCTCAGACCGTCTGTCTCAGACCGTCTGTCTCAGACCGTCTGTCTCAGACCGTCTGCCTCCGTCCGTCTATCTCAGACCGCTGTCTCTGTCCGTCTGCCTCAGCCCACCTGTCTCCGACCGTGTGTCTCAGACCGTCTGTCTCAGACCGTCCGTCTCGGTCCGTCTGTCTCAGATCGTCTGTCTCAGACTGTTGTCTCTGTCCGTCTGTCCCAGCCCGCCTGTCTCCTACAGTCTGTCTCAGACCGTCTGTCTCAGACCGTCTGTGTCAGACCGTCTGTCTCAGACCGTCTGTCTCAGACCGTCTGTCTCAGACCGTCTGTCTCAGACCGTCTGTCTCAGATCGTCTGTCTCAGACCGTCTATCTCTGTCCGTCTGTCTCAGATCGTCTGTCTCAGCCCGCCTGTCTCTGTCCGTCTGTCTCAGCACGCCTGTCTCCGACCGTCTGTCTCAGACCCTCTGTATCAGACCGCTGTCTTTGTCCGTCTGTCTCAGCCCGCCTGTCTCTGTCCATCTGTCTCAGCCCGCCTGTCTCCGACCGTCTGTCTCAGACCGTCTGTATCAGACCGCTGTCTCTGTCCGTCTGTCTCAGCCCGCCTGTCTCCGACCGTCTGTCTCAGACCGTCTGTCTCAGACCGTCTGTCTCAGACCGTCTGTCTCAGACCGCCTATATCAGACCGTCTTTCTCAGACCGCCTGTCTCAGTCCGTCTGTCTCAGACCGTCTGTCAAGGAACGTGTGTGTCAGACAGCTTGTCTCAGACCGTCTGTCTCACACCGTCTGTCAAAGAACGTGTGTGTCAGACAGCCTGTCTCAGACCGTCTGTCTCAGACCGTCTGTCTCAGACCGTCTGTCTCATACCGCCTGTCTCAGACCGTCTGTCTCAGACCGTCTGTCTCAGACCGTCTGTCTCAGACCGTCTGCCTCCGTCCGTCTATCTCAGACCGCTGTCTCTGTCCGTCTGCCTCAGCCCACCTGTCTCCGACCGTGTGTCTCAGACCGTCTGTCTCAGACCGTCCGTCTCGGTCCGTCTGTCTCAGATCGTCTGTCTCAGACTGTTGTCTCTGTCCGTCTGTCCCAGCCCGCCTGTCTCCTACAGTCTGTCTCAGACCGTCTGTCTCAGACCGTCTGTATCAGACCGTCTGTCTCAGACCGTCTGTCTCAGACCGTCTGCCTCAGACCGTCTGTCTCAAACCGTCTGCCTCAGACCGTCTGTCTCAGACCGTCTGCCTCCGTCCGTCTATCTCAGACCGCTGTCTCTGTCCGTCTGTCTCAGCCCGCCTGTCGCCGCCCGTCTGTCTCAGACCGTCTGTCAAAGAACGTGTGTGTCAGGCAGCCTGTCTCAGACCGTCTGTCTCAGAACGTCTGTCTCAGACCGTCTGTCTCAGACCGCCTATATCAGACCGTCTTTCTCAGACCGCCTGTCTCAGTCCGTCTGTCTCAGACCGTCTGTCAAGGAACGTGTGTGTCAGACAGCTTGTCTCAGACCGTCTGTCTCACACCGTCTGTCAAAGAACGTGTGTGTCAGACAGCCTGTCTCAGACCGTCTGTCTCAGACCGTCTGTCTCAGACCGTCTGTCTCAGACCGCCTGTCTCAGACCGTCTGTCTCAGACCGTCTGTCTCAGACCGTCTGTCTCAGACCGTCTGCCTCCGTCCGTCTATCTCAGACCGCTGTCTCTGTCCGTCTGCCTCAGCCCACCTGTCTCCGACCGTGTGTCTCAGACCGTCTGTCTCAGACCGTCCGTCTCGGTCCGTCTGTCTCAGATCGTCTGTCTCAGACTGTTGTCTCTGTCCGTCTGTCCCAGCCCGCCTGTCTCCTACAGTCTGTCTCAGACCGTCTGTCTCAGACCGTCTGTGTCAGACCGTCTGTCTCAGACCGTCTGTCTCAGACCGTCTGTCTCAGACCGTCTGTCTCAGACCGTCTGTCTCAGATCGTCTGTCTCAGACCGTCTATCTCTGTCCGTCTGTCTCAGATCGTCTGTCTCAGCCCGCCTGTCTCTGTCCGTCTGTCTCAGCACGCCTGTCTCCGACCGTCTGTCTCAGACCCTCTGTATCAGACCGCTGTCTTTGTCCGTCTGTCTCAGCCCGCCTGTCTCTGTCCATCTGTCTCAGCCCGCCTGTCTCCGACCGTCTGTCTCAGACCGTCTGTATCAGACCGCTGTCTCTGTCCGTCTGTCTCAGCCCGCCTGTCTCCGACCGTCTGTCTCAGACCGTCTGTCTCAGACCGTCTGTCTCAGACCGTCTGTCTCAGACCGCCTATATCAGACCGTCTTTCTCAGACCGCCTGTCTCAGTCCGTCTGTCTCAGACCGTCTGTCAAGGAACGTGTGTGTCAGACAGCTTGTCTCAGACCGTCTGTCTCACACCGTCTGTCAAAGAACGTGTGTGTCAGACAGCCTGTCTCAGACCGTCTGTCTCAGACCGTCTGTCTCAGACCGTCTGTCTCATACCGCCTGTCTCAGACCGTCTGTCTCAGACCGTCTGTCTCAGACCGTCTGTCTCAGACCGTCTGCCTCCGTCCGTCTATCTCAGACCGCTGTCTCTGTCCGTCTGCCTCAGCCCACCTGTCTCCGACCGTGTGTCTCAGACCGTCTGTCTCAGACCGTCCGTCTCGGTCCGTCTGTCTCAGATCGTCTGTCTCAGACTGTTGTCTCTGTCCGTCTGTCCCAGCCCGCCTGTCTCCTACAGTCTGTCTCAGACCGTCTGTCTCAGACCGTCTGTATCAGACCGTCTGTCTCAGACCGTCTGTCTCAGACCGTCTGTCTCAGACCGTCTGTCTCAGACCGTCTGTCTCAGACCGTCTGTCTCAGATCGTCTGTCTCAGACCGTCTATCTCTGTCCGTCTGTCTCAGATCGTCTGTCTCAGCCCGCCTGTCTCTGTCCGTCTGTCTCAGCACGCCTGTCTCCGACCGTCTGTCTCAGACCCTCTGTATCAGACCGCTGTATTTGTCCGTCTGTCTCAGCCCGCCTGTCTCTGTCCGTCTGTCTCAGCCCGCCTGTCTCCGACCGTCTGTCTCAGACCGTCTGTATCAGACCGCTGTCTCTGTCCGTCTGTCTCAGCCCGCTTGTCTCTGTCCGTCTGCCTCAGCCCACCTGTCTCCTACCGTGTGTCTCAGACCGTCTGTCTCAGACCGTCTGTCTCAGACCGTCTGTCTCGGTCCGTCTGTCTCAGATCGTCTGTCTCAGACTGTTGTCTCTGTCCGTCTGTCCCAGCCCGCCTGTCTCCTACAGTCTGTCTCAGACCGTCTGTCTCAGACCGTCTGTCTCAGACCGTCTGTCTCAGACCGTCTGTCTCAGACCGTCTGTCTCAGACCGCTGTCTCTGTCCGTCTGTCTCAGCCCGCCTGTCTCCGTCCGTCTGCCTCAGACCGTCTGTCTCGGACCGTCTGCCGCGGACCGTCTGTCTTGTACCGTCTGTCTCAGACCGTCTGTCTCAGATCGTCTGTCTCAGACCGTTGGTCTTACCCCGTCAGTCTCAGCCCGCCTGTATCTGTCCGTCTGCCTCAGACCGTCTGTCTCAGACCGTCTGCCTCCGTCCGTCTGTCTCAGCCCGCCTGTCGCCGCCCGTCTGTCTCAGACCGTCTGTCAAAGAACGTGTGTGTCAGACAGCCTGTCTCAGACCGTCTGTCTCACACCGTCTGTCAAAGAACGTGTGTGTCAGACAGCCTGTCTCAGACCGTCTGTCTCAGACCGTCTGTCTCAGACCGTCTGTCTCAGACCGTCTGTCTCAGACCGTCTGTCTCAGACCGTCTGTATCAGACCGCTGTCTCCGTCGGTCTGTCTCAGCCCGCCTGTCCTCGACCGTCTGTCTCAGACCGTCTGTATCAGACCGCTGTCTTTGTACGTCTGTCTCAGCCCGCCTGTCTCTGTCCGTCTGTTTCAGCCCGCCTGTCTCCGACCGTCTGTATCAGACCGCTGTCTCTATCCGTCAGTCTCAGCCCGCCTGTCTCTGTCCGTCCGTCTCAGACCGTCAGTCTCAGACCGTCAGTCTCAGACCGTCTGTCTCAGACCGTCTGTCTCAGACCGTCTGTCTCAGACCGTCTGCCTCAGACCGTCTGTCTCAGACCGTCTGCCTCCGTCCGTCTATCTCAGACCGCTGTCTCTGTCCGTCTGTCTCAGCCCGCCTGTCTCCGTCCGTCTGTCTCGGACCGTCTGTATCAGACCGCTGTCTCAGACCCCTGTCTCTGTCCGTCTGTCTCAGCCCGCCTGTCTCCGACCGTCTGTCTCAGACCGTCTGTATCAGACCGCTGTCTCTGTCCGTCGGTCTCAGCCCGCCTGTCTTCGACAGTCTGTCTCAGACCGTTGGTCTTACCCCGTCAGTCTCAGCCCG
This sequence comes from Coelioxys conoideus, assembly GCA_947623535.1. NCBI lineage: Eukaryota > Metazoa > Arthropoda > Insecta > Hymenoptera > Megachilidae > Coelioxys > Coelioxys conoideus. The sequence goes on from CANQJN010000023.1 coordinate 182,068, forward strand.
CCTGTCTCTGTCCGTCCGTCTCAGACCGTCAGTCTCAGACCGTCTGTCTCAGACCGTCTGTCTCAGACCGTCTGTCTCAGACCGTCTGCCTCCGTCCGTCTATCTCAGACCGCTGCCTCTGTCCGTCTGTCTCAGCCCGCCTGTCTCCGTCCGTCTGTCTCAGACCGTCTGTATCAGACCGCTGTCTCAGAACGCTTTCTCTGTCCGTCTGTCTCAGCCCGCCTGTCTCCGACCGTCTGTCTCAGACCGTCTGTATCAGACCGTCTGTATCAGACCGCTGTCTCTGTCCGTCTGTCTCAGCCCGCCTGTCTCCGACCGTCTGTCTCAGATCATCTGTCTCAGACCGTTGGTCTTACCCCGTCAGTCTCAGCCCGCCTGTCTCTGTCCGTCCGTCTCAGACCGTCTGTCTCAGACCGTCTGTCTCAGACCGTCTGTCTCAGACCGCTGTCTCAGACCGTCTGTCTCAGACCGTCTGTCTCAGACCGTCTGTCTCAGACCGTCTGTCTCAGACCGCTGTCTCTGTCCGTCTGCCTCAGCCCACCTGTCTCCTACCGTGTGTCTCAGACCGTCTGTCTCAGACCGTCTGTCTCGGTCCGTCTGTCTCAGATCGTCTGTCTCAGACTGTTGTCTCTGTCCGTCTGTCCCAGCCCGCCTGTATCCTACAGTCTGTCTCAGACCGTCTGTCTCAGACCGTCTGTCTCAGACCGTCTGTCTCAGACCGTCTGCCTCCGTCCGTCTAGCTCAGACCGCTGTCTCTGTCCGTCTGTCTCAGCCCGCCTGTCTCCGTCCGTCTGCCTCAGACCGTCTGTCTCAGACCGTCTGCCTCCGTCCGTCTATCTCAGACCGCTGTCTCTGTCCGTCTGTCTCAGCCCGCCTGTCGCCGCCCGTCTGTCTCAGACCGTCTGTCAAAGAACGTGTGTGTCAGACAGCCTGTCTCAGACCGTCTGTCTCAGAACGTCTGTCTCAGACCGTCTGTCTCAGACCGCCTATATCAGACCGTCTGTCTCAGACCGCCTGTCTCAGTCCGTCTGTCTCAGACCGTCCGTCTCGGTCCGTCTGTCTCAGATCGTCTGTCTCAGACTGTTGTCTCTGTCCGTCTGTCCCAGCCCGCCTGTCTCCTACAGTCTGTCTCAGACCGTCTGTCTCAGACCGTCTGTGTCAGACCGTCTGTCTCAGACCGTCTGTCTCAGACCGTCTGTCTCAGACCGTCTGTCTCAGACCGCTGTCTCAGACCGTCTGTCTCAGACCGTCTGTCTCAGACCGTCTGTCTCAGACCGTCTGCCTCCGTCCATCTATCTCAGACCGCTGTCTCTGTCCGTCTGCCTCAGCCCACCTGTCTCCTACCGTGTGTCTCAGACCGTCTGTCTCAGACCGTCTGTCTCGGTCCGTCTGTCTCAGATCGTCTGTCTCAGACTGTTGTCTCTGTCCGTCTGTCCCAGCCCGCCTGTCTCCTACAGTCTGTCTCAGACCGTCTGTCTCAGACCGTCTGTCTCAGACCGTCTGTCTCAGACCGTCTGTCTCAGACCGTCTGTCTCAGACCGTCTGCCTCCGTCCGTCAATCTCAGACCGCTGTCTCTGTCCGTCTGTCTCAGACCGTCTGTATCAGACCGCTGGCTCAGAACGCTTTCTCTGTCCGTCTGTCTCAGCCCGCCTGTCTCCGACCGTCTGTCTCAGACCGTCTGTATCAGACCGTCTGTATCAGACCGCTGTCTCTGTCCGTCTGTCTCAGCCCGCCTGTCTCCGACCGTCTGTCTCAGATCATCTGTCTCAGACCGTTGGTCTTACCCCGTCAGTCTCAGCCCGCCTGTCTCTGTCCGTCCGTCTCAGACCGTCTGTCTCAGACCGTCTGTCTCAGACCGTCTGTCTCAGACCGTCTGTCTCAGACCGTCTGTCTCAGACCGTCTGTCTCAGACCGCTGTCTCAGACCGTCTGTCTCAGACCGTCTGTCTCAGACCGTCTGTCTCAGACCGTCTGTCTCAGACCGTCTGCCTCCGTCCGTCTATCTCAGACCGCTGTCTCTGTCCGTCTGCCTCAGCCCACCTGTCTCCTACCGTGTGTCTCAGACCGTCTGTCTCAGACCGTCTGTCTCGGTCCGTCTGTCTCAGATCGTCTGTCTCAGACTGTTGTCTCTGTCCGTCTGTCCCAGCCCGCCTGTATCCTACAGTCTGTCTCAGACCGTCTGTCTCAGACCGTCTGTCTCAGACCGTCTGCCTCCGTCCGTCTAGCTCAGACCGCTGTCTCTGTCCGTCTGTCTCAGCCCGCCTGTCTCCGTCCGTCTGCCTCAGACCGTCTGTCTCAGACCGTCTGCCTCCGTCCGTCTATCTCAGACCGCTGTCTCTGTCCGTCTGTCTCAGCCCGCCTGTCGCCGCCCGTCTGTCTCAGACCGTCTGTCAAAGTACGTGTGTGTCAGACAGCCTGTCTCAGACCGTCTGTCTCAGAACGTCTGTCTCAGACCGTCTGTCTCAGACCGCCTATATCAGACCGTCTGTCTCAGACCGCCTGTCTCAGTCCGTCTGTCTCAGACCGTCCGTCTCGGTCCGTCTGTCTCAGATCGTCTGTCTCAGACTGTTGTCTCTGTCCGTCTGTCCCAGCCCGCCTGTCTCCTACAGTCTGTCTCAGACCGTCTGTCTCAGACCGTCTGTGTCAGACCGTCTGTCTCAGACCGTCTGTCTCAGACCGTCTGTCTCAGACCGTCTGTCTCAGACCGCTGTCTCAGACCGTCTGTCTCAGACCGTCTGTCTCAGACCGTCTGTCTCAGACCGTCTGCCTCCGTCCGTCTATCTCAGACCGCTGTCTCTGTCCGTCTGCCTCAGCCCACCTGTCTCCTACCGTGTGTCTCAGACCGTCTGTCTCAGACCGTCTGTCTCGGTCCGTCTGTCTCAGATCGTCTGTCTCAGACTGTTGTCTCTGTCCGTCTGTCCCAGCCCGCCTGTCTCCTACAGTCTGTCTCAGACCGTCTGTCTCAGACCGTCTGTCTCAGACCGTCTGTCTCAGACCGTCTGTCTCAGACCGTCTGCCTCCGTCCGTCTATCTCAGACCGCTGTCTCTGTCCGTCTGTCTCAGCCCGCCTGTCTCCGTCCGTCTGTCTCAGACCGTCTGTATCAGACCGCTGTCTCAGACCGCTGTCTCTGTCCGTCTGTCTCAGCCCGCCTGTCTCCGACCGTCTGTCTCAGACCGTCTGTATCAGACCGCTGTCTCCGTCAGTCTGTCTCAGCCCGCCTGTCCTCGACCGTCTGTCTCAGACCGTCTGTATCAGACCGCTGTCTTTGTCCGTCTGTCTCAGCCCGCTTGTCTCTGTCCGTCTGTCTCAGCCCGCCTGTCTCCGACCGTCTGTATCAGACCGCTGTCTCCATCCGTCTGTCTCAGCCCGCCTGTCTTCGACCGTCTGTCTCAGACCGTCTGTCTCAGACCGTCTGCCTCCGTCCGTCTATCTCAGACCGCTGTCTCTGTCCGTCTGTCTCAGCCCGCCTGTCTCCGTCCGTCTGCCTCAGACCGTCTGTCTCGGACCGTCTGCCGCGGACCGTCTGTCTTGTACCGTCTGTCTCAGACCGTCTGTCTCAGATCGTCTGTCTCAGACCGTTGGTCTTACCCCGTCAGTCTCAGCCCGCCTGTATCTGTCCGTCGGTCTCAGACCGTCTGTCTCAGACCGTCTGTGTCAGACCGTCTGTCTCAGACCGTCTGTCTCAGACCGTCTGTCTCAGACCGTCTGTCTCAGACCGCTGTCTCAGACCGTCTGTCTCAGACCGTCTGTCTCAGACCGTCTGTCTCAGACCGTCTGTCTCAGACCGTCTGCCTCCGTCCATCTATCTCAGACCGCTGTCTCTGTCCGTCTGCCTCAGCCCACCTGTCTCCTACCGTGTGTCTCAGACCGTCTGTCTCAGACCGTCTGTCTCGGTCCGTCTGTCTCAGATCGTCTGTCTCAGACTGTTGTCTCTGTCCGTCTGTCCCAGCCCGCCTGTCTCCTACAGTCTGTCTCAGACCGTCTGTCTCAGACCGTCTGTCTCAGACCGTCTGTCTCAGACCGTCTGTCTCAGACCGTCTGTCTCAGACCGTCTGCCTCCGTCCGTCAATCTCAGACCGCTGTCTCTGTCCGTCTGTCTCAGACCGTCTGTATCAGACCGCTGGCTCAGAACGCTTTCTCTGTCCGTCTGTCTCAGCCCGCCTGTCTCCGACCGTCTGTCTCAGACCGTCTGTATCAGACCGTCTGTATCAGACCGCTGTCTCTGTCCGTCTGTCTCAGCCCGCCTGTCTCCGACCGTCTGTCTCAGATCATCTGTCTCAGACCGTTGGTCTTACCCCGTCAGTCTCAGCCCGCCTGTCTCTGTCCGTCGGTCTCAGACCGTCTGTCTCAGACCGTCTGCCTCAGACCGTCTGTCTCAAACCGTCTGCCTCAGACCGTCTGTCTCAGACCGTCTGCCTCCGTCCGTCTATCTCAGACCGCTGTCTCTGTCCGTCTGTCTCAGCCCGCCTGTCGCCGCCCGTCTGTCTCAGACCGTCTGTCAAAGAACGTGTGTGTCAGACAGCCTGTCTCAGACCGTCTGTCTCAGAACGTCTGTCTCAGACCGTCTGTCTCAGACCGCCTATATCAGACCGTCTGTCTCAGACCGCCTGTCTCAGTCCGTCTGTCTCAGACCGTCTGTCAAGGAACGTGTGTGTCAGACAGCTTGTCTCACACCATCTGTCAAAGAACGTGTGTGTCAGACAGCCTGTCTCAGACCGTCTGTCTCAGACCGTCTGTCTCAGACCGTCTGTCTCAGACCGTCTGTCTCAGACCGCCTGTCTCAGACCGTCTGTCTCAGACCGTCTGTCTCAGACCGTCTGTCTCAGACCGTCTGCCTCCGTCCGTCTATCTCAGACCGCTGTCTCTGTCCGTCTGCCTCAGCCCACCTGTCTCCGACCGTGTGTCTCAGACCGTCTGTCTCAGACCGTCCGTCTCGGTCCGTCTGTCTCAGACCGTCTGTCTCAGACCGTCTGTCTCAGACCGTCTGTCTCAGACCGTCTGTCTCAGACCGTCTGTCTCAGACCGCTGTCTCAGACCGTCTGTCTCAGACCGTCTGTCTCAGACCGTCTGCCTCCGTCCGTCTATCTCAGACCGCTGTCTCTGTCCGTCTGCCTCAGCCCACCTGTCTCCTACCGTGTGTCTCAGACCGTCTGTCTCAGACCGTCTGTCTCGGTCCGTCTGTCTCAGACTGTTGTCTCTGTCCGTCTGTCCCAGCCCGCCTGTCTCCTACAGTCTGTCTCAGACCGTCTGTCTCAGACCGTCTGTCTCAGACCGTCTGTCTCAGACCGTCTGTCTCAGACCGTCTGTCTCAGACCGTCTGTCTCAGACCGTCTGCCTCCGTCCGTCTATCTCAGACCGCTGTCTCTGTCCGTCTGTCTCAGCCCGCCTGTCTCCGTCCGTCTGTCTCAGACCGTCTGTATCAGACCGCTGTCTCAGACCGCTGTCTCTGTCCGTCTGTCTCAGCCCGCCTGCCTCCGACCGTCTGTCTCAGGCCGTCTGTATCAGACCGTCTGTCTCAGACCGTCTGTCTCAGACCGTCTGTCTCAGACCGTCTGTCTCAGACCGTCTGTCTCAGACCGTCTGCCTCCGTCCATCTATCTCAGACCGCTGTCTCTGTCCGTCTGCCTCAGCCCACCTGTCTCCTACCGTGTGTCTTAGACCGTCTGTCTCAGACCGTCTGTCTCGGTCCGTCTGTCTCAGATCGTCTGTCTCAGACTGTTGTCTCTGTCCGTCTTTCCCAGCCCGCCTGTCTCCTACAGTCTGTCTCAGACCGTCTGTCTCAGACCGTCTGTCTCAGACCGTCTCTCTCAGACCGTCTGCCTCCGTCCGTCTATCTCAGACCGCTGTCTCTGTCCGTCTGTCTCAGCCCGCCTGTCTCCGTCCGTCTGTCTCAGACCGTCTGTATCAGACCGCTGTCTCAGACCGCTGTCTCTGTCCGTCTGTCTCAGCCCGCCTGTCTCCGACCGTCTGTCTCAGACCGTCTGTATCAGACCGCTGTCTCTGTCCGTCTGTCTCAGCCCGCCTGTCTCCGACCGTCTGTCTCAGATCGTCTGTCTCAGACCGTTGGTCTTACCCCGTCAGTCTCAGCCCGCCTGTCTCTTTCCGTCGGTCTCAGACCGCCTGTCTCCGCCCGTCTGTCTCAGACCGTCTGTATCAGACCGCTGTCTCAGACCGTTGTCTCTGACCGTCTGTCTCAGCGCGCCTGTCTCAGACCGTATGTCGCAGACCGTCTGTCTCGGACCGTCTGTCTCAGACCGTCTGTCTCAGACCGTTGGTCTTACCCCGTCAGTCTCAGCCCGCCTGTCTCTGTCCGTCCGTCTCAGACCGTCAGTCTCAGACCGTCTGTCTCAGACCGTCTGTCTCAGACCGTCTGCCTCCGTCCGTCTATCTCAGACCGCTGCCTCTGTCCGTCTGTCTCAGCCCGCCTGTCTCCGACCGTCTGTCTCAGACCGTCTGACTCGGTCCGTCTGCCTCAGATCGTCTGTCTCAGACTGTTGTCTCTGTCCGTCTGTCTCAGCCCGCCTGTCTCTGTCCGTCTGTCTCAGCCCGCCTGTCTCCGACCGTCTGTCTCAGACCGTCTGCCTCCGTCCGTCTATCTCAGACCGCTGTCTCTGTCCGTCTGTCTCAGCCCGCCTGTCTCCGCCCTTCTGTCTCCGACCGTCTGTCTCAGCCCGCCTGTCTCTGTCCGTCTGTCTCAGCCCTCCTGTCTCGAACCGTCTGTCTCAGACCGTCTGTATCAGACCGCTGTCTCTGTCCGTCTGTCTCAGCCCGCCTGTCTCCTACAGTCTGTGTCAGACCGTCTGTCTCAGACCGTCTGTCTGAGATCGTGTGTCTCAGACCGTCTATCTCTGTCCGTCTGTCTCAGATCGTCTGTCTCAGCCCGCCTGTCTCTGTCCGTCTGTCTCAGCCCGCGTGTCTCCGACCGTCTGTCTCAGACGCTCTGCATCAGACCGCTGTCTTTGTCCGTCTGTCTCAGCCCGCCTGTCTCTGTCCGTCTGTCTCAGCACGCCTGTCTCCGACCGTCTGTCTCAGACCGTCTGTATTAGACCGCTGTCTCTGTCCGTCTGTCTCAGCCCGCCTGTCTCCGCCCGTCTGTCTCAGACCGTCTGTATCAGACCGCTGTCTTTGTCCGTCTGTCTCAGCCCGCCTGTCTCTGTCCGTCTGTCTCAGCCCGCCTGTCTCCGACCGTCTGTATCAGACCGCGGTCTCTGTCCGTCTGTCTCAGCCCGCCTGTCTTCGACCGTCTGTCTCCCTACCGTTGGTCTTACCCCGTCAGTCTCAGCCCGCCTGTCTCTGTCCGTCCGTCTCAGCCCGCCTGTCTTCGACCGTCTTTCTCAGACCGTCTGTAGCAGACCGCTGTCTTTGTCCGTCTGTCTCAGCCCGCCTGTCTCTGTCCGTCTGTCTCAGCCCGCCAGTCTCCGACCGTCTGTCTCAGACCGTCTGTATCAGACCGCTGTCTCTGTCCGTCTGTCTCAGTCCGCCTGTTTTCGACCGTCTGTCTCAGACCGTTGGTCTTACCCCGTCAGTCTCAGCCCGCCTGTCTCTGTCCGTCCGTCTCAGACCGTCTGTCTCAGATCGTCTGTCTCAGCCCGCCTGTCTCTGTCCGTCTGTCTCAGCCCGCCTGTCTCCGACCGTCTGTCTCAGACCGTTGGTCTTACCCCGTCAGTCTCAGCCCGCCTGTCTCTGTCCGTCTGTCTCAGACCGTCTGTATCAGACCGCTGTCTCTGTCCGTCTGTCTCAGTCCGCCTGTCTTCGACCGTCTGTCTCAGACCGTTGGTCTTACCCCGTCAGTCTCAGCCCGCCTGTCTCTGTCCGTCCGTCTCAGACCGTCTGTCTCAGATCGTCTGTCTCAGCCCGCCTGTCTCTGTCCGTCTGTCTCAGCCCGCCTGTCTCCGACCGTCTGTCTCAGACTCTCTGCATCAGACGCTGTCTTTGTCCGTCTGTCTCAGCCCGCCTGTCTCTGTCCGTCTGTCTCAGCACGCCTGTCTCCGACCGTCTGTCTCAGACCGTCTGTATCAGACCGCTGTCTCCGTCGGTCTGTCTCAGCCCGCCTGTCTTCGACCGTCTGTCTCAGACCGTTTGTATCAGACCGCTGTCTTTGTCCGTCTGTCTCAGCCCGCCTGTCTCTGTCCGTCTGTCTCAGCCCGCCTGTCTCCGACCGTCTGTCTCAGATCGTCTGTCTCAGACCGTTGGTCTTACCCCGTCAGTCTCAGCCCGCCTGTCTCTTTCCGTCGGTCTCAGACCGCCTGTCTCCGCCCGTCTGTCTCAGACCGTCTGTATCAGACCGCTGTCTCAGACCGTTGTCTCTGACCGTCTGTCTCAGCGCGCCTGTCTCAGACCGTATGTCTCAGACCGTCTGTCTCGGACCGTCTGTCTCAGACCGTCTGTCTCAGACCGTTGGTCTTACCCCGTCAGTCTCAGCCCGCCTGTCTCTGTCCGTCCGTCTCAGACCGCCTGTCTCTGTCCGTCTGTCTCAGCCCGCCTGTCTCTGTCCGTCTGTCTCATCCCGCCTGTCTCCGACCGTCTGTCTCAGACCGTCTGCCTCCGTCCGTCTATCTCAGACCGCTGTCTCTGTCCGTCTGTCTCAGCCCGCCTGTCTCCGCCCTTCTGTCTCCGACCGTCTGTCTCAGACCGTCTGTCTCTGTCCGTCTGTCTCAGCCCGCCTGTCTCCGCCCGTCTGTCTCAGACCGTCTGTATCAGACCGCTGTCTTTGTCCGTCTGTCTCAGCCCGCCTGTCTCAGACCGTCTGTCTCGGACCGTCTGTCTCCGACCGTCTGTCTCAGACCGTTGGTCTTACCCCGTCAGTCTCAGCCCGCCTGTCTCTGTCCGTCCGTCTCAGACCGCCTGTCTCTGTCCGTCTGTCTCAGCCCGCCTGTCTCCGACCGTCTGTCTCAGACCGTCTGTATCAGACCGCTGTCTCTGTCCGTCTGTCTCAGCCCGCCAGTCTCCGACCGTCTGTATCAGACCGCTGTCTCTGTCCGTCTGTCTCAGCCCGCCAGTCTCCGACCGTCTATCTCAGACCGTCTGTATCAGACCGCTGTCTCAGACCGTTGGTCTTACCCCGTCAGTCTCAGCCCGCCTGTCTCTGTCCGTCCGTCTCAGACCGTCAGTCTCAGACCGTCTGTCTCAGACCGTCTGTCTCAGACCGTCTGCCTCCGTCCGTCTATCTCAGACCGCTGCCTCTGTCCGTCTGCCTCAGCCCGCCTGTCTCCGACCGTCTGTCTCAGACCGTCTGACTCGGTCCGTCTGTCTCAGATCGTCTGTCTCAGACTGTTGTCTCTGTCCGTCTGTCTCAGCCCGCCTGTCTCTGTCCGTCTGTCTCATCCCGCCTGTCTCCGACCGTCTGTCTCAGACCGTCTGCCTCCGTCCGTCTATCTCAGACCGCTGTCTCTGTCCGTCTGTCTCAGCCCGCCTGTCTCCGCCCTTCTGTCTCCGACCGTCTGTCTCAGACCGTCTGTCTCAGCCCGCCTGTCTCTGTCCGTCTGTCTCAGCCCTCCTGTCTCGAACCGTCTGTCTCAGACCGTCTGTATCAGACCGCTGTCTCTGTCCGTCTGTCTCAGCCCGCCTGTATCCTACAGTCTGTCTCAGACCGTCTGTCTCAGACCGTCTGTGTCAGACCGTCTGTCTCAGACCGTCTGTCTCAGATCGTCTGTCTCAGCCCGCCTGTCTCTGTCCGTCTGTCTCAGCCCGCCTGTCTCCGACCGTCTGTCTCAGACCCTCTGCATCAGACCGCTGTCTTTGTCCGTCTGTCTCAGCCCGCCTGTCTCAGCCCGCCTGTCTCTGTCCGTCTGTCTCAGCACGCCTGTCTCCGACCGTCTGTCTCAGACCGTCTGTATCAGACCGCTGTCTCCGTCGGTCTGTCTCAGCCCGCCTGTCTTCGACCGTCTGTCTCAGACCGTTTGTATCAGACCGCTGTCTTTGTCCGTCTGTCTCAGCCCGCCTGTCTCTGTCCGTCTGTCTCAGCCCGCCTGTCTCCGACCGTCTGTCTCAGATCGTCTGTCTCAGACCGTTGGTCTTACCCCGTCAGTCTCAGCCCGCCTGTCTCTTTCCGTCGGTCTCAGACCGCCTGTCTCCGCCCGTCTGTCTCAGACCGTCTGTATCAGACCGCTGTCTCAGACCGTTGTCTCTGACCGTCTGTCTCAGCGCGCCTGTCTCAGACCGTATGTCTCAGACCGTCTGTCTCGGACCGTCTGTCTCAGACCGTCTGTCTCAGACCGTTGGTCTTACCCCGTCAGTCTCAGCCCGCCTGTCTCTGTCCGTCCGTCTCAGACCGCCTGTCTCTGTCCGTCTGTCTCAGCCCGCCTGTCTCTGTCCGTCTGTCTCTGTCCGTCTGTCTCAGCCCGCCTGTCTCCGCCCGTCTGTCTCAGACCGTCTGTATCAGACCGCTGTCTTTGTCCGTCTGTCTCAGCCCGCCTGTCTCAGACCGTCTGTCTCGGACCGTCTGTCTCCGACCGTCTGTCTCAGACCGTTGGTCTTACCCCGTCAGTCTCAGCCCGCCTGTCTCTGTCCGTCCGTCTCAGACCGCCTGTCTCTGTCCGTCTGTCTCAGCCCGCCTGTCTCCGACCGTCTGTCTCAGACCGTCTGTATCAGACCGCTGTCTCTGTCCGTCTGTCTCAGCCCGCCAGTCTCCGACCGTCTGTATCAGACCGCTGTCTCTGTCCGTCTGTCTCAGCCCGCCAGTCTCCGACCGTCTATCTCAGACCGTCTGTATCAGACCGCTGTCTCAGACCGTTGGTCTTACCCCGTCAGTCTCAGCCCGCCTGTCTCTGTCCGTCCGTCTCAGACCGTCAGTCTCAGACCGTCTGTCTCAGACCGTCTGTCTCAGACCGTCTGCCTCCGTCCGTCTATCTCAGACCGCTGCCTCTGTCCGTCTGCCTCAGCCCGCCTGTCTCCGACCGTCTGTCTCAGACCGTCTGACTCGGTCCGTCTGTCTCAGATCGTCTGTCTCAGACTGTTGTCTCTGTCCGTCTGTCTCAGCCCGCCTGTCTCTGTCCGTCTGTCTCATCCCGCCTGTCTCCGACCGTCTGTCTCAGACCGTCTGCCTCCGTCCGTCTATCTCAGACCGCTGTCTCTGTCCGTCTGTCTCAGCCCGCCTGTCTCCGTCCTTCTGTCTCCGACCGTCTGTCTCAGACCGTCTGTCTCAGCCCGCCTGTCTCTGTCCGTCTGTCTCAGCCCTCCTGTCTCGAACCGTCTGTCTCAGACCGTCTGTATCAGACCGCTGTCTCTGTCCGTCTGTCTCAGCCCGCCTGTATCCTACAGTCTGTCTCAGACCGTCTGTCTCAGACCGTCTGTGTCAGACCGTCTGTCTCAGACCGTCTGTCTCAGATCGTCTGTCTCAGCCCGCCTGTCTCTGTCCGTCTGTCTCAGCCCGCCTGTCTCCGACCGTCTGTCTCAGACCCTCTGCATCAGACCGCTGTCTTTGTCCGTCTGTCTCAGCCCGCCTGTCTCTGTCCGTCTGTCTCAGCACGCCTGTCTCCGACCGTCTGTATCAGACCGCTGTTTCTGTCCGTCTGTCTCAGGCCGCCAGTCTCCGACCGTCTGTCTCAGACCGTCTGTATCAGACCGCTGTCTCTGTCCGTCTGTCTCAGTCCGCCTGTCTTCGACCGTCTGTCTCAGACCGTTGGTCTTACCCCGTCAGTCTCAGCCCGCCTGTCTCTGTCCGTCTGTCTCAGACCGTCTGTATCAGACCGCTGTCTCTGTCCGTCTGTCTCAGCCCGCCTGTCTGCGACCGTCTGTCTCAGACCGTCTGTATCAGACCGTCTGTCTCAGTCCGTCTGTCTCAGACCGCTGTCTCAGACCGTCTGTCTCAGACCGTCTGTCTCAGACCGTCTGTCTCAGACCGTCTGTCTCAGACCGTCTGTCTCAGACCGTCTGCCTCCGTCCGTCTATCTCAGACCGCTGTCTCTGTCCGTCTGCCTCAGCCCACCTGTCTCCTACCGTGTGTCTTAGACCGTCTGTCTCAGACCGTCTGTCTCGGTCCGTCTGTCTCAGATCGTCTGTCTCAGACTGTTGTCTCTGTCCGTCTGTCCCAGCCCGCCTGTCTCCTACAGTCTGTCTCAGACCGTCTGTCTCCGACCGTCTGTCTCAGCCCGCCTGTCTCTGTCCGTCTGTCTCAGCCCTCCTGTCTCGAACCGTCTGTCTCAGACCGTCTGTATCAGACCGCTGTCTCTGTCCGTCTGTCTCAGCCTGCCTGTCTCCTACAGTCTGTGTCAGACCGTCTGTCTCAGACCGTCTGTCTCAGACCGTCTGTCTGAGATCGTCTGTCTCAGACCGTCTATCTCTGTCCGTCTGTCTCAGATCGTCTGTCTCAGCCCGCCTGTCTCTGTCCGTCTGTCTCAGCCCGCCTGTCTCCGACCGTCTGTCTCAGACGCTCTGCATCAGACCGCTGTCTTTGTCCGTCTGTCTCAGCCCGCCTGTCTCTGTCCGTCTGTCTCAGCACGCCTGTCTTCGACCGTCTGTCTCCGACCGTCTGTATCAGACCGCGGTCTCTGTCCGTCTGTCTCAGCCCGCCTGTCTTCGACCGTCTGTCTCCCGACCGTTGGTCTTACCCCGTCAGTCTCAGCCCGCCTGTCTCTGTCCGTCCGTCTCTGTCCGTCCGTCTCAGCCCGCCTGTCTTCGACCGTCTGTCTCAGACCGTCTGTATCAGACCGCTGTTTCTGTCCGTCTGTCTCAGCCCGCCAGTCTCCGACCGTCTGTCTCAGACCGTCTGTATCAGACCGCTGTCTCTGTCCGTCTGTCTCAGTCCGCCTGTTTTCGACCGTCTGTCTCAGACCGTTGGTCTTACCCCGTCAGTCTCAGCCCGCCTGTCTCTGTCCGTCCGTCTCAGACCGTCTGTCTCAGATCGTCTGTCTCAGCCCGCCTGTCTCTGTCCGTCTGTCTCAGCCCGCCTGTCTCCGACCGTCTGTCTCAGACCGCTGTCTCTGTCCGTCTGTCTCAGCCCGCCTGTTTTCGACCGTCTGTCTCAGACCGTTGGTCTTACCCCGTCAGTCTCAGCCCGCCTGTCTCTGTCCGTCCGTCTCAGACCGTCTGTCTCAGATCGTCTGTCTCAGCCCGCCTGTCTCTGTCCGTCTGTCTCAGCCCGCCTGTCTCCGACCGTCTGTCTCAGACCGCTGTCTCTGTCCGTCTGTCTCAGCCCGCCAGTCTCCGACCGTCTGTATCAGACCGCTGTCTCTGTCCGTCTGTCTCAGCCCGCCAGTCTCCGACCGTCTGTCTCAGACCGTCTGTATCAGACCGCTGTTTCTGTCCGTCTGTCTCAGGCCGCCAGTCTCCGACCGTCTGTATCAGACCGCTGTCTCTGTCCGTCTGTCTCAGTCCGCCTGTCTTCGACCGTCTGTCTCAGACCGTTGGTCTTACCCCGTCAGTCTCAGCCCGCCTGTCTCTGTCCGTCTGTCTCAGACCGTCTGTATCAGACCGCTGTCTCTGTCCGTCTGTCTCAGTCCGCCTGTCTTCGACCGTCTGTCTCAGACCGTTGGTCTTACCCCGTCAGTCTCAGCCCGCCTGTCTCTGTCCGTCTGTCTCAGACCGTCTGTATCAGACCGCTGTCTCTGTCCGTCTGTCTCAGCCCGCCAGTCTCCGACCGTCTGTCTCAGACCGTCTGTATCAGACCGCTGTTTCTGTCCGTCTGTCCCAGCCCGCCTGTCTCCTACAGTCTGTCTCAGACCGTCTGTCTCCGACCGTCTGTCTCAGCCCGCCTGTCTCTGTCCGTCTGTCTCAGCCCTCCTGTCTCGAACCGTCTGTCTCAGACCGTCTGTCTCAGCCCGCCTGTCTCTGTCCGTCTGTCTCAGCCCGCCTGTCTCCGACCGTCTGTCTCAGACCCTCTGCATCAGACGCTGTCTTTGTCCGTCTGTCTCAGCCCGCCTGTCTCTGTCCGTCTGTCTCAGCCCGCCTGTCTCCGACCGTCTGTCTCAGACCGTCTGTATCAGACCGCTGTCTCTGTCCGTCTGTCTCAGCCCGCCAGTCTCCGACCGTCTGTCTCAGACCGTCTGTATCAGACCGCTGTCTCTGTCCGTCTGTCTCAGCCCGCCTGTCTTCGACCGTCTGTCTCAGACCGTTGGTCTTACCCCGTCAGTCTCAGCCCGCCTGTTTCTGTCCGTCTGTCTCAGCCCGCCAGTCTCCGACCGTCTGTCTCAGACCGTCTGTATCAGACCGCTGTCTCTGTCCGTCTGTCTCAGTCCGCCTGTTTTCGACCGTCTGTCTCAGACCGTTGGTCTTACCCCGTCAGTCTCAGCCCGCCTGTCTCTGTCCGTCCGTCTCAGACCGTCTGTCTCAGATCGTCTGTCTCAGCCCGCCTGTCTCTGTCCGTCTGTCTCAGCCCGCCAGTCTCCGACCGTCTGTATCAGACCGCTGTCTCTGTCCGTCTGTCTCAGCCCGCCAGTCTCCGACCGTCTGTCTCAGACCGTCTGTATCAGACCGCTGTCTCTGTCCGTCTGTCTCAGCCCGCCTGTCTTCGACCGTCTGTCTCAGCCCGCCTGTCTTCGACCGTCTGTCTCAGCCCGCCTGTCTTCGACCGTCTGTCTCAGACCGTTGGTCTTACCCCGTCAGTCTCAGCCCGCCTGTCGCTGTCCGTCCGTCTCAGACCGTCAGTCTCAGACCGTCTGTCTCAGACCGTCTGTCTCAGACCGTCTGCCTCCGTCCGTCTATCTCAGACCGTCTGTATCAGACCGCTGTCTCTGTTCGTCTGTCTCAGCCCGCCTGTCTCCGACCGTCTGTCTCAGACCGTCTGTATCAGACCGCTGTTTCTGTCCGTCTGTCTCAGGCCGCCAGTCTCCGACCGTCTGTATCAGACCGCTGTCTCTGTCCGTCTGTCTCAGTCCGCCTGTCTTCGACCGTCTGTCTCAGACCGTTGGTCTTACCCCGTCAGTCTCAGCCCGCCTGTCTCTGTCCGTCTGTCTCAGACCGTCTGTATCAGACCGCTGTCTTTGTCCGTCTGTCTCAGCCCGCCTGTCTCTGTCCGTCTGTCTCAGCCCGCCTGTCTCCGACCGTCTGTCTCAGACCGTCTGTCTCAGACCGTCTGTATCAGACCGCTGTCTCTGTCCGTCTGTCTCAGTCCGCCTGTTTTCGACCGTCTGTCTCAGACCGTTGGTCTTACCCCGTCAGTCTCAGCCCGCCTGTCTCTGTCCGTCCGTCTCAGACCGTCTGTCTCAGATCGTCTGTCTCAGCCCGCCTGTCTCTGTCCGTCTGTCTCAGCCCGCCTGTCTCCGACCGTCTGTCTCAGACCGCTGTCTCTGTCCGTCTGTCTCAGCCCGCCTGTTTTCGACCGTCTGTCTCAGACCGTTGGTCTTACCCCGTCAGTCTCAGCCCGCCTGTCTCTGTCCGTCCGTCTCAGACCGTCTGTCTCAGATCGTCTGTCTCAGCCCGCCTGTCTCTGTCCGTCTGTCTCAGCCCGCCTGTCTCCGACCGTCTGTCTCAGACCGCTGTCTCTGTCCGTCTGTCTCAGCCCGCCAGTCTCCGACCGTCTGTATCAGACCGCTGTCTCTGTCCGTCTGTCTCAGCCCGCCAGTCTCCGACCGTCTGTCTCAGACCGTCTGTATCAGACCGCTGTTTCTGTCCGTCTGTCTCAGGCCGCCAGTCTCCGACCGTCTGTATCAGACCGCTGTCTCTGTCCGTCTGTCTCAGTCCGCCTGTCTTCGACCGTCTGTCTCAGACCGTTGGTCTTACCCCGTCAGTCTCAGCCCGCCTGTCTCTGTCCGTCTGTCTCAGACCGTCTGTATCAGACCGCTGTCTCTGTCCGTCTGTCTCAGTCCGCCTGTCTTCGACCGTCTGTCTCAGACCGTTGGTCTTACCCCGTCAGTCTCAGCCCGCCTGTCTCTGTCCGTCTGTCTCAGACCGTCTGTATCAGACCGCTGTCTCTGTCCGTCTGTCTCAGCCCGCCAGTCTCCGACCGTCTGTCTCAGACCGTCTGTATCAGACCGCTGTTTCTGTCCGTCTGTCCCAGCCCGCCTGTCTCCTACAGTCTGTCTCAGACCGTCTGTCTCCGACCGTCTGTCTCAGCCCGCCTGTCTCTGTCCGTCTGTCTCAGCCCTCCTGTCTCGAACCGTCTGTCTCAGACCGTCTGTCTCAGCCCGCCTGTCTCTGTCCGTCTGTCTCAGCCCGCCTGTCTCCGACCGTCTGTCTCAGACCCTCTGCATCAGACGCTGTCTTTGTCCGTCTGTCTCAGCCCGCCTGTCTCTGTCCGTCTGTCTCAGCCCGCCTGTCTCCGACCGTCTGTCTCAGACCGTCTGTATCAGACCGCTGTCTCTGTCCGTCTGTCTCAGCCCGCCAGTCTCCGACCGTCTGTCTCAGACCGTCTGTATCAGACCGCTGTCTCTGTCCGTCTGTCTCAGCCCGCCTGTCTTCGACCGTCTGTCTCAGACCGTTGGTCTTACCCCGTCAGTCTCAGCCCGCCTGTTTCTGTCCGTCTGTCTCAGCCCGCCAGTCTCCGACCGTCTGTCTCAGACCGTCTGTATCAGACCGCTGTCTCTGTCCGTCTGTCTCAGTCCGCCTGTTTTCGACCGTCTGTCTCAGACCGTTGGTCTTACCCCGTCAGTCTCAGCCCGCCTGTCTCTGTCCGTCCGTCTCAGACCGTCTGTCTCAGATCGTCTGTCTCAGCCCGCCTGTCTCTGTCCGTCTGTCTCAGCCCGCCAGTCTCCGACCGTCTGTATCAGACCGCTGTCTCTGTCCGTCTGTCTCAGCCCGCCAGTCTCCGACCGTCTGTATCAGACCGCTGTCTCTGTCCGTCTGTCTCAGCCCGCCTGTCTTCGACCGTCTGTCTCAGCCCGCCTGTCTTCGACCGTCTGTCTCAGCCCGCCTGTCTTCGACCGTCTGTCTCAGACCGTTGGTCTTACCCCGTCAGTCTCAGCCCGCCTGTCGCTGTCCGTCCGTCTCAGACCGTCAGTCTCAGACCGTCTGTCTCAGACCGTCTGTCTCAGACCGTCTGCCTCCGTCCGTCTATCTCAGACCGTCTGTATCAGACCGCTGTCTCTGTTCGTCTGTCTCAGCCCGCCTGTCTCCGACCGTCTGTCTCAGACCGTCTGTATCAGACCGCTGTTTCTGTCCGTCTGTCTCAGGCCGCCAGTCTCCGACCGTCTGTATCAGACCGCTGTCTCTGTCCGTCTGTCTCAGTCCGCCTGTCTTCGACCGTCTGTCTCAGACCGTTGGTCTTACCCCGTCAGTCTCAGCCCGCCTGTCTCTGTCCGTCTGTCTCAGACCGTCTGTATCAGACCGCTGTCTTTGTCCGTCTGTCTCAGCCCGCCTGTCTCTGTCCGTCTGTCTCAGCCCGCCTGTCTCCGACCGTCTGTCTCAGACCGTCTGTCTCAGACCGTCTGTATCAGACCGCTGTCTCTGTCCGTCTGTCTCAGCCCGCCAGTCTCCGACCGTCTGTCTCAGACCGTCTGTATCAGACCGCTGTCTCTGTCCGTCTGTCTCAGCCCGCCTGTCGCCGCCCGTCTGTCTCAGACCGTCTGTCAAAGAACGTGTGTCTCAGACCGTCTGTCTCAGACCGCCTATATCAGACCGTCTTTCTCAGACCGCCTGTCTCAGTCCGTCTGTCTCAGACCGTCTGTCAAGGAACGTGTGTGTCAGACAGCTTGTCTCAGACCGTCTGTGTCACACCGTCTGTCAAAGAACGTGTGTGTCAGACAGCCTGTCTCAGACCGTCTGTCTCAGACCGTCTGTCTCAGACCGTCTGTCTCAGACCGCCTGTCTCAGACCGTCTGTCTCAGACCGTCTGTCTCAGACCGTCTGTATCAGACCGCTGTCTTTGTCCGTCTGTCTCAGCCCGCCTGTCTCTGTCCGTCTGTCTCAGCCCGCCTGTCTCCGACCGTCTGTCTCAGACCGTCTGTCTCAGACCGTCTGTATCAGACCGCTGTCTCTGTCCGTCTGTCTCAGCCCGCCAGTCTCCGACCGTCTGTCTCAGACCGTCTGTATCAGACCGCTGTCTCTGTCCGTCTGTCTCAGCCCGCCTGTCGCCGCCCGTCTGTCTCAGACCGTCTGTCAAAGAACGTGTGTGTCAGACAGCCTGTCTCAGACCGTCTGTCTCAGAACGTCTGTCTCAGACCGTCTGTCTCAGACCGCCTATATCAGACCGTCTTTCTCAGACCGCCTGTCTCTGTCCGTCTGTCTCAGCCCGCCTGTCTCCGACCGTCTGTCTCAGACCGTCTGTCTCAGACCGTCTGTATCAGACCGCTGTCTCTGTCCGTCTGTCTCAGCCCGCCAGTCTCCGACCGTCTGTCTCAGACCGTCTGTATCAGACCGCTGTCTCTGTCCGTCTGTCTCAGCCCGCCTGTCGCCGCCCGTCTGTCTCAGACCGTCTGTCAAAGAACGTGTGTGTCAGACAGCCTGTCTCAGACCGTCTGTCTCAGAACGTCTGTCTTCGACCGTCTGTCTCAGACCGTTTGTATCAGACCGCTGTCTTTGTCCGTCTGTCTCAGCCCGCCTGTCTCTGTCCGTCTGTCTCAGCCCGCCTGTCTCCGACCGTCTGTCTCAGATCGTCTGTCTCAGACCGTTGGTCTTACCCCGTCAGTCTCAGCCCGCCTGTCTCTTTCCGTCGGTCTCAGACCGCCTGTCTCCGCCCGTCTGTCTCAGACCGTCTGTATCAGACCGCTGTCTCAGACCGTTGTCTCTGACCGTCTGTCTCAGCGCGCCTGTCTCAGACCGTATGTCTCAGACCGTCTGTCTCGGACCGTCTGTCTCAGACCGTCTGTCTCAGACCGTTGGTCTTACCCCGTCAGTCTCAGCCCGCCTGTCTCTGTCCGTCCGTCTCAGACCGCCTGTCTCTGTCCGTCTGTCTCAGCCCGCCTGTCTCTGTCCGTCTGTCTCATCCCGCCTGTCTCCGACCGTCTGTCTCAGACCGTCTGCCTCCGTCCGTCTATCTCAGACCGCTGTCTCTGTCCGTCTGTCTCAGCCCGCCTGTCTCCGCCCTTCTGTCTCCGACCGTCTGTCTCAGACCGTCTGTCTCTGTCCGTCTGTCTCAGCCCGCCTGTCTCCGCCCGTCTGTCTCAGACCGTCTGTATCAGACCGCTGTCTTTGTCCGTCTGTCTCAGCCCGCCTGTCTCAGACCGTCTGTCTCGGACCGTCTGTCTCCGACCGTCTGTCTCAGACCGTTGGTCTTACCCCGTCAGTCTCAGCCCGCCTGTCTCTGTCCGTCCGTCTCAGACCGCCTGTCTCTGTCCGTCTGTCTCAGCCCGCCTGTCTCCGACCGTCTGTCTCAGACCGTCTGTATCAGACCGCTGTCTCTGTCCGTCTGTCTCAGCCCGCCAGTCTCCGACCGTCTGTATCAGACCGCTGTCTCTGTCCGTCTGTCTCAGCCCGCCAGTCTCCGACCGTCTATCTCAGACCGTCTGTATCAGACCGCTGTCTCAGACCGTTGGTCTTACCCCGTCAGTCTCAGCCCGCCTGTCTCTGTCCGTCCGTCTCAGACCGTCAGTCTCAGACCGTCTGTCTCAGACCGTCTGTCTCAGACCGTCTGCCTCCGTCCGTCTATCTCAGACCGCTGCCTCTGTCCGTCTGCCTCAGCCCGCCTGTCTCCGACCGTCTGTCTCAGACCGTCTGACTCGGTCCGTCTGTCTCAGATCGTCTGTCTCAGACTGTTGTCTCTGTCCGTCTGTCTCAGCCCGCCTGTCTCTGTCCGTCTGTCTCATCCCGCCTGTCTCCGACCGTCTGTCTCAGACCGTCTGCCTCCGTCCGTCTATCTCAGACCGCTGTCTCTGTCCGTCTGTCTCAGCCCGCCTGTCTCCGCCCTTCTGTCTCCGACCGTCTGTCTCAGACCGTCTGTCTCAGCCCGCCTGTCTCTGTCCGTCTGTCTCAGCCCTCCTGTCTCGAACCGTCTGTCTCAGACCGTCTGTATCAGACCGCTGTCTCTGTCCGTCTGTCTCAGCCCGCCTGTATCCTACAGTCTGTCTCAGACCGTCTGTCTCAGACCGTCTGTGTCAGACCGTCTGTCTCAGACCGTCTGTCTCAGATCGTCTGTCTCAGCCCGCCTGTCTCTGTCCGTCTGTCTCAGCCCGCCTGTCTCCGACCGTCTGTCTCAGACCCTCTGCATCAGACCGCTGTCTTTGTCCGTCTGTCTCAGCCCGCCTGTCTCTGTCCGTCTGTCTCAGCACGCCTGTCTCCGACCGTCTGTCTCAGACCGTCTGTATCAGACCGCTGTTTCTGTCCGTCTGTCTCAGGCCGCCAGTCTCCGACCGTCTGTCTCAGACCGTCTGTATCAGACCGCTGTCTCTGTCCGTCTGTCTCAGTCCGCCTGTCTTCGACCGTCTGTCTCAGACCGTTGGTCTTACCCCGTCAGTCTCAGCCCGCCTGTCTCTGTCCGTCTGTCTCAGACCGTCTGTATCAGACCGCTGTCTCTGTCCGTCTGTCTCAGCCCGCCTGTCTGCGACCGTCTGTCTCAGACCGTCTGTATCAGACCGTCTGTCTCAGTCCGTCTGTCTCAGACCGCTGTCTCAGACCGTCTGTCTCAGACCGTCTGTCTCAGACCGTCTGTCTCAGACCGTCTGTCTCAGACCGTCTGTCTCAGACCGTCTGCCTCCGTCCGTCTATCTCAGACCGCTGTCTCTGTCCGTCTGCCTCAGCCCACCTGTCTCCTACCGTGTGTCTTAGACCGTCTGTCTCAGACCGTCTGTCTCGGTCCGTCTGTCTCAGATCGTCTGTCTCAGACTGTTGTCTCTGTCCGTCTGTCCCAGCCCGCCTGTCTCCTACAGTCTGTCTCAGACCGTCTGTCTCCGACCGTCTGTCTCAGCCCGCCTGTCTCTGTCCGTCTGTCTCAGCCCTCCTGTCTCGAACCGTCTGTCTCAGACCGTCTGTATCAGACCGCTGTCTCTGTCCGTCTGTCTCAGCCTGCCTGTCTCCTACAGTCTGTGTCAGACCGTCTGTCTCAGACCGTCTGTCTCAGACCGTCTGTCTGAGATCGTCTGTCTCAGACCGTCTATCTCTGTCCGTCTGTCTCAGATCGTCTGTCTCAGCCCGCCTGTCTCTGTCCGTCTGTCTCAGCCCGCCTGTCTCCGACCGTCTGTCTCAGACGCTCTGCATCAGACCGCTGTCTTTGTCCGTCTGTCTCAGCCCGCCTGTCTCTGTCCGTCTGTCTCAGCACGCCTGTCTTCGACCGTCTGTCTCCGACCGTCTGTATCAGACCGCGGTCTCTGTCCGTCTGTCTCAGCCCGCCTGTCTTCGACCGTCTGTCTCCCGACCGTTGGTCTTACCCCGTCAGTCTCAGCCCGCCTGTCTCTGTCCGTCCGTCTCTGTCCGTCCGTCTCAGCCCGCCTGTCTTCGACCGTCTGTCTCAGACCGTCTGTATCAGACCGCTGTTTCTGTCCGTCTGTCTCAGCCCGCCAGTCTCCGACCGTCTGTCTCAGACCGTCTGTATCAGACCGCTGTCTCTGTCCGTCTGTCTCAGTCCGCCTGTTTTCGACCGTCTGTCTCAGACCGTTGGTCTTACCCCGTCAGTCTCAGCCCGCCTGTCTCTGTCCGTCCGTCTCAGACCGTCTGTCTCAGATCGTCTGTCTCAGCCCGCCTGTCTCTGTCCGTCTGTCTCAGCCCGCCTGTCTCCGACCGTCTGTCTCAGACCGCTGTCTCTGTCCGTCTGTCTCAGCCCGCCTGTTTTCGACCGTCTGTCTCAGACCGTTGGTCTTACCCCGTCAGTCTCAGCCCGCCTGTCTCTGTCCGTCCGTCTCAGACCGTCTGTCTCAGATCGTCTGTCTCAGCCCGCCTGTCTCTGTCCGTCTGTCTCAGCCCGCCTGTCTCCGACCGTCTGTCTCAGACCGCTGTCTCTGTCCGTCTGTCTCAGCCCGCCAGTCTCCGACCGTCTGTATCAGACCGCTGTCTCTGTCCGTCTGTCTCAGCCCGCCAGTCTCCGACCGTCTGTCTCAGACCGTCTGTATCAGACCGCTGTTTCTGTCCGTCTGTCTCAGGCCGCCAGTCTCCGACCGTCTGTATCAGACCGCTGTCTCTGTCCGTCTGTCTCAGTCCGCCTGTCTTCGACCGTCTGTCTCAGACCGTTGGTCTTACCCCGTCAGTCTCAGCCCGCCTGTCTCTGTCCGTCTGTCTCAGACCGTCTGTATCAGACCGCTGTCTCTGTCCGTCTGTCTCAGTCCGCCTGTCTTCGACCGTCTGTCTCAGACCGTTGGTCTTACCCCGTCAGTCTCAGCCCGCCTGTCTCTGTCCGTCTGTCTCAGACCGTCTGTATCAGACCGCTGTCTCTGTCCGTCTGTCTCAGCCCGCCAGTCTCCGACCGTCTGTCTCAGACCGTCTGTATCAGACCGCTGTTTCTGTCCGTCTGTCCCAGCCCGCCTGTCTCCTACAGTCTGTCTCAGACCGTCTGTCTCCGACCGTCTGTCTCAGCCCGCCTGTCTCTGTCCGTCTGTCTCAGCCCTCCTGTCTCGAACCGTCTGTCTCAGACCGTCTGTCTCAGCCCGCCTGTCTCTGTCCGTCTGTCTCAGCCCGCCTGTCTCCGACCGTCTGTCTCAGACCCTCTGCATCAGACGCTGTCTTTGTCCGTCTGTCTCAGCCCGCCTGTCTCTGTCCGTCTGTCTCAGCCCGCCTGTCTCCGACCGTCTGTCTCAGACCGTCTGTATCAGACCGCTGTCTCTGTCCGTCTGTCTCAGCCCGCCAGTCTCCGACCGTCTGTCTCAGACCGTCTGTATCAGACCGCTGTCTCTGTCCGTCTGTCTCAGCCCGCCTGTCTTCGACCGTCTGTCTCAGACCGTTGGTCTTACCCCGTCAGTCTCAGCCCGCCTGTTTCTGTCCGTCTGTCTCAGCCCGCCAGTCTCCGACCGTCTGTCTCAGACCGTCTGTATCAGACCGCTGTCTCTGTCCGTCTGTCTCAGTCCGCCTGTTTTCGACCGTCTGTCTCAGACCGTTGGTCTTACCCCGTCAGTCTCAGCCCGCCTGTCTCTGTCCGTCCGTCTCAGACCGTCTGTCTCAGATCGTCTGTCTCAGCCCGCCTGTCTCTGTCCGTCTGTCTCAGCCCGCCAGTCTCCGACCGTCTGTATCAGACCGCTGTCTCTGTCCGTCTGTCTCAGCCCGCCAGTCTCCGACCGTCTGTCTCAGACCGTCTGTATCAGACCGCTGTCTCTGTCCGTCTGTCTCAGCCCGCCTGTCTTCGACCGTCTGTCTCAGCCCGCCTGTCTTCGACCGTCTGTCTCAGCCCGCCTGTCTTCGACCGTCTGTCTCAGACCGTTGGTCTTACCCCGTCAGTCTCAGCCCGCCTGTCGCTGTCCGTCCGTCTCAGACCGTCAGTCTCAGACCGTCTGTCTCAGACCGTCTGTCTCAGACCGTCTGCCTCCGTCCGTCTATCTCAGACCGTCTGTATCAGACCGCTGTCTCTGTTCGTCTGTCTCAGCCCGCCTGTCTCCGACCGTCTGTCTCAGACCGTCTGTATCAGACCGCTGTTTCTGTCCGTCTGTCTCAGGCCGCCAGTCTCCGACCGTCTGTATCAGACCGCTGTCTCTGTCCGTCTGTCTCAGTCCGCCTGTCTTCGACCGTCTGTCTCAGACCGTTGGTCTTACCCCGTCAGTCTCAGCCCGCCTGTCTCTGTCCGTCTGTCTCAGACCGTCTGTATCAGACCGCTGTCTTTGTCCGTCTGTCTCAGCCCGCCTGTCTCTGTCCGTCTGTCTCAGCCCGCCTGTCTCCGACCGTCTGTCTCAGACCGTCTGTCTCAGACCGTCTGTATCAGACCGCTGTCTCTGTCCGTCTGTCTCAGTCCGCCTGTTTTCGACCGTCTGTCTCAGACCGTTGGTCTTACCCCGTCAGTCTCAGCCCGCCTGTCTCTGTCCGTCCGTCTCAGACCGTCTGTCTCAGATCGTCTGTCTCAGCCCGCCTGTCTCTGTCCGTCTGTCTCAGCCCGCCTGTCTCCGACCGTCTGTCTCAGACCGCTGTCTCTGTCCGTCTGTCTCAGCCCGCCTGTTTTCGACCGTCTGTCTCAGACCGTTGGTCTTACCCCGTCAGTCTCAGCCCGCCTGTCTCTGTCCGTCCGTCTCAGACCGTCTGTCTCAGATCGTCTGTCTCAGCCCGCCTGTCTCTGTCCGTCTGTCTCAGCCCGCCTGTCTCCGACCGTCTGTCTCAGACCGCTGTCTCTGTCCGTCTGTCTCAGCCCGCCAGTCTCCGACCGTCTGTATCAGACCGCTGTCTCTGTCCGTCTGTCTCAGCCCGCCAGTCTCCGACCGTCTGTCTCAGACCGTCTGTATCAGACCGCTGTTTCTGTCCGTCTGTCTCAGGCCGCCAGTCTCCGACCGTCTGTATCAGACCGCTGTCTCTGTCCGTCTGTCTCAGTCCGCCTGTCTTCGACCGTCTGTCTCAGACCGTTGGTCTTACCCCGTCAGTCTCAGCCCGCCTGTCTCTGTCCGTCTGTCTCAGACCGTCTGTATCAGACCGCTGTCTCTGTCCGTCTGTCTCAGTCCGCCTGTCTTCGACCGTCTGTCTCAGACCGTTGGTCTTACCCCGTCAGTCTCAGCCCGCCTGTCTCTGTCCGTCTGTCTCAGACCGTCTGTATCAGACCGCTGTCTCTGTCCGTCTGTCTCAGCCCGCCAGTCTCCGACCGTCTGTCTCAGACCGTCTGTATCAGACCGCTGTTTCTGTCCGTCTGTCCCAGCCCGCCTGTCTCCTACAGTCTGTCTCAGACCGTCTGTCTCCGACCGTCTGTCTCAGCCCGCCTGTCTCTGTCCGTCTGTCTCAGCCCTCCTGTCTCGAACCGTCTGTCTCAGACCGTCTGTCTCAGCCCGCCTGTCTCTGTCCGTCTGTCTCAGCCCGCCTGTCTCCGACCGTCTGTCTCAGACCCTCTGCATCAGACGCTGTCTTTGTCCGTCTGTCTCAGCCCGCCTGTCTCTGTCCGTCTGTCTCAGCCCGCCTGTCTCCGACCGTCTGTCTCAGACCGTCTGTATCAGACCGCTGTCTCTGTCCGTCTGTCTCAGCCCGCCAGTCTCCGACCGTCTGTCTCAGACCGTCTGTATCAGACCGCTGTCTCTGTCCGTCTGTCTCAGCCCGCCTGTCTTCGACCGTCTGTCTCAGACCGTTGGTCTTACCCCGTCAGTCTCAGCCCGCCTGTTTCTGTCCGTCTGTCTCAGCCCGCCAGTCTCCGACCGTCTGTCTCAGACCGTCTGTATCAGACCGCTGTCTCTGTCCGTCTGTCTCAGTCCGCCTGTTTTCGACCGTCTGTCTCAGACCGTTGGTCTTACCCCGTCAGTCTCAGCCCGCCTGTCTCTGTCCGTCCGTCTCAGACCGTCTGTCTCAGATCGTCTGTCTCAGCCCGCCTGTCTCTGTCCGTCTGTCTCAGCCCGCCAGTCTCCGACCGTCTGTATCAGACCGCTGTCTCTGTCCGTCTGTCTCAGCCCGCCAGTCTCCGACCGTCTGTCTCAGACCGTCTGTATCAGACCGCTGTCTCTGTCCGTCTGTCTCAGCCCGCCTGTCTTCGACCGTCTGTCTCAGCCCGCCTGTCTTCGACCGTCTGTCTCAGCCCGCCTGTCTTCGACCGTCTGTCTCAGACCGTTGGTCTTACCCCGTCAGTCTCAGCCCGCCTGTCGCTGTCCGTCCGTCTCAGACCGTCAGTCTCAGACCGTCTGTCTCAGACCGTCTGTCTCAGACCGTCTGCCTCCGTCCGTCTATCTCAGACCGTCTGTATCAGACCGCTGTCTCTGTTCGTCTGTCTCAGCCCGCCTGTCTCCGACCGTCTGTCTCAGACCGTCTGTATCAGACCGCTGTTTCTGTCCGTCTGTCTCAGGCCGCCAGTCTCCGACCGTCTGTATCAGACCGCTGTCTCTGTCCGTCTGTCTCAGTCCGCCTGTCTTCGACCGTCTGTCTCAGACCGTTGGTCTTACCCCGTCAGTCTCAGCCCGCCTGTCTCTGTCCGTCTGTCTCAGACCGTCTGTATCAGACCGCTGTCTTTGTCCGTCTGTCTCAGCCCGCCTGTCTCTGTCCGTCTGTCTCAGCCCGCCTGTCTCCGACCGTCTGTCTCAGACCGTCTGTCTCAGACCGTCTGTATCAGACCGCTGTCTCTGTCCGTCTGTCTCAGCCCGCCAGTCTCCGACCGTCTGTCTCAGACCGTCTGTATCAGACCGCTGTCTCTGTCCGTCTGTCTCAGCCCGCCTGTCGCCGCCCGTCTGTCTCAGACCGTCTGTCAAAGAACGTGTGTCTCAGACCGTCTGTCTCAGACCGCCTATATCAGACCGTCTTTCTCAGACCGCCTGTCTCAGTCCGTCTGTCTCAGACCGTCTGTCAAGGAACGTGTGTGTCAGACAGCTTGTCTCAGACCGTCTGTGTCACACCGTCTGTCAAAGAACGTGTGTGTCAGACAGCCTGTCTCAGACCGTCTGTCTCAGACCGTCTGTCTCAGACCGTCTGTCTCAGACCGCCTGTCTCAGACCGTCTGTCTCAGACCGTCTGTCTCAGACCGTCTGTATCAGACCGCTGTCTTTGTCCGTCTGTCTCAGCCCGCCTGTCTCTGTCCGTCTGTCTCAGCCCGCCTGTCTCCGACCGTCTGTCTCAGACCGTCTGTCTCAGACCGTCTGTATCAGACCGCTGTCTCTGTCCGTCTGTCTCAGCCCGCCAGTCTCCGACCGTCTGTCTCAGACCGTCTGTATCAGACCGCTGTCTCTGTCCGTCTGTCTCAGCCCGCCTGTCGCCGCCCGTCTGTCTCAGACCGTCTGTCAAAGAACGTGTGTGTCAGACAGCCTGTCTCAGACCGTCTGTCTCAGAACGTCTGTCTCAGACCGTCTGTCTCAGACCGCCTATATCAGACCGTCTTTCTCAGACCGCCTGTCTCAGTCCGTCTGTCTCAGACCGTCTGTCAAGGAACGTGTGTGTCAGACAGCTTGTCTCAGACCGTCTGTGTCACACCGTCTGTCAAAGAACGTGTGTGTCAGACAGCCTGTCTCAGACCGTCTGTCTCAGACCGTCTGTCTCAGACCGTCTGTCTCAGACCGTCTGTCTCAGACCGCCTGTCTCAGACCGTCTGTCTCAGACCGTCTGTCTCAGACCGTCTGTCTCAGACCGTCTGCCTCCGTCCGTCTATCTCAGACCGCTGTCTCTGTCCGTCTGCCTCAGCCCACCTGTCTCCGACCGTGTGTCTCAGACCGTCTGTCTCAGACCGTCCGTCTCGGTCCGTCTGTCTCAGATCGTCTGTCTCAGACTGTTGTCTCTGTCCGTCTGTCCCATCCCGCCTGTCTCCTACAGTCTGTCTCAGACCGTCTGTCTCAGACCGTCTGTGTCAGACCGTCTGTCTCAGACCGTCTGTCTCAGACCGTCTGTCTCAGACCGTCTGTCTCAGACCGTCTGTCTCAGACCGCCTGTCTCAGATCGTCTGTCTCAGACCGTCTATCTCTGTCCGTCTGTCTCAGATCGTCTGTCTCAGCCCGCCTGTCTCTGTCCGTCTGTCTCAGCACGCCTGTCTCCGACCGTCTGTCTCAGACCCTCTGTATCAGACCGCTGTCTTTGTCCGTCTGTCTCAGCCCGCCTGTCTCTGTCCGTCTGTCTCAGCCCGCCTGTCTCCGACCGTCTGTCTCAGACCGTCTGTATCAGACCGCTGTCTCTGTCCGTCTGTCTCAGCCCGCCTGTCTCCGACCGTCTGTCTCAGACCGTCTGTATCAGACCGCTGTCTCCGTCAGTCTGTCTCAGCCCGCCTGTCCTCGACCGTCTGTCTCAGACCGTCTGTATCAGACCGCTGTCTTTGTCCGTCTGTCTCAGCCCGCTTGTCTCTGTCCGTCTGCCTCAGCCCACCTGTCTCCTACCGTGTGTCTCAGACCGTCTGTCTCAGACCGTCTGTCTCGGTCCGTCTGTCTCAGATCGTCTGTCTCAGACTGTTGTCTCTGTCCGTCTGTCCCAGCCCGCCTGTCTGCTACAGTCTGTCTCAGACCGTCTGTCTCAGACCGTCTGTCTCAGACCGTCTGTCTCAGACCGTCTGTCTCAGACCGCCTATATCAGACCGTCTTTCTCAGACCGCCTGTCTCAGTCCGTCTGTCTCAGACCGTCTGTCAAGGAACGTGTGTGTCAGACAGCTTGTCTCAGACCGTCTGTCTCACACCGTCTGTCAAAGAACGTGTGTGTCAGACAGCCTGTCTCAGACCGTCTGTCTCAGACCGTCTGTCTCAGACCGTCTGTCTCATACCGCCTGTCTCAGACCGTCTGTCTCAGACCGTCTGTCTCAGACCGTCTGTCTCAGACCGTCTGCCTCCGTCCGTCTATCTCAGACCGCTGTCTCTGTTCGTCTGCCTCAGCCCACCTGTCTCCGACCGTGTGTCTCAGACCGTCTGTCTCAGACCGTCCGTCTCGGTCCGTCTGTCTCAGATCGTCTGTCTCAGACTGTTGTCTCTGTCCGTCTGTCCCAGCCCGCCTGTCTCCTACAGTCTGTCTCAGACCGTCTGTCTCAGACCGTCTGTATCAGACCGTCTGTCTCAGACCGTCTGTCTCAGACCGTCTGTCTCAGACCGTCTGTCTCAGACCGTCTGTCTCAGACCGTCTGTCTCAGACCGTCTGTCTCAGATCGTCTGTCTCAGACCGTCTATCTCTGTCCGTCTGTCTCAGATCGTCTGTCTCAGCCCGCCTGTCTCTGTCCGTCTGTCTCAGCACGCCTGTCTCCGACCGTCTGTCTCAGACCCTCTGTATCAGACCGCTGTATTTGTCCGTCTGTCTCAGCCCGCCTGTCTCTGTCCGTCTGTCTCAGCCCGCCTGTCTCCGACCGTCTGTCTCAGACCGTCTGTATCAGACCGCTGTCTCTGTCCGTCTGTCTCGGCCCGCCTGTCTCCGACCGTCTGTCTCAGACCGTCTGTATCAGACCGCTGTCTCCGTCAGTCTGTCTCAGCCCGCCTGTCCTCGACCGTCTGTATCAGACCGCTGTCTTTGTCCGTCTGTCTCAGCCCGCTTGTCTCTGTCCGTCTGCCTCAGCCCACCTGTCTCCTACCGTGTGTCTCAGACCGTCTGTCTCAGACCGTCTGTCTCAGACCGTCTGTCTCAGACCGTCTGTCTCAGACCGTCTGTCTCAGACCGTCTGTCTCAGACCGTCTGCCTCCGTCCGTCTATCTCAGACCGCTGTCTCTGTCCGTCTGTCTCAGCCCGCCTGTCTCCGTCCGTCTGCCTCAGACCGTCTGTCTCGGACCGTCTGCCGCGGACCGTCTGTCTTGTACCGTCTGTCTCAGACCGTCTGTCTCAGATCGTCTGTCTCAGACCGTTGGTCTTACCCCGTCAGTCTCAGCCCGCCTGTATCTGTCCGTCGGTCTCAGACCGTCTGTCTCAGACCGTCTGCCTCAGACCGTCTGTCTCAAACCGTCTGCCTCAGACCGTCTGTCTCAGACCGTCTGCCTCAGACCGTCTGTCTCAGACCGTCTGCCTCCGTCCGTCTGTCTCAGCCCGCCTGTCGCCGCCCGTCTGTCTCAGACCGTCTGTCAAAGAACGTGTGTGTCAGACAGCCTGTCTCAGACCGTCTGTCTCACACCGTCTGTCAAAGAACGTGTGTGTCAGACAGCCTGTCTCAGACCGTCTGTCTCAGACCGTCTGTCTCAGACCGTCTGTCCTCGACCGTCTGTCTCAGACCGTCTGTATCAGACCGCTGTCTTTGTCCGTCTGTCTCAGCCCGCCTGTCTCTGTCCGTCTGTTTCAGCCCGCCTGTCTCCGACCGTCTGTATCAGACCGCTGTCTCTATCCGTCTGTCTCAGCCCGCCTGTCTTCGACCGTCTGTCTCAGACCGTTGGTCTTACCCCGTCAGTCTCAGCCCGCCTGTCTCTGTCCGTCCGTCTCAGACCGTCAGTCTCAGACCGTCTGTCTCAGACCGTCTGTCTCAGACCGTCTGTCTCAGACCGTCTGTCTCAGACCGTCTGTCTCAGACCGTCTGCCTCCGTCCGTCTATCTCAGACCGCTGTCTCTGTCCGTCTGTCTCAGCCCGCCTGTCTCCGTCCGTCTGTCTCAGACCGTCTGTATCAGACCGCTGTCTCAGACCGCTGTCTCTGTCCGTCTGTCTCAGCCCGCCTGTCTCCGACCGTCTGTCTCAGACCGTCTGTATCAGACCGCTGTCTCCGTCGGTCTGTCTCAGCCCGCCTGTCCTCGACCGTCTGTCTCAGACCGTCTGTATCAGACCGCTGTCTTTGTCCGTCTGTCTCAGCCCGCCTGTCTCTGTCCGTCTGTTTCAGCCCGCCTGTCTCCGACCGTCTGTATCAGACCGCTGTCTCTATCCGCCTGTCTCAGCCCGCCTGTCTTCGACCGTCTGTCTCAGACCGTTGGTCTTACCCCGTCAGTCTCAGCCCGCCTGTATCTGTCCGTCGGTCTCAGACCGTCTGTCTCAGACCGTCTGCCTCAGACCGTCTGTCTCAAACCGTCTGCCTCAGACCGTCTGTCTCAGACCGTCTGCCTCCGTCCGTCTATCTCAGACCGCCGTCTCTGTCCGTCTGTCTCAGCCCGCCTGTCGCCGCCCGTCTGTCTCAGACCGTCTGTCAAAGAACGTGTGTGTCAGACAGCCTGTCTCAGACCGTCTGTCTCAGACCGTCTGTCTCAGACCGCCTATATCAGACCGTCTTTCTCAGACCGCCTGTCTCAGTCCGTCTGTCTCAGACCGTCTGTCAAGGAACGTGTGTGTCAGACAGCTTGTCTCAGACCGTCTGTCTCACACCGTCTGTCAAAGAACGTGTGTGTCAGACAGCCTGTCTCAGACCGTCTGTCTCAGACCGTCTGTCTCAGATCGTCTGTCTCAGACCGCCTGTCTCAGACCGTCTGTCTCAGACCGTCTGTCTCAGACCGTCTGTCTCAGACCGTCTGCCTCCGTCCGTCTATCTCAGACCGCTGTCTCTGTCCGTCTGCCTCAGCCCACCTGTCTCCGACCGTGTGTCTCAGACCGTCTGTCTCAGACCGTCCGTCTCGGTCCGTCTGTCTCAGATCGTCTGTCTCAGACTGTTGTCTCTGTCCGTCTGTCCCAGCCCGCCTGTCTCCTACAGTCTGTCTCAGACCGTCTGTCTCAGACCGTCTGTGTCAGACCGTCTGTCTCAGACCGTCTGTCTCAGACCGTCTGTCTCAGACCGTCTGTCTCAGACCGTCTGTCTCAGATCGTCTGTCTCAGACCGTCTATCTCTGTCCGTCTGTCTCAGATCGTCTGTCTCAGCCCGCCTGTCTCTGTCCGTCTGTCTCAGCACGCCTGTCTCCGACCGTCTGTCTCAGACCCTCTGTATCAGACCGCTGTCTTTGTCCGTCTGTCTCAGCCCGCCTGTCTCTGTCCGTCTGTCTCAGCCCGCCTGTCTCCGACCGTCTGTCTCAGACCGTCTGTATCAGACCGCTGTCTCTGTCCGTCTGTCTCAGCCCGCCTGTCTCCGACCGTCTGTCTCAGACCGTCTGTCTCAGACCGTCTGTCTCAGACCGCCTATATCAGACCGTCTTTCTCAGACCGCCTGTCTCAGTCCGTCTGTCTCAGACCGTCTGTCAAGGAACGTGTGTGTCAGACAGCTTGTCTCAGACCGTCTGTCTCACACCGTCTGTCAAAGAACGTGTGTGTCAGACAGCCTGTCTCAGACCGTCTGTCTCAGACCGTCTGTCTCAGACCGTCTGTCTCATACCGCCTGTCTCAGACCGTCTGTCTCAGACCGTCTGTCTCAGACCGTCTGTCTCAGACCGTCTGTCTCAGACCGTCTGCCTCCGTCCGTCTATCTCAGACCGCTGTCTCTGTCCGTCTGCCTCAGCCCACCTGTCTCCGACCGTGTGTCTCAGACCGTCTGTCTCAGACCGTCCGTCTCGGTCCGTCTGTCTCAGATCGTCTGTCTCAGACTGTTGTCTCTGTCCGTCTGTCCCAGCCCGCCTGTCTCCTACAGTCTGTCTCAGACCGTCTGTCTCAGACCGTCTGTATCAGACCGTCTGTCTCAGACCGTCTGTCTCAGACCGTCTGTCTCAGACCGTCTGTCTCAGACCGTCTGTCTCAGACCGTCTGTCTCAGACCGTCTGTCTGAGATCGTCTGTCTCAGACCGTCTATCTCTGTCCGTCTGTCTCAGATCGTCTGTCTCAGCCCGCCTGTCTCTGTCCGTCTGTCTCAGCCCGCGTGTCTCCGACCGTCTGTCTCAGACGCTCTGCATCAGACCGCTGTCTTTGTCCGTCTGTCTCAGCCCGCCTGTCTCTGTCCGTCTGTCTTAGCACGCCTGTCTCCGACCGTCTGTCTCAGACCGTCTGTATCAGACCGCTGTCTCTGTCCGTCTGTCTCAGCCCGCCTGTCTCCGCCCGTCTGTCTCAGACCGTCTGTATCAGACCGCTGTCTTTGTCCGTCTGTCTCAGCCCGCCTGTCTCTGTCCGTCTGTCTCAGCCCGCCTGTCTCCGACCGTCTGTATCAGACCGCGGTCTCTGTCCGTCTGTCTCAGCCCGCCTGTCTTCGACCGTCTGTCTCCCTACCGTTGGTCTTACCCCGTCAGTCTCAGCCCGCCTGTCTCTGTCCGTCCGTCTCAGCCCGCCTGTCTTCGACCGTCTGTCTCAGACCGTCTGTATCAGACCGCTGTCTTTGTCCGTCTGTCTCAGCCCGCCTGTCTCTGTCCGTCTGTCTCAGCCCGCCTGTCTCCGACCGTCTGTCTCAGACCGTCTGTATCAGACCGCTGTTTCTGTCCGTCTGTCTCAGCCCGCCAGTCTCCGACCGTCTGTCTCAGACCGTCTGTATCAGACCGCTGTCTCTGTCCGTCTGTCTCAGTCCGCCTGTTTTCGACCGTCTGTCTCAGACCGTTGGTCTTACCCCGTCAGTCTCAGCCCGCCTGTCTCTGTCCGTCCGTCTCAGACCGTCTGTCTCAGATCGTCTGTCTCAGCCCGCCTGTCTCTGTCCGTCTGTCTCAGCCCGCCTGTCTCCGACCGTCTGTCTCAGACCGTCTGTATCAGACCGCTGTCTCTGTCCGTCTGTCTCAGCCCGCCAGTCTCCGACCGTCTGTATCAGACCGCTGTCTCTGTCCGTCTGTCTCAGCCCGCCAGTCTCCGACCGTCTGTCTCAGACCGTCTGTATCAGACCGCTGTCTCTGTCCGTCTGTCTCAGCCCGCCTGTCTTCGACCGGCTGTCTCAGCCCGCCTGTCTTCGACCGTCTGTCTCAGACCGTTGGTCTTACCCCGTCAGTCTCAGCCCGCCTGTCGCTGTCCGTCCGTCTGAGACCGTCAGTCTCAGACCGTCTGTCTCAGACCGTCTGTCTCAGACCGTCTGCCTCCGTCCGTCTATCTCAGACCGTCTGTATCAGACCGCTGTTTCTGTCCGTCTGTCTCAGCCCGCCAGTCTCCGACCGTCTGTCTCAGACCGTCTGTATCAGACCGCTGTCTCTGTCCGTCTGTCTCAGCCCGCCTGTCTTCGACCGTCTGTCTCAGACCGTTGGTCTTACCCCGTCAGTCTCAGCCCGCCTGTCTCTGTCCGTCTGTCTCAGCACGCCTGTCTCCGACCGTCTGTCTCAGACCGTCTGTATCAGACCGCTGTCTCCGTCGGTCAGTCTCAGACCGTCTGTCTCAGACCGTCTGCCTCCGTCCGTCTATCTCAGACCGCTGCCTCTGTCCGTCTGTCTCAGCCCGCCTGTCTCCGACCGTCTGTCTCAGACCGTCTGACTCGGTCCGTCTGTCTCAGATCGTCTGTCTCAGACTGTTGTCTCTGTCCGTCTGTCTCAGACCGCCTGTCTCTGTCCGTCTGTCTCAGCCCGCCTGTCTCCGACCGTCTCTCTCAGACCGTCTGCCTCCGTCCGTCTATCTCAGACCGCTGTCTCTGTCCGTCTGTCTCAGCCCGCCTGTCACGGACCGTCTGTCTCAGATCGTCTGTCTCAGACCGTTGGTCTTACCCCGTCAGTCTCAGCCCGCCTGTCTCTTTCCGTCGGTCTCAGACCGCCTGTCTCCGCCTGTCTATCTCAGACCGTCTGTATCAGACCGCTGTCTCAGACCGTTGGTCTTACCCCGTCAGTCTCAGCCCGCCTGTCTCTGTCAGTCCGTCTCAGACCGTCAGTCTCAGACCGTCTGTCTCAGACCGTCTGTCTCAGACCGTCTGCCTCCGTCCGTCTATCTCAGACCGCTGCCTCTGTCCGTCTGCCTCAGCCCGCCTGTCTCCGACCGTCTGTCTCAGACCGTCTGACTCGGTCCGTCTGTCTCAGATCGTCTGTCTCAGACTGTTGTCTCTGTCCGTCTGTCTCAGCCCGCCTGTCTCTGTCCGTCTGTCTCATCCCGCCTGTCTCCGACCGTCTGTCTCAGACCGTCTGCCTCCGTCCGTCTATCTCAGACCGCTGTCTCTGTCCGTCTGTCTCAGCCCGCCTGTCTCCGCCCTTCTGTCTCCGACCGTCTGTCTCAGACCGTCTGTCTCAGACCGTCTGTCTCAGCCCGCCTGTCTCTGTCCGTCTGTCTCAGCCCTCCTGTCTCGAACCGTCTGTCTCAGACCGTCTGTATCAGACCGCTGTCTCTGTCCGTCTGTCTCAGCCCGCCTGTATCCTACAGTCTGTCTCAGACCGTCTGTCTCAGACCGTCTGTGTCAGACCGTCTGTCTCAGACCGTCTGTCTCAGATCGTCTGTCTCAGCCCGCCTGTCTCTGTCCGTCTGTCTCAGCCCGCCTGTCTCCGACCGTCTGTCTCAGACCCTCTGCATCAGACCGCTGTCTTTGTCCGTCTGTCTCAGCCCGCCTGTCTCTGTCCGTCTGTCTCAGCACGCCTGTCTCCGACCGTCTGTCTCAGACCGTCTGTATCAGACCGCTGTTTCTGTCCGTCTGTCTCAGGCCGCCAGTCTCCGACCGTCTGTCTCAGACCGTCTGTATCAGACCGCTGTCTCTGTCCGTCTGTCTCAGTCCGCCTGTCTTCGACCGTCTGTCTCAGACCGTTGGTCTTACCCCGTCAGTCTCGGCCGCCTGTCTCTGTCCGTCTGTCTCAGACCGTCTGTATCAGACCGCTGTTTCTGTCCGTCTGTCCCAGCCCGCCTGTCTCCTACAGTCTGTCTCAGACCGTCTGTCTCCGACCGTCTGTCTCAGCCCGCCTGTCTCTGTCCGTCTGTCTCAGCCCTCCTGTCTCGAACCGTCTGTCTCAGACCGTCTGTCTCAGCCCGCCTGTCTCTGTCCGTCTGTCTCAGCCCGCCTGTCTCCGACCGTCTGTCTCAGACCCTCTGCATCAGACGCTGTCTTTGTCCGTCTGTCTCAGCCCGCCTGTCTCTGTCCGTCTGTCTCAGCCCGCCTGTCTCCGACCGTCTGTCTCAGACCGTCTGTATCAGACCGCTGTCTCTGTCCGTCTGTCTCAGCCCGCCAGTCTCCGACCGTCTGTCTCAGACCGTCTGTATCAGACCGCTGTCTCTGTCCGTCTGTCTCAGCCCGCCTGTCTTCGACCGTCTGTCTCAGACCGTTGGTCTTACCCCGTCAGTCTCAGCCCGCCTGTTTCTGTCCGTCTGTCTCAGCCCGCCAGTCTCCGACCGTCTGTCTCAGACCGTCTGTATCAGACCGCTGTCTCTGTCCGTCTGTCTCAGTCCGCCTGTTTTCGACCGTCTGTCTCAGACCGTTGGTCTTACCCCGTCAGTCTCAGCCCGCCTGTCTCTGTCCGTCCGTCTCAGACCGTCTGTCTCAGATCGTCTGTCTCAGCCCGCCTGTCTCTGTCCGTCTGTCTCAGCCCGCCAGTCTCCGACCGTCTGTATCAGACCGCTGTCTCTGTCCGTCTGTCTCAGCCCGCCAGTCTCCGACCGTCTGTCTCAGACCGTCTGTATCAGACCGCTGTCTCTGTCCGTCTGTCTCAGCCCGCCTGTCTTCGACCGTCTGTCTCAGCCCGCCTGTCTTCGACCGTCTGTCTCAGCCCGCCTGTCTTCGACCGTCTGTCTCAGACCGTTGGTCTTACCCCGTCAGTCTCAGCCCGCCTGTCGCTGTCCGTCCGTCTCAGACCGTCAGTCTCAGACCGTCTGTCTCAGACCGTCTGTCTCAGACCGTCTGCCTCCGTCCGTCTATCTCAGACCGTCTGTATCAGACCGCTGTCTCTGTTCGTCTGTCTCAGCCCGCCTGTCTCCGACCGTCTGTCTCAGACCGTCTGTATCAGACCGCTGTTTCTGTCCGTCTGTCTCAGGCCGCCAGTCTCCGACCGTCTGTATCAGACCGCTGTCTCTGTCCGTCTGTCTCAGTCCGCCTGTCTTCGACCGTCTGTCTCAGACCGTTGGTCTTACCCCGTCAGTCTCAGCCCGCCTGTCTCTGTCCGTCTGTCTCAGACCGTCTGTATCAGACCGCTGTCTTTGTCCGTCTGTCTCAGCCCGCCTGTCTCTGTCCGTCTGTCTCAGCCCGCCTGTCTCCGACCGTCTGTCTCAGACCGTCTGTCTCAGACCGTCTGTATCAGACCGCTGTCTCTGTCCGTCTGTCTCAGCCCGCCAGTCTCCGACCGTCTGTCTCAGACCGTCTGTATCAGACCGCTGTCTCTGTCCGTCTGTCTCAGCCCGCCTGTCGCCGCCCGTCTGTCTCAGACCGTCTGTCAAAGAACGTGTGTCTCAGACCGTCTGTCTCAGACCGCCTATATCAGACCGTCTTTCTCAGACCGCCTGTCTCAGTCCGTCTGTCTCAGACCGTCTGTCAAGGAACGTGTGTGTCAGACAGCTTGTCTCAGACCGTCTGTGTCACACCGTCTGTCAAAGAACGTGTGTGTCAGACAGCCTGTCTCAGACCGTCTGTCTCAGACCGTCTGTCTCAGACCGTCTGTCTCAGACCGCCTGTCTCAGACCGTCTGTCTCAGACCGTCTGTCTCAGACCGTCTGTATCAGACCGCTGTCTTTGTCCGTCTGTCTCAGCCCGCCTGTCTCTGTCCGTCTGTCTCAGCCCGCCTGTCTCCGACCGTCTGTCTC
Organism: Coelioxys conoideus; assembly: GCA_947623535.1. Classification (NCBI taxonomy): domain Eukaryota; kingdom Metazoa; phylum Arthropoda; class Insecta; order Hymenoptera; family Megachilidae; genus Coelioxys; species Coelioxys conoideus. The sequence continues at coordinate 218,778 of CANQJN010000023.1, forward strand.
AGACCGTCTGTCTCAGACCGTCTGTATCAGACCGCTGTCTCTGTCCGTCTGTCTCAGCCCGCCAGTCTCCGACCGTCTGTCTCAGACCGTCTGTATCAGACCGCTGTCTCTGTCCGTCTGTCTCAGCCCGCCTGTCGCCGCCCGTCTGTCTCAGACCGTCTGTCAAAGAACGTGTGTGTCAGACAGCCTGTCTCAGACCGTCTGTCTCAGAACGTCTGTCTCAGACCGTCTGTCTCAGACCGCCTATATCAGACCGTCTTTCTCAGACCGCCTGTCTCAGTCCGTCTGTCTCAGACCGTCTGTCAAGGAACGTGTGTGTCAGACAGCTTGTCTCAGACCGTCTGTGTCACACCGTCTGTCAAAGAACGTGTGTGTCAGACAGCCTGTCTCAGACCGTCTGTCTCAGACCGTCTGTCTCAGACCGTCTGTCTCAGACCGTCTGTCTCAGACCGCCTGTCTCAGACCGTCTGTCTCAGACCGTCTGTCTCAGACCGTCTGTCTCAGACCGTCTGCCTCCGTCCGTCTATCTCAGACCGCTGTCTCTGTCCGTCTGCCTCAGCCCACCTGTCTCCGACCGTGTGTCTCAGACCGTCTGTCTCAGACCGTCCGTCTCGGTCCGTCTGTCTCAGATCGTCTGTCTCAGACTGTTGTCTCTGTCCGTCTGTCCCATCCCGCCTGTCTCCTACAGTCTGTCTCAGACCGTCTGTCTCAGACCGTCTGTGTCAGACCGTCTGTCTCAGACCGTCTGTCTCAGACCGTCTGTCTCAGACCGTCTGTCTCAGACCGTCTGTCTCAGACCGCCTGTCTCAGATCGTCTGTCTCAGACCGTCTATCTCTGTCCGTCTGTCTCAGATCGTCTGTCTCAGCCCGCCTGTCTCTGTCCGTCTGTCTCAGCACGCCTGTCTCCGACCGTCTGTCTCAGACCCTCTGTATCAGACCGCTGTCTTTGTCCGTCTGTCTCAGCCCGCCTGTCTCTGTCCGTCTGTCTCAGCCCGCCTGTCTCCGACCGTCTGTCTCAGACCGTCTGTATCAGACCGCTGTCTCTGTCCGTCTGTCTCAGCCCGCCTGTCTCCGACCGTCTGTCTCAGACCGTCTGTATCAGACCGCTGTCTCCGTCAGTCTGTCTCAGCCCGCCTGTCCTCGACCGTCTGTCTCAGACCGTCTGTATCAGACCGCTGTCTTTGTCCGTCTGTCTCAGCCCGCTTGTCTCTGTCCGTCTGCCTCAGCCCACCTGTCTCCTACCGTGTGTCTCAGACCGTCTGTCTCAGACCGTCTGTCTCGGTCCGTCTGTCTCAGATCGTCTGTCTCAGACTGTTGTCTCTGTCCGTCTGTCCCAGCCCGCCTGTCTGCTACAGTCTGTCTCAGACCGTCTGTCTCAGACCGTCTGTCTCAGACCGTCTGTCTCAGACCGCCTATATCAGACCGTCTTTCTCAGACCGCCTGTCTCAGTCCGTCTGTCTCAGACCGTCTGTCAAGGAACGTGTGTGTCAGACAGCTTGTCTCAGACCGTCTGTCTCACACCGTCTGTCAAAGAACGTGTGTGTCAGACAGCCTGTCTCAGACCGTCTGTCTCAGACCGTCTGTCTCAGACCGTCTGTCTCATACCGCCTGTCTCAGACCGTCTGTCTCAGACCGTCTGTCTCAGACCGTCTGTCTCAGACCGTCTGCCTCCGTCCGTCTATCTCAGACCGCTGTCTCTGTTCGTCTGCCTCAGCCCACCTGTCTCCGACCGTGTGTCTCAGACCGTCTGTCTCAGACCGTCCGTCTCGGTCCGTCTGTCTCAGATCGTCTGTCTCAGACTGTTGTCTCTGTCCGTCTGTCCCAGCCCGCCTGTCTCCTACAGTCTGTCTCAGACCGTCTGTCTCAGACCGTCTGTATCAGACCGTCTGTCTCAGACCGTCTGTCTCAGACCGTCTGTCTCAGACCGTCTGTCTCAGACCGTCTGTCTCAGACCGTCTGTCTCAGATCGTCTGTCTCAGACCGTCTATCTCTGTCCGTCTGTCTCAGATCGTCTGTCTCAGCCCGCCTGTCTCTGTCCGTCTGTCTCAGCACGCCTGTCTCCGACCGTCTGTCTCAGACCCTCTGTATCAGACCGCTGTATTTGTCCGTCTGTCTCAGCCCGCCTGTCTCTGTCCGTCTGTCTCAGCCCGCCTGTCTCCGACCGTCTGTCTCAGACCGTCTGTATCAGACCGCTGTCTCTGTCCGTCTGTCTCGGCCCGCCTGTCTCCGACCGTCTGTCTCAGACCGTCTGTATCAGACCGCTGTCTCCGTCAGTCTGTCTCAGCCCGCCTGTCCTCGACCGTCTGTATCAGACCGCTGTCTTTGTCCGTCTGTCTCAGCCCGCTTGTCTCTGTCCGTCTGCCTCAGCCCACCTGTCTCCTACCGTGTGTCTCAGACCGTCTGTCTCAGACCGTCTGTCTCAGACCGTCTGTCTCAGACCGTCTGTCTCAGACCGTCTGTCTCAGACCGTCTGTCTCAGACCGTCTGCCTCCGTCCGTCTATCTCAGACCGCTGTCTCTGTCCGTCTGTCTCAGCCCGCCTGTCTCCGTCCGTCTGCCTCAGACCGTCTGTCTCGGACCGTCTGCCGCGGACCGTCTGTCTTGTACCGTCTGTCTCAGACCGTCTGTCTCAGATCGTCTGTCTCAGACCGTTGGTCTTACCCCGTCAGTCTCAGCCCGCCTGTATCTGTCCGTCGGTCTCAGACCGTCTGTCTCAGACCGTCTGCCTCAGACCGTCTGTCTCAAACCGTCTGCCTCAGACCGTCTGTCTCAGACCGTCTGCCTCAGACCGTCTGTCTCAGACCGTCTGCCTCCGTCCGTCTGTCTCAGCCCGCCTGTCGCCGCCCGTCTGTCTCAGACCGTCTGTCAAAGAACGTGTGTGTCAGACAGCCTGTCTCAGACCGTCTGTCTCACACCGTCTGTCAAAGAACGTGTGTGTCAGACAGCCTGTCTCAGACCGTCTGTCTCAGACCGTCTGTCTCAGACCGTCTGTCCTCGACCGTCTGTCTCAGACCGTCTGTATCAGACCGCTGTCTTTGTCCGTCTGTCTCAGCCCGCCTGTCTCTGTCCGTCTGTTTCAGCCCGCCTGTCTCCGACCGTCTGTATCAGACCGCTGTCTCTATCCGTCTGTCTCAGCCCGCCTGTCTTCGACCGTCTGTCTCAGACCGTTGGTCTTACCCCGTCAGTCTCAGCCCGCCTGTCTCTGTCCGTCCGTCTCAGACCGTCAGTCTCAGACCGTCTGTCTCAGACCGTCTGTCTCAGACCGTCTGTCTCAGACCGTCTGTCTCAGACCGTCTGTCTCAGACCGTCTGCCTCCGTCCGTCTATCTCAGACCGCTGTCTCTGTCCGTCTGTCTCAGCCCGCCTGTCTCCGTCCGTCTGTCTCAGACCGTCTGTATCAGACCGCTGTCTCAGACCGCTGTCTCTGTCCGTCTGTCTCAGCCCGCCTGTCTCCGACCGTCTGTCTCAGACCGTCTGTATCAGACCGCTGTCTCCGTCGGTCTGTCTCAGCCCGCCTGTCCTCGACCGTCTGTCTCAGACCGTCTGTATCAGACCGCTGTCTTTGTCCGTCTGTCTCAGCCCGCCTGTCTCTGTCCGTCTGTTTCAGCCCGCCTGTCTCCGACCGTCTGTATCAGACCGCTGTCTCTATCCGCCTGTCTCAGCCCGCCTGTCTTCGACCGTCTGTCTCAGACCGTTGGTCTTACCCCGTCAGTCTCAGCCCGCCTGTATCTGTCCGTCGGTCTCAGACCGTCTGTCTCAGACCGTCTGCCTCAGACCGTCTGTCTCAAACCGTCTGCCTCAGACCGTCTGTCTCAGACCGTCTGCCTCCGTCCGTCTATCTCAGACCGCCGTCTCTGTCCGTCTGTCTCAGCCCGCCTGTCGCCGCCCGTCTGTCTCAGACCGTCTGTCAAAGAACGTGTGTGTCAGACAGCCTGTCTCAGACCGTCTGTCTCAGACCGTCTGTCTCAGACCGCCTATATCAGACCGTCTTTCTCAGACCGCCTGTCTCAGTCCGTCTGTCTCAGACCGTCTGTCAAGGAACGTGTGTGTCAGACAGCTTGTCTCAGACCGTCTGTCTCACACCGTCTGTCAAAGAACGTGTGTGTCAGACAGCCTGTCTCAGACCGTCTGTCTCAGACCGTCTGTCTCAGATCGTCTGTCTCAGACCGCCTGTCTCAGACCGTCTGTCTCAGACCGTCTGTCTCAGACCGTCTGTCTCAGACCGTCTGCCTCCGTCCGTCTATCTCAGACCGCTGTCTCTGTCCGTCTGCCTCAGCCCACCTGTCTCCGACCGTGTGTCTCAGACCGTCTGTCTCAGACCGTCCGTCTCGGTCCGTCTGTCTCAGATCGTCTGTCTCAGACTGTTGTCTCTGTCCGTCTGTCCCAGCCCGCCTGTCTCCTACAGTCTGTCTCAGACCGTCTGTCTCAGACCGTCTGTGTCAGACCGTCTGTCTCAGACCGTCTGTCTCAGACCGTCTGTCTCAGACCGTCTGTCTCAGACCGTCTGTCTCAGATCGTCTGTCTCAGACCGTCTATCTCTGTCCGTCTGTCTCAGATCGTCTGTCTCAGCCCGCCTGTCTCTGTCCGTCTGTCTCAGCACGCCTGTCTCCGACCGTCTGTCTCAGACCCTCTGTATCAGACCGCTGTCTTTGTCCGTCTGTCTCAGCCCGCCTGTCTCTGTCCGTCTGTCTCAGCCCGCCTGTCTCCGACCGTCTGTCTCAGACCGTCTGTATCAGACCGCTGTCTCTGTCCGTCTGTCTCAGCCCGCCTGTCTCCGACCGTCTGTCTCAGACCGTCTGTCTCAGACCGTCTGTCTCAGACCGCCTATATCAGACCGTCTTTCTCAGACCGCCTGTCTCAGTCCGTCTGTCTCAGACCGTCTGTCAAGGAACGTGTGTGTCAGACAGCTTGTCTCAGACCGTCTGTCTCACACCGTCTGTCAAAGAACGTGTGTGTCAGACAGCCTGTCTCAGACCGTCTGTCTCAGACCGTCTGTCTCAGACCGTCTGTCTCATACCGCCTGTCTCAGACCGTCTGTCTCAGACCGTCTGTCTCAGACCGTCTGTCTCAGACCGTCTGTCTCAGACCGTCTGCCTCCGTCCGTCTATCTCAGACCGCTGTCTCTGTCCGTCTGCCTCAGCCCACCTGTCTCCGACCGTGTGTCTCAGACCGTCTGTCTCAGACCGTCCGTCTCGGTCCGTCTGTCTCAGATCGTCTGTCTCAGACTGTTGTCTCTGTCCGTCTGTCCCAGCCCGCCTGTCTCCTACAGTCTGTCTCAGACCGTCTGTCTCAGACCGTCTGTATCAGACCGTCTGTCTCAGACCGTCTGTCTCAGACCGTCTGTCTCAGACCGTCTGTCTCAGACCGTCTGTCTCAGACCGTCTGTCTCAGACCGTCTGTCTGAGATCGTCTGTCTCAGACCGTCTATCTCTGTCCGTCTGTCTCAGATCGTCTGTCTCAGCCCGCCTGTCTCTGTCCGTCTGTCTCAGCCCGCGTGTCTCCGACCGTCTGTCTCAGACGCTCTGCATCAGACCGCTGTCTTTGTCCGTCTGTCTCAGCCCGCCTGTCTCTGTCCGTCTGTCTTAGCACGCCTGTCTCCGACCGTCTGTCTCAGACCGTCTGTATCAGACCGCTGTCTCTGTCCGTCTGTCTCAGCCCGCCTGTCTCCGCCCGTCTGTCTCAGACCGTCTGTATCAGACCGCTGTCTTTGTCCGTCTGTCTCAGCCCGCCTGTCTCTGTCCGTCTGTCTCAGCCCGCCTGTCTCCGACCGTCTGTATCAGACCGCGGTCTCTGTCCGTCTGTCTCAGCCCGCCTGTCTTCGACCGTCTGTCTCCCTACCGTTGGTCTTACCCCGTCAGTCTCAGCCCGCCTGTCTCTGTCCGTCCGTCTCAGCCCGCCTGTCTTCGACCGTCTGTCTCAGACCGTCTGTATCAGACCGCTGTCTTTGTCCGTCTGTCTCAGCCCGCCTGTCTCTGTCCGTCTGTCTCAGCCCGCCTGTCTCCGACCGTCTGTCTCAGACCGTCTGTATCAGACCGCTGTTTCTGTCCGTCTGTCTCAGCCCGCCAGTCTCCGACCGTCTGTCTCAGACCGTCTGTCTCAGACCGTCTGTATCAGACCGCTGTCTCTGTCCGTCTGTCTCAGTCCGCCTGTTTTCGACCGTCTGTCTCAGACCGTTGGTCTTACCCCGTCAGTCTCAGCCCGCCTGTCTCTGTCCGTCCGTCTCAGACCGTCTGTCTCAGATCGTCTGTCTCAGCCCGCCTGTCTCTGTCCGTCTGTCTCAGCCCGCCTGTCTCCGACCGTCTGTCTCACACCGTCTGTATCAGACCGCTGTCTCTGTCCGTCTGTCTCAGCCCGCCAGTCTCCGACCGTCTGTATCAGACCGCTGTCTCTGTCCGTCTGTCTCAGCCCGCCAGTCTCCGACCGTCTGTCTCAGACCGTCTGTATCAGACCGCTGTCTCTGTCCGTCTGTCTCAGCCCGCCTGTCTTCGACCGGCTGTCTCAGCCCGCCTGTCTTCGACCGTCTGTCTCAGACCGTTGGTCTTACCCCGTCAGTCTCAGCCCGCCTGTCGCTGTCCGTCCGTCTGAGACCGTCAGTCTCAGACCGTCTGTCTCAGACCGTCTGTCTCAGACCGTCTGCCTCCGTCCGTCTATCTCAGACCGTCTGTATCAGACCGCTGTTTCTGTCCGTCTGTCTCAGCCCGCCAGTCTCCGACCGTCTGTCTCAGACCGTCTGTATCAGACCGCTGTCTCTGTCCGTCTGTCTCAGCCCGCCTGTCTTCGACCGTCTGTCTCAGACCGTTGGTCTTACCCCGTCAGTCTCAGCCCGCCTGTCTCTGTCCGTCTGTCTCAGCACGCCTGTCTCCGACCGTCTGTCTCAGACCGTCTGTATCAGACCGCTGTCTCCGTCGGTCAGTCTCAGACCGTCTGTCTCAGACCGTCTGCCTCCGTCCGTCTATCTCAGACCGCTGCCTCTGTCCGTCTGTCTCAGCCCGCCTGTCTCCGACCGTCTGTCTCAGACCGTCTGACTCGGTCCGTCTGTCTCAGATCGTCAGTCTCAGACTGTTGTCTCTGTCCGTCTGTCTCAGACCGCCTGTCTCTGTCCGTCTGTCTCAGCCCGCCTGTCTCCGACCGTCTCTCTCAGACCGTCTGCCTCCGTCCGTCTATCTCAGACCGCTGTCTCTGTCCGTCTGTCTCAGCCCGCCTGTCACGGACCGTCTGTCTCAGATCGTCTGTCTCAGACCGTTGGTCTTACCCCGTCAGTCTCAGCCCGCCTGTCTCTTTCCGTCGGTCTCAGACCGCCTGTCTCCGCCTGTCTATCTCAGACCGTCTGTATCAGACCGCTGTCTCAGACCGTTGGTCTTACCCCGTCAGTCTCAGCCCGCCTGTCTCTGTCAGTCCGTCTCAGACCGTCAGTCTCAGACCGTCTGTCTCAGACCGTCTGTCTCAGACCGTCTGCCTCCGTCCGTCTATCTCAGACCGCTGCCTCTGTCCGTCTGCCTCAGCCCGCCTGTCTCCGACCGTCTGTCTCAGACCGTCTGACTCGGTCCGTCTGTCTCAGATCGTCTGTCTCAGACTGTTGTCTCTGTCCGTCTGTCTCAGCCCGCCTGTCTCTGTCCGTCTGTCTCATCCCGCCTGTCTCCGACCGTCTGTCTCAGACCGTCTGCCTCCGTCCGTCTATCTCAGACCGCTGTCTCTGTCCGTCTGTCTCAGCCCGCCTGTCTCCGCCCTTCTGTCTCCGACCGTCTGTCTCAGACCGTCTGTCTCAGACCGTCTGTCTCAGCCCGCCTGTCTCTGTCCGTCTGTCTCAGCCCTCCTGTCTCGAACCGTCTGTCTCAGACCGTCTGTATCAGACCGCTGTCTCTGTCCGTCTGTCTCAGCCCGCCTGTATCCTACAGTCTGTCTCAGACCGTCTGTCTCAGACCGTCTGTGTCAGACCGTCTGTCTCAGACCGTCTGTCTCAGATCGTCTGTCTCAGCCCGCCTGTCTCTGTCCGTCTGTCTCAGCCCGCCTGTCTCCGACCGTCTGTCTCAGACCCTCTGCATCAGACCGCTGTCTTTGTCCGTCTGTCTCAGCCCGCCTGTCTCTGTCCGTCTGTCTCAGCACGCCTGTCTCCGACCGTCTGTCTCAGACCGTCTGTATCAGACCGCTGTTTCTGTCCGTCTGTCTCAGGCCGCCAGTCTCCGACCGTCTGTCTCAGACCGTCTGTATCAGACCGCTGTCTCTGTCCGTCTGTCTCAGTCCGCCTGTCTTCGACCGTCTGTCTCAGACCGTTGGTCTTACCCCGTCAGTCTCGGCCGCCTGTCTCTGTCCGTCTGTCTCAGACCGTCTGTATCAGACCGCTGTCTCTGTCCGTCTGTCTCAGCCCGCCTGTCTGCGACCGTCTGTCTCAGACCGTCTGTATCAGACCGTCTGTCTCAGACCGTCTGTCTCAGACCGCTGTCTCAGACCGTCTGTCTCAGACCGTCTGTCTCAGACCGTCTGTCTCAGACCGTCTGTCTCAGACCGTCTGTCTCAGACCGTCTGCCTCCGTCCGTCTATCTCAGACCGCTGTCTCTGTCCGTCTGCCTCAGCCCACCTGTCTCCTACCGTGTGTCTTAGACCGTCTGTCTCAGACCGTCTGTCTCAGACCGTCTGACTCGGTCCGTCTGTCTCAGATCGTCTGTCTCAGACTGTTGTCTCTGTCCGTCTGTCTCAGCCCGCCTGTCTCTGTCCGTCTGTCTCATCCCGCCTGTCTCCGACCGTCTGTCTCAGACCGTCTGCCTCCGTCCGTCTATCTCAGACCGCTGTCTCTGTCCGTCTGTCTCAGCCCGCCTGTCTCCGCCCTTCTGTCTCCGACCGTCTGTCTCAGACCGTCTGTCTCAGCCCGCCTGTCTCTGTCCGTCTGTCTCAGCCCTCCTGTCTCGAACCGTCTGTCTCAGACCGTCTGTATCAGACCGCTGTCTCTGTCCGTCTGTCTCAGCCCGCCTGTATCCTACAGTCTGTCTCAGACCGTCTGTGTCAGACCGTCTGTCTCAGACCGTCTGTCTCAGATCGTCTGTCTCAGCCCGCCTGTCTCTGTCCGTCTGTCTCAGCCCGCCTGTCTCCGACCGTCTGTCTCAGACCCTCTGCATCAGACCGCTGTCTTTGTCCGTCTGTCTCAGCCCGCCTGTCTCTGTCCGTCTGTCTCAGCACGCCTGTCTCCGACCGTCTGTCTCAGACCGTCTGTATCAGACCGCTGTTTCTGTCCGTCTGTCTCAGGCCGCCAGTCTCCGACCGTTTGTCTCAGACCGTCTGTATCAGACCGCTGTCTCTGTCCGTCTGTCTCAGTCCGCCTGTCTTCGACCGTCTGTCTCAGACCGTTGGTCTTACCCCGTCAGTCTCAGCCCGCCTGTCTCTGTCCGTCTGTCTCAGACCGTCTGTATCAGACCGCTGTCTCTGTCCGTCTGTCTCAGCCCGCCTGTCTGCGACCGTCTGTCTCAGACCGTCCGTATCAGACCGTCTGTCTCAGACCGTCTGTCTCAGACCGCTGTCTCAGACCGTCTGTCTCAGACCGTCTGTCTCAGACCGTCTGTCTCAGACCGTCTGTCTCAGACCGTCTGTCTCAGACCGTCTGTCTCAGACCGTCTGCCTCCGTCCGTCTATCTCAGACCGCTGTCTCTGTCCGTCTGCCTCAGCCCACCTGTCTCCTACCGTGTGTCTTAGACCGTCTGTCTCAGACCGTCTGTCTCGGTCTGTCTGTCTCAGATCGTCTGTCTCAGACTGTTGTCTCTGTCCGTCTGTCCCAGCCCGCCTGTCTCCTACAGCCTGTCTCAGACCGTCTGTCTCCGACCGTCTGTCTCAGCCCGCCTGTCTCTGTCCGTCTGTCTCAGCACGCCTGTCTCCGACCGTCTGTCTCAGACCGTCTGTATCAGACCGCTGTTTCTGTCTGTCTGTCTCAGGCCGCCAGTCTCCGACCGTCTGTCTCAGACCGTCTGTATCAGACCGCTGTCTCTGTCCGTCTGTCTCAGTCCGCCTGTCTTCGACCGTCTGTCTCAGACCGTTGGTCTTACCCCGTCAGTCTCAGCCCGCCTGTCTCTGTCCGTCTGTCTCAGACCGTCTGTATCAGACCGCTGTCTCTGTCCGTCTGTCTCAGCCCGCCTGTCTGCGACCGTCTGTCTCAGACCGTCTGTATCAGACCGTCTGTCTCAGACCGTCTGTCTCAGACCGCTGTCTCAGACCGTCTGTCTCAGACCGTCTGTCTCAGACCGTCTGTCTCAGACCGTCTGTCTCAGACCGTCTGTCTCAGACCGTCTGCCTCCGTCCGTCTATCTCAGACCGCTGTCTCTGTCCGTCTGCCTCAGCCCACCTGTCTCCTACCGTGTGTCTTAGACCGTCTGTCTCAGACCGTCTGTCTCGGTCCGTCTGTCTCAGATCGTCTGTCTCAGACTGTTGTCTCTGTCCGTCTGTCCCAGCCCGCCTGTCTCCTACAGTCTGTCTCAGACCGTCTGTCTCCGACCGTCTGTCTCAGCCCGCCTGTCTCTGTCCGTCTGTCTCAGCCCTCCTGTCTCGAACCGTCTGTCTCAGACCGTCTGTATCAGACCGCTGTCTCTGTCCGTCTGTCTCAGCCTGCCTGTCTCCTACAGTCTGTATCAGACCGCTGTCTCTGTCCGTCTGTCTCAGTCCGCCTGTCTTCGACCGTCTGTCTCAGACCGTTGGTCTTACCCCGTCAGTCTCAGCCCGCCTGTCTCTGTCCGTCTGTCTCAGACCGTCTGTATCAGACCGCTGTCTCTGTCCGTCTGTCTCAGCCCGCCTGTCTGCGACCGTCTGTCTCAGACCGTCTGTATCAGACCGTCTGTCTCAGACCGTCTGTCTCAGACCGCTGTCTCAGACCGTCTGTCTCAGACCGTCTGTCTCAGACCGTCTGTCTCAGACCGTCTGTCTCAGACCGTCTGTCTCAGACCGTCTGCCTCCGTCCGTCTATCTCAGACCGCTGTCTCTGTCCGTCTGCCTCAGCCCACCTGTCTCCTACCGTGTGTCTTAGACCGTCTGTCTCAGACCGTCTGTCTCGGTCCGTCTGTCTCAGATCGTCTGTCTCAGACTGTTGTCTCTGTCCGTCTGTCCCAGCCCGCCTGTCTCCTACAGTCTGTCTCAGACCGTCTGTCTCCGACCGTCTGTCTCAGCCCGCCTGTCTCTGTCCGTCTGTCTCAGCCCTCCTGTCTCGAACCGTCTGTCTCAGACCGTCTGTATCAGACCGCTGTCTCTGTCCGTCTGTCTCAGCCTGCCTGTCTCCTACAGTCTGTGTCAGACCGTCTGTCTCAGACCGTCTGTCTCAGACCGTCTGTCTCAGACCGTCTGTCTGAGATCGTCTGTCTCAGACCGTCTATCTCTGTCCGTCTGTCTCAGATCGTCTGTCTCAGCCCGCCTGTCTCTGTCCGTCTGTCTCAGCCCGCCTGTCTCCGACCGTCTGTCTCAGACGCTCTGCATCAGACCGCTGTCTTTGTCCGTCTGTCTCAGCCCGCCTGTCTCTGTCCGTCTGTCTCAGCACGCCTGTCTCCGACCGTCTGTCTCAGACCGTCTGTATCAGACCGCTGTCTCTGTCCGTCTGTCTCAGCCCGCCTGTCTCCGCCCGTCTGTCTCAGACCGTCTGTATCAGACCGCTGTCTTTGTCCGTCTGTCTCAGCCCGCCTGTCTCTGTCCGTCTGTCTCAGCCCGCCTGTCTCCGACCGTCTGTATCAGACCGCGGTCTCTGTCCGTCTGTCTCAGCCCGCCTGTCTTCGACCGTCTGTCTCCCGACCGTTGGTCTTACCCCGTCAGTCTCAGCCCGCCTGTCTCTGTCCGTCCGTCTCAGCCCGCCTGTCTTCGACCGTCTGTCTCAGACCGTCTGTATCAGACCGCTGTTTCTGTCCGTCTGTCTCAGCCCGCCAGTCTCCGACCGTCTGTCTCAGACCGTCTGTATCAGACCGCTGTCTCTGTCCGTCTGTCTCAGTCCGCCTGTTTTCGACCGTCTGTCTCAGACCGTTGGTCTTACCCCGTCAGTCTCAGCCCGCCTGTCTCTGTCCGTCCGTCTCAGACCGTCTGTCTCAGATCGTCTGTCTCAGCCCGCCTGTCTCTGTCCGTCTGTCTCAGCCCGCCTGTCTCCGACCGTCTGTCTCAGACCGCTGTCTCTGTCCGTCGGTCTCAGCCCGCCTGTTTTCGACCGTCTGTCTCAGACCGTTGGTCTTACCCCGTCAGTCTCAGCCCGCCTGTCTCTGTCCGTCCGTCTCAGACCGTCTGTCTCAGATCGTCTGTCTCAGCCCGCCTGTCTCTGTCCGTCTGTCTCAGCCCGCCTGTCTCCGACCGTCTGTCTCAGACCGCTGTCTCTGTCCGTCTGTCTCAGCCCGCCAGTCTCCGACCGTCTGTATCAGACCGCTGTCTCTGTCCGTCTGTCTCAGCCCGCCCTTCTCCGACCGTCTGTCTCAGACCGTCTGTATCAGACCGCTGTTTCTGTCCGTCTGTCTCAGGCCGCCAGTCTCCGACCGTCTGTATCAGACCGCTGTCTCTGTCCGTCTGTCTCAGTCCGCCTGTCTTCGACCGTCTGTCTCAGACCGTTGGTCTTACCCCGTCAGTCTCAGCCCGCCTGTCTCTGTCCGTCTGTCTCAGACCGTCTGTATCAGACCGCTGTCTCTGTCCGTCTGTCTCAGTCCGCCTGTCTTCGACCGTCTGTCTCAGACCGTTGGTCTTACCCCGTCAGTCTCAGCCCGCCTGTCTCTGTCCGTCTGTCTCAGACCGTCTGTATCAGACCGCTGTCTCTGTCCGTCTGTCTCAGCCCGCCAGTCTCCGACCGTCTGTCTCAGACCGTCTGTATCAGACCGCTGTTTCTGTCCGTCTGTCCCAGCCCGCCTGTCTCCTACAGTCTGTCTCAGACCGTCTGTCTCCGACCGTCTGTCTCAGCCCGCCTGTCTCTGTCCGTCTGTCTCAGCCCTCCTGTCTCGAACCGTCTGTCTCAGACCGTCTGTCTCAGCCCGCCTGTCTCTGTCCGTCTGTCTCAGCCCGCCTGTCTCCGACTGTCTGTCTCAGACCCTCTGCATCAGACGCTGTCTTTGTCCGTCTGTCTCAGCCCGCCTGTCTCTGTCCGTCTGTCTCAGCCCGCCTGTCTCCGACCGTCTGTCTCAGACCGTCTGTATCAGACCGCTGTCTCTGTCCGTCTGTCTCAGCCCGCCAGTCTCCGACCGTCTGTCTCAGACCGTCTGTATCAGACCGCGGTCTCTGTCCGTCTGTCTCAGCCCGCCTGTCTTCGACCGTCTGTCTCAGACCGTTGGTCTTACCCCGTCAGTCTCAGCCCGCCTGTTTCTGTCCGTCTGTCTCAGCCCGCCAGTCTCCGACCGTCTGTCTCAGACCGTCTGTATCAGACCGCTGTCTCTGTCCGTCTGTCTCAGTCCGCCTGTTTTCGACCGTCTGTCTCAGACCGTTGGTCTTACCCCGTCAGTCTCAGCCCGCCTGTCTCTGTCCGTCCGTCTCAGACCGTCTGTCTCAGATCTTCTGTCTCAGCCCGCCTGTCTCTGTCCGTCTGTCTCAGCCCGCCAGTCTCCGACCGTCTGTATCAGACCGCTGTCTCTGTCCGTCTGTCTCAGCCCGCCAGTCTCCGACCGTCTGTCTCAGACCGTCTGTATCAGACCGCTGTCTCTGTCCGTCTGTCTCAGCCCGCCTGTCTTCGACCGTCTGTCTCAGCCCGCCTGTCTTCGACCGTCTGTCTCAGCCCGCCTGTCTTCGACCGTCTGTCTCAGACCGTTGGTCTTACCCCGTCAGTCTCAGCCCGCCTGTCGCTGTCCGTCCGTCTCAGACCGTCTGTCTCAGACCGTCTGTCTCAGACCGTCTGCCTCCGTCCGTCTATCTCAGACCGTCTGTATCAGACCGCTGTCTCTGTTCGTCTGTCTCAGCCCGCCTGTCTCCGACCGTCTGTCTCAGACCGTCTGTATCAGACCGCTGTTTCTGTCCGTCTGTCTCAGGCCGCCAGTCTCCGACCGTCTGTATCAGACCGCTGTCTCTGTCCGTCTGTCTCAGTCCGCCTGTCTTCGACCGTCTGTCTCAGACCGTTGGTCTTACCCCGTCAGTCTCAGCCCGCCTGTCTCTGTCCGTCTGTCTCAGACCGTCTGTATCAGACCGCTGTCTTTGTCCGTCTGTCTCAGCCCGCCTGTCTCTGTCCGTCTGTCTCAGCCCGCCTGTCTCCGACCGTCTGTCTCAGACCGTCTGTCTCAGACCGTCTGTCTCAGACCGTCTGTATCAGACCGCTGTCTCTGTCCGTCTGTCTCAGCCCGCCAGTCTCCGACCGTCTGTCTCAGACCGTCTGTATCAGACCGCTGTCTCTGTCCGTCTGTCTCAGCCCGCCTGTCTTCGACCGTCTGTCTCAGACCGTTGGTCTTACCCCGTCAGTCTCAGCCCGCCTGTCTCTGTCCGTCTGTCTCAGCACGCCTGTCTCCGACCGTCTGTCTCAGACCGTCTGTATCAGACCGCTGTCTCCGTCGGTCAGTCTCAGACCGTCTGTCTCAGACCGTCTGCCTCCGTCCGTCTATCTCAGGCCGCTGTCTCTGTCCGTCTGTCTCAGCCCGCCTGTTTCCGTCCGTCTGTCGCAGACCGTCTGTATCAGACCGCTGTCTCAGACCGCTATCTCTGTCCGTCTGTCTCAGCCCGCCTGTCTCAGACGTTCTGCCTCCGTCCGTCTATCTCAGACCGCTGCCTCTGTCCGTCTGTCTCAGCCCGCCTGTCTCCGACCGTCTGTCTCAGACCGTCTGACTCGGTCCGTCTGTCTCAGATCGTCTGTCTCAGACTGTTGTCTCTGTCCGTCTGTCTCAGCCCGCCTGTCTCTGTCCGTCTGTCTCAGCCCGCCTGTCTCCGACCGTCTGTCTCAGACCGTCTGCCTCCGTCCGTCTATCTCAGACCGCTGTCTCTGTCCGTCTGTCTCAGCCCGCCTGTCACCGACCGTCTGTCTCAGATCGTCTGTCTCAGACCGTTGGTCTTACCCCGTCAGTCTCAGCCCGCCTGTCTCTGTCCGTCCGTCTCAGACCGTCAGTCTCAGACCGTCTGTCTCAGACCGTCTGTATCAGACCGCTGTTTCTGTCCGTCTGTCTCAGGCCGCCAGTCTCCGACCGTCTGTATCAGACCGCTGTCTCTGTCCGTCTGTCTCAGTCCGCCTGTCTTCAACCGTCTGTCTCAGACCATTGGTCTTACCCCGTCAGTCTCAGCCCGCCTGTCTCTGTCCGTCTGTCTCAGACCGTCTGTATCAGACCGCTGTCTCTGTCCGTCTGTCTCAGTCCGCCTGTCTTCGACCGTCTGTCTCAGACCGTTGGTCTTACCCCGTCAGTCTCAGCCCGCCTGTCTCTGTCCGTCCATCTCAGACCGTCTGTCTCAGATCGTCTGTCTCAGCCCGCCTGTCTCTGTCCGTCTGTCTCAGCCCGCCTGTCTCCGACCGTCTGTCTCAGACCCTCTGCATCAGACGCTGTCTTTGTCCGTCTGTCTCAGCCCGCCTGTCTCTGTCCGTCTGTCTCAGCACGCCTGTCTCCGACCGTCTGTCTCAGACCGTCTGTATCAGACCGCTGTCTCCGTCGGTCTGTCTCAGCCCGCCTGTCTCCGACCGTCTGTCTCAGACCGTCTGTATCAGACCGCTGTCTCTGTCCGTCTGTCTCAGCCCGCCAGTCTCCGACCGTCTGTCTCAGACCGTCTGTATCAGACCGCTGTCTCTGTCCGTCTGTCTCAGCCCGCCTGTCTTCGACCGTCTGTCTCAGACCGTTGGTCTTACCCCGTCAGTCTCAGCCCGCCTGTCTCTGTCCGTCTGTCTCAGCACGCCTGTCTCCGACCGTCTGTCTCAGACCGTCTGTATCAGACCGCTGTCTCCGTCGGTCAGTCTCAGACCGTCTGTCTCAGACCGTCTGTCTCAGACCGTCTGTCTCAGACCGTCTGTCTCAGACCGTCTGCCTCCGTCCGTCTATCTCAGGCCGCTGTCTCTGTCCGTCTGTCTCAGCCCGCCTGTTTCCGTCCGTCTGTCTCAGACCGTCTGTATCAGACCGCTGTCTCAGACCGCTATCTCTGTCCGTCTGTCTCAGCCCGCCTGTCTCAGACGTTCTGCCTCCGTCCGTCTATCTCAGACCGCTGCCTCTGTCCGTCTGTCTCAGCCCGCCTGTCTCCGACCGTCTGTCTCAAACCGTCTGACTCGGTCCGTCTGTCTCAGATCGTCTGTCTCAGACTGTTGTCTCTGTCCGTCTGTCTCAGCCCGCCTGTCTCTGTCCGTCTGTCTCAGCCCGCCTGTCTCCGACCGTCTGTATCAGACCGCTGTCTCAGACCGTTGTCTCTGACCGTCTGTCTCAGCGCGCCTGTCACAGACCGTATGTCTCAGACCGTCTGTCTCGAACCGTCTGTCTCAGACCGTCTGTCTCAGACCGTTGGTCTTACCCCGTCAGTCTCAGCCCGCCTGTCTCTGTCCGTCCGTCTCAGACCGTCAGTCTCAGACCGTCTGTCTCAGACCGTCTGTATCAGACCGCTGTTTCTGTCCGTCTGTCTCAGGCCGCCAGTCTCCGACCGTCTGTATCAGACCGCTGTCTCTGTCCGTCTGTCTCAGTCCGCCTGTCTTCGACCGTCTGTCTCAGACCGTTGGTCTTACCCCGTCAGTCTCAGCCCGCCTGTCTCTGTCCGTCTGTCTCAGACCGTCTGTATCAGACCGCTGTCTCTGTCCGTCTGTCTCAGTCCGCCTGTCTTCGACCGTCTGTCTCAGACCGTTGGTCTTACCCCGTCAGTCTCAGCCCGCCTGTCTCTGTCCGTCCATCTCAGACCGTCTGTCTCAGATCGTCTGTCTCAGCCCGCCTGTCTCTGTCCGTCTGTCTCAGCCCGCCTATCTCCGACCGTCTGTCTCAGACCCTCTGCATCAGACGCTGTCTTTGTCCGTCTGTCTCAGCCCGCCTGTCTCTGTCCGTCTGTCTCAGCACGCCTGTCTCCGACCGTCTGTCTCAGACCGTCTGTATCAGACCGCTGTCTCCGTCGGTCTGTCTCAGCCCGCCTGTCTTCGACCGTCTGTCTCAGACCGTTTGTATCAGACCGCTGTCTTTGTCCGTCTGTCTCAGCCCGCCTGTCTCTGTCCGTCTGTCTCAGCCCGCCTGTCTCCGACCGTCTGTCTCAGACCGTCTGTATCAGACCGCTGTCTCTGTCCGTCTGTCTCAGCCCGCCAGTCTCCGACCGTCTGTCTCAGACCGTCTGTATCAGACCGCTGTCTCTGTCCGTCTGTCTCAGCCCGCCTGTCCTCGACCGTCTGTCTCAGACCGTTGGTCTTACCCCGTCAGTCTCAGCCCGCCTGTTTCTGTCCGTCTGTCTCAGCCCGCCAGTCTCCGACCGTCTGTCTCAGACCGTCTGTATCAGACCGCTGTCTCTGTCCGTCTGTCTCAGTCCGCCTGTTTTCGACCGTCTGTCTCAGACCGTTGGTCTTACCCCGTCAGTCTCAGCCCGCCTGTCTCTGTCCGTCCGTCTCAGACCGTCTGTCTCAGATCGTCTGTCTCAGCCCGCCTGTCTCTGTCCGTCTGTCTCAGCCCGCCAGTCTCCGACCGTCTGTATCAGACCGCTGTCTCTGTCCGTCTGTCTCAGCCCGCCAGTCTCCGACCGTCTGTCTCAGACCGTCTGTATCAGACCGCTGTCTCTGTCCGTCTGTCTCAGCCCGCCTGTCTTCGACCGTCTGTCTCAGCCCGCCTGTCTTCGACCGTCTGTCTCAGCCCGCCTGTCTTCGACCGTCTGTCTCAGACCGTTGGTCTTACCCCGTCAGTCTCAGCCCGCCTGTCGCTGTCCGTCCGTCTCAGACCGTCAGTCTCAGACCGTCTGTCTCAGACCGTCTGTCTCAGACCGTCTGCCTCCGTCCGTCTATCTCAGACCGTCTGTATCAGACCGCTGTCTCTGTTCGTCTGTCTCAGCCCGCCTGTCTCCGACCGTCTGTCTCAGACCGTCTGTATCAGACCGCTGTTTCTGTCCGTCTGTCTCAGGCCGCCAGTCTCCGACCGTCTGTATCAGACCGCTGTCTCTGTCCGTCTGTCTCAGTCCGCCTGTCTTCGACCGTCTGTCTCAGACCGTTGGTCTTACCCCGTCAGTCTCAGCCCGCCTGTCTCTGTCCGTCTGTCTCAGACCGTCTGTATCAGACCGCTGTCTCTGTCCGTCTGTCTCAGTCCGCCTGTTTTCGACCGTCTGTCTCAGACCGTTGGTCTTACCCCGTCAGTCTCAGCCCGCCTGTCTCTGTCCGTCCGTCTCAGACCGTCTGTCTCAGATCGTCTGTCTCAGCCCGCCTGTCTCTGTCCGTCTGTCTCAGCCCGCCTGTCTCCGACCGTCTGTCTCAGACCCTCTGCATCAGACGCTGTCTTTGTCCGTCTGTCTCAGCCCGCCTGTCTCTGTCCGTCTGTCTCAGCACGCCTGTCTCCGACCGTCTGTCTCAGACCGTCTGTATCAGACCGCTGTCTCCGTCGGTCTGTCTCAGCCCGCCTGTCCTCGACCGTCTGTCTCAGACCGTTTGTATCAGACCGCTGTCTTTGTCCGTCTGTCTCAGCCCGCCTGTCTCTGTCCGTCTGTCTCAGCCCGCCTGTCTCCGACCGTCTGTCTCAGACCGTCTGTATCAGACCGCTGTCTCTGTCCGTCTGCCTCAGCCCACCTGTCTCCTACTGTGTGTCTTAGACCGTCTGTCTCAGACCGTCTGTCTCGGTCCGTCTGTCTCAGATCGTCTGTCTCAGACTGTTGTCTCTGTCCGTCTGTCCCAGCCCGCCTGTCTCCTACAGTCTGTCTCAGACCGTCTGCCTCCGTCCGTCTATCTCAGACCGCTGTCTCTGTCCGTCTGTCTCAGCCCGCCTGTCTCCGTCCGTCTGTCTCAGACCGTCTGTATCAGACCGCTGTCTCAGACCGCTGTCTCTGTCCGTCTGTCTCAGCCCGCCTGTCTCCGACCGTCTGTCTCAGACCGTCTGTATCAGACCGCTGTCTCTGTCCGTCTGTCTCAGCCCGCCTGTCTCCGACCGTCTGTCTCAGATCGTCTGTCTCAGACCGTTGGTCTTACCCCGTCAGTCTCAGCCCGCCTGTCTCTTTCCGTCGGTCTCAGACCGCCTGTCTCCGCCCGTCTGTCTCAGACCGTCTGTATCAGACCGCTGTCTCAGACCGTTGTCTCTGACCGTCTGTCTCAGCGCGCCTGTCTCAGACCGTATGTCTCAGACCGTCTGTCTCGGACCGTCTGTCTCAGACCGTCTGTCGCAGACCGTTGGTCTTACCCCGTCAGTCTCAGCCCGCCTGTCTCTGTCCGTCCGTCTCAGCCCGCCTGTCTTCGACCGTCTGTCTCAGACCGTCTGTATCAGACCGCTGTCTCTGTCCGTCTGTCTCAGCCCGACTGTCTCCGACCGTCTGTCTCAGACCGTCTGTATCAGACCGCTGTTTCTGTCCGTCTGTCTCAGCCCGCCAGTCTCCGACCGTCTGTCTCAGACCGTCTGTATCAGACCGCTGTCTCTGTCCGTCTGTCTCAGTCCGCCTGTTTTCGACCGTCTGTCTCAGACCGTTGGTCTTACCCCGTCAGTCTCAGCCCGGCTGTCTCTGTCCGTCCGTCTCAGACCGTCTGTCTCAGATCGTCTGTCTCAGCCCGCCTGTCTCTGTCCGTCTGTCTCAGCCCGCCTGTCTCCGACCGTCTGTCTCAGACCGTCTGTATCAGACCGCTGTCTCTGTCCGTCTGTCTCAGCCCGCCAGTCTCCGACCGTCTGTCTCAGACCGTCTATATCAGACCGCTGTCTCTGTCCGTCGGTCTCAGCCCGCCTGTCTTCGACCGTCTGTCTCAGCCCGCCTGTCTTCGACCGTCTGTCTCAGCCCGCCTGTCTTCGACCGTCTGTCTCAGACCGTTGGTCTTACCCCGTCAGTCTCAGCCCGCCTGTCGCTGTCCGTCCGTCTCAGACCGTCAGTCTCAGACCGTCTGTCTCAGACCGTCTGTCTCAGACCGTCTGTCTCAGACCGTCTGCCTCCGTCCGTCTATCTCAGACCGTCTGTATCAGACCGCTGTCTCTGTCCGTCTGTCTCAGCCCGCCTGTCTCTGTCCGTCTGTCTCAGCACGCCTGTCTCCGACCGTCTGTCTCAGACTGTCTGTATCAGACCGCCTGTCTCTGTCCGTCCGTCTCAGACCGTCAGTCTCAGACCGTCTGTCTCAGACCGTCTGTATCAGACCGCTGTCTTTGTCCGTCTGTCTCAGCCCGCCTGTCTCTGTCCGTCTGTCTCAGCCCGCCTGTCTCCGACCGTCTGTCTCACACCGTCTGTATCAGACCGCTCTCTCTGTCCGTCTGTCTCAGCCCGCCAGTCTCCGACCGTCTGTCTCAGACCGTCTGTATCAGACCGCTGTCTCTGTCCGTCTGTCTCAGCCCGCCAGTCTCCGACCGTCTGTCTCAGACCGTCTGTATCAGACCGCTGTCTCTGTCCGTCTGTCTCAGCCCGCCTGTCTTCGACCGTCTGTCTCAGCCCGCCTGTCTTCGACCGTCTGTCTCAGCCCGCCTGTCTTCGACCGTCTGTCTCAGACCGTTGGTCTTACCCCGTCAGTCTCAGCCCGCCTGTCTCTGTCCGTCCGTCTCAGACCGTCAGTCTCAGACCGTCTGTCTCAGACCGTCTGTCTCAGACCGTCTGCCTCCGTCCCTCTATCTCAGACCGCTGCCTCTGTCCGTCTGTCTCAGCCCGCCTGTCTCCGACCGTGTGTCTTAGACCGTCTGTCTCAGACCGTCTGTCTCAGACCGTCTGTCTCAGACCGTCTGTCTCAGACCGTCGGTCTCAGACCGTCTGTCTCAGACCGTCTGTCTCAGACCGTCTGTCTCAGACCGTCTGCCTCCGTCCGTCTATCTCAGACCGCTGTCTCTGTCCGTCTGCCTCAGCCCACCTGTCTCTTACCGTGTGTCTTAGACCGTCTGTCTCAGACCGTCTGTCTCCGACCGTCTGTCTCAGACCGTCTGACTCGGTCCGTCTGCCTCAGATCGTCTGTCTCAGACTGTTGTCTCTGTCCGTCTGTCTCAGCCCGCCTGTCTCTGTCCGTCTGTCTCAGCCCGCCTGTCTCCGACCGTCTGTCTCAGACCGTCTGCCTCCGTCCGTCTATCTCTGTCCGTCTGTCTCAGCCCGCCTGTCTCCGCCCTTCTGTCTCCGACCGTCTGTCTCAGACCGTCTGTCTCAGCCCGCCTGTCTCTGTCCGTCTGTCTCAGCCCTCCTGTCTCGAACCGTCTGTCTCAGACCGTCTGTATCAGACCGCTGTCTCTGTCCGTCTGTCTCAGCCCGCCTGTCTCCTACAGTCTGTGTCAGACCGTCTGTCTCAGACCGTCTCTCTCAGACCGTCTGTCTGAGATCGTCTGTCTCAGACCGTCTATCTCTGTCCGTCTGTCTCAGATCGTCTGTCTCAGCCCGCCTGTCTCTGTCCGTCTGTCTCAGCCCGCCTGTCTCTGTCCCTCTGTTTCAGCACGCCTGTCTCCGACCGTCTGTCTCAGACCGTCTGTATCAGACCGTCTGTATCAGACCGCTGTCTCTGTCCGTCTGTCTCAGCCCGCCTGTCTCCGCCCGTCTGTCTCAGACCGTCTGTATCAGACCGCTGTCTTTGTCCGTCTGTCTCAGCCCGCCTGTCTCTGTCCGTCTGTCTCAGCCCGCCTGTCTCCGACCGTCTGTATCAGACCGCGGTCTCTGTCCGTCTGTCTCAGCCCGCCTGTCTTCGACCGTCTGTCTCCCGACCGTTGGTCTTACCCCGTCAGTCTCAGCCCGCCTGTATCTGTCCGTCCGTCTCAGCCCGCCTGTCTTCGACCGTCTGTCTCAGACCGTCTGTATCAGACCGCTGTCTTTGTCCGTCTGTCTCAGCCCGCCTGTCTCTGTCCGTCTGTCTCAGCCCGCCTGTCTCCGACCGTCTGTCTCAGACCGTCTGTATCAGACCGCTGTTTCTGTCCGTCTGTCTCAGCCCGCCAGTCTCCGACCGTCTGTCTCAGACCGTCTGTATCAGACCGCTGTCTCTGTCCGTCTGTCTCAGTCCGCCTGTTTTCGACCGTCTGTCTCAGACCGTTGGTCTTACCCCGTCAGTCTCAGCCCGCCTGTCTCTGTCCGTCCGTCTCAGACCGTCTGTCTCAGATCGTCTGTCTCAGCCCGCCTGTCTCTGTCCGTCTGTCTCAGCCCGCCTGTCTCCGACCGTCTGTCTCAGACCGTCTGTATCAGACCGCTGTCTCTGTCCGTCTGTCTCAGCCCGCCAGTCTCCGACCGTCTGTCTCAGACCGTCTATATCAGACCGCTGTCTCTGTCCGTCTGTCTCAGCCCGCCTGTCTTCGACCGTCTGTCTCAGCCCGCCTGTCTTCGACCGTCTGTCTCAGACCGTTGGTCTTACCCCGTCAGTCTCAGCCCGCCTGTCGCTGTCCGTCCGTCTCAGACCGTCAGTCTCAGACAGTCTGTCTCAGACCGTCTGTCTCAGACCGTCTGTCTCAGACCGTCTGCCTCCGTCCGTCTATCTCAGACCGTCTGTATCAGACCGCTGTCTCTGTCCGTCTGTCTCAGCCCGCCTGTCTCTGTCCGTCTGTCTCAGCACGCCTGTCTCCGACCGTCTGTCTCAGACCGTCTGTATCAGACCGCCTGTCTCTGTCCGTCCGTCTCAGACCGTCAGTCTCAGACCGTCTGTCTCAGACCGTCTGTATCAGACCGCTGTCTTTGTCCGTCTGTCTCAGCCCGCCTGTCTCTGTCCGTCTGTCTCAGCCCGCCTGTCTCCGACCGTCTGTCTCACACCGTCTGTATCAGACCGCTCTCTCTGTCCGTCTGTCTCAGCCCGCCAGTCTCCGACCGTCTGTCTCAGACCGTCTGTATCAGACCGCTGTTTCTGTCCGTCTGTCTCAGCCCGCCAGTCTCCGACCGTCTGTCTCAGACCGTCTGTATCAGACCGCTGTCTCTGTCCGTCTGTCTCAGTCCGCCTGTTTTCGACCGTCTGTCTCAGACCGTTGGTCTTACCCCGTCAGTCTCAGCCCGCCTGTCTCTGTCCGTCCGTCTCAGACCGTCTGTCTCAGATCGTCTGTCTCAGCCCGCCTGTCTCTGTCCGTCTGTCTCAGCCCGCCTGTCTCCGACCGTCTGTCTCAGACCGTCTGTATCAGACCGCTGTCTCTGTCCGTCTGTCTCAGCCCGCCAGTCTCCGACCGTCTGTCTCAGACCGTCTATATCAGACCGCTGTCTCTGTCCGTCTGTCTCAGCCCGCCTGTCTTCGACCGTCTGTCTCAGCCCGCCTGTCTTCGACCGTCTGTCTCAGCCCGCCTGTCTTCGACCGTCTGTCTCAGACCGTTGGTCTTACCCCGTCAGTCTCAGCCCGCCTGTCGCTGTCCGTCCGTCTCAGACCGTCAGTCTCAGACCGTCTGTCTCAGACCGTCTGTCTCAGACCGTCTGTCTCAGACCGTCTGTCTCAGACCGTCTGCCTCCGTCCGTCTATCTCAGACCGTCTGTATCAGACCGCTGTCTCTGTCCGTCTGTCTCAGCCCGCCTGTCTCTGTCCGTCTGTCTCAGCACGCCTGTCTCCGACCGTCTGTCTCAGACCGTCTGTATCAGACCGCCTGTCTCTGTCCGTCCGTCTCAGACCGTCAGTCTCAGACCGTCTGTCTCAGACCGTCTGTATCAGACCGCTGTCTTTGTCCGTCTGTCTCAGCCCGCCTGTCTCTGTCCGTCTGTCTCAGCCCGCCTGTCTCCGACCGTCTGTCTCACACCGTCTGTATCAGACCGCTCTCTCTGTCCGTCTGTCTCAGCCCGCCAGTCTCCGACCGTCTGTCTCAGACCGTCTGTATCAGACCGCTGTCTCTGTCCGTCTGTCTCAGCCCGCCAGTCTCCGACCGTCTGTCTCAGACCGTCTATATCAGACCGCTGTCTCTGTCCGTCTGTCTCAGCCCGCCTGTCTTCGACCGTCTGTCTCAGCACGCCTGTCTCCGACCGTCTGTCTCAGACCGTCTGTATCAGACCGCCTGTCTCTGTCCGTCCGTCTCAGACCGTCAGTCTCAGACCGTCTGTCTCAGACCGTCTGTATCAGACCGCTGTCTTTGTCCGTCTGTCTCAGCCCGCCTGTCTCCGACCGTCTGTCTCAGACCGTCTGACTCGGTCCGTCTGCCTCAGATCGTCTGTCTCAGACTGTTGTCTCTGTCCGTCTGTCTCAGCCCGCCTGTCTCTGTCCGTCTGTCTCAGACCGTCTGTATCAGACCGCTGTCTCTGTCCGTCTGTCTCAGCCCGCCTGTCTTCGACCGTCTGTCTCAGCCCGCCTGTCTTCGACCGTCTGTCTCAGACCGTTGGTCTTACCCCGTCAGTCTCAGCCCGCCTGTCTCTGTCCGTCCGTCTCAGACCGTCAGTCTCAGACCGTCTGTCTCAGACCGTCTGTCTCAGACCGTCTGCCTCCGTCCGTCTATCTCAGACCGCTGCCTCTGTCCGTCTGTCTCAGCCCGCCTGTCTCCGACCGTGTGTCTTAGACCGTCTGTCTCAGACCGTCTGTCTCAGCCCGCCTGTCTCTGTCCGTCTGTCTCAGGCCGTCTGTATCAGACCGCTGTCTCTGTCCGTCTGTCTCAGACCGTCTGTCTCAGACCGTCTGCCTCCGTCCGTCTATCACAGACCGCTGCCTCTGTCCGTCTGTCTCAGCCCGCCTGTCTCCGACCGTGTGTCTTAGACCGTCTGTCTCAGACCGTCTGTCTCAGACCGTCTGTCTCAGACCGTCTGTCTCAGACCGTCTGCCTCCGTCCGTCTATCTCAGACCGCTGTCTCTGTCCGTCTGCCTCAGCCCACCTGTCTCCTACCGTGTGTCTTAGACCGTCTGTCTCCGACCGTCTGTCTCAGACCGTCTGACTCGGTCCGTCTGCCTCAGATCGTCTGTCTCAGACTGTTGTCTCTGTCCGTCTGTCTCAGCCCGCCTGTCTCTGTCCGTCTGTCTCAGCCCGCCTGTCTCCGACCGTCTGTCTCAGACCGTCTGCCTCCGTCCGTCTATCTCAGACCGCTGTCTCTGTCCGTCTGTCTCAGCCCGCCTGTCTCCGCCCTTCTGTCTCCGACCGTCTGTCTCAGACCGTCTGTCTCAGCCCGCCTGTCTCTGTCCGTCTGTCTCAGCCCTCCTGTCTCGAACCGTCTGTCTCAGACCGTCTGTATCAGACCGCTGTCTCTGTCCGTCTGTCTCAGCCCGCCTGTCTCCTACAGTCTGTGTCAGACCGTCTGTCTCAGACCGTCTGTCTCAGACCGTCTCTCTCAGACCGTCTGTCTGAGATCGTCTGTCTCAGACCGTCTATCTCTGTCCGTCTGTCTCAGATCGTCTGTCTCAGCCCGCCTGTCTCTGTCCGTCTGTCTCAGCCCGCCTGTCTCCGACCGTCTGTCTCAGACGCTCTGCATCAGACCGCTGTCTTTGTCCGTCTGTCTCAGCCCGCCTGTCTCTGTCCGTCTGTCTCAGCACGCCTGTCTCCGACCATCTGTCTCAGACCGTCTGTATCAGACCGTCTGTATCAGACCGCTGTCTCTGTCCGTCTGTCTCAGCCCGCCTGTCTCCGCCCGTCTGTCTCAGACCGTCTGTATCAGACCGCTGTCTTTGTCCGTCTGTCTCAGCCCGCCTGTCTCTGTCCGTCTGTCTCAGCCCGCCTGTCTCCGACCGTCTGTATCAGACCGCGGTCTCTGTCCGTCTGTCTCAGCCCGCCTGTCTTCGACCGTCTGTCTCCCGACCGTTGGTCTTACCCCGTCAGTCTCAGCCCGCCTGTCTCTGTCCGTCCGTCTCAGCCCGCCTGTCTTCGACCGTCTGTCTCAGACCGTCTGTATCAGACCGCTGTCTTTGTCCGTCTGTCTCAGCCCGCCTGTCTCTGTCCGTCTGTCTCAGCCCGCCTGTCTCCGACCGTCTGTCTCAGACCGTCTGTATCAGACCGCTGTTTCTGTCCGTCTGTCTCAGCCCGCCAGTCTCCGACCGTCTGTCTCAGACCGTCTGTATCAGACCGCTGTCTCTGTCCGTCTGTCTCAGTCCGCCTGTTTTCGACCGTCTGTCTCAGACCGTTGGTCTTACCCCGTCAGTCTCAGCCCGCCTGTCTCTGTCCGTCCGTTTCAGACCGTCTGTCTCAGATCGTCTGTCTCAGCCCGCCTGTCTCTGTCCGTCTGTCTCAGCCCGCCTGTCTCCGACCGTCTGTCTCAGACCGTCTGTATCAGACCGCTGTCTCTGTCCGTCTGTCTCAGCCCGCCAGTCTCCGACCGTCTGTCTCAGACCGTCTATATCAGACCGCTGTCTCTGTCCGTCTGTCTCAGCCCGCCTGTCTTCGACCGTCTGTCTCAGCCCGCCTGTCTTCGACCGTCTGTCTCAGACCGTTGGTCTTACCCCGTCAGTCTCAGCCCGCCTGTCGCTGTCCGTCCGTCTCAGACCGTCAGTCTCAGACAGTCTGTCTCAGACCGTCTGTCTCAGACCGTCTGTCTCAGACCGTCTGTCTCAGACCGTCTGCCTCCGTCCGTCTATCTCAGACCGTCTGTATCAGACCGCTGTCTCTGTCCGTCTGTCTCAGCCCGCCTGTCTCTGTCCGTCTGTCTCAGCACGCCTGTCTCCGACCGTCTGTCTCAGACCGTCTGTATCAGACCGCCTGTCTCTGTCCGTCCGTCTCAGCCCGCCTGTCTCCGACCGTCTGTCTCACACCGTCTGTATCAGACCGCTCTCTCTGTCCGTCTGTCTCAGCCCGCCAGTCTCCGACCGTCTGTCTCAGACCGTCTGTCTCAGACCGTCTGTCTCAGACCGTCTGCCTCCGTCCGTCTATCTCAGACCGTCTGTATCAGACCGCTGTCTCTGTCCGTCTGTCTCAGCCCGCCTGTCTCTGTCCGTCTGTCTCAGCACGCCTGTCTCCGACCGTCTGTCTCAGACCGTCTGTATCAGACCGCTGTCTCTGTCCGTCCGTCTCAGCCCGTCTGTCTCAGATCGTCTGTCTCAGCCCGCCTGTCTCTGTCCGTCAGTCTCAGCCCGCCTGTCTCTGTCCGTCCGTCTCAGACCGTCAGTCTCAGACCGTCTGTCTCAGACCGTCTGTCTCAGACCGTCTGTCTCAGACCGTCTGCCTCCGTCCATCTATCTCAGACCGTCTGTATCAGACCGCTGTCTCTGTCCGTCTGTCTCAGCCCGCCTGTCTCCGACCGTCTGTCTCAGACCGTCTGTATCAGACCGCTGTTTCTGTCCGTGTGTCTCAGGCCGCCAGTCTCCGACCGTCTGTCTCAGACCGTCTGTATCAGACCGCTGTCTCTGTCCGTCTGTCTCAGTCCGCCTGTCTTCGACCGTCTGTCTCAGACCGTTGGTCTTACCCCGTCAGTCTCAGCCCGCCTGTCTCTGTCCGTCTGTCTCAGACCGTCTGTATCAGACCGCTGTCTCTGTCCGTCTGTCTCAGTCCGCCTGTCTTCGACCGTCTGTCTCAGACCGTTGGTCTTACCCCGTCAGTCTCAGCCCGCCTGTCTCTGTCCGTCTGTCTCAGACCGTCTGTATCAGACCGCTGTCTCTGTCCGTCTGTCTCAGTCCGCCTGTCTTCGACCGTCTGTCTCAGACCGTTGATCTTACCCCGTCAGTCTCAGCCCGCCTGTCTCTGTCCGTCCGTCTCAGACCGTCTGTCTCAGATCGTCTGTCTCAGCCCGCCTGTCTCTGTCCGTCTGTCTCAGCCCGCCTGTCTCCGACCGTCTGTCTCAGACCCTCTGCATCAGACGCTGTCTTTGTCCGTCTGTCTCAGCCCGCCTGTCTCTGTCCGTCTGTCTCAGCACGCCTGTCTCCGACCGTCTGTCTCAGACCGTCTGTATCAGACCGCTGTCTCCGTCGGTCTGTCTCAGCCCGCCTGTCTTCGACCGTCTGTCTCAGACCGTCTGTCTCAGACCGTCTGCCTCCGTCCGTCTATCTCAGACCGCTGTCTCTGTCCGTCTGTCTCAGCCCGCCTGTCTCCGTCCGTCTGTCTCAGACCGTCTGTATCAGACCGCTGTCTCAGACCGCTATCTCTGTCCGTCTGTCTCAGCCCGCTTGTCTCAGACCGTCTGCCTCCGTCCGTCTATCTCAGACCGCTGCCTCTGTCCGTCTGTCTCAGCACGCCTGTCTCCGACCGTCAGTCTCAGACCGTCTGACTCGGTCCGTCTGTCTCAGATCGTCTGTCTCAGACTGTTGTCTCTGTCCGTCTGTCTCAGCCCGCCTGTCTCTGTCCGTCTGTCTCAGCCCGCCTGTCTCCGACCGTCTGTCTCAGACCGTCTGCCTCCGTCCGTCTATCTCAGACCGCTGTCTCTGTCCGTCTGTCTCAGCCCGCCTGTCTCCGCCCTTCTGTCTCCGACCGTCTGTCTCAGACCGTCTGTCTCAGCCCGCCTGTCTCTGTCCGTCTGTCTCAGGCCTCCTGTCTCGAACCGTCTGTCTCAGACCGTCTGTATCAGACCGCTGTCTCTGTCCGTCTGTCTCAGCCCGCCTGTCTCAGACCGTCTGTCTCAGACCGTCTGTGTCAGACCGTCTGTCTCAGCCCGCCTGTCTCCGCCCTTCTGTCTCCGACCGTCTGTCTCAGACCGTCTGTCTCAGCCCGCCTGTCTCTGTCCGTCTGTCTCAGCCCGCCTGTCTCCGACCGTCTGTCTCAGACCGTCTGTATCAGACCGCTGTCTCCGTCGGTCTGTCTCAGCCCGCCTGTCCTCGACCGTCTGTCTCAGACCGTCTGTATCAGACCGCTGTCTTTGTCCGTCTGTCTCAGCCCGCCTGTCTCTGTCCGTCTGTCTCAGCCCGCCTGTCTCCGACCGTCTGTATCAGACCGCTGTTTCTGTCCGTCTGTCTCAGCCCGCCAGTCTCCGACCGTCTGTCTCAGACCGTCTGTATCAGACCGCTGTCTCTGTCCGTCTGTCTCAGTCCGCCTGTCTTCGACCGTCTGTCTCAGACCGTTGGTCTTACCCCGTCAGTCTCAGCCCGCCTGTCTCTGTCCGTCCGTCTCAGACCGTCTGTCTCAGATCGTCTGTCTCAGCCCGCCTGTCTCTGTCCGTCTGTCTCAGCCCGCCTGTCTCCGACCGTCTGTCTCAGACCCTCTGCATCAGACGCTGTCTTTGTCCGTCTGTCTCAGACCGCCTGTCTCTGTCCGTCTGTCTCAGCACGCCTGTCTCCGACCGTCTGTCTCAGACCGTCTGTATCAGACCGCTGTCTCCGTCGGTCTGTCTCAGCCCGCTTGTCTTCGACCGTCTGTCTCAGACCGTTGGTCTTACCCCGTCAGTCTCAGCCCGCCTGTCTCTGTCCGTCGGTCTCAGTCCGTCTGTCTCAGACCGTTGGTCTTACCCCGTCAGTCTCAGCCCGCCTGTCTCTGTCCGACGGTCTCAGACCGTCTGCCTCAGACCGTCAGTCTCAGCCCGCCTGTCTCAGCCCGCCTCTCCCACTCCGTCTGTCTGAGACCGTCTGTTTCAGATCATCTGTCTCTGTCCGTCTGTCTCTGTCCGTCTGTCTCTGTCCATCTGTCTCTGTCCGTCTGTGTCAGACGGTCTGTCTCAGCCCGCCTGTCTCAGCCCGCCTCGCTCAGCCCGCCTGTCTCAGACCGTATGTCTCAGAGCGTCTGTCTCGGACCGTCTGTCTCAGACCGTCTGTCTCAGGTCGTCCGTCTCAGACCGTTGGTCTTACCCCGTCAGTCTCAGCCCGCCAGTCTCTGTCCGTCTGTCTCAGAACGTCTGTCTCAGACCGTCTGTCTCAGACCGTCTACCTCCGTCCGTCTATCTCAGACCGCTGCCTCTGTCCGTCTGTCTCAGCCCGCCTGTCTCCGACCGTCTGTCTCAGACCGTCTGACTCGGTCCGTCTGTCTCAGATCGTCTGTCTCAGACTGTTGTCTCTGTCCGTCTGTCTCAGCCCGCCTGTCTCTGTCCGTCTGTCTCAGCCCGCCTGTCTCCGACCGCTGTCTCTGTCCGTCTGTCTCAGCCCGCCTGTCTCCGTCCGTCTGTCTCAGACCGTCTGTATCAGACCGCTGTCTCAGACCGCTATCTCTGTCCGTCTGTCTCAGCCCGCCTGTCTCCGACCGTCTGTCTCAGACCGTCTGTCTCAGACCGTTGGTCTTACCCCGTCAGTCTCAGCCCGCCTGTCTCTGTCCGTCGGTCTCAGACCGTCTGTCTCAGACCGTTGGTCTTACCCCGTCAGTCTCAGCCCGCCTGTCTCTGTCCGTCGGTCTCAGACCGTCTGTCTCAGACCGTCTGCCTCAGACCGTCAGTCTCAGACCGTCTGCCTCAGACCGTCTGTCTCAGACCGTCTGCCTCCTTCCGTCTATCTCAGACCGCTGTCTCTGTCCGTCTGTCTCAGCCCGCCTGTCTCCGCCCGTCTGTCTCAGACCGTCTGTATCAGACCGCTGTCTCAGACCGTTGTCTCAGACCGTCTGTCTCAGCATGCCTGTCTCAGACCGTATGTCTCAGACCGTCTGTCTCGGACCGTCTGTCTCAGACCGTCTGTCTCAGATCGTTCGTCTCAGACCGTTGGTCTTACCCCGTCAGTCTCAGCCAGCCAGTCTCTGTCCGTCTGTCTCAGAACGTCCGTCTCAGACCGTCTGTCTCAGACCGTCTGTCTCAGACCGTCTACCTCCGTCCGTCTATCTCAGACCGCTGCCTCTGTCCGTCTGTCTCAGCCCGCCTGTCTCCGACCGTCTGTCTCAGACCGTCTGACTCGGTCCGTCTGTCTCAGATCGTCTGTCTCAGACTGTTGTCTCTGTCCGTCTGTCTCAGCCCGCCTGTCTCTGTCCGTCTGTCTCTTACCGTTGTCTCTGTCCGTCTGTCTCTTACCGTTGCCTCTGTCCATCCGTCTGAGCCCTCCTGTCTCAGACCGTCTGTCCCAGTCCATCTGTCTCAGACCGTCTGTCTCAGCCCGCATATCTCAGACCGTCTGTCTCGGACCATCTGTCTCAGACCGTCTGTCTCATCCCGCCTGTCTCTGTCCTTTCTGTTTCAGCCCGCCTGTCTCAGACCGTCTGTCTCAGACCGTCTGTCTCGGACCGTCTGCCGCGGACCGTCTGTCTCGTTCCGTCTGTCTCAGCCCGCCTGTCTCTGTCCGTCTGTCTCTTACCGTTGCCTCTGTCCATCCGTCTCAGCCCTCCTGTCTCAGACCGTCTGTCCCAGTCCATCTGTCTCAGACCGTCTGTCTCAGCCCGCATATCTCAGACCGTCTGTCTCGGACCATTTGTCTCAGACCGTCTGCCTCTTACCGTTGTCTCTGTCCGTCTGTCTCAGACCGTCTATCTCAGACCGCCTGTCTCAGCCCGCCTGTCTCAGACCGTCTGTCTCGGACGGTCTGTCTCAGACCGTCTGCCACTTACCGTTGTCTCTGTCCGCCTGTCTCAGCCCGCCTCTCTCAGTCCGTCTGTCTGAGACCGTCTGTCACAGACCGTCTGTCACAGGCCGTCTGTCACAGACCATCTGTCACAGACCGTCCGTCTCATCCCGCCTGTCCCACTCCGTCTGTCTTTGACCGTCTGTCTCAGTCCGTCTGTCTCAGAGTGTCTGTCTCTGTCCGTCTGTCTCAGACCGTCTGTCTCAGCCCGCCTGTCTCAGCCCGACTCTCTCATTCCGTCTGTCTGAGTCCGTCTGTCTCAGGCCATCTGTATCAGTCCGTCTGTCTCTGTCCGTCTGTCTCAGACCGTCTGTCTCAGTCCGCCTGTCTCAGCCCGCCTCTGTCAGCCCGCCTCTCTCAGTCCGTCTGTCTCAGACCGTTGTCTCTGTCCGTCTGTCTCAGTCCGTCTTTCTCAGACCGTCTGTCTCATCCCGCCTGTCTCTGTCCTTTCTGTTTCAGCCCGCCTGTCTCGGACCGTCTGTCTCTGTCCGTCTGTCTCAGACCGTCTGTCTCAGCCCGCCTGTCTCAGCCCGCCTCTCTCAGTCCGTCTGTCTGAGACCGTCTGTCTCAGACCATCTGTCTCAGCCCGCCTGTCTCTGTCCATTTGTCTCAGACCGTCTGTCTCAGGCCGCCTGTCTCAGCCCGCCTGTCTCAGCTCGCCTCTCTCAGTCCATCTGTCTCATACCGTCGGTCTTAGCCCATCTGTCTGAGCCCGCCTGTCTCTGTCCGTGTGTCTCTGACCGTCTATCTCGGACCGTCTGTCTCTTACCGTTGTCTCTGCCCGTCTCTTTCAGCCCGCCTGTCTCTGTCCGTCTGTCTTTGACCGTCCGTCTCAGACCATCTGTCTCAGACCGTTGTCGCTGTCCGTCTCTCTCAGGCCGCCTGCCTCAGTCCGCCTGTCTCAGTCCGTCTGTCTCAGACCATCTGTCTCAGACCGTTGTCTCTGTCCGTCCATCTCAGTCCGTCTGTCTCAGACCGTCAGTCTCAGCCCGCCTGTCTCAGCCCGCCTCTCCCACTCCGTCTGTCTGAGACCGTCTGTTTCAGATCATCTGTCTCTGTCCGTCTGTCTCTGTCCGTCTGTCTCTGTCCATCTGTCTCTGTCCGTCTGTGTCAGACGGTCTGTCTCAGCCCGCCTGTCTCAGCCCGCCTCGCTCAGCCCGCCTGTCTCAGACCGTCTGTCTCGGACCGTCTGTCTCAGACCGTCTGTCATTGACCGTCTGTCTGACCCCGCCTGTCCCAGTCCGTCTGTCATTGACGGTCTGTGTCAGACCATCTGTCTCAAACCATCTGTCTCAGACTATCTGTCTCAGACCATCTGTCTCAGACCATCTGTCTCAGACCGTCTGTCTCTGTCCGTCTGTCTCGGACCGTCTGTCTCAGCCCGCCTGTCACAGCTCGCCTCTCTCAGTTCATCTGTCTCATACCGTCGGCCTTAGCCCGTCTGTCTCAGCCCGCCTGTCTCTGTCCGTGTGTCTCAGACCGTCTGTCTCGGACCGTCTGTCTCAGACCGTCTGTCTCCTACCGTTGTCTCTGCCCGTCTGTTTCAGCCCGCCTGTCTCTGTCCGCCTGTCCTTGACCGTCCGTCTCAGTCCGTCTGTCTCAGACCGTCTGTCTCTGCCCGTCTGTCTCGGACCGTCTGTCTCTTACCGTTGTCTCTGTCCGTCTGTTTCAGCCCGCCTGTCTCTGTCCGTCTGTCTTTGACCGTCTGTCTCAGTCCGTCTGTCTCAGACTGTCTGTCTCTGTCCGCCTGCCTCAGTCCGCCTGTCTCAGTCCGTCCGTCTCAGACCGTCTGTCTCAGCCCGCCTGTCTCAGCCCGCCTCTCTCAGTCCGTCTGTCTGAGACCGTCTGTCACAGACCGTCTGTCTCATCCCGCCTGTCCCAGTCCGTCTGTCTTTGACCGTCTGTCTCAGTCCGTCTGTCTCAGACTGTCTGTCTCTGTCCGTCTGTCTCGGACCGTCTGTCTCGGACCGTCTGTCTCTGTCCGTCTGTCTCAGCCCGCCTCTCTCAGTCCGTCTGTCTGAGACCGTCTGTCTCATGTCATCTGTCTCAGACCGTCTGTCTCTGTCCGTCTGTCTCAGCCCGCCTGTCTCAGCCCGCCTCTCTCAGTCCGCCTGTCTCAGTCCGTCTGTCTTTGACCGTCTGTCTCAGTCCGTCTGTCTCAGACTGTCTGTCTCTGTCCGTCTGTCTCGGACCGTCTGTCTCTGTCCGTCTGTCTCAGACCGTCTGTCTCAGCCCGCCTGTCTCAGCCCGCCTCTCTCAGTCCGTCTGTCTGAGACCGTCTGTCTCAGGCCATCTGTATCAGTCCGTCTGTCTCTGTTCGGTTGTCTGAGACCGTCTGTCTCATGCCATCTGTCACAGTCCGTCTGTCTATGCCCGTCTGTCTGAGACCGTCTGTCTCAGACCGTCTGTCTCAGACCGTCTGTCTCAGACCGCCTGTCTCAGCCCGCCTCTCTCAGTCCGTCTGTCTTTGACCGTCTGTCTCAGACCATCTGTCTCAGACCGTCGTCTCTGTCCGTCTCCCTCAGCCCGGCTGCCATAGTCCGCCTGTCTCAGTCCGTCTGTCTCAGACCATCTGTCTCCTACCGATGTCTCTGTCCGTCTGTTTCCGCCCGCCTATCTCTGTCCGTCTGTCCTTGACCGTCCGTCTCAGTCCGCCTGTCTCAGTCCGTCTGTCTCCGCCCGCCTGTCTCGGACCGTCTGTCTCAGCCCGCCTGTCTCAGCCCGCCTCTCTCAGTCCGTCTGTCTGAGTCCGTCAGTCTCAGGCCATCTGTCTCAGACCGTCTGTCTCAGACCGTCTGACTCAGCCCGCCTGTCTCAGTCCGTCTGTCTCCGCCCGCCTGTCTCAGTCCGTCTGTCTCAGACCGTCTGTCTCAGCCCGCCTCTCTCAGCCCGCCTCCCTCAGTCCGCCTGTCAGAGACCGTCTGTCTCGGACCGTCTGTCTCAGACCGTCTGTCTCAGCCCGCCTGTCTCAAGCCGCCTCTCTCAGTCCGTCTGTCAGAGACCGTTTGTCTCTTACCGTTCTCTCTGTCCGTCTGTCTCAGCCCTCCTGTCTCAGACCGTCTGTCTCGGACTGTCTTCCGCGGACTGTCTGTCCTTGACCGTCCGTCTCAGTCCGCCTGTCTCAGTCCGTCTGTCTATGCCCGTCTGTCTGAGACCGTCTGTCTCAGACCGTCTGTCTCAGACCGTCTGTCTCAGACCGCCTGTCTCAGCCCGCCTCTCTGAGTCCGTCTGTCTCAGCCCGCCTGTCTCAGCCCGCCTCTGCCAGTCCGTCTCTCTCACCCCGCCTGTCTCAGTCCGCCGGTCTCAGTCCGCCTGTCTCAGTCCGTCTGTCTCCGCCCGCCTGTCTCTGTCCGTTTGTCTCAGACCGTCTGTCTCAGACCGTCTGTCTCAGCCCGCCTGTCTCAACCCGCCTCTCTCGGTCCGTCTGTCTCAGCCCGCCTGTCTCAGGCCGCCTCTCCCAGTCCGTCTGTCTCAGCCCGCCTGTCTCAGTCCGTCTGCCTCAGACCGTCTGTCTCAGCCCGCCTGTCTCAGTCCGCCTGTCTCAGCCCGCCTCCCTCAGTCCGTCTGTCTGAGTCCATCTGTCTCAGGCCGTCTGCCTCAGACCGTCTGTCTCAGACCGTCTGTCTCGGACCGTCTGTCTCAGACCGTCTCACTCAGCCCGCCTGTCTCAATCGGTCTGTCCCCGCCCGCCTGTCTCAGCCCGCCTCTCTCAGACCGTCTGTCTCAGCAAGCCTGTCTCAGCCCGCCTCTCTCAGTACGTCTGTCTGAGACCGTCTGTCTCATGTCATCTGTCTCTGTCCGTCTGTCTCAGACCGTCTGTCTCAGCCCGCCTGTCTCAACCGGCCTCTCTCAGTCCGCCTGTCTCAGCCCGACTGTCTCAACCCGCCTCTCTCAGTCCGTCTGTCAGAGACCGTTTGTCTCTTACCGTTCTCTCTGTCCGTCTGTCTCAGCCCGCCTGTCTCAGACCGTCTGCCTCACACCGTCTGTCTCAGCCCGCCTGTCTCAATCGGTCTCTCTCCGCCCGCCTGTCTCAGTCCGTCTGTCTTTGACCGTCCGTCTCAGTCCGTCTGTCTCAGACCGTCTGTCGCTGTCCGTCTGTCTCGGACCGTCTGTCTCTTACCGTTGTCTCTGTCCGTCTGTTTCAGCCCGCCTGTCTCTGTCCGTCTGTATTTGACCGTCCGTCTCAGACCGTCTGTCTCAGCCCGCCTGTCTCAGCCCGCCTCTCTCAGTCCGTCTGTCTGAGACCGTCTGTCTCATGTCATCTGTCTCTGTCCGTCTGTCTCAGACCGTCTGTCTCTGTCCGTCTGTCTCAGCCCGCCTGTCTCAGCCCGCCTGTCTCAGCCCGCCTGTCTCAGCTCGCCTCTCTCAGTCCATCTGTCTCAGACCGCCTGTCTCAGGCCATCTGTCTCTTACCGTTGCCTCTGTCCGTCTGTTTCAGCCCGCCTGTCTCTGTCCGTCTGTCTTTGACCGTCCGTCTCAGTCCGTCTGTCTCAGACCGTCTGTCTCTGTCCGTGTGTCTCGGACCGTCTGTCTCTTACCGTTGTCTCTGTCCGTCTGTTTCAGCCCGCCTGTCTCTGTCCGTCTGTCTTTGACCGTCCGTCTCAGACCGTCTGTCTCAGCCCGCCTGTCTCAGCCCGCCTCTCTCAGTCCGTCTGTCTGAGACCGTCTGTCTCATGTCATCTGTCTCTGTCCGTCTGTCTCAGCCCGCCTGTCTCAGCCCGCCTCTCTCAGACCGTCTGTCTCAGCCCGCCTGTCTCAGCCCGCCTCTCTCAGTACGTCTGTCTGAGACCGTCTGTCTCATGTCATCTGTCTCAGCCCGCCTGTCTCAGACCGTCTGCCTCACACCGTCTGTCTCAGCCCGCCTGTCTCAGTCCGCCTCTCTCAGTCCGTCCGTCTCAGACCATCTGTCTCTGTCCGTCTGTCTCAGCCCTCCTGTCTCAGACCGTCTGTCTCGGACTGTCTTCCGCGGACTGTCTGTCTCGGACCGTCTGTCTCAGACCGTCTGACTCAGCCCGCCTGTCTCAGCCCGCCTGTCTCAGCTCGCCTCTCTCAGTCCATCTGTCTCAGACCGTCTGCCTCTGTCCGCGTGTCTCAGACCGTCTGTCTCGGACCGTCTGTCTCTTACCGTTGTCTCTGCCCGTCTGTTTCAGCCCGCCTGTCTCTGTCCGTCTGTCTTTGACCGTCCGTCTCAGTCCGTCTGTCTCAGACCGTCTGTCGCTGTCCGTCTGTCTCGGACCGTCTGTCTCTTACCGTTGTCTCTGTCCGTCTGTTTCAGCCCGCCTGTCTCTGTCCGTCTGTATTTGACCGTCCGTCTCAGACCGTCCGTCTCATCCCGCCTGTCTCAGCCCGCCTCTCTCAGTCCGTGCGTCTGAGACCGTCTGTCACAGACCGTCTGTCTCATCCCGCCTGTCCCAGTCCGTCTGTCTTTGACCGTCTGTCTCAGACCATCTGTCTCAGACCATCTGTGTCAGACTATCTGACTCAGACCATCTGTCTCAGACAGTCTGTCTCTGTCCGTCTGTCGCGGACCGTCTGTCTCAGACCGTCTGTCTCGGACCGTCTGTCTCAGACCGTCTGTCTCTTACCCTTGTCACTGTCCGTCTGTTTCAGCCCGCCTGTCTGTCCGTCTGTCTCAGACCGTCTGCCTCAGCCCGCCTGTCTCGACCCGCCTCTCTCAGTCCGCCTGTTTCAGTCCGCCTGTCTCAGTCCGCCTGTCTCCGCCCGCCTGTCTCTGTCCGTTTGTCTCAGACCGTCTGTCTCAGACCGTCTGTCTCAGCCCGCCTGTCTCAACCCGCCTCTCTCAGTCCGTCTGTCTCAGCCCGCCTGTCTCAGCCCGCCTCTCCCAGTCCGTCTGTCTCAGCCCGCCTGTCTCAGTCCGTCTGTCTCAGACCGTCTGTCTCAGCCCGCCTGTCTCAGTCCGCCTCTCTCAGTCCGTCTGTCTGAGTCCGTCTGTCTCAGGCCATCTGTCTCAGACCGTCTGTCTCAGACCGTCTGTCTCGGACCGTCTGTCTCAGCCCGCCTGTCTCAGACCGTCTGCCTCACACCGTCTGTCTCAGCCCGCCTGTCTCAGTCCGCCTCTCTCAGTCCGTCCGTCTCAGACCATCTGTCTCTGTCCGTCTGTCTCAGCCCTCCTGTCTCAGACCGTCTGTCTCGGACTGTCTTCCGCGGACTGTCTGTCTCGGACCGTCTGTCTCAGACCGTCTGACTCAGCCCGCCTGTCTCAGCCCGCCTGTCTCAGCTCGCCTCTCTCAGTCCATCTGTCTCAGACCGTCTGTCTCTGTCCGCGTGTCTCAGACCGTCTGTCTCGGACCGTCTGTCTCTTACCGTTGTCTCTGCCCGTCTGTTTCAGCCCGCCTGTCTCTGTCCGTCTGTCTTTGACCGTCCGTCTCAGTCCGTCTGTCTCAGACCGTCTGTCGCTGTCCGTCTGTCTCGGACCGTCTGTCTCTTACCGTTGTCTCTGTCCGTCTGTTTCAGCCCGCCTGTCTCTGTCCGTCTGTATTTGACCGTCCGTCTCAGACCGTCCGTCTCATCCCGCCTGTCTCAGCCCGCCTCTCTCAGTCCGTGCGTCTGAGACCGTCTGTCACAGACCGTCTGTCTCATCCCGCCTGTCCCAGTCCGTCTGTCTTTGACCGTCTGTCTCAGACCATCTGTCTCGGACCATCTGTGTCAGACCATCTGACTCAGACCATCTGTCTCAGACATTCTGTCTCTGTCCGTCTGTCGCGGACCGTCTGTCTCAGACCGTCTGTCTCGGACCGTCTGTCTCAGACCGTCTGTCTCTTACCGTTGTCTCTGTCCGTCTGTTTCAGCCCGCCTGTCTCTGTCCGTCTGTCTTTGACCGTCCGTCTCAGTCCGTCTGTCTCAGACCGTCTGTCTCTGTCCGTGTGTCTCGGACCGTCTGTCTCTTACCGTTGTCTCTGTCCGTCTGTTTCAGCCCGCCTGTCTCTGTCCGTCTGTCTTTGACCGTCCGTCTCAGACCGTCTGTCTCAGCCCGCCTGTCTCAGCCCGCCTCTCTCAGTCCGTCTGTCTGAGACCGTCTGTCTCATGTCATCTGTCTCAGAACGTCTGTCTCTGTCCGTCTGTCTCAGCCCGCCTGTCTCAGCCCGCCTCTCTCAGTCCGTCTGTCTGAGACCGTCTGTCTCAGACCGTCTGTCTCAGCCCGCCTGTCTCAACCCGCCTCTCTCAGTCCGTCTGTCAGAGACCGTTTGTCTCTTACCGTTCTCTCTGTCCGTCTGTCTCAGCCCGCCTGTCTCAGACCGTCTGTCTCAGACCGTCTGTCTCAGCCCGCCTGTCTCAGCCCGCCTCTCTCAGTCCGTCTGTCTGAGACCGTCTGTCTCATGTCATCTGTCTCAGACCGTCTGTCTCAGTCCGTCTGTCTCAGCCCGCCTGTCTCAGCCCGCCTCTCTCAGTCCGTCTGTCTGAGACCGTCTGCCTCACACCGTCTGTCTCAGCCCGCCTGTCTCA
Organism: Coelioxys conoideus; assembly: GCA_947623535.1. NCBI lineage: Eukaryota > Metazoa > Arthropoda > Insecta > Hymenoptera > Megachilidae > Coelioxys > Coelioxys conoideus. The sequence continues at coordinate 257,456 of CANQJN010000023.1, forward strand.
GCCCGCCTCTCTCAGTCCGTCTGTCTGAGACCGTCTGTCTCATGTCATCTGTCTCAGACCGTCTGTCTCTGTCCGTCTGTCTCAGCCCGCCTGTCTCAGCCCGCCTCTCTCAGTCCGCCTGTCTCAGTCCGTCTGTCTCAGACCGTCTGTCTCAGCCCGCCTGTCTCAGTCCGCCTCTCTCAGTCCGTCTGTCTGAGTCCGTCTGTCTCAGGCCATCTGTCTCAGACCGTCTGTCTCAGACCGTCTGTCTCGGACCGTCTGTCTCAGACCGTCTGACTCAGCCCGCCTGTCTCAATCGGTCTCTCTCCGCCCGCCTGTCTCAGTCCGTCTGTCTCAGTCCGTCTGTCTCAGACCGTCTGTCTCAGCCCGCCTGTCTCAGTCCGCCTCTCTCAGTCCGTCTGTCTCAGCCCGTCTGTCTCAGCCCGCCTCTCCGAGTCCGTCTGTCTCTGTCCGCGTGTCTCAGACCGTCTGTCTCGGACCGTCTGTCTCTTACCGTTGTCTCTGCCCGTCTGTTTCAGCCCGCCTGTCTCTGTCCGTCTGTCTTTGACCGTCCGTCTCAGTCCGTCTGTCTCAGACTGTCTGTCGCTGTCCGTCTGTCTCGGACCGTCTGTCTCTTACCGTTGTCTCTGTCCGTCTGTTTCAGCCCGCCTGTCTCTGTCCGTCTGTATTTGACCGTCCGTCTCAGACCGTCCGTCTCATCCCGCCTGTCTCAGCCCGCCTCTCTCAGTCCGTGCGTCTGAGACCGTCTGTCACAGACCGTCTGTCTCATCCCGCCTGTCCCAGTCCGTCTGTCTTTGACCGTCTGTCTCAGACCATCTGTCTCAGACCATCTGTGTCAGACCATCTGACTCAGACCATCTGTCTCAGACATTCTGTCTCTGTCCGTCTGTCGCGGACCGTCTGTCTCAGACCGTCTGTCTCGGACCGTCTGTCTCAGACCGTCTGTCTCTTACCGTTGTCTCTGTCCGTCTGTTTCAGCCCGCCTGTCTCTGTCCGTCTGTCTTTGACCGTCCGTCTCAGACCGTCTGTCTCAGCCCGCCTGTCTCAGCCCGCCTCTCTCAGTCCGTCTGTCTGAGACCGTCTGTCTCATGTCATCTGTCTCAGACCGTCTGTCTCTGTCCGTCTGTCTCAGCCCGCCTGTCTCAGCCCGCCTCTCTCAGTCCGTCTGTCTGAGACCGTCTGTCTCAGACCGTCTGTCTCAGCCCGCCTGTCTCAACCCGCCTCTCTCAGTCCGTCTGTCAGAGACCGTTTGTCTCTTACCGTTCTCTCTGTCCGTCTGTCTCAGCCCGCCTGTCTCAGACCGTCTGTCACAGACCGTCTGTCTCATCCCGCCTGTCCCAGTCCGTCTGTCTTTGACCGTCTGTCTCAGACCATCTGTCTCAGACCATCTGTGTCAGACTATCTGACTCAGACCATCTGTCTCAGACAGTCTGTCTCTGTCCGTCTGTCGCGGACCGTCTGTCTCAGACCGTCTGTCTCGGACCGTCTGTCTCAGACCGTCTGTCTCTTACCCTTGTCACTGTCCGTCTGTTTCAGCCCGCCTGTCTGTCCGTCTGTCTCAGACCGTCTGCCTCAGCCCGCCTGTCTCGACCCGCCTCTCTCAGTCCGCCTGTCTCAGTCTGCCTGTCTCAGTCCGCCTGTCTCCGCCCGCCTGTCTCTGTCTGTTTGTCTCAGACCGTCTGTCTCAGACCGTCTGTCTCAGCCCGCCTGTCTCAACCCGCCTCTCTCAGTCCGTCTGTCTCAGCCCGCCTGTCTCAGCCCGCCTCTCCCAGTCCGTCTGTCTCAGCCCGCCTGTCTCAGTCCGTCTGTCTCAGACCGTCTGTCTCAGCCCGCCTGTCTCAGTCCGCCTCTCTCAGTCCGTCTGTCTGAGTCCGTCTGTCTCAGGCCATCTGTCTCAGACCGTCTGTCTCAGACCGTCTGTCTCGGACCGTCTGTCTCAGCCCGCCTGTCTCAGACCGTCTGCCTCACACCGTCTGTCTCAGCCCGCCTGTCTCAGTCCGCCTCTCTCAGTCCGTCCGTCTCAGACCATCTGTCTCTGTCCGTCTGTCTCAGCCCTCCTGTCTCAGACCGTCTGTCTCGGACTGTCTTCCGCGGACTGTCTGTCTCGGACCGTCTGTCTCAGACCGTCTGACTCAGCCCGCCTGTCTCAGCCCGCCTGTCTCAGCTCGCCTCTCTCAGTCCATCTGTCTCAGACCGTCTGTCTCTGTCCGCGTGTCTCAGACCGTCTGTCTCGGACCGTCTGTCTCTTACCGTTGTCTCTGCCCGTCTGTTTCAGCCCGCCTGTCTCTGTCCGTCTGTCTTTGACCGTCCGTCTCAGTCCGTCTGTCTCAGACCGTCTGTCGCTGTCCGTCTGTCTCGGACCGTCTGTCTCTTACCGTTGTCTCTGTCCGTCTGTTTCAGCCCGCCTGTCTCTGTCCGTCTGTATTTGACCGTCCGTCTCACACCGTCCGTCTCATCCCGCCTGTCTCAGCCCGCCTCTCTCAGTCCGTGCGTCTGAGACCGTCTGTCACAGACCGTCTGTCTCATCCCGCCTGTCCCAGTCCGTCTGTCTTTGACCGTCTGTCTCAGACCATCTGTCTCGGACCATCTGTGTCAGACCATCTGACTCAGACCATCTGTCTCAGACATTCTGTCTCTGTCCGTCTGTCGCGGACCGTCTGTCTCAGACCGTCTGTCTCGGACCGTCTGTCTCAGACCGTCTGTCTCTTACCGTTGTCTCTGTCCGTCTGTTTCAGCCCGCCTGTCTCTGTCCGTCTGTCTTTGACCGTCCGTCTCAGTCCGTCTGTCTCAGACCGTCTGTCTCTGTCCGTGTGTCTCGGACCGTCTGTCTCTTACCGTTGTCTCTGTCCGTCTGTTTCAGCCCGCCTGTCTCTGTCCGTCTGTCTTTGACCGTCCGTCTCAGACCGTCTGTCTCAGCCCGCCTGTCTCAGCCCGCCTCTCTCAGTCCGACTGTCTGAGACCGTCTGTCTCATGTCATCTGTCTCAGACCGTCTGTCTCTGTCCGTCTGTCTCAGCCCGCCTGTCTCAGCCCGCCTCTCTCAGTCCGTCTGTCTGAGACCGTCTGTCTCAGACCGTCTGTCTCAGCCCGCCTGTCTCAACCCGCCTCTCTCAGTCCGTCTGTCAGAGACCGTTTGTCTCTTACCGTTCTCTCTGTCCGTCTGTCTCAGCCCGCCTGTCTCAGACCGTCTGTCTCAGACCGTCTGTCTCAGCCCGCCTGTCTCAGCCCGCCTCTCTCAGTCCGTCTGTCTGAGACCGTCTGTCTCATGTCATCTGTCTCAGACCGTCTGTCTCAGTCCGTCTGTCTCAGACCGTCTGTCTCAGCCCGCCTGTCTCAGTCCGCCTCTCTCAGTCCGTCTGTCTGAGTCCGTCTGTCTCAGGCCATCTGTCTCAGACCGTCTGTCTCAGACCGTCTGTCTCGGACCGTCTGTCTCAGCCCGCCTGTCTCAGACCGTCTGCCTCACACCGTCTGTCTCAGCCCGCCTGTCTCAGTCCGCCTCTCTCAGTCCGTCCGTCTCAGACCATCTGTCTCTGTCCGTCTGTCTCAGCCCTCCTGTCTCAGACCGTCTGTCTCGGACTGTCTTCCGCGGACTGTCTGTCTCGGACCGTCTGTCTCAGACCGTCTGACTCAGCCCGCCTGTCTCAGCCCGCCTGTCTCAGCTCGTCTCTCTCAGTCCATCTGTCTCAGACCGTCTGTCTCTGTCCGCGTGTCTCAGACCGTCTGTCTCGGACCGTCTGTCTCTTACCGTTGTCTCTGCCCGTCTGTTTCAGCCCGCCTGTCTCTGTCCGTCTGTCTTTGACCGTCCGTCTCAGTCCGTCTGTCTCAGACCGTCTGTCGCTGTCCGTCTGTCTCGGACCGTCTGTCTCTTACCGTTGTCTCTGTCCGTCTGTTTCAGCCCGCCTGTCTCTGTCCGTCTGTATTTGACCGTCCGTCTCAGACCGTCCGTCTCATCCCGCCTGTCTCAGCCCGCCTCTCTCAGTCCGTGCGTCTGAGACCGTCTGTCACAGACCGTCTGTCTCATCCCGCCTGTCCCAGTCCGTCTGTCTTTGACCGTCTGTCTCAGACCATCTGTCTCGGACCATCTGTGTCAGACCATCTGACTCAGACCATCTGTCTCAGACATTCTGTCTCTGTCCGTCTGTCGCGGACCGTCTGTCTCAGACCGTCTGTCTCGGACCGTCTGTCTCAGACCGTCTGTCTCTTACCGTTGTCTCTGTCCGTCTGTTTCAGCCCGCCTGTCTCTGTCCGTCTGTCTTTGACCGTCCGTCTCAGTCCGTCTGTCTCAGACCGTCTGTCTCTGTCCGTGTGTCTCGGACCGTCTGTCTCTTACCGTTGTCTCTGTCCGTCTGTTTCAGCCCGCCTGTCTCTGTCCGTCTGTCTTTGACCGTCCGTCTCAGACCGTCTGTCTCAGCCCGCCTGTCTCAGCCCGCCTCTCTCAGTCCGTCTGTCTGAGACCGTCTGTCTCATGTCATCTGTCTCAGAACGTCTGTCTCTGTCCGTCTGTCTCAGCCCGCCTGTCTCAGCCCGCCTCTCTCAGTCCGTCTGTCTGAGACCGTCTGTCTCAGACCGTCTGTCTCAGCCCGCCTGTCTCAACCCGCCTCTCTCAGTCCGTCTGTCAGAGACCGTTTGTCTCTTACCGTTCTCTCTGTCCGTCTGTCTCAGCCCGCCTGTCTCAGACCGTCTGTCTCAGACCGTCTGTCTCAGCCCGCCTGTCTCAGCCCGCCTCTCTCAGTCCGTCTGTCTGAGACCGTCTGTCTCATGTCATCTGTCTCAGACCGTCTGTCTCAGTCCGTCTGTCTCAGCCCGCCTGTCTCAGCCCGCCTCTCTCAGTCCGTCTGTCTGAGACCGTCTGCCTCACACCGTCTGTCTCAGCCCGCCTGTCTCAGCCCGCCTCTCTCAGTCCGTCTGTCTGAGACCGTCTGTCTCATGTCATCTGTCTCAGACCGTCTGTCTCTGTCCGTCTGTCTCAGCCCGCCTGTCTCAGCCCGCCTCTCTCAGTCCGCCTGTCTCAGTCCGTCTGTCTCAGACCGTCTGTCTCAGCCCGCCTGTCTCAGTCCGCCTCTCTCAGTCCGTCTGTCTGAGTCCGTCTGTCTCAGGCCATCTGTCTCAGACCGTCTGTCTCAGACCGTCTGTCTCGGACCGTCTGTCTCAGACCGTCTGACTCAGCCCGCCTGTCTCAATCGGTCTCTCTCCGCCCGCCTGTCTCAGTCCGTCTGTCTCAGACCGTCTGTCTCAGACCGTCTGTCTCAGACCGTCTGTCTCAGATCGTCTGTCTCAGCCCGCCTATCTCAGCCAGCCTCTCTCAGTCCGTCTGTCTGAGTCCGTCTGTCTCAGTCCGTCTGTCTCAGACCGTCTGTCTCAGCCCGCCTGTCTCAGTCCGCCTCTCTCAGTCCGTCTGTCTCAGCCCGTCTGTCTCAGCCCGCCTCTCCGAGTCCGTCTGTCTCTGTCCGCGTGTCTCAGACCGTCTGTCTCGGACCGTCTGTCTCTTACCGTTGTCTCTGCCCGTCTGTTTCAGCCCGCCTGTCTCTGTCCGTCTGTCTTTGACCGTCCGTCTCAGTCCGTCTGTCTCAGACTGTCTGTCGCTGTCCGTCTGTCTCGGACCGTCTGTCTCTTACCGTTGTCTCTGTCCGTCTGTTTCAGCCCGCCTGTCTCTGTCCGTCTGTATTTGACCGTCCGTCTCAGACCGTCCGTCTCATCCCGCCTGTCTCAGCCCGCCTCTCTCAGTCCGTGCGTCTGAGACCGTCTGTCACAGACCGTCTGTCTCATCCCGCCTGTCCCAGTCCGTCTGTCTTTGACCGTCTGTCTCAGACCATCTGTCTCAGACCATCTGTGTCAGACCATCTGACTCAGACCATCTGTCTCAGACATTCTGTCTCTGTCCGTCTGTCGCGGACCGTCTGTCTCAGACCGTCTGTCTCGGACCGTCTGTCTCAGACCGTCTGTCTCTTACCGTTGTCTCTGTCCGTCTGTTTCAGCCCGCCTGTCTCTGTCCGTCTGTCTTTGACCGTCCGTCTCAGACCGTCTGTCTCAGCCCGCCTGTCTCAGCCCGCCTCTCTCAGTCCGTCTGTCTGAGACCGTCTGTCTCATGTCATCTGTCTCAGACCGTCTGTCTCTGTCCGTCTGTCTCAGCCCGCCTGTCTCAGCCCGCCTCTCTCAGTCCGTCTGTCTGAGACCGTCTGTCTCAGACCGTCTGTCTCAGCCCGCCTGTCTCAACCCGCCTCTCTCAGTCCGTCTGTCAGAGACCGTTTGTCTCTTACCGTTCTCTCTGTCCGTCTGTCTCAGCCCGCCTGTCTCAGACCGTCTGTCACAGACCGTCTGTCTCATCCCGCCTGTCCCAGTCCGTCTGTCTTTGACCGTCTGTCTCAGACCATCTGTCTCAGACCATCTGTGTCAGACTATCTGACTCAGACCATCTGTCTCAGACAGTCTGTCTCTGTCCGTCTGTCGCGGACCGTCTGTCTCAGACCGTCTGTCTCGGACCGTCTGTCTCAGACCGTCTGTCTCTTACCCTTGTCACTGTCCGTCTGTTTCAGCCCGCCTGTCTGTCCGTCTGTCTCAGACCGTCTGCCTCAGCCCGCCTGTCTCGACCCGCCTCTCTCAGTCCGCCTGTCTCAGTCCGCCTGTCTCAGTCCGCCTGTCTCCGCCCGCCTGTCTCTGTCTGTTTGTCTCAGACCGTCTGTCTCAGACCGTCTGTCTCAGCCCGCCTGTCTCAACCCGCCTCTCTCAGTCCGTCTGTCTCAGCCCGCCTGTCTCAGCCCGCCTCTCCCAGTCCGTCTGTCTCAGCCCGCCTGTCTCAGTCCGTCTGTCTCAGACCGTCTGTCTCAGCCCGCCTGTCTCAGTCCGCCTCTCTCAGTCCGTCTGTCTGAGTCCGTCTGTCTCAGGCCATCTGTCTCAGACCGTCTGTCTCAGACCGTCTGTCTCGGACCGTCTGTCTCAGCCCGCCTGTCTCAGACCGTCTGCCTCACACCGTCTGTCTCAGCCCGCCTGTCTCAGTCCGCCTCTCTCAGTCCGTCCGTCTCAGACCATCTGTCTCTGTCCGTCTGTCTCAGCCCTCCTGTCTCAGACCGTCTGTCTCGGACTGTCTTCCGCGGACTGTCTGTCTCGGACCGTCTGTCTCAGACCGTCTGACTCAGCCCGCCTGTCTCAGCCCGCCTGTCTCAGCTCGCCTCTCTCAGTCCATCTGTCTCAGACCGTCTGTCTCTGTCCGCGTGTCTCAGACCGTCTGTCTCGGACCGTCTGTCTCTTACCGTTGTCTCTGCCCGTCTGTTTCAGCCCGCCTGTCTCTGTCCGTCTGTCTTTGACCGTCCGTCTCAGTCCGTCTGTCTCAGACCGTCTGTCGCTGTCCGTCTGTCTCGGACCGTCTGTCTCTTACCGTTGTCTCTGTCCGTCTGTTTCAGCCCGCCTGTCTCTGTCCGTCTGTATTTGACCGTCCGTCTCACACCGTCCGTCTCATCCCGCCTGTCTCAGCCCGCCTCTCTCAGTCCGTGCGTCTGAGACCGTCTGTCACAGACCGTCTGTCTCATCCCGCCTGTCCCAGTCCGTCTGTCTTTGACCGTCTGTCTCAGACCATCTGTCTCGGACCATCTGTGTCAGACCATCTGACTCAGACCATCTGTCTCAGACATTCTGTCTCTGTCCGTCTGTCGCGGACCGTCTGTCTCAGACCGTCTGTCTCGGACCGTCTGTCTCAGACCGTCTGTCTCTTACCGTTGTCTCTGTCCGTCTGTTTCAGCCCGCCTGTCTCTGTCCGTCTGTCTTTGACCGTCCGTCTCAGTCCGTCTGTCTCAGACCGTCTGTCTCTGTCCGTGTGTCTCGGACCGTCTGTCTCTTACCGTTGTCTCTGTCCGTCTGTTTCAGCCCGCCTGTCTCTGTCCGTCTGTCTTTGACCGTCCGTCTCAGACCGTCTGTCTCAGCCCGCCTGTCTCAGCCCGCCTCTCTCAGTCCGTCTGTCTGAGACCGTCTGTCTCATGTCATCTGTCTCAGACCGTCTGTCTCTGTCCGTCTGTCTCAGCCCGCCTGTCTCAGCCCGCCTCTCTCAGTCCGTCTGTCTGAGACCGTCTGTCTCAGACCGTCTGTCTCAGCCCGCCTGTCTCAACCCGCCTCTCTCAGTCCGTCTGTCAGAGACCGTTTGTCTCTTACCGTTCTCTCTGTCCGTCTGTCTCAGCCCGCCTGTCTCAGACCGTCTGTCTCAGACCGTCTGTCTCAGCCCGCCTGTCTCAGCCCGCCTCTCTCAGTCCGTCTGTCTGAGACCGTCTGTCTCATGTCATCTGTCTCAGACCGTCTGTCTCTGTCCGTCTGTCTCAGCCCGCCTGTCTCAGCCCGCCTCTCTCAGTCCGTCTGTCTGAGACCGTCTGCCTCACACCGTCTGTCTCAGCCCGCCTGTCTCAGCCCGCCTCTCTCAGTCCGTCTGTCTGAGTCCGTCTGTCTCAGGCCATCTGTCTCAGACCGTCTGTCTCAGACCGTCTGTCTCGGACCGTCTGTCTCAGACCGTCTGACTCAGCCCGCCTGTCTCAATCGGTCTCTCTCCGCCCGCCTGTCTCAGTCCGTCTGTCTCAGACCGTCTGTCTCAGACCGTCTGTCTCAGACCGTCTGTCTCAGACCGTCTGTCTCAGATCGTCTGTCTCAGCCCGCCTATCTCAGCCAGCCTCTCTCAGTCCGTCTGTCTGAGTCCGTCTGTCTCAGTCCGTCTGTCTCAGACCGTCTGTCTCAGCCCGCCTGTCTCAGTCCGCCTCTCTCAGTCCGTCTGTCTCAGCCCGTCTGTCTCAGCCCGCCTCTCCGAGTCCGTCTGTCTCAGCCCGCCTGTCTCAGTCCGTCCGTCTCAGACCGTCTGTCTCATCCCGCCTGTCTCAGCCCGCCTCTCTCAGTCCGTGTGCTTGAGACCGTCTGTCACAGACCGTCTGTCTCATCCCGCCTGTCCCAGTCCGTCTGTCTGAGTCCGTCTGTCTCAGGCCATCTGTCTCAGACCGTCTGTCTCAGACCGTCTGTCTCGGACCGTCTGTCTCAGACCGTCTGTCTCAGACCGTCTGTCTCAGACCGTCTGTCTCAGATCGTCTGTCTCAGCCCGCCTGTCTCAGCCCGCCTCTCTCAGTCCGTCTGTCTGAGTGCGTCTGTCTCAGACCGTCTGTCTCAGACCGTCTGTCTCGGACCGTCTGTCTCAGACCGTCTGACTCAGCCCGCCTGTCTCAATCGGTCTCTCTCCGCCCGCCTGTCTCAGTCCGTCTGTCTCAGACCGTCTGCCTCTGACCGTCTGTCTCGGACCGTCTGTCTCAGCCCGGCTGTCTCAACCCGCCTCTCTCAGTCCGTCTGTCTCAGCCCGTCTGTCTAAGACCGTCTGTCTCTTACCGTTCTCTCAGCCCGCCTCCCTCAGTCCGTCTGTTTCAGACCGTCTGTCACAGACCGTCTGTCTCAGACCGTCTGTCTCTTACCGTTCTCTCTGTCCGTCTGTCTCAGCCCGCCTGTCTCAGACCGTCTGTCTCAGACCGTCTGCCTCAGACCGTCTGTCTCGGACCGTCTTCGGCGGACCGTCTGTCTCGGACCGTCTGTCTCAGACCGTCTGACTCAGCCCGCCTGTCTCAGTCCGTCTGTCTCAGTCCGCCTGTCTCCGCCCGCCTGTCTCTGTCCGTTTGTCTCAGACCGTCTGTCTCAGACCGTCTGTCTCAGCCCGCCTGTCTCAACCCGCCTCTCTCAGTCCGTCTGTCTCAGCCCGCCTGTCTCAGCCCGCCTCTCCCAGTCCGTCTGTCTCAGCCCGCCTGTCTCAGTCCGTCTGTCTCAGACCGTCTGTCTCAGCCCGCCTGTCTCAGTCCGCCTCTCTCAGTCCGTCTGTCTGAGTCCGTCTGTCTCAGGCCATCTGTCTCAGACCGTCTGTCTCAGACCGTCTGTCTCGGACCGTCTGTCTCAGACCGTCTGACTCAGCCCGCCTGTCTCAATCGGTCTCTCTCCGCCCGCCTGTCTCAGTCCGTCTGTCTCAGACCGTCTGTCTCAGACCGTCTGTCTCAGACCGTCTGTCTCAGACCGTCTGTCTCAGATCGTCTGTCTCAGCCCGCCTATCTCAGCCAGCCTCTCTCAGTCCGTCTGTCTGAGTCCGTCTGTCTCAGTCCGTCCGTCTCAGACCGTCTGTCTCATCCCGCCTGTCTCAGCCCGCCTCTCTCAGTCCGTGTGTCTGAGACCGTCTGTCACAGACCGTCTGTCTCATCCCGCCTGTCCCAGTCCGTCTGTCTGAGTCCGTCTGTCTCAGGCCATCTGTCTCAGACCGTCTGTCTCAGACCGTCTGTCTCGGACCGTCTGTCTCAGACCGTCTGTCTCAGACCGTCTGTCTCAGATCGTCTGTCTCAGCCCGCCTGTCTCAGCCCGCCTCTCTCAGTCCGTCTGTCTGAGTGCGTCTGTCTCAGACCGTCTGTCTCAGACCGTCTGTCTCGGACCGTCTGTCTCAGACCGTCTGACTCAGCCCGCCTGTCTCAATCGGTCTCTCTCCGCCCGCCTGTCTCAGTCCGTCTGTCTCAGACCGTCTGCCTCTGACCGTCTGTCTCGGACCGTCTGTCTCAGCCCGGCTGTCTCAACCCGCCTCTCTCAGTCCGTCTGTCTCAGCCCGTCTGTCTAAGACCGTCTGTCTCTTACCGTTCTCTCAGCCCGCCTCCCTCAGTCCGTCTGTTTCAGACCGTCTGTCACAGACCGTCTGTCTCAGACCGTCTGTCTCTTACCGTTCTCTCTGTCCGTCTGTCTCAGCCCGCCTGTCTCAGACCGTCTGTCTCAGACCGTCTGCCTCAGACCGTCTGTCTAGGACCGTCTTCGGCGGACCGTCTGTCTCGGACCGTCTGTCTCAGACCGTCTGACTCAGCCCGCCTGTCTCAGTCCGTCTGTCTCAGTCCGCCTGTCTCCGCCCGCCTGTCTCTGTCCGTTTGTCTCAGACCGTCTGTCTCAGACCGTCTGTCTCAGCCCGCCTGTCTCAACCCGCCTCTCTCAGTCCGTCTGTCTCAGCCCGCCTGTCTCAGCCCGCCTCTCCCAGTCCGTCTGTCTCAGCCCGCCTGTCTCAGTCCGTCTGTCTCAGACCGTCTGTCTCAGCCCGCCTGTCTCAGTCCGCCTCTCTCAGTCCGTCTGTCTGAGTCCGTCTGTCTCAGGCCATCTGTCTCAGACCGTCTGTCTCAGACCGTCTGTCTCGGACCGTCTGTCTCAGACCGTCTGACTCAGCCCGCCTGTCTCAATCGGTCTCTCTCCGCCCGCCTGTCTCAGTCCGTCTGTCTCGGACCGTCTGTCTCAGCCCGGCTGTCTCAACCCGCCTCTCTCAGTCCGTCTGTCTCAGCCCGTCTGTCTAAGACCGTCTGTCTCTTACCGTTCTCTCAGCCCGCCTCCCTCAGTCCGTCTGTTTCAGACCGTCTGTCACAGACCGTCTGTCTCAGACCGTCTGTCTCTTACCGTTCTCTCTGTCCGTCTGTCTCAGCCCGCCTGTCTCAGACCGTCTGTCTCAGACCGTCTGCCTCAGACCGTCTGTCTCGGACCGTCTGTCTCAGACCGTCTGACTCAGCCCGCCTGTCTCAGTCCGTCTGTCTCAGACCGTCTGTCTCAGCCCGTCTGTCTCGGACCGTCTGTCTCGGACCGTCTGTCTCGGACCGTCTTTGGCGGACCGTCTGTCTCGGACCGTCTGTCTCAGACCGTCTGACTCAGCCCGCCTGTCTCAGTCCGTCTGTCTCAGACCGTCTGTCTCAGCCCGTCTGTCTCGGACCGTCTGTCTCGGACCGTCTGTCTCGGACCGTCTTTGGCGGACCGTCTGTCTCGGACCGTCTGTCTCAGACCGTCTGACTCGGCGCGCCTGTCTCAGTCCGTCTACTTCAGCGCGCCTGTCTCAGCCCGCCTCTCTCAGTCCGTCTGTCTGAGTCCGACTATCTCAGGCCATCTGTCTCAGACCGTCTGCCTCAGACCGTCTGTCTCGGACCGTCTTCGGCGGACCGTCTGTCTCGGACCGTCTGTCTCAGACCGTCTGACTCAGCCCGCCTGTCTCAGTCCGTCTGTCTCAGACCGTCTGTCTCAGCCCGCCTGTCTCAACCCGCCTCTCTCAGTCCGCCTGTCTCAGCCCGCCTGTCTCAGCCCGCCTCTCCCAGTCCGACCGTATCAGCCCGCCTGTCTCAGTCCGTCTGTCTCAGCCCGCCTGTCTCAGCCCGCCTCTCTCAGTCCGTCTGTCTCAGACCGTCTGTCTCTGACCGTCTGTCTCGGACCGTCTGTCTCAGACCGTCTGACTCAGCCCGCCTGTCTCAATCGGTCTCTCTCCGCCCGCCTGTCTCAGTCCGTCTGTCTCAGACCGTCTGTCTCAGACCGTCTGTCTCAGACCGTCTGTCGCTGTCCGTCTGTCTCGGACCGTCTGACTCTTACCGTTGTCTCTGTCCGTCTGTTTCAGCCCGCCTGTCTCTGTCCGTCTGTATTTGACCGTCCGTCTCAGACCGTCTGTCTCATCCCGCCTGTCTCAGCCCGCCTCTCTCAGTCCGTGCGTCTGAGACCGTCTGTCACAGACCGTCTGTCCCATCCCGCCTGTCCCAGTCCGTCTGTCTTTGACCGTCTGTCTCAGACCATCTGTCTCAGACCATCTGTGTCAGACTATCTGACTCAGACCATCTGTCTCAGACAGTCTGTCTCTGTCCGTCTGTCGCGGACCGTCTGTCTCAGACCGTCTGTCTCGGACCGTCTGTCTCAGACCGTCTGTCTCAGCCCGCCTCTCTCAGTCCGTCTGTCTGAGACCGTCTGTCTCATGTCATCTGTCTCTGTCCGTCTGTCTCAGACCGTCTGTCTCTGTCCGTCTGTCTCAGCCCGCCTGTCTCAGCCCGCCTGTCTCAGCCCGCCTGTCTCAGCCCGCCTCTCTCAGTCCGTCTGTCTGAGACCGTCTGTCTCATGTCATCTGTCTCTGTCCGTCTGTCTCAGACCGTCTGTCTCTGTCCGTCTGTCTCAGCCCGCCTGTCTCAGCCCGCCTTTCTCAGTCCGTCTGTCTGAGACCGTCTGTCTCATGTCATCTGTCTCTGTCCGTCTCTCTCAGACCGTCTGTCTCTGTCCGTCTGTCTCAGCCCGCCTGTCTCAGCCCGCCTCTCTCAGACCGTCTGTCTCAGCCCGCCTGTCTCAGCCCGCCTCTCTCAGTACGTCTGTCTGAGACCGTCTGTCTCATGTCATCTGTCTCAGCCCGCCTGTCTCAGACCGTCTGCCTCACACCGTCTGTCTCAGCCCGCCTGTCTCAGTCCGCCTCTCTCAGTCCGTCCGTCTCAGACCATCTGTCTCTGTCCGTCTGTCTCAGCCCTCCTGTCTCAGACCGTCTGTCTCGGACTGTCTTCCGCGGACTGTCTGTCTCGGACCGTCTGTCTCAGACCGTCTGACTCAGCCCGCCTGTCTCAGCCCGCCTGTCTCAGCTCGCCTCTCTCAGTCCATCTGTCTCAGACCATCTGTCTCTGTCCGCGTGTCTCAGACCGTCTGTCTCGGACCGTCTGTCTCTTACCGTTTTCTCTGCCCGTCTGTTTCAGCCCGCCTGTCTCTGTCCGTCTGTATTTGACCGTCCGTCTCAGACCGTCTGTCTCATCCCGCCTGTCTCAGCCCGCCTCTCTCAGTCCGTGCGTCTGAGACCGTCTGTCACAGACCGTCTGTCTCATCCCGCCTGTCCCAGTCCGTCTGTCTTTGACCGTCTGTATCAGACCATCTGTCTCAGACCATCTGTGTCAGACCATCTGACTCAGACCATCTGTCTCAGACATTCTGTCTCTGTCCGTCTGTCGCGGACCGTCTGTCTCAGACCGTCTGTCTCGGACCGTCTGTCTCAGACCGTCTGTCTCTTACCCTTGTCACTGTCCGTCTGTTTCAGCCCGCCTGTCTGTCCGTCTGTCTCAGACCGTCTGCCTCAGCCCGCCTGTCTCGACCCGCCTCTCTCAGTCCGCCTGTCTCAGCCCGCCTCTCCCAGTCCGTCTGTCTCAGCCCGCCTGTCTCAGTCCGTCGGTCTCAGACCGTCTGTCTCAGCCCGCCTGTCTCAGTCCGCCTCTCTCAGTCCGTCTGTCTGAGTCCGTCTGTCTCAGGCCATCTGTCTCAGACCGTCTGTCTCAGACCGTCTGTCTCGGACCGTCTGTCTCAGACCGTCTGACTCAGCCCGCCTGTCTCAATCGGTCTCTCTCCGCCCGCCTGTCTCAGTCCGTCTGTCTCAGACCGTCTGCCTCTGACCGTCTGTCTCGGACCGTCTGTCTCAGCCCGGCTGTCTCAACCCGCCTCTCTCAGTCCGTCTGTCTCAGCCCGTCTGTCTAAGACCGTCTGTCTCTTACCGTTCTCTCAGCCCGCCTCCCTCAGTCCGTCTGTTTCAGACCGCCTGTCACAGACCGTCTGTCTCAGACCGTCTGTCTCTTACCGTTCTCTCTGTCCGTCTGTCTCAGCCCGCCTGTCTCAGACCGTCTGTCTCAGACCGTCTGCCTCAGACCGTCTGTCTCGGACCGTCTTCGGCGGACCGTCTGTCTCGGACCGTCTGTCTCAGACCGTCTGACTCAGCCCGCCTGTCTCAGTCCGTCTGTCTCAGACCGTCTGTCTCAGCCCGTCTGTCTCGGACCGTCTGTCTCGGACCGTCTGACTCAGCCCGCCTGTCTCAATCGGTCTGTCTGAGTCCTACTATCTCAGGCCATCTGTCTCAGACCGTCTGCCTCAGACCGTCTGTCTCGGACCGTCTTCGGCGGACCGTCTGTCTCGGACCGTCTGTCTCAGACCGTCTGACTCAGCCCGCCTGTCTCAGTCCGTCTGTCTCAGACCGTCTGTCTCAGCCCGCCTGTCTCAACCCGCCTCTCTCAGTCCGCCTGTCTCAGCCCGCCTGTCTCAGCCCGCCTCTCCCAGTCCGACCGTATCAGCCCGCCTGTCTCAGTCCGTCTGTCTCAGCCCGCCTGTCTCAGCCCGCCTCTCTCAGTCCGTCTGTCTCAGACCGTCTGTCTCTGTCCGTCTGTCTCTGACCGTCTGTCTCGGACCGTCTGTCTCAGACCGTCTGACTCAGCCCGCCTGTCTCAATCGGTCTCTCTCCGCCCGCCTGTCTCAGTCCGTCTGTCACAGACCGTCTGTCTCATCCCGCCTGTCCCAGTCCGTCTGTCTGAGTCCGTCTGTCTCAGGCCATCTGTCTCAGACCGTCTGTCTCAGACCGTCTGTCTCGGACCGTCTGTCTCAGACCGTCTGTCTCAGACCGTCTGTCTCAGATCGTCTGTCTCAGCCCGCCTGTCTCAGCCCGCCTCTCTCAGTCCGTCTGTCTGAGTGCGTCTGTCTCAGACCGTCTGTCTCAGACCGTCTGTCTCGGACCGTCTGTCTCAGACCGTCTGACTCAGCCCGCCTGTCTCAATCGGTCTCTCTCCGCCCGCCTGTCTCAGTCCGTCTGTCTCAGACCGTCTGCCTCTGACCGTCTGTCTCGGACCGTCTGTCTCAGCCCGGCTGTCTCAACCCGCCTCTCTCAGTCCGTCTGTCTCAGCCCGTCTGTCTCAGACCGTCTGTCTCTGTCCGTCTGTCTCTGACTGTCTGTCTCGGACCGTCTGTCTCAGACCGTCTGACTCAGCCCGCCTGTCTCTGTCCGTCTGTCTCAGACCGTCTGTCTCACCCCGCCTGTCTCAACCCGCCTCTCTCAGTCCGTCTGTCTCAGCCCGGCTGTCTCAGCCCGCCTCTGCCGGTCCGTCTGTCTCAGCCCGCCTGTCTCAGTCCGCCTGTCTCAGTCCGCCTGTCTCAGTCCGCCTGTCTCAGTCCGTCTGTCTCCGCCCGCCTGTCTCTGTCCGTTTGTCTCAGACCGTCTGTCTCAGCCCGCCTGTCTCAGCCCGCCTCCCTCAGTCCGTCCATCTGAGACCGTCTGTCTCAGACCGTCTGTCTCGGACCGTCTGTCTCGGACCGTCTGTCTCGGACCGTCTGTCTCGGACCGTCTTTGGCGGACCGTCTGTCTCGGACCGTCTGTCTCAGACCGTCTGACTCGGCCCGCCTGTCTCAGTCCGTCTACTTCAGCGCGCCTGTCTCAGCCCGCCTCTCTCAGTCCGTCTGTCTGAGTCCGACTATCTCAGGCCATCTGTCTCAGACCGTCTGCCTCAGACCGTCTGTCTCGGACCGTCTTCGGCGGACCGTCTGTCTCGGACCGTCTGTCTCAGACCGTCTGACTCAGCCCGCCTGTCTCAATCGGTCTCTCTCCGCCCGCCTGTCTCAGTCCGTCTGTCACAGACCGTCTGTCTCATCCCGCCTGTCCCAGTCCGTCTGTCTGAGTCCGTCTGTCTCAGCCCGTCTGTCTCAGACCGTCTGTCTCTGTCCGTCTGTCTCTGACCGTCTGTCTCGGACCGTCTGTCTCAGACCGTCTGACTCAGCCCGCCTGTCTCTGTCCGTCTGTCTCAGACCGTCTGTCTCACCCCGCCTGTCTCAACCCGCCTCTCTCAGTCCGTCTGTCTCAGCCCGGCTGTCTCAGCCCGCCTCTGCCGGTCCGTCTGTCTCAGCCCGCCTGTCTCAGTCCGCCTGTCTCAGTCCGCCTGTCTCAGTCCGTCTGTCTCCGCCCGCCTGTCTCTGTCCGTTTGTCTCAGACCGTCTGTCTCATCCCGCCTGTCTCAGCCCGCCTCTCTCAGTCCGTGCGTCTGAGACCGTCTGTCACAGACCGTCTGCCCCATCCCGCCTGTCCCAGTCCGTCTGTCTTTGACCGTCTGTCTCAGACCATCTGTCTCAGACCATCTGTGTCAGACTATCTGACTCAGACCATCTGTCTCAGACAGTCTGTCTCTGTCCGTCTGTCGCGGACCGTCTGTCTCAGACCGTCTGTCTCGGACCGTCTGTCTCAGACCGTCTGTCTCAGCCCGCCTCTCTCAGTCCGTCTGTCTGAGACCGTCTGTCTCATGTCATCTGTCTCTGTCCGTCTGTCTCAGACCGTCTGTCTCTGTCCGTCTGTCTCAGCCTGCCTGTCTCAGCCCGCCTGTCTCAGCCCGCCTGTCTCAGCCCGCCTCTCTCAGTCCGTCTGTCTGAGACCGTCTGTCTCATGTCATCTGTCTCTGTCCGTCTGTCTCGGACCGTCTGTCTCTTACCGTTGTCTCTGTCCGTCTGTTTCAGCCCGCCTGTCTCTGTCCGTCTGTATTTGACCGTCCGTCTCAGACCGTCTGTCTCAGCCCGCCTCTCTCAGCCCGCCTGTCTCTGTCCGTCTGTCTTTGACCATCCGTCTCAGTCCGTCTGTCTCAGACCGTCTGTCTCTGTCCGTGTGTCTCGGACCGTCTGTCTCTTACCGTTGTCTCTGTCCGTCTGTTTCAGCCCGCCTGTCTCTGTCCGTCTGTCTTTGACCGTCCGTCTCAGACCGTCTGTCTCAGCCCGCCTGTCTCAGCCCGCCTCTCTCAGTCCGTCTGTCTGAGACCGTCTGTCTCATGTCATCTGTCTCTGTCCGTCTGTATCAGACCGTCTGTCTCTGTCCGTCTGTCTCAGCCCGCCTGTCTCAGCCCGCCTCTCTCAGTCCGTCTGTCTGAGACCGTCTGTCTCATGTCATCTGTCTCTGTCCGTCTGTCTCAGACCGTCTGTCTCTGTCCGTCTGTCTCAGCCCGCCTGTCTCAGCCCGCCTCTCTCAGACCGTCTGTCTCAGCCCGCCTGTCTCAGCCCGCCTCTCTCAGTACGTCTGTCTGAGACCGTCTGTCTCATGTCATCTGTCTCAGCCCGCCTGTCTCAGACCGTCTGCCTCACACCGTCTGTCTCAGCCCGCCTGTCTCAGTCCGCCTCTCTCAGTCCGTCCGTCTCAGACCATCTGTCTCTGTCCGTCTGTCTCAGCCCTCCTGTCTCAGACCGTCTGTCTCGGACTGTCTTCCGCGGACTGTCTGTCTCGGACCGTCTGTCTCAGACCGTCTGACTCAGCCCGCCTGTCTCAGCCCGCCTGTCTCAACTCGCCTCTCTCAGTCCATCTGTCTCAGACCGTCTGTCTCTGTCCGCGTGTCTCAGACCGTCTGTCTCGGACCGTCTGTCTCTTACCGTTGTCTCTGCCCGTCTGTTTCAGCCCGCCTGTCTCTGTCCGTCTGTCTTTGACCGTCCGTCTCAGTCCGTCTGTCTCAGACCGTCTGTCGCTGTCCGTCTGTCTCGGACCGTCTGTCTCTTACCGTTGTCTCTGTCCGTCTGTTTCAGCCCGCCTGTCTCTGTCCGTCTGTATTTGACCGTCCGTCTCAGACCGTCTGTCTCATCCCGCCTGTCTCAGCCCGCCTCTCTCAGTCCGTGCGTCTGAGACCGTCTGTCACAGACCGTCTGTCTCATCCCGCCTGTCCCAGTCCGTCTGTCTTTGACCGTCTGTCTCAGACCATCTGTCTCAGACCATCTGTGTCAGACCATCTGACTCAGACCATCTGTCTCAGACATTCTGTCTCTGTCCGTCTGTCGCGGACCGTCTGTCTCAGACCGTCTGTCTCGGACCGTCTGTCTCAGACCGTCTGTCTCTTACCGTTGTCTCTGTCCGTCTGTTTCAGCCCGCCTGTCTCTGTCCGTCTGTCTTTGACCGTCCGTCTCAGTCCGTCTGTCTCTGTCCGTGTGTCTCGGACCGTCTGTCTCTTACCGTTGTCTCTGTCCGTCTGTTTCAGCCCGCCTGTCTCTGTCCGTCTGTCTTTGACCGTCCGTCTCAGACCGTCTGTCTCAGCCCGCCTGTCTCAGCCCGCCTCTCTCAGTCCGTCTGTCTGAGACCGTCTGTCTCATGTCATCTGTCTCAGACCGTCTGTCTCTGTCCGTCTGTCTCAGCCCGCCTGTCTCAGCCCGCCTCTCTCAGTCCGTCTGTCTGAGACCGTCTGTCTCAGACCGTCTGTCTCAGCCCGCCTGTCTCAACCCGCCTCTCTCAGTCCGTCTGTCAGAGACCGTTTGTCTCTTACCGTTCTCTCTGTCCGTCTGTCTCAGCCCGCCTGTCTCAGACCGTCTGTCACAGACCGTCTGTCTCATCCCGCCTGTCCCAGTCCGTCTGTCTTTGACCGTCTGTCTCAGACCATCTGTCTCAGACTATCTGTGTCAGACTATCTGACTCAGACCATCTGTCTCAGACAGTCTGTCTCTGTCCGTCTGTCGCGGACCGTCTGTCTCAGACCGTCTGTCTCGGACCGTCTGTCTCAGACCGTCTGTCTCTTACCCTTGTCACTGTCCGTCTGTTTCAGCCCGCCTGTCTGTCCGTCTGTCTCAGACCGTCTGCCTCAGCCCGCCTGTCTCAACCCGCCTCTCTCAGTCCGTCTGTCTCAGCCCGTCTGTCTCATCCCGCCTGTCCCAGTCCGTCTGTCTGAGTCCGTCTGTCTCAGGCCATCTGTCTCAGACCGTCTGTCTCAGACCGTCTGTCTCGGACCGTCTGTCTCAGACCGTCTGTCTCAGACCGTCTGTCTCAGATCGTCTGTCTCAGCCCGCCTGTCTCAGCCCGCCTCTCTCAGTCCGTCTGTCTGAGTGCGTCTGTCTCAGACCGTCTGTCTCAGACCGTCTGTCTCGGACCGTCTGTCTCAGACCGTCTGACTCAGCCCGCCTGCCTCAATCGGTCTCTCTCCGCCCGCCTGTCTCAGTCCGTCTGTCTCAGACCGTCTGCCTCTGACCGTCTGTCTCGGACCGTCTGTCTCAGCCCGGCTGTCTCAACCCGCCTCTCTCAGTCCGTCTGTCTCAGCCCGTCTGTCTCTTACCGTTCTCTCAGCCCGCCTCCCTCAGTCCGTCTGTTTCAGACCGTCTGTCACAGACCGTCTGTCTCAGACCGTCTGTCTCTTACCGTTCTCTCTGTCCGTCTGTCTCAGCCCGCCTGTCTCAGACCGTCTGTCTCAGACCGTCTGCCTCAGACCGTCTGTCTCGGACCGTCTTCGGCGGACCGTCTGTCTCGGACCGTCTGTCTCAGACCGTCTGACTCAGCCCGCCTGTCTCAGTCCGTCTGTCTCAGACCGTCTGTCTCAGCCCGTCTGTCTCGGACCGTCTGTCTCGGACCGTCTTTGGCGGACCGTCTGTCTCGGACCGTCTGTCTCAGACCGTCTGACTCGGCGCGCCTGTCTCAGTCCGTCTACTTCAGCGCGCCTGTCTCAGCCCGCCTCTCTCAGTCCGTCTGTCTGAGTCCGACTATCTCAGGCCATCTGTCTCAGACCGTCTGCCTCAGACCGTCTGTCTCGGACCGTCTTCGGCGGACCGTCTGTCTCGGACCGTCTGTCTCAGACCGTCTGTCTCAGCCCGCCTGTCTCAACCCGCCTCTCTCAGTCCGCCTGTCTCAGCCCGCCTGTCTCAGCCCGCCTCTCCCAGTCCGACCGTATCAGCCCGCCTGTCTCAGTCCGTCTGTCTCAGCCCGCCTGTCTCAGCCCGCCTCTCTCAGTCCGTCTGTCTCAGACCGTCTGTCTCTGTCCGTCTGTCTCTGACCGTCTGTCTCGGACCGTCTGTCTCAGACCGTCTGACTCAGCCCGCCTGTCTCAATCGGTCTCTCTCCGCCCGCCTGTCTCAGTCCGTCTGTCTCAGACCGTCTGTCTCAGACCGTCTGTCTCAGACCGTCTGTCTCAGACCGTCTGTCTCAGACCGTCTGTCTCAGACCGTCTGTCTCAGACCGTCTGTCGCTGTCCGTCTGTCTCGGACCGTCTGTCTCTTACCGTTGTCTCTGTCCGTCTGTTTCAGCCCGCCTGTCTCTGTCCGTCTGTATTTGACCGTCCGTCTCAGACCGTCTGTCTCATCCCGCCTGTCTCAGCCCGCCTCTCTCAGTCCGTGCGTCTGAGACCGTCTGTCACAGACCGTCTGTCTCATCCCGCCTGTCCCAGTCCGTCTGTCTTTGACCGTCTTTCTCAGACCATCTGTCTCAGACCATCTGTGTCAGACTATCTGACTCAGACCATCTGTCTCAGACAGTCTGTCTCTGTCCGTCTGTCGCGGACCGTCTGTCTCAGACCGTCTGTCTCGGACCGTCTGTCTCAGACCGTCTGTCTCTTACCCTTGTCACTGTCCGTCTGTTTCAGCCCGCCTGTCTCTGTCCGTCTGTCTTTGACCGTCCGTCTCAGTCCGTCTGTCTCAGACCGTCTGTCTCTGTCCGTGTGTCTCGGACCGTCTGTCTCTTACCGTTGTCTCTGTCCATCTGTTTCAGCCCGCCTGTCTCTGTCCGTCTGTCTTTGACCGTCCGTCTCAGACCGTCTGTCTCAGCCCGCCTGTCTCAGTCCGCCTGTCTCCGCCCGCCTGTCTCTGTCCGTTTGTCTCAGACCGTCTGTCTCTGTCCGTTTGTCTCAGACCGTCTGTCTCAGACCGTCTGTCTCAGCCCGCCTGTCTCAGTCCGTCTGTCTCAGACCGTCTGTCTCAGCCCGCCTGTCTCAGTCCGCCTCTCTCAGTCCGTCTGTCTGAGTCCGTCTGTCTCAGGCCATCTGTCTCAGACCGTCTGTCTCAGACCGTCTGTCTCGGACCGTCTGTCTCAGACCGTCTGACTCAGCCCGCCTGTCTCAATCGGTCTCTCTCCGCCCGCCTGTCTCAGTCCGTCTGTCTCAGACCGTCTGTCTCAGACCGTCTGTCTCAGACCGTCTGTCTCAGATCGTCTGTCTCAGCCCGCCTATCTCAGCCAGCCTCTCTCAGTCCGTCTGTCTGAGTCCGTCTGTCTCAGTCCGTCTGTCTCAGACCGTCTGTCTCAGCCCGCCTGTCTCAGTCCGCCTCTCTCAGTCCGTCTGTCTCAGCCCGTCTGTCTCAGCCCGCCTCTCCGAGTCCGTCTGTCTCAGCCCGCCTGTCTCAGTCCGTCCGTCTCAGACCGTCTGTCTCATCCCGCCTGTCTCAGCCCGCCTCTCTCAGTCCGTGTGTCTGAGACCGTCTGTCACAGACCGTCTGTCTCATCCCGCCTGTCCCAGTCCGTCTGTCTGAGTCCGTCTGTCTCAGGCCATCTGTCTCAGACCGTCTGTCTCAGACCGTCTGTCTCGGACCGTCTGTCTCAGACCGTCTGTCTCAGACCGTCTGTCTCAGATCGTCTGTCTCAGCCCGCCTGTCTCAGCCCGCCTCTCTCAGTCCGTCTGTCTGAGTGCGTCTGTCTCAGACCGTCTGTCTCAGACCGTCTGTCTCGGACCGTCTGTCTCAGACCGTCTGACTCAGCCCGCCTGTCTCAATCGGTCTCTCTCCGCCCGCCTGTCTCAGTCCGTCTGTCTCAGACCGTCTGCCTCTGACCGTCTGTCTCGGACCGTCTGTCTCAGCCCGGCTGTCTCAACCCGCCTCTCTCAGTCCGTCTGTCTCAGCCCGTCTGTCTAAGACCGTCTGTCTCTTACCGTTCTCTCAGCCCGCCTCCCTCAGTCCGTCTGTTTCAGACCGTCTGTCACAGACCGTCTGTCTCAGACCGTCTGTCTCTTACCGTTCTCTCTGTCCGTCTGTCTCAGCCCGCCTGTCTCAGACCGTCTGTCTCAGACCGTCTGCCTCAGACCGTCTGTCTCGGACCGTCTTCGGCGGACCGTCTGTCTCGGACCGTCTGTCTCAGACCGTCTGACTCAGCCCGCCTGTCTCAGTCCGTCTGTCTCAGACCGTCTGTCTCATCCCGCCTGTCTCAACCCGCCTCTCTCAGTCCGCCTGTCTCAGCCCGCCTGTCTCAGCCCGCCTCTCCCAGTCCGACCGTATCAGCCCGCCTGTCTCAGTCCGTCTGTCTCAGCCCGCCTCTCTCAGCCCGCCTCTCTCAGTCCGTCTGTCTCAGACCGTCTGTCTCTGTCCGTCTGTCTCTGACCGTCTGTCTCGGACCGTCTGTCTCAGACCGTCTGACTCAGCCCGCCTGTCTCTGTCCGTCTGTCTCAGACCGTCTGTCTCACCCCGCCTGTCTCAACCCGCCTCTCTCAGTCCGTCTGTCTCAGCCCGGCTGTCTCAGCCCGCCTCTGCCAGTCCGTCTGTCTCAGCCCGCCTGTCTCAGTCCGCCTGTCTCAGTCCGCCTGTCTCAGTCCGTCTGTCTCCGCCCGCCTGTCTCTGTCCGTTTGTCTCAGACCGTCTGTCTCAGCCCGCCTGTCTTAGCCCGCCTCCCTCAGTCCGTCCGTCTGAGACCGTCTGTCTCAGACCGTCTGTCTCGGACCGTCTGTCTCGGACCGTCTGTCTCGGACCGTCTGTCTCGGACCGGCTTTGGCGGACCGTCTGTCTCGGACCGTCTGTCTCAGACCGTCTGACTCGGCCCGCCTGTCTCAGTCCGTCTACTTCAGCGCGCCTGTCTCAGCCCGCCTCTCTCAGTCCGTCTGTCTGAGTCCGACTATCTCAGGCCATCTGTCTCAGACCGTCTGCCTCAGACCGTCTGTCTCGGACCGTCTTCGGCGGACCGTCTGTCTCGGACCGTCTGTCTCAGACCGTCTGACTCAGCCCGCCTGTCTCAGTCCGTCTGTCTCAGACCGTCTGTCTCAGCCCGCCTGTCTCAACCCGCCTCTCTCAGTCCGCCTGTCTCAGCCCGCCTGTCTCAGCCCGCCTCTCCCAGTCCGACCGTATCAGCCCGCCTGTCTCAGTCCGTCTGTCTCAGCCCGCCTGTCTCAGCCCGCCTCTCTCAGTCCGTCTGTCTCAGACCGTCTGTCTCTGTCCGTCTGTCTCTGACCGTCTGTCTCGGACCGTCTGTCTCAGACCGTCTGACTCAGCCCGCCTGTCTCAATCGGTCTCTCTCCGCCCGCCTGTCTCAGTCCGTCTGTCTCAGACCGTCTGTCTCAGACCGTCTGTCTCAGACCGTCTGTCTCAGACCGTCTGTCGCTGTCCGTCTGTCTCGGACCGTCTGTCTCTTACCGTTGTCTCTGTCCGTCTGTTTCAGCCCGCCTGTCTCTGTCCGTCTGTATTTGACCGTCCGTCTCAGACCGTCTGTCTCATCCCGCCTGTCTCAGCCCGCCTCTCTCAGTCCGTGCGTCTGAGACCGTCTGTCACAGACCGTCTGTCCCATCCCGCCTGTCCCAGTCCGTCTGTCTTTGACCGTCTGTCTCAGACCATCTGTCTCAGACCATCTGTGTCAGACTATCTGACTCAGACCATCTGTCTCAGACAGTCTGTCTCTGTCCGTCTGTCTCAGCACGCCTGTCTCCGACCGTCTGTCTCAGACCGTCTGTATCAGACCGCTGTCTCCGTCGGTCTGTCTCAGCCCGCCTGTCTTCGACCGTCTGTCTCAGACCGTTTGTATCAGACCGCTGTCTTTGTCCGTCTGTCTCAGCCCGCCTGTCTCTGTCCGTCTGTCTCAGCCCGCCTGTCTTCGACCGTCTGTCTCAGACCGTCTGACTCGGTCCGTCTGCCTCAGATCGTCTGTCTCAGACTGTTGTCTCTGTCCGTCTGTCTCAGCCCGCCTGTCTCTGTCCGTCTGCCTCCGTCCGTCTATCTCAGACCGCTGCCTCTGTCCGTCTGTCTCAGCCCGCCTGTCTCCGACCGTGTGTCTTAGACCGTCTGTCTCAGACCGTCTGTCTCAGCCCGCCTGTCTCTGTCCGTATGTCTCAGACCGTCTGTATCAGACCGCTGTCTCTGTCCGTCTGTCTCAGCCCGCCTGTCTTCGAACGTCTGTCTCAGCCCGCCTGTCTTCGACCGTCTGTCTCAGACCGTTGGTCTTACCCCGTCAGTCTCAGCCCGCCTGTCTCTGTCCGTCCGTCTCAGACCGTCAGTCTCAGACCGTCTGTCTCAGACCGTCTGTCTCAGACCGTCTGCCTCCGTCCGTCTATCTCAGACCGCTGCCTCTGTCCGTCTGTCTCAGCCCGCCTGTCTCCGACCGTGTGTCTTAGACCGTCTGTCTCAGACCGTCTGTCTCAGACCGTCTGTCTCAGACCGTCTGTCTCAGACCGTCTGTCTCAGACCGTCTGCCTCCGTCCGTCTATCTCAGACCGCTGTCTCTGTCCGTCTGCCTCAGCCCACCTGTCTCCTACCGTGTGTCTTAGACCGTCTGTCTCAGACCGTCTGTCTCCGACCGTCTGTCTCAGACCGTCTGACTCGGTCCGTCTGCCTCAGATCGTCTGTCTCAGACTGTTGTCTCTGTCCGTCTGTCTCAGCCCGCCTGTCTCTGTCCGTCTGTCTCAGCCCGCCTGTCTCCGACCGTCTGTCTCAGACCGTCTGCCTCCGTCCGTCTATCTCAGACCGCTGTCTCTGTCCGTCTGTCTCAGCCCGCCTGTCTCCGCCCTTCTGTCTCCGACCGTCTGTCTCAGACCGTCTGTCTCAGCCCGCCTGTCTCTGTCCGTCTGTCTCAGCCCTCCTGTCTCGAACCGTCTGTCTCAGACCGTCTGTATCAGACCGCTGTCTCTGTCCGTCTGTCTCAGCCCGCCTGTCTCCTACAGTCTGTGTCAGACCGTCTGTCTCAGACCGTCTGTCTCAGACCGTCTCTGTCAGACCGTCTGTCTGAGATCGTCTGTCTCAGACCGTCTATCTCTGTCCGTCTGTCTCAGATCGTCTGTCTCAGCCCGCCTGTCTCTGTCCGTCTGTCTCAGCCCGCCTGTCTCCGACCGTCTGTCTCAGACGCTCTGCATCAGACCGCTGTCTTTGTCCGTCTGTCTCAGCCCGCCTGTCTCTGTCCGTCTGTCTCAGCACGCCTGTCTCCGACCGTCTGTCTCAGACCGTCTGTATCAGACCGTCTGTATCAGACCGCTGTCTCTGTCCGTCTGTCTCAGCCCGCCTGTCTCCGCCCGTCTGTCTCAGACCGTCTGTATCAGACCGCTGTCTTTGTCCGTCTGTCTCAGCCCGCCTGTCTCTGTCCGTCTGTCTCAGCCCGCCTGTCTCCGACCGTCTGTATCAGACCGCGGTCTCTGTCCGTCTGTCTCAGCCCGCCTGTCTTCGACCGTCTGTCTCCCGACCGTTGGTCTTACCCCGTCAGTCTCAGCCCGCCTGTCTCTGTCCGTCCGTCTCAGCCCGCCTGTCTTCGACCGTCTGTCTCAGACCGTCTGTATCAGACCGCTGTCTTTGTCCGTCTGTCTCAGCCCGCCTGTCTCTGTCCGTCTGTCTCAGCCCGCCTGTCTCCGACCGTCTGTCTCAGACCGTCTGTATCAGACCGCTGTTTCTGTCCGTCTGTCTCAGCCCGCCAGTCTCCGACCGTCTGTCTCAGACCGTCTGTATCAGACCGCTGTCTCTGTCCGTCTGTCTCAGTCCGCCTGTTTTCGACCGTCTGTCTCAGACCGTTGGTCTTACCCCGTCAGTCTCAGCCCGCCTGTCTCTGTCCGTCCGTTTCAGACCGTCTGTCTCAGATCGTCTGTCTCAGCCCGCCTGTCTCTGTCCGTCTGTCTCAGCCCGCCTGTCTCCGACCGTCTGTCTCAGACCGTCTGTATCAGACCGCTGTCTCTGTCCGTCTGTCTCAGCCCGCCAGTCTCCGACCGTCTGTCTCAGACCGTCTATATCAGACCGCTGTCTCTGTCCGTCTGTCTCAGCCCGCCTGTCTTCGACCGTCTGTCTCAGCCCGCCTGTCTTCGACCGTCTGTCTCAGACCGTTGGTCTTACCCCGTCAGTCTCAGCCCGCCTGTCGCTGTCCGTCCGTCTCAGACCGTCAGTCTCAGACAGTCTGTCTCAGACCGTCTGTCTCAGACCGTCTGTCTCAGACCGTCTGCCTCCGTCCGTCTATCTCAGACCGTCTGTATCAGACCGCTGTCTCTGTCCGTCTGTCTCAGCCCGCCTGTCTCTGTCCGTCTGTCTCAGCACGCCTGTCTCCGACCGTCTGTCTCAGACCGTCTGTATCAGACCGCCTGTCTCTGTCCGTCCGTCTCAGACCGTCAGTCTCAGACCGTCTGTCTCAGACCGTCTGTATCAGACCGCTGTCTTTGTCCGTCTGTCTCAGCCCGCCTGTCTCTGTCCGTCTGTCTCAGCCCGCCTGTCTCCGACCGTCTGTCTCACACCGTCTGTATCAGACCGCTCTCTCTGTCCGTCTGTCTCAGCCCGCCAGTCTCCGACCGTCTGTCTCAGACCGTCTGTATCAGACCGCTGTCTCTGTCCGTCTGTCTCAGCCCGCCAGTCTCCGACCGTCTGTCTCAGACCGTCTGTATCAGACCGCTGTCTCTGTCCGTCTGTCTCAGCCCGCCTGTCTTCGACCGTCTGTCTCAGCCCGCCTGTCTTCGACCGTCTGTCTCAGACCGTTGGTCTTACCCCGTCAGTCTCAGCCCGCCTGTCTCTGTCCGTCCGTCTCAGACCGTCAGTCTCAGACCGTCTGTCTCAGACCGTCTGTCTCAGACCGTCTGCCTCCGTCCGTCTATCTCAGACCGTCTGTATCAGACCGCTGTCTCTGTCCGTCTGTCTCAGGCCGCCAGTCTCCGACCGTCTGTCTCAGACCGTCTGTATCAGACCGCTGTTTCTGTCCGTGTGTCTCAGGCCGCCAGTCTCCGACCGTCTGTCTCAGACCGTCTGTATCAGACCGCTGTCTCTGTCCGTCTGTCTCAGTCCGCCTGTCTTCGACCGTCTGTCTCAGACCGTTGGTCTTACCCCGTCAGTCTCAGCCCGCCTGTCTCTGTCCGTCTGTCTCAGACCGTCTGTATCAGACCGCTGTCTCTGTCCGTCTGTCTCAGTCCGCCTGTCTTCGACCGTCTGTCTCAGACCGTTGGTCTTACCCCGTCAGTCTCAGCCCGCCTGTCTCTGTCCGTCTGTCTCAGACCGTCTGTATCAGACCGCTGTCTCTGTCCGTCTGTCTCAGTCCACCTGTCTTCGACCGTCTGTCTCAGACCGTTGATCTTACCCCGTCAGTCTCAGCCCGCCTGTCTCTGTCCGTCCGTCTCAGACCGTCTGTCTCAGATCGTCTGTCTCAGCCCGCCTGTCTCTGTCCGTCTGTCTCAGACCGCCTGTCTCCGACCGTCTGTCTCAGACCCTCTGCATCAGACGCTGTCTTTGTCCGTCTGTCTCAGCCCGCCTGTCTCTGTCCGTCTGTCTCAGCACGCCTGTCTCCGACCGTCTGTCTCAGACCGTCTGTATCAGACCGCTGTCTCCGTCGGTCTGTCTCAGCCCGCCTGTCTTCGACCGTCTGTCTCAGACCGTTTGTATCGGACCGCTGTCTTTGTCCGTCTGTCTCAGCCCGCCTGTCTCTGTCCGTCTGTCTCAGCCCGCCTGTCTCCGACCGTCTGTCTCAGACCGTCTGACTCGGTCCGTCTGCCTCAGATCGTCTGTCTCAGACTGTTGTCTCTGTCCGTCTGTCTCAGCCCGCCTGTCTCTGTCCGTCTGTCTCAGACCGTCTGTATCAGACCGCTGTCTCTGTCCGTCTGTCTCAGCCCGCCTGTCTTCGACCGAGTGTCTCAGCCCGCCTGTCTTCGACCGTCTGTCTCAGACCGTTGGTCTTACCCCGTCAGTCTCAGCCCGCCTGTCTCTGTCCGTCCGTCTCAGACCGTCAGTCTCAGACCGTCTGTCTCAGACCGTCTGTCTCAGACCGTCTGCCTCCGTCCGTCTATCTCAGACCGCTGCCTCTGTCCGTCTGTCTCAGCCCGCCTGTCTCCGACCGTGTGTCTTAGACCGTCTGTCTCAGACCGTCTGTCTCAGCCCGCCTGTCTCTGTCCGTCTGTCTCAGACCGTCTGTATCAGACCGCTGTCTCTGTCCGTCTGTCTCAGCCCGCCTGTCTTCGAACGTCTGTCTCAGCCCGCCTGTCTTCGACCGTCTGTCTCAGACCGTTGGTCTTACCCCGTCAGTCTCAGCCCGCCTGTCTCTGTCCGTCCGTCTCAGACCGTCAGTCTCAGACCGTCTGTCTCAGACCGTCTGCCTCCGTCCGTCTATCTCAGACCGCTGCCTCTGTCCGTCTGTCTCAGCCCGCCTGTCTCCGACCGTGTGTCTTAGACCGTCTGTCTCAGACCGTCTGTCTCAGACCGTCTGTCTCAGACCGTCTGTCTCAGACCGTCTGTCTCAGACCGTCTGCCTCCGTCCGTCTATCTCAGACCGCTGTCTCTGTCCGTCTGCCTCAGCCCACCTGTCTCCTACCGTGTGTCTTAGACCGTCTGTCTCAGACCGTCTGTCTCCGACCGTCTGTCTCAGACCGTCTGACTCGGTCCGTCTGCCTCAGATCGTCTGTCTCAGACTGTTGTCTCTGTCCGTCTGTCTCAGCCCGCCTGTCTCTGTCCGTCTGTCTCAGCCCGCCTGTCTCCGACCGTCTGTCTCAGACCGTCTGCCTCCGTCCGTCTATCTCAGACCGCTGTCTCTGTCCGTCTGTCTCAGCCCGCCTGTCTCCGCCCTTCTGTCTCCGACCGTCTGTCTCAGACCGTCTGTCTCAGCCCGCCTGTCTCTGTCCGTCTGTCTCAGCCCTCCTGTCTCGAACCGTCTGTCTCAGACCGTCTGTATCAGACCGCTGTCTCTGTCCGTCTGTCTCAGCCCGCCTGTCTCCTACAGTCTGTGTCAGACCGTCTGTCTCAGACCGTCTGTCTCAGACCGTCTCTGTCAGACCGTCTGTCTGAGATCGTCTGTCTCAGACCGTCTATCTCTGTCCGTCTGTCTCAGATCGTCTGTCTCAGCCCGCCTGTCTCTGTCCGTCTGTCTCAGCCCGCCTGTCTCCGACCGTCTGTCTC
The DNA here is from genome assembly GCA_947623535.1 of Coelioxys conoideus. NCBI lineage: Eukaryota > Metazoa > Arthropoda > Insecta > Hymenoptera > Megachilidae > Coelioxys > Coelioxys conoideus. Next base: position 286,782 of record CANQJN010000023.1, read on the forward strand.
AGACGCTCTGCATCAGACCGCTGTCTTTGTCCGTCTGTCTCAGCCCGCCTGTCTCTGTCCGTCTGTCTCAGCACGCCTGTCTCCGACCGTCTGTCTCAGACCGTCTGTATCAGACCGTCTGTATCAGACCGCTGTCTCTGTCCGTCTGTCTCAGCCCGCCTGTCTCCGCCCGTCTGTCTCAGACCGTCTGTATCAGACCGCTGTCTTTGTCCGTCTGTCTCAGCCCGCCTGTCTCTGTCCGTCTGTCTCAGCCCGCCTGTCTCCGACCGTCTGTATCAGACCGCGGTCTCTGTCCGTCTGTCTCAGCCCGCCTGTCTTCGACCGTCTGTCTCCCGACCGTTGGTCTTACCCCGTCAGTCTCAGCCCGCCTGTCTCTGTCCGTCCGTCTCAGCCCGCCTGTCTTCGACCGTCTGTCTCAGACCGTCTGTATCAGACCGCTGTCTTTGTCCGTCTGTCTCAGCCCGCCTGTCTCTGTCCGTCTGTCTCAGCCCGCCTGTCTCCGACCGTCTGTCTCAGACCGTCTGTATCAGACCGCTGTTTCTGTCCGTCTGTCTCAGCCCGCCAGTCTCCGACCGTCTGTCTCAGACCGTCTGTATCAGACCGCTGTCTCTGTCCGTCTGTCTCAGTCCGCCTGTTTTCGACCGTCTGTCTCAGACCGTTGGTCTTACCCCGTCAGTCTCAGCCCGCCTGTCTCTGTCCGTCCGTTTCAGACCGTCTGTCTCAGATCGTCTGTCTCAGCCCGCCTGTCTCTGTCCGTCTGTCTCAGCCCGCCTGTCTCCGACCGTCTGTCTCAGACCGTCTGTATCAGACCGCTGTCTCTGTCCGTCTGTCTCAGCCCGCCAGTCTCCGACCGTCTGTCTCAGACCGTCTATATCAGACCGCTGTCTCTGTCCGTCTGTCTCAGCCCGCCTGTCTTCGACCGTCTGTCTCAGCCCGCCTGTCTTCGACCGTCTGTCTCAGACCGTTGGTCTTACCCCGTCAGTCTCAGCCCGCCTGTCGCTGTCCGTCCGTCTCAGACCGTCAGTCTCAGACAGTCTGTCTCAGACCGTCTGTCTCAGACCGTCTGTCTCAGACCGTCTGCCTCCGTCCGTCTATCTCAGACCGTCTGTATCAGACCGCTGTCTCTGTCCGTCTGTCTCAGCCCGCCTGTCTCTGTCCGTCTGTCTCAGCACGCCTGTCTCCGACCGTCTGTCTCAGACCGTCTGTATCAGACCGCCTGTCTCTGTCCGTCCGTCTCAGACCGTCAGTCTCAGACCGTCTGTCTCAGACCGTCTGTATCAGACCGCTGTCTTTGTCCGTCTGTCTCAGCCCGCCTGTCTCTGTCCGTCTGTCTCAGCCCGCCTGTCTCCGACCGTCTGTCTCACACCGTCTGTATCAGACCGCTCTCTCTGTCCGTCTGTCTCAGCCCGCCAGTCTCCGACCGTCTGTCTCAGACCGTCTGTATCAGACCGCTGTCTCTGTCCGTCTGTCTCAGCCCGCCAGTCTCCGACCGTCTGTCTCAGACCGTCTGTATCAGACCGCTGTCTCTGTCCGTCTGTCTCAGCCCGCCTGTCTTCGACCGTCTGTCTCAGCCCGCCTGTCTTCGACCGTCTGTCTCAGACCGTTGGTCTTACCCCGTCAGTCTCAGCCCGCCTGTCTCTGTCCGTCCGTCTCAGACCGTCAGTCTCAGACCGTCTGTCTCAGACCGTCTGTCTCAGACCGTCTGCCTCCGTCCGTCTATCTCAGACCGTCTGTATCAGACCGCTGTCTCTGTCCGTCTGTCTCAGGCCGCCAGTCTCCGACCGTCTGTCTCAGACCGTCTGTATCAGACCGCTGTTTCTGTCCGTGTGTCTCAGGCCGCCAGTCTCCGACCGTCTGTCTCAGACCGTCTGTATCAGACCGCTGTCTCTGTCCGTCTGTCTCAGTCCGCCTGTCTTCGACCGTCTGTCTCAGACCGTTGGTCTTACCCCGTCAGTCTCAGCCCGCCTGTCTCTGTCCGTCTGTCTCAGACCGTCTGTATCAGACCGCTGTCTCTGTCCGTCTGTCTCAGTCCGCCTGTCTTCGACCGTCTGTCTCAGACCGTTGGTCTTACCCCGTCAGTCTCAGCCCGCCTGTCTCTGTCCGTCTGTCTCAGACCGTCTGTATCAGACCGCTGTCTCTGTCCGTCTGTCTCAGTCCACCTGTCTTCGACCGTCTGTCTCAGACCGTTGATCTTACCCCGTCAGTCTCAGCCCGCCTGTCTCTGTCCGTCCGTCTCAGACCGTCTGTCTCAGATCGTCTGTCTCAGCCCGCCTGTCTCTGTCCGTCTGTCTCAGACCGCCTGTCTCCGACCGTCTGTCTCAGACCCTCTGCATCAGACGCTGTCTTTGTCCGTCTGTCTCAGCCCGCCTGTCTCTGTCCGTCTGTCTCAGCACGCCTGTCTCCGACCGTCTGTCTCAGACCGTCTGTATCAGACCGCTGTCTCCGTCGGTCTGTCTCAGCCCGCCTGTCTTCGACCGTCTGTCTCAGACCGTTTGTATCGGACCGCTGTCTTTGTCCGTCTGTCTCAGCCCGCCTGTCTCTGTCCGTCTGTCTCAGCCCGCCTGTCTCCGACCGTCTGTCTCAGACCGTCTGACTCGGTCCGTCTGCCTCAGATCGTCTGTCTCAGACTGTTGTCTCTGTCCGTCTGTCTCAGCCCGCCTGTCTCTGTCCGTCTGTCTCAGACCGTCTGTATCAGACCGCTGTCTCTGTCCGTCTGTCTCAGCCCGCCTGTCTTCGACCGAGTGTCTCAGCCCGCCTGTCTTCGACCGTCTGTCTCAGACCGTTGGTCTTACCCCGTCAGTCTCAGCCCGCCTGTCTCTGTCCGTCCGTCTCAGACCGTCAGTCTCAGACCGTCTGTCTCAGACCGTCTGTCTCAGACCGTCTGCCTCCGTCCGTCTATCTCAGACCGCTGCCTCTGTCCGTCTGTCTCAGCCCGCCTGTCTCCGACCGTGTGTCTTAGACCGTCTGTCTCAGACCGTCTGTCTCAGCCCGCCTGTCTCTGTCCGTCTGTCTCAGACCGTCTGTATCAGACCGCTGTCTCTGTCCGTCTGTCTCAGCCCGCCTGTCTTCGAACGTCTGTCTCAGCCCGCCTGTCTTCGACCGTCTGTCTCAGACCGTTGGTCTTACCCCGTCAGTCTCAGCCCGCCTGTCTCTGTCCGTCCGTCTCAGACCGTCAGTCTCAGACCGTCTGTCTCAGACCGTCTGCCTCCGTCCGTCTATCTCAGACCGCTGCCTCTGTCCGTCTGTCTCAGCCCGCCTGTCTCCGACCGTGTGTCTTAGACCGTCTGTCTCAGACCGTCTGTCTCAGACCGTCTGTCTCAGACCGTCTGTCTCAGACCGTCTGCCTCCGTCCGTCTATCTCAGACCGCTGTCTCTGTCCGTCTGCCTCAGTCCACCTGTCTCCTACCGTGTGTCTTAGACCGTCTGTCTCAGACCGTCTGTCTCCGACCGTCTGTCTCAGCCCGTCTGACTCGGTCCGTCTGCCTCAGATCGTCTGTCTCAGACTGTTGTCTCTGTCCGTCTGTCTCAGCCCGCCTGTCTCTGTCCGTCTGTCTCAGCCCGCCTGTCTCCGACCGTCTGTCTCAGACCGTCTGCCTCCGTCCGTCTATCTCAGACCGCTGTCTCTGTCCGTCTGTCTCAGCCCGCCTGTCTCCGCCCTTCTGTCTCCGACCGTCTGTCTCAGACCGTCTGTCTCAGCCCGCCTGTCTCTGTCCGTCTGTCTCAGACCGTCTGTATCAGACCGCTGTCTCTGTCCGTCTGTCTCAGCCCGCCTGTCTTCGAACGTCTGTCTCAGCCCGCCTGTCTTCGACCGTCTGTCTCAGACCGTTGGTCTTACCCCGTCAGTCTCAGCCCGCCTGTCTCTGTCCGTCCGTCTCAGACCGTCAGTCTCAGACCGTCTGTATCAGACCGCTGTCTCTGTCCGTCTGTCTCAGCCCGCCTGTCTCCTACAGTCTGTGTCAGACCGTCTGTCTCAGACCGTCTGTCTCAGACCGTCTCTCTCAGACCGTCTGTCTGAGATCGTCTGTCTCAGACCGTCTATCTCTGTCCGTCTGTCTCAGATCGTCTGTCTCAGCCCGCCTGTCTCTGTCCGTCTGTCTCAGCCCGCCTGTCTCCGACCGTCTGTCTCAGACGCTCTGCATCAGACCGCTGTTTTTGTCCGTCTGTCTCAGCCCGCCTGTCTCTGTCCGTCTGTCTCAGCACGCCTGTCTCCGACCGTCTGTCTCAGACCGTCTGTATCAGACCGTCTGTATCAGACCGCTGTCTCTGTCCGTCTGTCTCAGCCCGCCTGTCTCCGCCCGTCTGTCTCAGACCGTCTGTATCAGACCGCTGTCTTTGTCCGTCTGTCTCAGCCCGCCTGTCTCTGTCCGTCTGTCTCAGCCCGCCTGTCTCCGACCGTCTGTATCAGACCGCGGTCTCTGTCCGTCTGTCTCAGCCCGCCTGTCTTCGACCGTCTGTCTCCCGACCGTTGGTCTTACCCCGTCAGTCTCAGCCCGCCTGTCTCTGTCCGTCCGTCTCAGCCCGCCTGTCTTCGACCGTCTGTCTCAGACCGTCTGTATCAGACCGCTGTCTTTGTCCGTCTGTCTCAGCCCGCCTGTCTCTGTCCGTCTGTCTCAGCCCGCCTGTCTCCGACCGTCTGTCTCAGACCGTCTGTATCAGACCGCTGTTTCTGTCCGTCTGTCTCAGCCCGCCAGTCTCCGACCGTCTGTCTCAGACCGTCTGTATCAGACCGCTGTCTCTGTCCGTCTGTCTCAGTCCGCCTGTTTTCGACCGTCTGTCTCAGACCGTTGGTCTTACCCCGTCAGTCTCAGCCCGCCTGTCTCTGTCCGTCCGTCTCAGCCCGTCTGTCTCAGATCGTCTGTCTCAGCCCGCCTGTCTCTGTCCGTCTGTCTCAGCCCGCCTGTCTCCGACCGTCTGTCTCAGACCGTCTGTATCAGACCGCTGTCTCTGTCCGTCTGTCTCAGCCCGCCAGTCTCCGACCGTCTGTCTCAGACCGTCTATATCAGACCGCTGTCTCTGTCCGTCTGTCTCAGCCCGCCTGTCTTCGACCGTCTGTCTCAGCCCGCCTGTCTTCGACCGTCTGTCTCAGACCGTTGGTCTTACCCCGTCAGTCTCAGCCCGCCTGTCGCTGTCCGTCCGTCTCAGACCGTCAGTCTCAGACAGTCTGTCTCAGACCGTCTGTCTCAGACCGTCTGTCTCAGACCGTCTGTCTCAGACCGTCTGCCTCCGTCCGTCTATCTCAGACCGTCTGTATCAGACCGCTGTCTCTGTCCGTCTGTCTCAGCCCGCCTGTCTCTGTCCGTCTGTCTCAGCACGCCTGTCTCCGACCGTCTGTCTCAGACCGTCTGTATCAGACCGCCTGTCTCTGTCCGTCCGTCTCAGCCCGCCTGTCTCCGACCGTCTGTCTCACACCGTCTGTATCAGACCGCTCTCTCTGTCCGTCTGTCTCAGCCCGCCAGTCTCCGACCGTCTGTCTCAGACCGTCTGTATCAGACCGCTGTCTCTGTCCGTCTGTCTCAGCCCGCCAGTCTCCGACCGTCTGTCTCAGACCGTCTGTATCAGACCGCTGTCTCTGTCCGTCTGTCTCAGCCCGCCTGTCTTCGACCGTCTGTCTCAGCCCGCCTGTCTTCGACCGTCTGTCTCAGACCGTTGGTCTTACCCCGTCAGTCTCAGCCCGCCTGTCTCTGTCCGTCCGTCTCAGACCGTCAGTCTCAGAACGTCTGTCTCAGACCGTCTGTCTCAGACCGTCTGCCTCCGTCCATCTATCTCAGACCGTCTGTATCAGACCGCTGTCTCTGTCCGTCTGTCTCAGCCCGCCTGTCTCCGACCGTCTGTCTCAGACCGTCTGTATCAGACCGCTGTTTCTGTCCGTGTGTCTCAGGCCGCCAGTCTCCGACCGTCTGTCTCAGACCGTCTGTATCAGACCGCTGTCTCTGTCCGTCTGTCTCAGTCCGCCTGTCTTCGACCGTCTGTCTCAGACCGTTGGTCTTACCCCGTCAGTCTCAGCCCGCCTGTCTCTGTCCGTCTGTCTCAGACCGTCTGTATCAGACCGCTGTCTCTGTCCGTCTGTCTCAGCCCGCCTGTCTCCGACCGTCTGTCTCAGACCGTCTGTATCAGACCGCTGTTTCTGTCCGTGTGTCTCAGGCCGCCAGTCTCCGACCGTCTGTCTCAGACCGTCTGTATCAGACCGCTGTCTCTGTCCGTCTGTCTCAGTCCGCCTGTCTTCGACCGTCTGTCTCAGACCGTTGATCTTACCCCGTCAGTCTCAGCCCGCCTGTCTCTGTCCGTCCGTCTCAGACCGTCTGTCTCAGATCGTCTGTCTCAGCCCGCCTGTCTCTGTCCGTCTGTCTCAGCCCGCCTGTCTCCGACCGTCTGTCTCAGACCCTCTGCATCAGACGCTGTCTTTGTCCGTCTGTCTCAGCCCGCCTGTCTCTGTCCGTCTGTCTCAGCACGCCTGTCTCCGACCGTCTGTATCAGACCGCTGTCTCCGTCGGTCTGTCTCAGCCCGCCTGTCTTCGACCGTCTGTCTCAGAGCGTTTGTATCAGACCGCTGTCTTTGTCCGTCTGTCTCAGCCCGCCTGTCTCTGTCCGTCTGTCTCAGCCCGCCTGTCTCCGACCGTTTGTCTCAGACCGTCTGTATCAGACCGCTGTCTCTGTCCGTCTGTCTCAGCCCGCCTGTCTTCGACCGTCTGTCTCAGACCGTTGGTCTTACCCCGTCAGTCTCAGCCCGCCTGTCTCTGTACGTCCGTCTCAGACCGTCAGTCTCAGACCGTCTGTCTCAGACCGTCTGTCTCAGACCGTCTGTCTCAGACCGTCTGCCTCCGTCCGTCTATCTCAGACCGCTGTCTCTGTCCGTCTGTCTCAGCCCGCCTGTCTCCGTCCGTCTGTCTCAGACCGTCTGTATCAGACCGCTGTCTCAGACCGCTATCTCTGTCCGTCTGTCTCAGCCCGCTTGTCTCAGACCGTCTGCCTCCGTCCGTCTATCTCAGACCGCTGCCTCTGTCCGTCTGTCTCAGCACGCCTGTCTCCGACCGTCAGTCTCAGACCGTCTGACTCGGTCCGTCTGTCTCAGATCGTCTGTCTCAGACTGTTGTCTCTGTCCGTCTGTCTCAGCCCGCCTGTCTCTGTCCGTCTGTCTCAGCCCGCCTGTCTCCGACCGTCTGTCTCAGACCGTCTGCCTCCGTCCGTCTATCTCAGACCGCTGTCTCTGTCCGTCTGTCTCAGCCCGCCTGTCTCCGCCCTTCTGTCTCCGACCGTCTGTCTCAGACCGTCTGTCTCAGCCCGCCTGTCTCTGTCCGTCTGTCTCAGGCCTCCTGTCTCGAACCGTCTGTCTCAGACCGTCTGTATCAGACCGCTGTCTCTGTCCGTCTGTCTCAGCCCGCCTGTCTCAGACCGTCTGTCTCAGACCGTCTGTGTCAGACCGTCTGTCTCAGCCCGCCTGTCTCCGCCCTTCTGTCTCCGACCGTCTGTCTCAGACCGTCTGTCTCAGCCCGCCTGTCTCTGTCCGTCTGTCTCAGCCCGCCTGTCTCCGACCGTCTGTCTCAGACCGTCTGTATCAGACCGCTGTCTCCGTCGGTCTGTCTCAGCCCGCCTGTCCTCGACCGTCTGTCTCAGACCGTCTGTATCAGACCGCTGTCTTTGTCCGTCTGTCTCAGCCCGCCTGTCTCTGTCCGTCTGTCTCAGCCCGCCTGTCTCCGACCGTCTGTATCAGACCGCTGTTTCTGTCCGTCTGTCTCAGCCCGCCAGTCTCCGACCGTCTGTCTCAGACCGTCTGTATCAGACCGCTGTCTCTGTCCGTCTGTCTCAGTCCGCCTGTCTTCGACCGTCTGTCTCAGACCGTTGGTCTTACCCCGTCAGTCTCAGCCCGCCTGTCTCTGTCCGTCCGTCTCAGACCGTCTGTCTCAGATCGTCTGTCTCAGCCCGCCTGTCTCTGTCCGTCTGTCTCAGCCCGCCTGTCTCCGACCGTCTGTCTCAGACCCTCTGCATCAGACGCTGTCTTTGTCCGTCTGTCTCAGACCGCCTGTCTCTGTCCGTCTGTCTCAGCACGCCTGTCTCCGACCGTCTGTCTCAGACCGTCTGTATCAGACCGCTGTCTCCGTCGGTCTGTCTCAGCCCGCTTGTCTTCGACCGTCTGTCTCAGACCGTTGGTCTTACCCCGTCAGTCTCAGCCCGCCTGTCTCTGTCCGTCGGTCTCAGTCCGTCTGTCTCAGACCGTTGGTCTTACCCCGTCAGTCTCAGCCCGCCTGTCTCTGTCCGTCGGTCTCAGACCGTCTGCCTCCGTCCGTCTATCTCAGACCGTCTGTATCAGACCGCTGTCTCTGTCCGTCTGTCTCAGCCGGCCTGTCTCTGTCCGTCTGTCTCAGCACGCCTGTCTCCGACCGTCTGTCTCAGACCGTCTGTATCAGACCGCCTGTCTCTGTCCGTCCGTCTCAGCCCGCCTGTCTCCGACCGTCTGTCTCACACCGTCTGTATCAGACCGCTCTCTCTGTCCGTCTGTCTCAGCCCGCCAGTCTCCGACCGTCTGTCTCAGACCGTCTGTATCAGACCGCTGTCTCTGTCCGTCTGTCTCAGCCCGCCAGTCTCCGACCGTCTGTCTCAGACCGTCTGTATCAGACCGCTGTCTCTGTCCGTCTGTCTCAGCCCGCCTGTCTTCGACCGTCTGTCTCAGCCCGCCTGTCTTCGACCGTCTGTCTCAGACCGTTGGTCTTACCCCGTCAGTCTCAGCCCGCCTGTCTCTGTCCGTCCGTCTCAGACCGTCAGTCTCAGACCGTCTGTCTCAGACCGTCTGTCTCAGACCGTCTGCCTCCGTCCATCTATCTCAGACCGTCTGTATCAGACCGCTGTCTCTGTCCGTCTGTCTCAGCCCGCCTGTCTCCGACCGTCTGTCTCAGACCGTCTGTATCAGACCGCTGTTTCTGTCCGTGTGTCTCAGGCCGCCAGTCTCCGACCGTCTGTCTCAGACCGTCTGTATCAGACCGCTGTCTCTGTCCGTCTGTCTCAGTCCGCCTGTCTTCGACCGTCTGTCTCAGACCGTTGGTCTTACCCCGTCAGTCTCAGCCCGCCTGTCTCTGTCCGTCTGTCTCAGACCGTCTGTATCAGACCGCTGTCTCTGTCCGTCTGTCTCAGCCCGCCTGTCTCCGACCGTCTGTCTCAGACCGTCTGTATCAGACCGCTGTTTCTGTCCGTGTGTCTCAGGCCGCCAGTCTCCGACCGTCTGTCTCAGACCGTCTGTATCAGACCGCTGTCTCTGTCCGTCTGTCTCAGTCCGCCTGTCTTCGACCGTCTGACTCAGACCGTTGATCTTACCCCGTCAGTCTCAGCCCGCCTGTCTCTGTCCGTCCGTCTCAGACCGTCTGTCTCAGATCGTCTGTCTCAGCCCGCCTGTCTCTGTCCGTCTGTCTCAGCCCGCCTGTCTCCGACCGTCTGTCTCAGACCCTCTGCATCAGACGCTGTCTTTGTCCGTCTGTCTCAGCCCGCCTGTCTCTGTCCGTCTGTCTCAGCACGCCTGTCTCCGACCGTCTGTCTCAGACCGTCTGTATCAGACCGCTGTCTCCGTCGGTCTGTCTCAGCCCGCCTGTCTTCGACCGTCTGTCTCAGACCGTTTGTATCAGACCGCTGTCTTTGTCCGTCTGTCTCAGCCCGCCTGTCTCTGTCCGTCTGTCTCAGCCCGCCTGTCTCCGACCGTCTGTCTCAGACCGTCTGTATCAGACCGCTGTCTCTGTCCGTCTGTCTCAGCCCGCCTGTCTTCGACCGTCTGTCTCAGACCGTTGGTCTTACCCCGTCAGTCTCAGCCCGCCTGTCTCTGTACGTCCGTCTCAGACCGTCAGTCTCAGACCGTCTGTCTCAGACCGTCTGTCTCAGACCGTCTGTCTCAGACCGTCTGCCTCCGTCCGTCTATCTCAGACCGCTGTCTCTGTCCGTCTGTCTCAGCCCGCCTGTCTCCGTCCGTCTGTCTCAGACCGTCTGTATCAGACCGCTGTCTCAGACCGCTATCTCTGTCCGTCTGTCTCAGCCCGCTTGTCTCAGACCGTCTGCCTCCGTCCGTCTATCTCAGACCGCTGCCTCTGTCCGTCTGTCTCAGCACGCCTGTCTCCGACCGTCAGTCTCAGACCGTCTGACTCGGTCCGTCTGTCTCAGATCGTCTGTCTCAGACTGTTGTCTCTGTCCGTCTGTCTCAGCCCGCCTGTCTCTGTCCGTCTGTCTCAGCCCGCCTGTCTCCGACCGTCTGTCTCAGACCGTCTGCCTCCGTCCGTCTATCTCAGACCGCTGTCTCTGTCCGCCTGTCTCAGCCCGCCTGTCTCCGCCCTTCTGTCTCCGACCGTCTGTCTCAGACCGTCTGTCTCAGCCCGCCTGTCTCTGTCCGTCTGTCTCAGGCCTCCTGTCTCGAACCGTCTGTCTCAGACCGTCTGTATCAGACCGCTGTCTCTGTCCGTCTGTCTCAGCCCGCCTGTCTCAGACCGTCTGTCTCAGACCGTCTGTGTCAGACCGTCTGTCTCAGCCCGCCTGTCTCCGCCCTTCTGTCTCCGACCGTCTGTCTCAGACCGTCTGTCTCAGCCCGCCTGTCTCTGTCCGTCTGTCTCAGCCCGCCTGTCTCCGACCGTCTGTCTCAGACCGTCTGTATCAGACCGCTGTCTCCGTCGGTCTGTCTCAGCCCGCCTGTCCTCGACCGTCTGTCTCAGACCGTCTGTATCAGACCGCTGTCTTTGTCCGTCTGTCTCAGCCCGCCTGTCTCTGTCCGTCTGTCTCAGCCCGCCTGTCTCCGACCGTCTGTATCAGACCGCTGTTTCTGTCCGTCTGTCTCAGCCCGCCAGTCTCCGACCGTCTGTCTCAGACCGTCTGTATCAGACCGCTGTCTCTGTCCGTCTGTCTCAGTCCGCCTGTCTTCGACCGTCTGTCTCAGACCGTTGGTCTTACCCCGTCAGTCTCAGCCCGCCTGTCTCTGTCCGTCCGTCTCAGACCGTCTGTCTCAGATCGTCTGTCTCAGCCCGCCTGTCTCTGTCCGTCTGTCTCAGCCCGCCTGTCTCCGACCGTCTGTCTCAGACCCTCTGCATCAGACGCTGTCTTTGTCCGTCTGTCTCAGACCGCCTGTCTCTGTCCGTCTGTCTCAGCACGCCTGTCTCCGACCGTCTGTCTCAGACCGTCTGTATCAGACCGCTGTCTCCGTCGGTCTGTCTCAGCCCGCTTGTCTTCGACCGTCTGTCTCAGACCGTTGGTCTTACCCCGTCAGTCTCAGCCCGCCTGTCTCTGTCCGTCGGTCTCAGTCCGTCTGTCTCAGACCGTTGGTCTTACCCCGTCAGTCTCAGCCCGCCAGTCTCTGTCCGTCTGTCTCAGAACGTCTGTCTCAGACCGTCTGTCTCAGACCGTCTACCTCCGTCCGTCTATCTCAGACCGCTGCCTCTGTCCGTCTGTCTCAGCCCGCCTGTCTCTGTCCGTCCGTCTCAGACCGTCTGTCTCAGATCGTCTGTCTCAGCCCGCCAGTCTCTGTCCGTCTGTCTCAGAACGTCTGTCCCAGTCCATCTGTCTCAGACCGTCTGTCTCAGCCCGCATATCTCAGACCGTCTGTCTCGGACCATCTGTCTCAGACCGTCTGTCTCATCCCGCCTGTCTCTGTCCTTTCTGTTTCAGCCCGCCTGTCTCAGACCGTCTGTCTCAGACCGTCTGTCTCGGACCGTCTGCCGCGGACCGTCTGTCTCGTTCCGTCTGTCTCAGCCCGCCTGTCTCTGTCCGTCTGTCTCTTACCGTTGCCTCTGTCCATCCGTCTCAGCCCTCCTGTCTCAGACCGTCTGTCCCAGTCCATCTGTCTCAGACCGTCTGTCTCAGCCCGCATATCTCAGACCGTCTGTCTCGGACCATTTGTCTCAGACCGTCTGCCTCTTACCGTTGTCTCTGTCCGTCTGTCTCAGACCGTCTATCTCAGACCGCCTGTCTCAGCCCGCCTGTCTCAGACCGTCTGTCTCGGACGGTCTGTCTCAGACCGTCTGCCACTTACCGTTGTCTCTGTCCGCCTGTCTCAGCCCGCCTCTCTCAGTCCGTCTGTCTGAGACCGTCTGTCACAGACCGTCTGTCAGAGGCCGTCTGTCACAGACCATCTGTCACAGACCGTCCGTCTCATCCCGCCTGTCCCACTCCGTCTGTCTTTGACCGTCTGTCTCAGTCCGTCTGTCTCAGAGTGTCTGTCTCTGTCCGTCTGTCTCAGACCGTCTGTCTCAGCCCGCCTGTCTCAGCCCGACTCTCTCATTCCGTCTGTCTGAGTCCGTCTGTCTCAGGCCATCTGTATCAGTCCGTCTGTCTCTGTCCGTCTGTCTCAGACCGTCTGTCTCAGTCCGCCTGTCTCAGCCCGCCTCTGTCAGCCCGCCTCTCTCAGTCCGTCTGTCTCAGACCGTTGTCTCTGTCCGTCTGTCTCAGTCCGTCTGTCTCAGACCGTCTGTCTCAGCCCGCCTGTCTCAGACCGTCTGTCTCTGTCCGCCTGTCTCGGACCGTCTGTCTCTGTCCGTCTGTCTCAGACCGTCTGTCTCAGCCCGCCTGCCTCAGCCCGCCTCTCTCAGTCCGTCTGTCTGAGACCGTCTGTCTCAGACCATCTGTCTCAGCCCGCCTGTCTCTGTCCATTTGTCTCAGACCGTCTGTCTCAGGCCGCCTGTCTCAGCCCGCCTGTCTCAGCTCGCCTCTCTCAGTCCATCTGTCTCATACCGTCGGTCTTAGCCCATCTGTCTGAGCCCGCCTGTCTCTGTCCGTGTGTCTCTGACCGTCTATCTCGGACCGTCTGTCTCTTACCGTTGTCTCTGCCCGTCTGTTTCAGCCCGCCTGTCTCTGTCCGTCTGTCTTTGACCGTCCGTCTCAGACCATCTGTCTCAGACCGTTGTCGCTGTCCGTCTCTCTCAGGCCGCCTGCCTCAGTCCGCCTGTCTCAGTCCGTCTGTCTCAGACCATCTGTCTCAGACCGTTGTCTCTGTCCGTCCATCTCAGTCCGTCTGTCTCAGACCGTCAGTCTCAGCCCGCCTGTCTCAGCCCGCCTCTCCCACTCCGTCTGTCTGAGACCGTCTGTTTCAGATCATCTGTCTCTGTCCGTCTGTCTCTGTCCGTCTGTCTCTGTCCATCTGTCTCTGTCCGTCTGTGTCAGACGGTCTGTCTCAGCCCGCCTGTCTCAGCCCGCCTCGCTCAGCCCGCCTGTCTCAGACCGTCTGTCTCGGACCGTCTGTCTCAGACCGTCTGTCATTGACCGTCTGTCTGACCCCGCCTGTCCCAGTCCGTCTCATCCCGCCTGTCCCACTCCGTCTGTCTTTGACCGTCTGTCTCAGTCCGTCTGTCTCAGAGTGTCTGTCTCTGTCCGTCTGTCTCAGACCGTCTGTCTCAGCCCGCCTGTCTCAGCCCGACTCTCTCATTCCGTCTGTCTGAGTCCGTCTGTCTCAGGCCATCTGTATCAGTCCGTCTATCTCTGTCCGTCTGTCTCGGACCGTCTGTCTCAGCCCGCCTGTCCCAGCCCGCCTCTGTCAGCCCGCCTCTCTCAGTCCGTCTGTCTCAGACTGTCTGTCTCTGTCCGTCTGTCTCGGATCATCTGTCTCAGACCGTTGCCTCTGTCCGTCCGTCTCAGCCCGCCTGTCTCAGACCGTCTGTCCCAGTCCATCTGTCTCCGACCATCGGTCTTAGCCCGTCTGTCTGAGCCGGCCTGTCTCAGACCGTCTGTCTCTGTCCGTCTGTCTCGGACCGTCTGTCTCTGTCCGTCTGTCTCAGACCGTCTGTCTCAGCCCGCCTGTCTCAGCCCGCCTCTCTCAGTCCGTCTGTCTGAGACCGTCTGTCTCAGGCCATCTGTATCAGTCCGTCTGTCTCTGTTCGGTTGTCTGAGACCGTCTGTCTCATGCCATCTGTCACAGTCCGTCTGTCTATGCCCGTCTGTCTGAGACCGTCTGTCTCAGACCGTCTGTCTCAGACCGTCTGTCTCAGACCGCCTGTCTCAGCCCGCCTCTCTCAGTCCGTCTGTCTTTGACCGTCTGTCTCAGACCATCTGTCTCAGACCGTCGTCTCTGTCCGTCTCCCTCAGCCCGGCTGCCATAGTCCGCCTGTCTCAGTCCGTCTGTCTCAGACCATCTGTCTCCTACCGATGTCTCTGTCCGTCTGTTTCCGCCCGCCTATCTCTGTCCGTCTGTCCTTGACCGTCCGTCTCAGTCCGCCTGTCTCAGTCCGTCTGTCTCCGCCCGCCTGTCTCGGACCGTCTGTCTCAGCCCGCCTGTCTCAGCCCGCCTCTCTCAGTCCGTCTGTCTGAGTCCGTCAGTCTCAGGCCATCTGTCTCAGACCGTCTATCTCAGACCGTCTGACTCAGCCCGCCTGTCTCAGTCCGTCTGTCTCCGCCCGCCTGCCTCAGTCCGTCTGTCTCAGACCGTCTGTCTCAGCCCGCCTCTCTCAGCCCGCCTCCCTCAGTCCGCCTGTCAGAGACCGTCTGTCTCGGACCGTCTGTCTCAGACCGTCTGTCTCAGCCCGCCTGTCTCAAGCCGCCTCTCTCAGTCCGTCTGTTAGAGACCGTTTGTCTCTTACCGTTCTCTCTGTCCGTCTGTCTCAGCCCTCCTGTCTCAGACCGTCTGTCTCGGACTGTCTTCCGCGGACTGTCTGTCCTTGACCGTCCGTCTCAGTCCGCCTGTCTCAGTCCGTCTGTCTATGCCCGTCTGTCTGAGACCGTCTGTCTCAGACCGTCTGTCTCAGACCGTCTGTCTCAGACCGCCTGTCTCAGCCCGCCTCTCTGAGTCCGTCTGTCTCAGCCCGCCTGTCTCAGCCCGCCTCTGCCAGTCCGTCTCTCTCACCCCGCCTGTCTCAGTCCGCCGGTCTCAGTCCGCCTGTCTCAGTCCGTCTGTCTCCGCCCGCCTGTCTCTGTCCGTTTGTCTCAGACCGTCTGTCTCAGACCGTCTGTCTCAGCCCGCCTGTCTCAACCCGCCTCTCTCGGTCCGTCTGTCTCAGCCCGCCTGTCTCAGGCCGCCTCTCCCAGTCCGTCTGTCTCAGCCCGCCTGTCTCAGTCCGTCTGCCTCAGACCGTCTGTCTCAGCCCGCCTGTCTCAGTCCGCCTGTCTCAGCCCGCCTCCCTCAGTCCGTCTGTCTGAGTCCATCTGTCTCAGGCCATCTGCCTCAGACCGTCTGTCTCAGACCGTCTGTCTCGGACCGTCTGTCTCAGACCGTCTCACTCAGCCCGCCTGTCTCAATCGGTCTGTCCCCGCCCGCCTGTCTCAGCCCGCCTCGCTCAGACCGTCTGTCTCAGCAAGCCTGTCTCAGCCCGCCTCTCTCAGTACGTCTGTCTGAGACCGTCTGTCTCATGTCATCTGTCTCTGTCCGTCTGTCTCAGACCGTCTGTCTCAGCCCGCCTGTCTCAACCGGCCTCTCTCAGTCCGCCTGTCTCAGCCCGACTGTCTCAACCCGCCTCTCTCAGTCCGTCTGTCAGAGACCGTTTGTCTCTTACCGTTCTCTCTGTCCGTCTGTCTCAGCCCGCCTGTCTCAGACCGTCTGCCTCACACCGTCTGTCTCAGCCCGCCTGTCTCAATCGGTCTCTCTCCGCCCGCCTGTCTCAGTCCGTCTGTCTTTGACCGTCCGTCTCAGTCCGTCTGTCTCAGACCGTCTGTCGCTGTCCGTCTGTCTCGGACCGTCTGTCTCTTACCGTTGTCTCTGTCCGTCTGTTTCAGCCCGCCTGTCTCTGTCCGTCTGTATTTGACCGTCCGTCTCAGACCGTCTGTCTCAGCCCGCCTGTCTCAGCCCGCCTCTCTCAGTCCGTCTGTCTGAGACCGTCTGTCTCATGTCATCTGTCTCTGTCCGTCTGTCTCAGACCGTCTGTCTCTGTCCGTCTGTCTCAGCCCGCCTGTCTCAGCCCGCCTGTCTCAGCCCGCCTGTCTCAGCTCGCCTCTCTCAGTCCATCTGTCTCAGACCGCCTGTCTCAGGCCATCTGTCTCTTACCGTTGTCTCTGTCCGTCTGTTTCAGCCCGCCTGTCTCTGTCCGTCTGTCTTTGACCGTCCGTCTCAGTCCGTCTGTCTCAGACCGTCTGTCTCTGTCCGTGTGTCTCGGACCGTCTGTCTCTTACCGTTGTCTCTGTCCGTCTGTTTCAGCCCGCCTGTCTCTGTCCGTCTGTCTTTGACCGTCCGTCTCAGACCGTCTGTCTCAGCCCGCCTGTCTCAGCCCGCCTCTCTCAGTCCGTCTGTCTGAGACCGTCTGTCTCATGTCATCTGTCTCTGTCCGTCTGTCTCAGACCGTCTGTCTCTGTCCGTCTGTCTCAGCCCGCCTGTCTCAGCCCGCCTCTCTCAGACCGTCTGTCTCAGCCCGCCTGTCTCAGCCCGCCTCTCTCAGTACGTCTGTCTGAGACCGTCTGTCTCATGTCATCTGTCTCAGCCCGCCTGTCTCAGACCGTCTGCCTCACACCGTCTGTCTCAGCCCGCCTGTCTCAGTCCGCCTCTCTCAGTCCGTCCGTCTCAGACCATCTGTCTCTGTCCGTCTGTCTCAGCCCTCCTGTCTCAGACCGTCTGTCTCGGACTGTCTTCCGCGGACTGTCTGTCTCGGACCGTCTGTCTCAGACCGTCTGACTCAGCCCGCCTGTCTCAGCCCGCCTGTCTCAGCTCGCCTCTCTCAGTCCATCTGTCTCAGACCGTCTGCCTCTGTCCGCGTGTCTCAGACCGTCTGTCTCGGACCGTCTGTCTCTTACCGTTGTCTCTGCCCGTCTGTTTCAGCCCGCCTGTCTCTGTCCGTCTGTCTTTGACCGTCCGTCTCAGTCCGTCTGTCTCAGACCGTCTGTCGCTGTCCGTCTGTCTCGGACCGTCTGTCTCTTACCGTTGTCTCTGTCCGTCTGTTTCAGCCCGCCTGTCTCTGTCCGTCTGTATTTGACCGTCCGTCTCAGACCGTCCGTCTCATCCCGCCTGTCTCAGCCCGCCTCTCTCAGTCCGTGCGTCTGAGACCGTCTGTCACAGACCGTCTGTCTCATCCCGCCTGTCCCAGTCCGTCTGTCTTTGACCGTCTGTCTCAGACCATCTGTCTCAGACCATCTGTGTCAGACCATCTGACTCAGACCATCTGTCTCAGACATTCTGTCTCTGTCCGTCTGTCGCGGACCGTCTGTCTCAGACCGTCTGTCTCGGACCGTCTGTCTCAGACCGTCTGTCTCTTACCGTTGTCTCTGTCCGTCTGTTTCAGCCCGCCTGTCTCTGTCCGTCTGTCTTTGACCGTCCGTCTCAGTCCGTCTGTCTCAGACCGTCTGTCTCTGTCCGTGTGTCTCGGACCGTCTGTCTCTTACCGTTGTCTCTGTCCGTCTGTTTCAGCCCGCCTGTCTCTGTCCGTCTGTCTTTGACCGTCCGTCTCAGACCGTCTGTCTCAGCCCGCCTGTCTCAGCCCGCCTCTCTCAGTCCGTCTGTCTGAGACCGTCTGTCTCATGTCATCTGTCTCAGACCGTCTGTCTCTGTCCGTCTGTCTCAGCCCGCCTGTCTCAGCCCGCCTCTCTCAGTCCGTCTGTCTGAGACCGTC
This sequence comes from Coelioxys conoideus, assembly GCA_947623535.1. Classification (NCBI taxonomy): domain Eukaryota; kingdom Metazoa; phylum Arthropoda; class Insecta; order Hymenoptera; family Megachilidae; genus Coelioxys; species Coelioxys conoideus. The sequence goes on from CANQJN010000023.1 coordinate 304,253, forward strand.
TGTCTCAGACCGTCTGTCTCAGCCCGCCTGTCTCAACCCGCCTCTCTCAGTCCGTCTGTCAGAGACCGTTTGTCTCTTACCGTTCTCTCTGTCCGTCTGTCTCAGCCCGCCTGTCTCAGACCGTCTGTCACAGACCGTCTGTCTCATCCCGCCTGTCCCAGTCCGTCTGTCTTTGACCGTCTGTCTCAGACCATCTGTCTCAGACCATCTGTGTCAGACTATCTGACTCAGACCATCTGTCTCAGACAGTCTGTCTCTGTCCGTCTGTCGCGGACCGTCTGTCTCAGACCGTCTGTCTCGGACCGTCTGTCTCAGACCGTCTGTCTCTTACCCTTGTCACTGTCCGTCTGTTTCAGCCCGCCTGTCTGTCCGTCTGTCTCAGACCGTCTGCCTCAGCCCGCCTGTCTCGACCCGCCTCTCTCAGTCCGCCTGTCTCAGTCCGCCTGTCTCAGTCCGCCTGTCTCCGCCCGCCTGTCTCTGTCCGTTTGTCTCAGACCGTCTGTCTCAGACCGTCTGTCTCAGCCCGCCTGTCTCAACCCGCCTCTCTCAGTCCGTCTGTCTCAGCCCGCCTGTCTCAGCCCGCCTCTCCCAGTCCGTCTGTCTCAGCCCGCCTGTCTCAGTCCGTCTGTCTCAGACCGTCTGTCTCAGCCCGCCTGTCTCAGTCCGCCTCTCTCAGTCCGTCTGTCTGAGTCCGTCTGTCTCAGGCCATCTGTCTCAGACCGTCTGTCTCAGACCGTCTGTCTCGGACCGTCTGTCTCAGCCCGCCTGTCTCAGACCGTCTGCCTCACACCGTCTGTCTCAGCCCGCCTGTCTCAGACCGTTTGTCTCTTACCGTTCTCTCTGTCCGTCTGTCTCAGCCCGCCTGTCTCAGACCGTCTGTCTCAGACCGTCTGTCTCAGCCCGCCTGTCTCAGCCCGCCTCTCTCAGTCCGTCTGTCTGAGACCGTCTGTCTCATGTCATCTGTCTCAGACCGTCTGTCTCTGTCCGTCTGTCTCAGCCCGCCTGTCTCAGCCCGCCTCTCTCAGTCCGTCTGTCTGAGACCGTCTGCCTCACACCGTCTGTCTCAGCCCGCCTGTCTCAGCCCGCCTCTCTCAGTCCGTCTGTCTGAGACCGTCTGTCTCATGTCATCTGTCTCAGACCGTCTGTCTCTGTCCGTCTGTCTCAGCCCGCCTGTCTCAGCCCGCCTCTCTCAGTCCGCCTGTCTCAGTCCGTCTGTCTCAGACCGTCTGTCTCAGCCCGCCTGTCTCAGTCCGCCTCTCTCAGTCCGTCTGTCTGAGTCCGTCTGTCTCAGGCCATCTGTCTCAGACCGTCTGTCTCAGACCGTCTGTCTCGGACCGTCTGTCTCAGACCGTCTGACTCAGCCCGCCTGTCTCAATCGGTCTCTCTCCGCCCGCCTGTCTCAGTCCGTCTGTCTCAGACCGTCTGTCTCAGACCGTCTGTCTCAGATCGTCTGTCTCAGCCCGCCTATCTCAGCCAGCCTCTCTCAGTCCGTCTGTCTGAGTCCGTCTGTCTCAGTCCGTCTGTCTCAGACCGTCTGTCTCAGCCCGCCTGTCTCAGTCCGCCTCTCTCAGTCCGTCTGTCTCAGCCCGTCTGTCTCAGCCCGCCTCTCCGAGTCCGTCTGTCTCTGTCCGCGTGTCTCAGACCGTCTGTCTCGGACCGTCTGTCTCTTACCGTTGTCTCTGCCCGTCTGTTTCAGCCCGCCTGTCTCTGTCCGTCTGTCTTTGACCGTCCGTCTCAGTCCGTCTGTCTCAGACCGTCTGTCGCTGTCCGTCTGTCTCGGACCGTCTGTCTCTTACCGTTGTCTCTGTCCGTCTGTTTCAGCCCGCCTGTCTCTGTCCGTCTGTATTTGACCGTCCGTCTCAGACCGTCCGTCTCATCCCGCCTGTCTCAGCCCGCCTCTCTCAGTCCGTGCGTCTGAGACCGTCTGTCACAGACCGTCTGTCTCATCCCGCCTGTCCCAGTCCGTCTGTCTTTGACCGTCTGTCTCAGACCATCTGTCTCAGACCATCTGTGTCAGACCATCTGACTCAGACCATCTGTCTCAGACATTCTGTCTCTGTCCGTCTGTCGCGGACCGTCTGTCTCAGACCGTCTGTCTCGGACCGTCTGTCTCAGACCGTCTGTCTCTTACCGTTGTCTCTGTCCGTCTGTTTCAGCCCGCCTGTCTCTGTCCGTCTGTCTTTGACCGTCCGTCTCAGACCGTCTGTCTCAGCCCGCCTGTCTCAGCCCGCCTCTCTCAGTCCGTCTGTCTGAGACCGTCTGTCTCATGTCATCTGTCTCAGACCGTCTGTCTCTGTCCGTCTGTCTCAGCCCGCCTGTCTCAGCCCGCCTCTCTCAGTCCGTCTGTCTGAGACCGTCTGTCTCAGACCGTCTGTCTCAGCCCGCCTGTCTCAACCCGCCTCTCTCAGTCCGTCTGTCAGAGACCGTTTGTCTCTTACCGTTCTCTCTGTCCGTCTGTCTCAGCCCGCCTGTCTCAGACCGTCTGTCACAGACCGTCTGTCTCATCCCGCCTGTCCCAGTCCGTCTGTCTTTGACCGTCTGTCTCAGACCATCTGTCTCAGACCATCTGTGTCAGACTATCTGACTCAGACCATCTGTCTCAGACAGTCTGTCTCTGTCCGTCTGTCGCGGACCGTCTGTCTCAGACCGTCTGTCTCGGACCGTCTGTCTCAGACCGTCTGTCTCTTACCCTTGTCACTGTCCGTCTGTTTCAGCCCGCCTGTCTGTCCGTCTGTCTCAGACCGTCTGCCTCAGCCCGCCTGTCTCGACCCGCCTCTCTCAGTCCGCCTGTCTCAGTCCGCCTGTCTCAGTCCGCCTGTCTCCGCCCGCCTGTCTCTGTCTGTTTGTCTCAGACCGTCTGTCTCAGACCGTCTGTCTCAGCCCGCCTGTCTCAACCCGCCTCTCTCAGTCCGTCTGTCTCAGCCCGCCTGTCTCAGCCCGCCTCTCCCAGTCCGTCTGTCTCAGCCCGCCTGTCTCAGTCCGTCTGTCTCAGACCGTCTGTCTCAGCCCGCCTGTCTCAGTCCGCCTCTCTCAGTCCGTCTGTCTGAGTCCGTCTGTCTCAGGCCATCTGTCTCAGACCGTCTGTCTCAGACCGTCTGTCTCGGACCGTCTGTCTCAGCCCGCCTGTCTCAGACCGTCTGCCTCACACCGTCTGTCTCAGCCCGCCTGTCTCAGTCCGCCTCTCTCAGTCCGTCCGTCTCAGACCATCTGTCTCTGTCCGTCTGTCTCAGCCCTCCTGTCTCAGACCGTCTGTCTCGGACTGTCTTCCGCGGACTGTCTGTCTCGGACCGTCTGTCTCAGACCGTCTGACTCAGCCCGCCTGTCTCAGCCCGCCTGTCTCAGCTCGCCTCTCTCAGTCCATCTGTCTCAGACCGTCTGTCTCTGTCCGCGTGTCTCAGACCGTCTGTCTCGGACCGTCTGTCTCTTACCGTTGTCTCTGCCCGTCTGTTTCAGCCCGCCTGTCTCTGTCCGTCTGTCTTTGACCGTCCGTCTCAGTCCGTCTGTCTCAGACCGTCTGTCGCTGTCCGTCTGTCTCGGACCGTCTGTCTCGGACCGTCTGTCTCAGACCGTCTGTCTCTTACCGTTGTCTCTGTCCGTCTGTTTCAGCCCGCCTGTCTCTGTCCGTCTGTCTTTGACCGTCCGTCTCAGTCCGTCTGTCTCTGTCCGTGTGTCTCGGACCGTCTGTCTCTTACCGTTGTCTCTGTCCGTCTGTTTCAGCCCGCCTGTCTCTGTCCGTCTGTCTTTGACCGTCCGTCTCAGACCGTCTGTCTCAGCCCGCCTGTCTCAGCCCGCCTCTCTCAGTCCGTCTGTCTGAGACCGTCTGTCTCATGTCATCTGTCTCAGACCGTCTGTCTCTGTCCGTCTGTCTCAGCCCGCCTGTCTCAGCCCGCCTCTCTCAGTCCGTCTGTCTGAGACCGTCTGTCTCAGACCGTCTGTCTCAGCCCGCCTGTCTCAACCCGCCTCTCTCAGTCCGTCTGTCAGAGACCGTTTGTCTCTTACCGTTCTCTCTGTCCGTCTGTCTCAGCCCGCCTGTCTCAGACCGTCTGTCACAGACCGTCTGTCTCATCCCGCCTGTCCCAGTCCGTCTGTCTTTGACCGTCTGTCTCAGACCATCTGTCTCAGACTATCTGTGTCAGACTATCTGACTCAGACCATCTGTCTCAGACAGTCTGTCTCTGTCCGTCTGTCGCGGACCGTCTGTCTCAGACCGTCTGTCTCGGACCGTCTGTCTCAGACCGTCTGTCTCTTACCCTTGTCACTGTCCGTCTGTTTCAGCCCGCCTGTCTGTCCGTCTGTCTCAGACCGTCTGCCTCAGCCCGCCTGTCTCGACCCGCCTCTCTCAGTCCGCCTGTCTCAGTCCGCCTGTCTCAGTCCGCCTGTCTCCGCCCGCCTGTCTCTGTCCGTTTGTCTCAGACCGTCTGTCTCAGACCGTCTGTCTCAGCCCGCCTGTCTCAACCAGCCTCTCTCAGTCCGTCTGTCTCAGCCCGTCTGTCTCATCCCGCCTGTCCCAGTCCGTCTGTCTGAGTCCGTCTGTCTCAGGCCATCTGTCTCAGACCGTCTGTCTCAGACCGTCTGTCTCGGACCGTCTGTCTCAGACCGTCTGTCTCAGACCGTCTGTCTCAGATCGTCTGTCTCAGCCCGCCTGTCTCAGCCCGCCTCTCTCAGTCCGTCTGTCTGAGTGCGTCTGTCTCAGACCGTCTGTCTCAGACCGTCTGTCTCGGACCGTCTGTCTCAGACCGTCTGACTCAGCCCGCCTGCCTCAATCGGTCTCTCTCCGCCCGCCTGTCTCAGTCCGTCTGTCTCAGACCGTCTGCCTCTGACCGTCTGTCTCGGACCGTCTGTCTCAGCCCGGCTGTCTCAACCCGCCTCTCTCAGTCCGTCTGTCTCAGCCCGTCTGTCTAAGACCGTCTGTCTCTTACCGTTCTCTCAGCCCGCCTCCCTCAGTCCGTCTGTTTCAGACCGTCTGTCACAGACCGTCTGTCTCAGACCGTCTGTCTCTTACCGTTCTCTCTGTCCGTCTGTCTCAGCCCGCCTGTCTCAGACCGTCTGTCTCAGACCGTCTGCCTCAGACCGTCTGTCTCGGACCGTCTTCGGCGGACCGTCTGTCTCGGACCGTCTGTCTCAGACCGTCTGACTCAGCCCGCCTGTCTCAGTCCGTCTGTCTCAGACCGTCTGTCTCAGCCCGTCTGTCTCGGACCGTCTGTCTCGGACCGTCTGTCTCGGACCGTCTTTGGCGGACCGTCTGTCTCGGACCGTCTGTCTCAGACCGTCTGACTCGGCGCGCCTGTCTCAGTCCGTCTACTTCAGCGCGCCTGTCTCAGCCCGCCTCTCTCAGTCCGTCTGTCTGAGTCCGACTATCTCAGGCCATCTGTCTCAGACCGTCTGCCTCAGACCGTCTGTCTCGGACCGTCTTCGGCGGACCGTCTGTCTCGGACCGTCTGTCTCAGACCGTCTGACTTAGCCCGCCTGTCTCAGTCCGTCTGTCTCAGACCGTCTGTCTCAGCCCGCCTGTCTCAACCCGCCTCTCTCAGTCCGCCTGTCTCAGCCCGCCTGTCTCAGCCCGCCTCTCCCAGTCCGGCCGTATCAGCCCGCCTGTCTCAGTCCGTCTGTCTCAGCCCGCCTGTCTCAGCCCGCCTCTCTCAGTCCGTCTGTCTCAGACCGTCTGTCTCTGTCCGTCTGTCTCTGACCGTCTGTCTCGGACCGTCTGTCTCAGACCGTCTGACTCAGCCCGCCTGTCTCAATCGGTCTCTCTCCGCCCGCCTGTCTCAGTCCGTCTGTCTCAGACCGTCTGTCTCAGACCGTCTGTCTCAGACCGTCTGTCGCTGTCCGTCTGTATCGGACCGTCTGTCTCTTACCGTTGTCTCTGTCCGTCTGTTTCAGCCCGCCTGTCTCTGTCCGTCTGTATTTGACCGTCCGTCTCAGACCGTCTGTCTCATCCCGCCTGTCTCAGCCCGCCTCTCTCAGTCCGTGCGTCTGAGACCGTCTGTCACAGACCGTCTGTCTCATCCCGCCTGTCCCAGTCCGTCTGTCTTTGACCGTCTTTCTCAGACCATCTGTCTCAGACCATCTGTGTCAGACTATCTGACTCAGACCATCTGTCTCAGACAGTCTGTCTCTGTCCGTCTGTCGCGGACCGTCTGTCTCAGACCGTCTGTCTCGGACCGTCTGTCTCAGACCGTCTGTCTCTTACCCTTGTCACTGTCCGTCTGTTTCAGCCCGCCTGTCTCTGTCCGTCTGTCTTTGACCGTCCGTCTCAGTCCGCCTCTCTCAGCCCGCCTCTCTCAGTCCGTCTGTCTCAGACCGTCTGTCTCTGTCCGTCTGTCTCTGACCGTCTGTCTCGGACCGTCTGTCTCAGACCGTCTGACTCAGCCCGCCTGTCTCTGTCCGTCTGTCTCAGACCGTCTGTCTCACCCCGCCTGTCTCAACCCGCCTCTCTCAGTCCGTCTGTCTCAGCCCGGCTGTCTCAGCCCGCCTCTGCCAGTCCGTCTGTCTCAGCCCGCCTGTCTCAGTCCGCCTGTCTCAGTCCGCCTGTCTCAGTCCGTCTGTCTCCGCCCGCCTGTCTCTGTCCGTTTGTCTCAGACCGTCTGTCTCAGCCCGCCTGTCTCAGCCCGCCTCCCTCAGTCCGTCCGTCTGAGACCGTCTGTCTCAGACCGTCTGTCTCGGACCGTCTGTCTCGGACCGTCTGTCTCGGACCGTCTGTCTCGGACCGGCTTTGGCGGACCGTCTGTCTCGGACCGTCTGTCTCAGACCGTCTGACTCGGCCCGCCTGTCTCAGTCCGTCTACTTCAGCGCGCCTGTCTCAGCCCGCCTCTCTCAGTCCGTCTGTCTGAGTCCGACTATCTCAGGCCATCTGTCTCAGACCGTCTGCCTCAGACCGTCTGCCTCGGACCGTCTTCGGCGGACCGTCTGTCTCGGACCGTCTGTCTCAGACCGTCTGACTCAGCCCGCCTGTTTCAGTCCGTCTGTCTCAGACCGTCTGTCTCAGCCCGCCTGTCTCAACCCGCCTCTCTCAGTCCGCCTGTCTCAGCCCGCCTGTCTCAGCCCGCCTCTCCCAGTCCGACCGTATCAGCCCGCCTGTCTCAGTCCGTCTGTCTCAGCCCGTCTGTCTCAGCCCGCCTCTCTCAGTCCGTCTGTCTCAGACCGTCTGTCTCTGTCCGTCTGTCTCTGACCGTCTGTCTCGGACCGTCTGTCTCAGACCGTCTGACTCAGCCCGCCTGTCTCAATCGGTCTCTCTCCGCCCGCCTGTCTCAGTCCGTCTGTCTCAGACCGTCTGTCTCAGACCGTCTGTCTCAGACCGTCTGTCTCAGACCGTCTGTCGCTGTCCGTCTGTCTCGGACCGTCTGTCTCTTACCGTTGTCTCTGTCCGTCTGTTTCAGCCCGCCTGTCTCTGTCCGTCTGTATTTGACCGTCCGTCTCAGACCGTCTGTCTCATCCCGCCTGTCTCAGCCCGCCTCTCTCAGTCCGTGCGTCTGAGACCGTCTGTCACAGACCGTCTGTCCCATCCCGCCTGTCCCAGTCCGTCTGTCTTTGACCGTCTGTCTCAGACCATCTGTCTCAGACCATCTGTGTCAGACTATCTGACTCAGACCATCTGTCTCAGACAGTCTGTCTCTGTCCGTCTGTCGCGGACCGTCTGTCTCAGACCGTCTGTCTCAGACCGTCTGTATCTTACCCTTGTCACTGTCCGTCTGTTTCAGCCCGCCTGTCTCTGTCCGTCTGTCTTTGACCGTCCGTCTCAGTCCGTCTGTCTCAGACCGTCTGTGTCTGTCCGTGTGTCTCGGACCGTCTGTCTCTTACCGTTGTCTCTGTCCATCTGTTTCAGCCCGCCTGTCTCTGTCCGTCTGTCTTTGACCGTCCGTCTCAGACCGTCTGTCTCACCCCGCCTGTCTCAGCCCGCCTCTCTCAGTCCGTCTGTCTGAGACCGTCTGTCTCATGTCATCTGTCTCAGACCGTCTGTCTCTGTCCGTCTGTCTCAGCCCGCCTGTCTCAGCCCGCCTTTATCAGTCCGTCTGTCAGAGACCGTCTGTCTCAGACCGTCTGTCTCTGTCCGTTTGTCTCAGACCGTCTGTCTCAGACCGTCTGTCTCAGCCCGCCTGTCTCAACCCGCCTCTCTCAGTCCGTCTGTCTCAGCCCGCCTGTCTCAGGCCGCCTCTCCCAGTCCGTCTGTCTCAGCCCGCCTGTCTCAGTCCGTCTGCCTCACACCGTCTGTCTCAGCCCGCCTGTCTCAGTCCGCCTCTCTCAGTCCGTCTGTCTCAGACCTTCTGTCTCTGTCCGTCTGTCTCAGACCGCCTGTCTCAGACCGTCTGTCTCAGCCCGTCTGTCTCAGCCCGCCTGTCTCAGCCCGCCTCTCTCAGTCCGTCTGTCTCAGACCGTCTGTCTCTGTCCGTCTGTCTCTGACCGTCTGTCTCGGACCGTCTGACTCAGCCCGCCTGTCTCTGTCCGTCTGTCTCAGACCGTCTGTCTCAGCCCGCCTGTCTCAACCCGCCTCTCTCAGTCCGTCTGTCTCAGCCCGGCTGTCTCAGCCCGCCTCTGCCAGTCCGTCTGTCTCAGCCCGCCTGTCTCAGTCCGCCTGTCTCAGTCCGCCTGTCTCAGTCCGCCTGTCTCAGTCCGTCTGTCTCCGCCCGCCTGTCTCTGTCCGTTTGTCTCAGATCGTCTGTCTCAGCCCGCCTGTCTCAGCCCGCCTCTCTCAGTCCGTCTGTCTGAGTCCGTCTGTCTCAGGCCATTTGTCTCAGTCCGTCTGTCTCAGACCGTCTGTCTCGGACCGTCTGTCTTCGACCGTCTGTCTCAGACCGTCTGTCTCAACCCGCCTGTCTCAGCCCGCCTGTCTCAGCTCGCCTCTCTCAGTCCATCTGTCTCAGACCGTCTGTCTCAGGCCATCTGTCTCAGTCCGTCTGTCCCATCCCGCCTGTCCCAGTCCGTCTGTCTTTGACCGTCTGTCTCAGACCGTCTGTCTCCGCCCGCCTGTCTCAGTCCGTCTGTCTCAGACCGTCTGTCTCAGCCCGCCTGTCTCAGCCCGCCTCCCTCAGTCCGTCTGTCAGAGACCGTCTGTCTCAGACCGTCTGTCTGAGTCCGCCTGTCTCAGTCCGTCTGTCTCCGCCCGCCTGTCTCTGTCCGTTTGTCTCAGACAGTCTGTCTCAGACCGTCTGTCTCAGACCGTCTGTCTCAGACCGTTTGTCTCAGACCGTCTGTCTCAGCCCGCCTGTCTCAGCCCGCCACTCTCAGTCCGTCTGTCTGAGTCCGCCTGTCTCAGTCCGTCTGTCTCAGACCATCTGTCTCAGTCCGTCCGTCTCATCCCGCCTGTCTCAGCCCGCCTGTCTCAGCCCGCCTCTCTCAGTCCGTCTGTCTCCGCCCGCCTGTCTCTGTCCGTTTGTCTCAGACCGTCTGTCTCAGACCGTCTGTCTCAGCCCGCCTGTCTCAACCCGCCTCTCTCAGTCCGTCTGTCTCAGCCCGCCTGTCTCAGGCCGCCTCTCCCAGTCCGTCTGTCTCAGCCCGCCTGTCTCAGTCCGTCTGCCTCACACCGTCTGTCTCAGCCCGCCTGTCTCAGCCCGCCTCTCTCAGTCCGTCTGTCTCCGCCCGCCTGTCTCTGTCCGTTTGTCTCAGACCGTCTGTCTCAGACCGTCTGTCTCAGCCCGCCTGTCTCAACCCGCCTCTCTCAGTCCGTCTGTCTCAGACCGCCTGTCTCAGACCGTCTGTCTCAGCCCGTCTGTCTCAGCCCGCCTGTCTCAGCCCGCCTCTCTCAGTCCGTCTGTCTCAGACCGTCTGTCTCTGTCCGTCTGTCTCTGACCGTCTGTCTCGGACCGTCTGACTCAGCCCGCCTGTCTCTGTCCGTCTGTCTCAGACCGTCTGTCTCAGCCCGCCTGTCTCAACCCGCCTCTCTCAGTCCGTCTGTCTCAGCCCGGCTGTCTCAGCCCGCCTCTGCCAGTCCGTCTGTCTCAGCCCGCCTGTCTCAGTCCGCCTGTCTCAGTCCGCCTGTCTCAGTCCGCCTGTCTCAGTCCGTCTGTCTCCGCCCGCCTGTCTCTGTCCGTTTGTCTCAGATCGTCTGTCTCAGCCCGCCTGTCTCAGCCCGCCTCTCTCAGTCCGTCTGTCTGAGTCCGTCTGTCTCAGGCCATTTGTCTCAGTCCGTCTGTCTCAGACCGTCTGTCTCGGACCGTCTGTCTTCGACCGTCTGTCTCAGACCGTCTGTCTCAACCCGCCTGTCTCAGCCCGCCTGTCTCAGCTCGCCTCTCTCAGTCCATCTGTCTCAGACCGTCTGTCTCAGGCCATCTGTCTCAGTCCGTCTGTCCCTGTCCGCCTGTCTCAGACCGTCTGTCTCAGACCATCTGTCTCAGACCGTCTGTCACAGCTCGCCTCTCTCAGTCCATCTGTCTCACACCGTCGGTCTCAGCCCGTCTGTCTGAGCCCGCCTGTCTCTGTCCGTGTGTCTCAGACCGTCTGTCTCGGACCGTCTGTCTCTTACCGTTGTCTCTGTCCGTCTGTTTCAGCCCGCCTGTCTCTGTCCGTCTGTATTTGACCGTCCGTCTCAGACCGTCTGTCTCATCCCGCCTGTCTCAGCCCGCCTCTCTCAGTCCGTGCGTCTGAGACCGTCTGTCACAGACCGTCTGTCCCATCCCGCCTGTCCCAGTCCGTCTGTCTTTGACCGTCTGTCTCAGACCATCTGTCTCAGACCATCTGTGTCAGACTATCTGACTCAGACCATCTGTCTCAGACAGTCTGTCTCTGTCCGTCTGTCGCGGACCGTCTGTCTCAGACCGTCTGTCTCGGACCGTCTGTCTCAGACCGTCTGTCGATGACCGTCTGTCTCGGACCGTCTGTCTCAGACCGTCTGACTCAGCCCGCCTGTCTCTGTCCGTCTGTCTCAGACCGTCTGTCTCACCCCGCCTGTCTCAACCCGCCTCTCACAGTCCGTCTGTCTCAGCCCGGCTGTCTCAGCCCGCCTCTGCCAGTCCGTCTGTCTCAGCCCGCCTGTCTCAGTCCGCCTGTCTCAGACCGTCTGTCTCAGCCCGCCTGTCTCAACCCGCCTCTCTCAGTCCGTCTGTCTCAGCCCGCCTGTCTCAGGCCGCCTCTCCCAGTCCGTCTGTCTCAGCCCGCCTGTCTCAGTCCGTCTGCCTCACACCGTCTGTCTCAGCCCGCCTGTCTCAGCCCGCCTCTCTCAGTCCGTCTGTCTCCGCCCGCCTGTCTCTGTCCGTTTGTCTCAGACCGTCTGTCTCAGACCGTCTGTCTCAGCCCGCCTGTCTCAACCCGCCTCTCTCAGTCCGTCTGTCTCAGACCGCCTGTCTCAGACCGTCTGTCTCAGCCCGTCTGTCTCAGCCCGCCTGTCTCAGCCCGCCTCTCTCAGTCCGTCTGTCTCAGACCGTCTGTCTCTGTCCGTCTGTCTCTGACCGTCTGTCTCGGACCGTCTGACTCAGCCCGCCTGTCTCTGTCCGTCTGTCTCAGACCGTCTGTCTCAGCCCGCCTGTCTCAACCCGCCTCTCTCAGTCCGTCTGTCTCAGCCCGGCTGTCTCAGCCCGCCTCTGCCAGTCCGTCTGTCTCAGCCCGCCTGTCTCAGTCCGCCTGTCTCAGTCCGCCTGTCTCAGTCCGCCTGTCTCAGTCCGTCTGTCTCCGCCCGCCTGTCTCTGTCCGTTTGTCTCAGATCGTCTGTCTCAGCCCGCCTGTCTCAGCCCGCCTCTCTCAGTCCGTCTGTCTGAGTCCGTCTGTCTCAGGCCATTTGTCTCAGTCCGTCTGTCTCAGACCGTCTGTCTCGGACCGTCTGTCTTCGACCGTCTGTCTCAGACCGTCTGTCTCAACCCGCCTGTCTCAGCCCGCCTGTCTCAGCTCGCCTCTCTCAGTCCATCTGTCTCAGACCGTCTGTCTCAGGCCATCTGTCTCAGTCCGTCTGTCCCTGTCCGCCTGTCTCAGACCGTCTGTCTCAGACCATCTGTCTCAGACCGTCTGTCACAGCTCGCCTCTCTCAGTCCATCTGTCTCACACCGTCGGTCTCAGCCCGTCTGTCTGAGCCCGCCTGTCTCTGTCCGTGTGTCTCAGACCGTCTGTCTCGGACCGTCTGTCTCTTACCGTTGTCTCTGTCCGTCTGTTTCAGCCCGCCTGTCTCTGTCCGTCTGTATTTGACCGTCCGTCTCAGACCGTCTGTCTCATCCCGCCTGTCTCAGCCCGCCTCTCTCAGTCCGTGCGTCTGAGACCGTCTGTCACAGACCGTCTGTCCCATCCCGCCTGTCCCAGTCCGTCTGTCTTTGACCGTCTGTCTCAGACCATCTGTCTCAGACCATCTGTGTCAGACTATCTGACTCAGACCATCTGTCTCAGACAGTCTGTCTCTGTCCGTCTGTCGCGGACCGTCTGTCTCAGACCGTCTGTCTCGGACCGTCTGTCTCAGACCGTCTGTCTCTTACCCTTGTCACTGTCCGTCTGTTTCAGCCCGCCTGTCTCTGTCCGTCTGTCTTTGACCGTCCGTCTCAGTCCGTCTGTCTCAGACCGTCTGTCTCTGTCCGTGTGTCTCGGACCGTCTGTCTCTTACCGTTGTCTCTGTCCATCTGTTTCAGCCCGCCTGTCTCTGTCCGTCTGTCTTTGACCGTCCGTCTCAGACCGTCTGTCTCAGCCCGCCTGTCTCAGACCGTCTGTCTCATCCCGCCTGTCCCAGTCCGTCTGTCTTTGACCGTCTGTCTCAGACCATCTGTCTCAGACCATCTGTGTCAGACTATCTGACTCAGACCATCTGTCTCAGACAGTCTGTCTCTGTCCGTCTGTCGCGGACCGTCTGTCTCAGACCGTCTGTCTCGGACCGTCTGTCTCAGACCGTCTGTCTCTTACCCTTGTCACTGTCCGTCTGTTTCAGCCCGCCTGTCTGTCCGTCTGTCTCAGACCGTCTGCCTCAGCCCGCCTGTCTCGACCCGCCTCTCTCAGTCCGCCTGTCTCAGTCCGCCTGTCTCAGTCCGCCTGTCTCCGCCCGCCTGTCTCTGTCCGTTTGTCTCAGACCGTCTGTCTCAGACCGTCTGTCTCAGCCCGCCTGTCTCAACCCGCCTCTCTCAGTCCGTCTGTCTCAGCCCGCCTGTCTCAGCCCGCCTCTCCCAGTCCGTCTGTCTCAGCCCGCCTGTCTCAGTCCGTCTGTCTCAGACCGTCTGTCTCAGCCCGCCTGTCTCAGTCCGCCTCTCTCAGTCCGTCTGTCTGAGTCCGTCTGTCTCAGGCCATCTGTCTCAGACCGTCTGTCTCAGACCGTCTGTCTCGGACCGTCTGTCTCAGACCGTCTGACTCAGCCCGCCTGTCTCAATCGGTCTGTCTCCGCCCGCCTGTCTCAGTCCGCCTCTCTCAGTCCGTCTGTCTCAGCCCGCCTGTCTCAGCCCGCCTCTCCCAGTCCGTCTGTCTCAGCCCGCCTGTCTCAGCCCGCCTCTCCCAGTCCGCCTGTCTCCGCCCGCCTGTCTCTGTCCGTTTGTCTCAGACCGTCTGTCTCAGACCGTCTGTCTCAGCCCGCCTGTCTCAACCCGCCTCTCTCAGTCCGTCTGTCTCAGCCCGCCTGTCTCAGCCCGCCTCTCCCAGTCCGTCTGTCTCAGCCCGCCTGTCTCAGACCGTCTCACTCAGCCCGCCTGTCTCAATCGGTCTGTCTCCGCCCGCCTGTCTCAGTCCGTCTGTCTCAGACCGTCTGTCTCAGCCCGCCTGTCTCAGCCCGCCTCCCTCAGTCCGTCTGTCAGAGACCGTCTGTCTCAGACCGTCTGTCTGAGTCCGCCTGTCTCAGTCCGTCTGTCTCCGCCCGCCTGTCTCTGTCCGTTTGTCTCAGACAGTCTGTCTCAGACCGTCTGTCTCAGACCGTCTGTCTCAGACCGTCTGTCTCAGCCCGCCTGTCTCAGCCCGCCACTCTCAGTCCGTCTGTCTGAGTCCGCCTGTCTCAGTCCGTCTGTCTCAGACCATCTGTCTCAGTCCGTCCGTCTCATCCCGCCTGTCTCAGCCCGCCTGTCTCATCCCGCCTCTCTCAGTCCGTCTGTCTCCGCCCGCCTGTCTCTGTCCGTTTGTCTCAGACCGTCTGTCTCAGACCGTCTGTCTCAGCCCGCCTGTCTCAACCCGCCTCTCTCAGTCCGTCTGTCTCAGCCCGCCTGTCTCAGGCCGCCTCTCCCAGTCCGTCTGTCTCAGCCCGCCTGTCTCAGTCCGTCTGCCTCACACCGTCTGTCTCAGCCCGCCTGTCTCAGTCCGCCTCTCTCAGTCCGTCTGTCTCAGACCTTCTGTCTCTGTCCGTCTGTCTCAGACCGCCTGTCTCAGACCGTCTGTCTCAGCCCGTCTGTCTCAGCCCGCCTGTCTCAGCCCGCCTCTCTCAGTCCGTCTGTCTCAGACCGTCTGTCTCTGTCCGTCTGTCTCTGACCGTCTGTCTCGGACCGTCTGACTCAGCCCGCCTGTCTCTGTCCGTCTGTCTCAGACCGTCTGTCTCAGCCCGCCTGTCTCAACCCGCCTCTCTCAGTCCGTCTGTCTCAGCCCGGCTGTATCAGCCCGCCTCTGCCAGTCCGTCTGTCTCAGCCCGCCTGTCTCAGTCCGCCTGTCTCAGTCCGCCTGTCTCAGTCCGTCTGTCTCCGCCCGCCTGTCTCTGTCCGTTTGTCTCAGATCGTCTGTCTCAGCCCGCCTGTCTCAGCCCGCCTCTCTCAGTCCGTCTGTCTGAGTCCGTCTGTCTCAGGCCATTTGTCTCAGTCCGTCTGTCTCAGACCGTCTGTCTCGGACCGTCTGTCTTCGACCGTCTGTCTCAGACCGTCTGTCTCAACCCGCCTGTCTCAGCCCGCCTGTCTCAGCTCGCCTCTCTCAGTCCATCTGTCTCAGACCGTCTGTCTCAGGCCATCTGTCTCAGTCCGTCTGTCCCTGTCCGCCTGTCTCAGACCGTCTGTCTCAGACCATCTGTCTCAGACCGTCTGTCACAGCTCGCCTCTCTCAGTCCATCTGTCTCACACCGTCGGTCTCAGCCCGTCTGTCTCAGTCCATCTGTCTCACACCGTCGGTCTCAGCCCGTCTGTCTGAGCCCGCCTGTCTCTGTCCGTGTGTCTCAGACCGTCTGTCTCGGACCGTCTGTCTCTTACCGTTGTCTCTGTCCGTCTGTTTCAGCCCGCCTGTCTCTGTCCGTCTGTATTTGACCGTCCGTCTCAGACCGTCTGTCTCATCCCGCCTGTCTCAGCCCGCCTCTCTCAGTCCGTGCGTCTGAGACCGTCTGTCACAGACCGTCTGTCCCATCCCGCCTGTCCCAGTCCGTCTGTCTTTGACCGTCTGTCTCAGACCATCTGTCTCAGACCATCTGTGTCAGACTATCTGACTCAGACCATCTGTCTCAGACAGTCTGTCTCTGTCCGTCTGTCGCGGACCGTCTGTCTCAGACCGTCTGTCTCGGACCGTCTGTCTCAGACCGTCTGTCTCTTACCCTTGTCACTGTCCGTCTGTTTCAGCCCGCCTGTCTCTGTCCGTCTGTCTTTGACCGTCCGTCTCAGTCCGTCTGTCTCAGACCGTCTGTCTCTGTCCGTGTGTCTCGGACCGTCTGTCTCTTACCGTTGTCTCTGTCCATCTGTTTCAGCCCGCCTGTCTCTGTCCGTCTGTCTTTGACCGTCCGTCTCAGACCGTCTGTCTCAGTCCGCCTGTCTCAGCCCGCCTCTCTCAGTCCGTCTGTCAGAGACCGTTTGTCTCTTACCGTTCTCTCTGTCCGTCTGTCTCAGCCCGCCTGTCTCAGACCGTCTGTCACAGACCGTCTGTCTCATCCCGCCTGTCCCAGTCCGTCTGTCTTTGACCGTCTGGCTCAGACCATCTGTCTCAGACCATCTGTGTCAGACTATCTGACTCAGACCATCTGTCTCAGACAGTCTGTCTCTGTCCGTCTGTCGCGGACCGTCTGTCTCAGACCGTCTGTCTCGGACCGTCTGTCTCAGACCGTCTGTCTCTTACCCTTGTCACTGTCCGTCTGTTTCAGCCCGCCTGTCTGTCCGTCTGTCTCAGACCGTCTGCCTCAGCCCGCCTGTCTCGACCCGCCTCTCTCAGTCCGCCTGTCTCAGTCCGCCTGTCTCAGTCCGCCTGTCTCCGCCCGCCTGTCTCTGTCCGTTTGTCTCAGACCGTCTGTCTCAGACCGTCTGTCTCAGCCCGCCTGTCTCAACCCGCCTCTCTCAGTCCGTCTGTCTCAGCCCGCCTGTCTCAGCCCGCCTCTCCCAGTCCGTCTGTCTCAGCCCGCCTGTCTCAGTCCGTCTGTCTCAGACCGTCTGTCTCAGCCCGCCTGTCTCAGTCCGCCTCTCTCAGTCCGTCTGTCTGAGTCCGTCTGTCTCAGGCCATCTGTCTCAGACCGTCTGTCTCAGACCGTCTGTCTCGGACCGTCTGTCTCAGACCGTCTGACTCAGCCCGCCTGTCTCAATCGGTCTCTCTCCGCCCGCCTGTCTCAGTCCGTCTGTCTCAGACCGTCTGTCTCAGACCGTCTGTCTCAGACCGTCTGTCTCAGACCGTCTGTCTCAGACCGTCTGTCTCTGTCCGTCTGTCTCAGACCGTCTGTCTCAGCCCGCCTGTCTCAACCCGCCTCTCTCAGTCCGTCTGTCTCAACCCGGCTGTCTCAGCCCGCCTCTGCCAGTCCGTCTGTCTCAGCCCGCCTGTCTCAGTCCGCCTGTCTCAGTCCGCCTGTCTCAGTCCGTCTGTCTCCGCCCGCCTGTCTCTGTCCGTTTGTCTCAGACCGTCTGTCTCAGCCCGCCTGTCTCAGCCCGCCTCCCTCAGTCCGTCCGTCGCAGACCGTCTGTCTCAGACCGTCTGTCTCAGACCGTCTGTCTCAGACCGTCTGTCTCAGCCCGCCTGTCTCAGTCCGCCTGTCTCAGCCCGCCTGTCTCAGCCCGCCTCTCTCAGTCCGTCTGTCTGAGTCCGTCTGTCTCAGGCCATTTGTCTCAGTCCGTCTGTCTCAGACCGTCTGTCTCGGACCGTCTGTCTTCGACCGTCTGTCTCAGACCGTCTGTCTCAACCCGCCTGTCTCAGCCCGCCTGTCTCAGCTCGCCTCTCTCAGTCCATCTGTCTCAGACCGTCTGTCTCAGGCCATCTGTCTCAGTCCGTCTGTCCCTGTCCGCCTGTCTCAGACCGTCTGTCTCAGACCATCTGTCTCAGACCGTCTGTCACAGCTCGCCTCTCTCAGTCCATCTGTCTCACACCGTCGGTCTCAGCCCGTCTGTCTGAGCCCGCCTGTCTCTGTCCGTGTGTCTCAGACCGTCTGTCTCGCACCGTCTGTCTCTTACCGTTGTCTCTGTCCGTCTGTTTCAGCCCGCCTGTCTCTGTCCGTCTGTATTTGACCGTCCGTCTCAGACCGTCTGTCTCATCCCGCCTGTCTCAGCCCGCCTCTCTCAGTCCGTGCGTCTGAGACCGTCTGTCACAGACCGTCTGTCCCATCCCGCCTGTCCCAGTCCGTCTGTCTTTGACCGTCTGTCTCAGACCATCTGTCTCAGACCATCTGTGTCAGACTATCTGACTCAGACCATCTGTCTCAGACAGTCTGTCTCTGTCCGTCTGTCGCGGACCGTCTGTCTCAGACCGTCTGTCTCGGACCGTCTGTCTCAGACCGTCTGTCTCTTACCCTTGTCACTGTCCGTCTGTTTCAGCCCGCCTGTCTCTGTCCGTCTGTCTTTGACCGTCCGTCTCAGTCCGTCTGTCTCAGACCGTCTGTCTCTGTCCGTGTGTCTCGGACCGTCTGTCTCTTACCGTTGTCTCTGTCCATCTGTTTCAGCCCGCCGTCTCTGTCCGTCTGTCTTTGACCGTCCGTCTCAGACCGTCTGTCTCAGCCCGCCTGTCTCAGCCCGCCTCTCTCAGTCCGTCTGTCTGAGACCGTCTGTCTCAGACCGTCTGTCTCAGCCCGCCTGTCTCAACCCGCCTCTCTCAGTCCGTCTGTCAGAGACCGTTTGTCTCTTACCGTTCTCTCTGTCCGTCTGTCTCAGCCCGCCTGTCTCAGACCGTCTGTCACAGACCGTCTGTCTCATCCCGCCTGTCCCAGCCCGCCTCTCTCAGTCCGTCTGTCTCAGACCGTCTGTCTCTGTCCGTCTGTCTCTGACCGTCTGTCTCGGACCGTCTGTCTCAGACCGTCTGACTCAGCCCGCCTGTCTCAATCGGTCTCTCTCCGCCCGCCTGTCTCAGTCCGTCTGTCTCAGACCGTCTGTCTCAGACCGTCTGTCTCAGACCGTATGTCGCTGTCCGTCTGTCTCGGACCGTCTGTCTCTTACCGTTGTCTCTGTCCGTCTGTTTCAGCCCGCCTGTCTCTGTCCGTCTGTATTTGACCGTCCGTCTCAGACCGTCTGTCTCATCCCGCCTGTCTCAGCCCGCCTCTCTCAGTCCGTGCGTCTGAGACCGTCTGTCACAGACCGTCTGTCTGAGACCGTCTGTCTCGGACCGTCTGTCTCAGACCGTCTGTCTCTTACCCTTGTCACTGTCCGTCTGTTTCAGCCCGCCTGTCTCTGTCCGTCTGTCTCAGACCGTCTGCCTCAGCCCGCCTGTCTCAACCCGCCTCTCTCAGTCCGTCTGTCTCAGCCCGCCTGACTCAGCCCGCCTCTGCCAGTCCGTCTGTCTCACCCCGCCTGTCTCAGTCCGCCTGTCTCAGTCCGCCTGTCTCAGTCCGTCTGTCTCCGCCCGCCTGTCTCTGTCCGTTTGTCTCAGACCGTCTGTCTCAGCCCGCCTGTCTCAACCCGCCTCTCTCAGTCCGTCTGTCTCAGCCCGCCTGTCTCAGGCCGCCTCTCCCAGTCCGTCTGTCTCAGCCCGCCTGTCTCAGTCCGTCTGCCTCAGACCGTCTGTCTCAGCCCGCCTGTCTCAGTCCGCCTCTCTCAGTCCGTCTGTCTGAGTCCATCTGTCTCAGGCCATCTGTCTCAGACCGTCTGTCTCAGACCGTCTGTCTCGGACCGTCTGCCGCAGACCGTCTCACTCAGCCCGCCTGTCTCAATCGGTCTGTCTCCGCCCGCCTGTCTCAGTCCGTCTGTCTCAGACCGTCTGTCTCAGCCCGCCTGTCTCAGCCCGCCTCCCTCAGTCCGTCTGTCAGAGACCGTCTGTCTCAGACCGTCTGTCTGAGTCCGCCTGTCTCAGTCCGTCTGTCTCCGCCCGCCTGTCTCTGTCCGTTTGTCTCAGACAGTCTGTCTCAGACCGTCTGTCTCAGACCGTCTGTCTCAGACCGTCTGTCTCAGCCCGCCTGTCTCAGCCCGCCACTCTCAGTCCGTCTGTCTGAGTCCGCCTGTCTCAGTCCGTCTGTCTCAGACCATCTGTCTCAGTCCGTCCGTCTCATCCCGCCTGTCTCAGCCCGCCTGTCTCAGCCCGCCTCTCTCAGTCCGTCTGTCTCCGCCCGCCTGTCTCTGTCCGTTTGTCTCAGACCGTCTGTCTCAGACCGTCTGTCTCAGCCCGCCTGTCTCAACCCGCCTCTCTCAGTCCGTCTGTCTCAGCCCGCCTGTCTCAGGCCGCCTCTCCCAGTCCGTCTGTCTCAGCCCGCCTGTCTCAGTCCGTCTGCCTCACACCGTCTGTCTCAGCCCGCCTGTCTCAGTCCGCCTCTCTCAGTCCGTCTGTCTCAGACCTTCTGTCTCTGTCCGTCTGTCTCAGACCGCCTGTCTCAGACCGTCTGTCTCAGCCCGTCTGTCTCAGCCCGCCTGTCTCAGCCCGCCTCTCTCAGTCCGTCTGTCTCAGACCGTCTGTCTCTGTCCGTCTGTCTCTGTCCGTCTGTCTCTGACCGTCTGTCTCGGACCGTCTGACTCAGCCCGCCTGTCTCTGTCCGTCTGTCTCAGACCGTCTGTCTCAGCCCGCCTGTCTCAACCCGCCTCTCTCAGTCCGTCTGTCTCAGCCCGGCTGTCTCAGCCCGCCTCTGCCAGTCCGTCTGTCTCAGCCCGCCTGTCTCAGTCCGCCTGTCTCAGTCCGCCTGTCTCAGTCCGCCTGTCTCAGTCCGTCTGTCTCCGCCCGCCTGTCTCTGTCCGTTTGTCTCAGACCGTCTGTCTCAGCCCGCCTGTCTCAGCCCGCCTCCCTCAGTCCGTCCGTCGGAGACCGTCTGTTTCAGACCGTCTGTCTCAGACCGTCTGTCTCAGACCGTCTGTCTCAGACCGTCTGTCTCAGACCGTCTGTCTCAGATCGTCTGTCTCAGCCCGCCTGTCTCAGCCCGCCTCTCTCAGTCCGTCTGTCTGAGTCCGTCTGTCTCAGGCCATTTGTCTCAGTCCGTCTGTCTCAGACCGTCTGTCTCGGACCGTCTGTCTCGGACCGTCTGTCTCAGACCGTCTGTCTCAACCCGCCTGTCTCAGCCCGCCTGTCTCAGCTCGCCTCTCTCAGTCCATCTGTCTCAGACCGTCTGTCTCAGGCCATCTGTCTCAGTCCGTCTGTCCCTGTCCGCCTGTCTCAGACCGTCTGTCTCAGACCATCTGTCTCAGACCGTCTGTCACAGCTCGCCTCTCTCAGTCCATCTGTCTCACACCGTCGGTCTCAGCCCGTCTGTCTGAGCCCGCCTGTCTCTGTCCGTGTGTCTCAGACCGTCTGTCTCGGACCGTCTGTCTCTTACCGTTGTCTCTGTCCGTCTGTTTCAGCCCGCCTGTCTCTGTCCGTCTGTATTTGACCGTCCGTCTCAGACCGTCTGTCTCATCCCGCCTGTCTCAGCCCGCCTCTCTCAGTCCGTGCGTCTGAGACCGTCTGTCACAGACCGTCTGTCTCATCCCGCCTGTCCCAGTCCGTCTGTCTTTGACCGTCTGTCTCAGACCATCTGTCTCAGACCATCTGTGTCAGACCATCTGACTCAGACCATCTGTCTCAGACAGTCTGTCTCTGTCCGTCTGTCGCGGACCGTCTGTCTCAGACCGTCAGTCTCGAACCGTCTGTCTCAGACCGTCTGTCTCAGCCCGCCTGTCTCAGCCCGCCTCTCTCAGTCCGTCTGTCTGAGTCCGCCTGTCTCAGTCCGTCTGTCTCCGCCCGCCTGTCTCTGTCCGTTTGTCTCAGACAGTCTGTCTCAGACCGTCTGTCTCAGACCGTCTGTCTCAGACCGTCTGTCTCAGCCCGCCTGTCTCAGCCCGCCACTCTCAGTCCGTCTGTCTGAGTCCGCCTGTCTCAGTCCGTCTGTCTCAGACCATCTGTCTCAGTCCGTCCGTCTCATCCCGCCTGTCTCAGCCCGCCTGTCTCAGCCCGCCTCTCTCAGTCCGTCTGTCTCCGCCCGCCTGTCTCTGTCCGTTTGTCTCAGACCGTCTGTCTCAGACCGTCTGTCTCAGCCCGCCTGTCTCAACCCGCCTCTCTCAGTCCGTCTGTCTCAGCCCGCCTGTCTCAGGCCGCCTCTCCCAGTCCGTCTGTCTCAGCCCGCCTGTCTCAGACCGTCTGTCTCAGCCCGTCTGTCTCAGCCCGCCTGTCTCAGCCCGCCTCTCACAGTCCGTCTGTCTCAGACCGTCTGTCTCTGTCCGTCTGTCTCTGACCGTCTGTCTCGGGCCGTCTGACTCAGCCCGCCTGTCTCTGTCCGTCTGTCTCAGACCGTCTGTCTCAGCCCGCCTGTCTCAACCCGCCTCTCTCAGTCCGTCTGTCTCAGACCTTCTGTCTCTGTCCGTCTGTCTCAGACCGTCTGTCTCAGACCGTCTGTCTCAGATCGTCTGTCTCAGCCCGCCTGTCTCAGCCCGCCTCTCTCAGTCCGTCTGTCTGAGTCCGTCTGTCTCAGGCCATTTGTCTCAGTCCGTCTGTCTCAGACCGTCTGTCTCGGACCGTCTGTCTCGGACCGTCTGTCTCAGACCGTCTGTCTCAACCCGCCTGTCTCAGCCCGCCTGTCTCAGCTCGCCTCTCTCAGTCCATCTGTCTCAGACCGTCTGTCTCAGGCCATCTGTCTCAGTCCGTCTGTCCCTGTCCGCCTGTCTCAGACCGTCTGTCTCAGACCATCTGTCTCAGACCGTCTGTCACAGCTCGCCTCTCTCAGTCCATCTGTCTCACACCGTCGGTCTCAGCCCGTCTGTCTGAGCCCGCCTGTCTCTGTCCGTGTGTCTCAGACCGTCTGTCTCGGACCGTCTGTCTCTTACCGTTGTCTCTGTCCGTCTGTTTCAGCCCGCCTGTCTCTGTCCGTCTGTATTTGACCGTCCGTCTCAGACCGTCTGTCTCATCCCGCCTGTCTCAGCCCGCCTCTCTCAGTCCGTGCGTCTGAGACCGTCTGTCACAGACCGTCTGTCTCATCCCGCCTGTCCCAGTCCGTCTGTCTTTGACCGTCTGTCTCAGACCATCTGTCTCAGACCATCTGTGTCAGACCATCTGACTCAGACCATCTGTCTCAGACAGTCTGTCTCTGTCCGTCTGTCGCGGACCGTCTGTCTCAGACCGTCAGTCTCGAACCGTCTGTCTCAGACCGTCTGTCTCAGCCCGCCTGTCTCAACCCGCCTCTCTCAGTCCGTCTGTCTCAGACCTTCTGTCTCTGTCCGTCTGTCTCAGACCGTCTGTCTCAGACCGTCTGTCTCAGATCGTCTGTCTCAGCCCGCCTGTCTCAGCCCGCCTCTCTCAGTCCGTCTGTCTGAGTCCGTCTGTCTCAGGCCATTTGTCTCAGTCCGTCTGTCTCAGACCGTCTGTCTCGGACCGTCTGTCTCGGACCGTCTGTCTCAGACCGTCTGTCTCAGCCCGCCTCTCTCAGTCCGTCTGTCTCCGCCCGCCTGTCTCTGTCCGTTTGTCTCAGACCGTCTGTCTCAGACCGTCTGTCTCAGCCCGCCTGTCTCAACCCGCCTCTCTCAGTCCGTCTGTCTCAGCCCGCCTGTCTCAGGCCGCCTCTCCCAGTCCGTCTGTCTCAGCCCGCCTGTCTCAGACCGTCTGTCTCAGCCCGTCTGTCTCAGCCCGCCTGTCTCAGCCCGCCTCTCACAGTCCGTCTGTCTCAGACCGTCTGTCTCTGTCCGTCTGTCTCTGACCGTCTGTCTCGGGCCGTCTGACTCAGCCCGCCTGTCTCTGTCCGTCTGTCTCAGACCGTCTGTCTCAGCCCGCCTGTCTCAACCCGCCTCTCTCAGTCCGTCTGTCTCAGCCCGGCTGTCTCAGCCCGCCTCTGCCAGTCCGTCTGTCTCAGCCCGCCTGTCTCAGCCCGCCTCTCTCAGTCCGTCTGTCTCAGACCGTCTGTCTCTGTCCGTCTGTCGATGACCGTCTGTCTCGGACCGTCTGTCTCAGACCGTCTGACTCAGCCCGCCTGTCTCTGTCCGTCTGTCTCAGACCGTCTGTCTCACCCCGCCTGTCTCAACCCGCCTCTCACAGTCCGTCTGTCTCAGCCCGGCTGTCTCAGCCCGCCTCTGCCAGTCCGTCTGTCTCAGCCCGCCTGTCTCAGTCCGCCTGTCTCAGTCCGCCTGTCTCAGTCCGTCTGTCTCCGCCCGCCTGTCTCTGCCCGTTTGTCTCAGACCGTCTGTCTCAGCCCGCCTGTCTCAGCCCGCCTCCCTCAGTCCGTCCGTCTGAGACCGTCTGTCTCAGACCGTCTGTCTCGGACCGTCTGTCTCGGACCGTCTGTCTCGGACCGTCTGTCTCGGACCGTCTGTCTCGGACCGTCTTTGGCGGACCGTCTGTCTCGGACCGTCTGTCTCAGACCGTCTGACACGGCCCGCCTGTCTCAGTCCGTCTACTTCAGCGCGCCTGTCTCAGCCCGCCTCTCTCAGTCCGTCTGTCTGAGTCCGACTATCTCAGGCCATCTGTCTCAGACCGTCTGCCTCAGACCGTCTGTCTCGGACCGTCTTCGGCGGACCGTCTGTCTCGGACCGTCTGTCTCAGACCGTCTGACTCAGCCCGCCTGTCTCAGTCCGTCTGTCTCAGACCGTCTGTCTCAGCCCGCCTGTCTCAACCCGCCTCTCTCAGTCCGCCTGTCTCAGCCCGCCTGTCTCAGCCCGCCTCTCCCAGTCCGACCGTATCAGCCCGCCTGTCTCAGTCCGTCTGTCTCAGCCCGCCTGTCTCAGCCCGCCTCTCTCAGTCCGTCTGTCTCAGACGGTCTGTCTCTGTCCGTCTGTCTCTGACCGTCTGTCTCGGACTGTCTGTCTCAGACCGTCTGACTCAGCCCGCCTGTCTCAATCGGTCTCTCTCCGCCCGCCTGTCTCAGTCCGTCTGTCTCAGACCGTCTGTCTCAGACCGTCTGTCTCAGACCGTCTGTCTCAGACCGTCTGTCGCTGTCCGTCTGTCTCGGACCGTCTGTCTCTTACCGTTGTCTCTGTCCGTCTGTTTCAGCCCGCCTGTCTCTGTCCGTCTGTATTTGACCGTCCGTCTCAGACCGTCTGTCTCATCCCGCCTGTCTCAGCCCGCCTCTCTCAGTCCGTGCGTCTGAGACCGTCTGTCACAGACCGTCTGTCTCATCCCGCCTGTCCCAGTCCGTCTGTCTTTGACCGTCTGTCTCAGACCATCTGTCTCAGACCATCTGTGCCAGACTATCTGACTCAGACCATCTGTCTCAGACAGTCTGTCTCTGTCCGTCTGTCGCGGACCGTCTGTCTCAGACCGTCTGTCTCGGACCGTCTGTCTCAGACCGTCTGTCTCTTACCCTTGTCACTGTCCGTCTGTTTCAGCCCGCCTGTCTCTGTCCGTCTGTCTTTGACCGTCCGTCTCAGTCCGTCTGTCTCAGACCGTCTGTCTCTGTCCGTGTGTCTCGGACCGTCTGTCTCTTACCGTTATCTCTGTCCATCTGTTTCAGCCCGCCTGTCTCTGTCCGTCTGTCTTTGACCGTCCGTCTCAGACCGTCTGTCACAGCCCGCCTGTCTCAGCCCGCCTCTCTCAGTCCGTCTGTCTGAGACCGTCTGTCTCAGACCGTCTGTCTCAGCCCGCCTGTCTCAACCCGCCTCTCTCAGTCCGTCTGTCAGAGACCGTTTGTCTCTTACCGTTCTCTCTGTCCGTCTGTCTTAGCCCGCCTGTCTCAGACCGTTTGTCACAGACCGTCTGTCTCATCCCGCCTGTCCCAGTCCGTCTGTCTTTGACCGTCTGTCTCAGACCATCTGTCTCAGACCATCTGTGTCAGACTATCTGACTCAGACCATCTGTCTCAGACAGTCTGTCTCTGTCCGTCTGTCGCGGACCGTCTGTCTCAGACCGTCTGTCTCGGACCGTCTGTCTCAGACCGTCTGTCTCGGACCGTCTGTCTCAGACCGTCTGTCTCTTACCCTTGTCACTGTCCGTCTGTTTCAGCCCGCCTGTCTGTCCGTCTGTCTCAGACCGTCTGCCTCAGCCCGCCTGTCTCGACCCGCCTCTCTCAGTCCGCCTGTCTCAGTCCGCCTGTCTCAGTCCGCCTGTCTCCGCCCGCCTGTCTCTGTCCGTTTGTCTCAGACCGTCTGCCTCAGACCGTCTGTCTCAGCCCGCCTGTCTCAACCCGCCTCTCTCAGTCCGTCTGTCTCAGCCCGCCTGTCTCAGCCCGCCTCTCCCAGTCCGTCTGTCTCAGCCCGCCTGTCTCAGTCCGTCTGTCTCAGACCGTCTGTCTCAGCCCGCCTGTCTCAGTCCGCCTCTCTCAGTCCGTCTGTCTGAGTCCGTCTGTCTCAGGCCATCTGTCTCAGACCGTCTGTCTCAGACCGTCTGTCTCGGACCGTCTGTCTCAGACCGTCTGACTCAGCCCGCCTGTCTCAATCGGTCTCTCTCCGCCTGCCTGTCTCAGTCCGTCTGTCTCAGACCGTCTGTCTCAGACCGTCTGTCTCAGACCGTCTGTCTCAGACCGTCTGTCTCAGATCGTCTGTCTCAGCCCGCCTATCTCAGCCCGCCTCTCTCAGTCCGTCTGTCTGAGTCCGTCTGTCTCAGTCCGTCTGTCTCAGACCGTCTGTCTCAGCCCGCCTGTCTCAGTCCGCCTCTCTCAGTCCGTCTGTCTCAGGCCGTCTGTCTCAGCCCGCCTCTCCGAGTCCGTCTGTCTCAGCCCGCCTGTCTCAGTCCGTCCGTCTCAGACCGTCTGTCTCATCCCGCCTGTCTCAGCCCGCCTCTCTCAGTCCGTGTGTCTGAGACCGTCTGTCACAGACCGTCTGTCTCATCCCGCCTGTCCCAGTCCGTCTGTCTGAGTCCGTCTGTCTCAGGCCATCTGTCTCAGACCGTCTGTCTCAGACCGTCTGTCTCGGACCGTCTGTCTCAGACCGTCTGACTCAGCCCGCCTGTCTCAATCGGTCTCTCTCCGCCCGCCTGTCTCAGTCCGTCTGTCACAGACCGTCTGTCTCAGACCGTCTGTCTCAGATCGTCTGTCTCAGCCCGCCTGTCTCAGCCCGCCTCTCTCAGTCCGTCTGTCTGAGTGCGTCTGTCTCAGGCCATCTGTCTCAGACCGTCTGTCTCAGACCGTCTGTCTCGGACCGTCTGTCTCAGACCGTCTGACTCAGCCCGCCTGTCTCAATCGGTCTCTCTCCGCCCGCCTGTCTCAGTCCGTCTGTCTCAGACCGTCTGCCTCTGACCGTCTGTCTCGGACCGTCTGTCTCAGCCCGGCTGTCTCAACCCGCCTCTCTCAGTCCGTCTGTCTCAGCCCGTCTGTCTAAGACCGTCTGTCTCTTACCGTTCTCTCAGCCCGCCTCCCTCAGTCCGTCTGTTTCAGACCGTCTGTCACAGACCGTCTGTCTCAGACCGTCTGTCTCTTACCGTTCTCTCTGTCCGTCTGTCTCAGCCCGCCTGTCTCAGACCGTCTGTCTCAGACCGTCTGCCTCAGACCGTCTGACTCAGCCCGCCTGTCTCAGTCCGCCTGTCTCAGCCCGCCTCTCCCAGTCCGACCGTATCAGCCCGCCTGTCTCAGTCCGTCTGTCTCAGCCCGCCTGTCTCAGCCCGCCTCTCTCAGTCCGTCTGTCTCAGACCGTCTGTCTCAGGCCATCTGTCTCAGACCGTCTGTCTCAGACCGTCTGTCTCGGACCGTCTGTCTCAGACCGTCTGACTCAGCCCGCCTGTCTCAATCGGTCTCTCTCCGCCCGCCTGTCTCAGTCCGTCTGTCTCAGACCGTCTGCCTCTGACCGTCTGTCTCGGACCGTCTGTCTCAGCCCGGCTGTCTCGACCCGCCTCTCTCAGTCCGTCTGTCTCAGCCCGTCTGTCTAAGACCGTCTGTCTCTTACCGTTCTCTCAGCCCGCCTCCCTCAGTCCGTCTGTTTCAGACCGTCTGTCACAGACCGTCTGTCTCAGAC
This sequence comes from Coelioxys conoideus, assembly GCA_947623535.1. Taxonomy (NCBI): domain Eukaryota; kingdom Metazoa; phylum Arthropoda; class Insecta; order Hymenoptera; family Megachilidae; genus Coelioxys; species Coelioxys conoideus. The sequence continues at coordinate 331,252 of CANQJN010000023.1, forward strand.
CGTCTGTCTCTTACCGTTCTCTCTGTCCGTCTGTCTCAGCCCGCCTGTCTCAGACCGTCTGTCTCAGACCGTCTGCCTCAGACCGTCTGACTCAGCCCGCCTGTCTCAGTCCGCCTGTCTCAGCCCGCCTCTCCCAGTCCGACCGTATCAGCCCGCCTGTCTCAGTCCGTCTGTCTCAGCCCGCCTGTCTCAGCCCGCCTCTCTCAGTCCGTCTGTCTCAGACCGTCTGTCTCTGTCCGTCTGTCTCTGACCGTCTGTCTCGGACCGTCTGTCTCAGACCGTCTGACTCAGCCCGCCTGTCTCTGTCCGTCTGTCTCAGACCGTCTGTCTCACCCCGCCTGTCTCAACCCGCCTCTCTCAGTCCGTCTGTCTCAGACCGTCTGTCTCACCCCGCCTGTCTCAACCCGCCTCTCTCAGTCCGTCTGTCTCAGCCCGCCTCTGCCAGTCCGTCTGTCTCAGCCCGCCTGTCTCAGTCCGCCTGTCTCAGTCCGCCTGTCTCAGTCCGTCTGTCTCCGCCCGCCTGTCTCTGTCCGTTTGTCTCAGACCGTCTGTCTCAGCCCGCCTGTCTCAGTCCGCCTCTCTCAGTCCGTCTGTCTGAGTCCGTCTGTCTCAGGCCATCTGTCTCAGACCGTCTGTCTCAGCCCGCCTGTCTCAGCCCGCCTCTCCCAGTCCGTCTGTCTCAGCCCGCCTGTCTCAGTCCGCCTGTCTCAGTCCGCCTGTCTCAGTCCGTCTGTCTCCGCCCGCCTGTCTCTGTCCGTTTGTCTCAGACCGTCTGTCTCAGACCGTCTGTCTCGGACCGTCTGTCTCGGACCGTCTGTCTCGGACCGTCTTTGGCGGACCGTCTGTCTCGGACCGTCTGTCTCAGACCGTCTGACTCGGCCCGCCTGTCTCAGTCCGTCTACTTCAGCGCGCCTGTCTCAGCCCGCCTCTCTCAGTCCGTCTGTCTGAGTCCGTCTGTCTCAGGCCATTTGTCTCAGACCGTCTGTCTCAGACCGTCTGTCTCGGACCGTCTGTCTCTTACCGTCTGTCTCTTACCGTTGTCTCTGCCCGTCTGTTTCAGCCCGCCTGTCTCTGTCCGTCTGTCTTTGACCGTCCGTCTCAGTCCGTCTGTCTCAGACCGTCTGTCGCTGTCCGTCTGTCTCGGACCGTCTGTCTCTTACCGTTGTCTCTGTCCGTCTGTTTCAGCCCGCCTGTCTCTGTCCGTCTGTATTTGACCGTCCGTCTCAGACCGTCTGTCTCATCCCGCCTGTCTCAGCCCGCCTCTCTCAGTCCGTGCGTCTGAGACCGTCTGTCACAGACCGTCTGTCTCATCCCGCCTGTCCCAGTCCGTCTGTCTTTGACCGTCTGTCTCAGACCATCTGTCTCAGACCATCTGTGTCAGACCATCTGACTCAGACCATCTGTCTCAGACAGTCTGTCTCATGTCATCTGTCTCTGTCCGTGTGTCTCAGACCGTCTGTCGCTGTCCGTCTGTCTCAGCCCGCCTGTCTCAGCCCGCCTCTCTCAGTCCGTCTGTCTGAGACCGTCTGTCTCTGTCCGTCTGTCTCAGCCCGCCTGTCTCAGACCGTCTGTCTCAGACCGTCTGTCTCGGACCGTCTTCCGCGGACTGTCTGTCTCGGACCGTCTGTCTCAGACCGTCTGTCTCAGCCCGCCTGTCTCAACCCGCCTCTCTCAGTCCGTCTGTCTCAGCCCGCCTGTCTCAGCCCGCCTCTCCCAGTCCGTCTGTCTCAGCCCGCCTGTCTCAGTCCGTCTGTCTCAGACCGTCTGTCTCAGCCCGCCTGTCTCAGTCCGCCTCTCTCAGTCCGTCTGTCTGAATCCGTCTGTCTCAGGCCATCTGTCTCAGACCGTCTGTCTCAGACCGTCTGTCTCGGACCGTCTGTCTCAGACCGTCTGACTCAGCCCGCCTGTCTCAATCGGTCTCTCTCCGCCCGCCTGTCTCAGACCGTCTGTCTCGGACCGTCTGTCTCTTACCGTTGTCTCTGCCCGTCTGTTTCAGCCCGCCTGTCTCTGTCCGTCTGTCTTTGACCGTCCGTCTCAGTCCGTCTGTCTCAGACCGTCTGTCGCTGTCCGTCTGTCTCGGACCGTCTGTCTCTTACCGTTGTCTCTGTCCGTCTGTTTCAGCCCGCCTGTCTCTGTCCGTCTGTATTTGACCGTCCGTCTCAGACCGTCTGTCTCATCCCGCCTGTCTCAGCCCGCCTCTCTCAGTCCGTGCGTCTGAGACCGTCTGTCACAGACCGTCTGTCTCATCCCGCCTGTCCCAGTCCGTCTGTCTTTGACCGTCTGTCTCAGACCATCTGTCTCAGACCATCTGTGTCAGACCATCTGACTCAGACCATCTGTCTCAGACAGTCTGTCTCATGTCATCTGTCTCTGTCCGTGTGTCTCAGACCGTCTGTCGCTGTCCGTCTGTCTCAGCCCGCCTGTCTCAGCCCGCCTCTCTCAGTCCGTCTGTCTGAGACCGTCTGTCTCTGTCCGTCTGTCTCAGCCCGCCTGTCTCAGACCGTCTGTCTCAGACCGTCTGTCTCGGACCGTCTTCCGCGGACTGTCTGTCTCGGACCGTCTGTCTCAGACCGTCTGTCTCAGCCCGCCTGTCTCAACCCGCCTCTCTCAGTCCGTCTGTCTCAGCCGGCCTGTCTCAGCCCGCCTCTCCCAGTCCGTCTGTCTCAGCCCGCCTGTCTCAGTCCGTCTGTCTCAGACCGTCTGTCTCAGCCCGCCTGTCTCAGTCCGCCTCTCTCAGTCCGTCTGTCTGAATCCGTCTGTCTCAGGCCATCTGTCTCAGACCGTCTGTCTCAGACCGTCTGTCTCGGACCGTCTGTCTCAGACCGTCTGACTCAGCCCGCCTGTCTCAATCGGTCTCTCTCCGCCCGCCTGTCTCAGTCCGTCTGTCTCAGACCGTCTGCCTCTGACCGTCTGTCTCGGACCGTCTGTCTCAGCCCGGCTGTCTCGACCCGCCTCTCTCAGTCCGTCTGTCTCAGCCCGTCTGTCTAAGACCGTCTGTCTCTTACCGTTCTCTCAGCCCGCCTCCCTCAGTCCGTCTGTTTCAGACCGTCTGTCACAGACCGTCTGTCTCAGACCGTCTGTCTCTTACCGTTCTCTCTGTCCGTCTGTCTCAGCCCGCCTGTCTCAGACCGTCTGTCTCAGACCGTCTGCCTCAGACCGTCTGACTCAGCCCGCCTGTCTCAGTCCGCCTGTCTCAGCCCGCCTCTCCCAGTCCGACCGTATCAGCCCGCCTGTCTCAGTCCGTCTGTCTCAGCCCGCCTGTCTCAGCCCGCCTCTCTCAGTCCGTCTGTCTCAGACCGTCTGTCTCTGTCCGTCTGTCTCTGACCGTCTGTCTCGGACCGTCTGTCTCAGACCGTCTGACTCAGCCCGCCTGTCTCTGTCCGTCTGTCTCAGACCGTCTGTCTCACCCCGCCTGTCTCAACCCGCCTCTCTCAGTCCGTCTGTCTCAGACCGTCTGTCTCACCCCGCCTGTCTCAACCCGCCTCTCTCAGTCCGTCTGTCTCAGCCCGCCTCTGCCAGTCCGTCTGTCTCAGCCCGCCTGTCTCAGTCCGCCTGTCTCAGTCCGCCTGTCTCAGTCCGTCTGTCTCCGCCCGCCTGTCTCTGTCCGTTTGTCTCAGACCGTCTGTCTCAGCCCGCCTGTCTCAGTCCGCCTCTCTCAGTCCGTCTGTCTGAGTCCGTCTGTCTCAGGCCATCTGTCTCAGACCGTCTGTCTCAGCCCGCCTGTCTCAGCCCGCCTCTCCCAGTCCGTCTGTCTCAGCCCGCCTGTCTCAGTCCGCCTGTCTCAGTCCGCCTGTCTCAGTCCGTCTGTCTCCGCCCGCCTGTCTCTGTCCGTTTGTCTCAGACCGTCTGTCTCAGACCGTCTGTCTCGGACCGTCTGTCTCGGACCGTCTGTCTCGGACCGTCTTTGGCGGACCGTCTGTCTCGGACCGTCTGTCTCAGACCGTCTGACTCGGCCCGCCTGTCTCAGTCCGTCTACTTCAGCGCGCCTGTCTCAGCCCGCCTCTCTCAGTCCGTCTGTCTGAGTCCGTCTGTCTCAGGCCATTTGTCTCAGACCGTCTGTCTCAGACCGTCTGTCTCGGACCGTCTGTCTCTTACCGTCTGTCTCTTACCGTTGTCTCTGCCCGTCTGTTTCAGCCCGCCTGTCTCTGTCCGTCTGTCTTTGACCGTCCGTCTCAGTCCGTCTGTCTCAGACCGTCTGTCGCTGTCCGTCTGTCTCGGACCGTCTGTCTCTTACCGTTGTCTCTGTCCGTCTGTTTCAGCCCGCCTGTCTCTGTCCGTCTGTATTTGACCGTCCGTCTCAGACCGTCTGTCTCATCCCGCCTGTCTCAGCCCGCCTCTCTCAGTCCGTGCGTCTGAGACCGTCTGTCACAGACCGTCTGTCTCATCCCGCCTGTCCCAGTCCGTCTGTCTTTGACCGTCTGTCTCAGACCATCTGTCTCAGACCATCTGTGTCAGACCATCTGACTCAGACCATCTGTCTCAGACAGTCTGTCTCATGTCATCTGTCTCTGTCCGTGTGTCTCAGACCGTCTGTCGCTGTCCGTCTGTCTCAGCCCGCCTGTCTCAGCCCGCCTCTCTCAGTCCGTCTGTCTGAGACCGTCTGTCTCTGTCCGTCTGTCTCAGCCCGCCTGTCTCAGACCGTCTGTCTCAGACCGTCTGTCTCGGACCGTCTTCCGCGGACTGTCTGTCTCGGACCGTCTGTCTCAGACCGTCTGTCTCAGCCCGCCTGTCTCAACCCGCCTCTCTCAGTCCGTCTGTCTCAGCCCGCCTGTCTCAGCCCGCCTCTCCCAGTCCGTCTGTCTCAGCCCGCCTGTCTCAGTCCGTCTGTCTCAGACCGTCTGTCTCAGCCCGCCTGTCTCAGTCCGCCTCTCTCAGTCCGTCTGTCTGAATCCGTCTGTCTCAGGCCATCTGTCTCAGACCGTCTGTCTCAGACCGTCTGTCTCGGACCGTCTGTCTCAGACCGTCTGACTCAGCCCGCCTGTCTCAATCGGTCTCTCTCCGCCCGCCTGTCTCAGACCGTCTGTCTCGGACCGTCTGTCTCTTACCGTTGTCTCTGCCCGTCTGTTTCAGCCCGCCTGTCTCTGTCCGTCTGTCTTTGACCGTCCGTCTCAGTCCGTCTGTCTCAGACCGTCTGTCGCTGTCCGTCTGTCTCGGACCGTCTGTCTCTTACCGTTGTCTCTGTCCGTCTGTTTCAGCCCGCCTGTCTCTGTCCGTCTGTATTTGACCGTCCGTCTCAGACCGTCTGTCTCATCCCGCCTGTCTCAGCCCGCCTCTCTCAGTCCGTGCGTCTGAGACCGTCTGTCACAGACCGTCTGTCTCATCCCGCCTGTCCCAGTCCGTCTGTCTTTGACCGTCTGTCTCAGACCATCTGTCTCAGACCATCTGTGTCAGACCATCTGACTCAGACCATCTGTCTCAGACAGTCTGTCTCATGTCATCTGTCTCTGTCCGTGTGTCTCAGACCGTCTGTCGCTGTCCGTCTGTCTCAGCCCGCCTGTCTCAGCCCGCCTCTCTCAGTCCGTCTGTCTCAGACCGTCTGTCTCTGTCCGTCTGTCTCAGCCCGCCTGTCTCAGACCGTCTGTCTCAGACCGTCTGTCTCGGACCGTCTTCCGCGGACTGTCTGTCTCGGACCGTCTGTCTCAGACCGTCTGTCTCAGCCCGCCTGTCTCAACCCGCCTCTCTCAGTCCGTCTGTCTCAGCCGGCCTGTCTCAGCCCGCCTCTCCCAGTCCGTCTGTCTCAGCCCGCCTGTCTCAGTCCGTCTGTCTCAGACCGTCTGTCTCAGCCCGCCTGTCTCAGTCCGCCTCTCTCAGTCCGTCTGTCTGAATCCGTCTGTCTCAGGCCATCTGTCTCAGACCGTCTGTCTCAGACCGTCTGTCTCGGACCGTCTGTCTCAGACCGTCTGACTCAGCCCGCCTGTCTCAATCGGTCTCTCTCCGCCCGCCTGTCTCAGTCCGTCTGTCTCAGACCGTCTGTCTCAGACCGTCCGTCTCAGATCGTCTGTCTCAGCCCGCCTATCTCAGCCCGCCTCTCTCAGTCCGTCTGTCTGTGTCCGTCTGTCTCAGTCCGTCTGTCTCAGACCGTCTGTCTTAGCCCGCCTGTCTCAGCCCGCCTCTCCCAGTCCGTCTGTCTCAGCCCGCCTGTCTCAGTCCGTCCGTCTCAGACCGTCTGTCTCATCCCGCCTGTCGCAGCCCGCCTCTCTCAGTCCGTGTGTCTGAGACCGTCTGTCACAGACCGTCTGTCTCATCCCGCCTGTCCCAGTCCGTCTGTCTGAGTCCGTCTGTCTCAGGCCATCCGTCTCAGACCGTCTGTCTCGGACCGTCTGTCTCGGACCGTCTGTCTCAGACCGTCTGACTCAGCCCGCCTGTCTCAATCGGTCTCTCTCCGCCCGCCTCTCACAGTCCGTCTGTCTCAGACCGTCTGTCTCTGACCTTCTGTCTCGGACCGTCTGTCTCAGCCCGGCTGTCTCAACCCGCCTCTCTCAGTCCGTCTGTCTCAGCCCGTCTGTCTAAGACCGTCTGTCTCTTACCGTTCTCTCAGCCCGCCTCCCTCAGTCCGTCTGTTTCAGACCGTCTGTCTCAGACCGTCTGTCTCAGACCGTCTGTCTCAGACCGTCTGTCTCAGACCGTCTGTCTCAGACCGTCTGTCTCTTACCGTTCTCTCTGTCCGTCTGTCTCAGCCCGTCTGTCTCAGACCGTCTGTCTCGGACCGTCTGTCTCTTACCGTCTGTCTCTTACCGTTGTCTCTGCCCGTCTGTTTCAGCCCGCCTGTCTCTGTCCGTCTGTCTTTGACCGTCCGTCTCAACCCGCCTCTCTCAGCCCGTCTGTCTCAGCCCGGCTGTCTCAGCCCGCCTCTGCCAGTCCGTCTGTCTCAGCCCGCCTGTCTCAGTCCGCCTGTCTCAGTCCGCCTGTCTCAGTCCGTCTGTCTCCGCCCGCCTGTCTCTGTCCGTTTGTCTCAGACCGTCTGTCTCAGCCCGCCTGTCTCAGCCCGCCTCTCTCAGTCCGTCTGTCTGAGTCCGTCTGTCTCAGGCCATCTGTCTCAGACCGTCTGTCTCAGCCCGCCTGTCTCAGCCCGCCTCTCCCAGTCCGTCTGTCTCAGCCCGCCTGTCTCAGTCCGCCTGTCTCAGTCCGCCTGTCTCAGTCCGTCCGTCTCCGCCCGCCTGTCTCTGTCCGTTTGTCTCAGACCGTCTGTCTCAGACCGTCTGTCTCGGACCGTCTGTCTCGGACCGTCTGTCTCGGACCGTCTTTGGCGGACCGTCTGTCTCGGACCGTCTGTCTCAGACCGTCTGACTCGGCCCGCCTGTCTCAGTCCGTCTACTTCAGCGCGCCTGTCTCAGCCCGCCTCTCTCAGTCCGTCTGTCTGAGTCCGTCTGTCTCAGGCCATTTGTCTCAGACCGTCTGTCTCAGACCGTCTGTCTCGGACCGTCTGTCTCTTACCGTCTGTCTCTTACCGTTGTCTCTGCCCGTCTGTTTCAGCCCGCCTGTCTCTGTCCGTCTGTCTTTGACCGTCCGTCTCAGTCCGTCTGTCTCAGACCGTCTGTCGCTGTCCGTCTTTCTCGGACCGTCTGTCTCTTACCGTTGTCTCTGTCCGTCTGTTTCAGCCCGCCTGTCTCTGTCCGTCTGTATTTGACCGTCCGTCTCAGACCGTCTGTCTCATCCCGCCTGTCTCAGCCCGCCTCTCTCAGTCCGTGCGTCTGAGACCGTCTGTCACAGACCGTCTGTCTCATCCCGCCTGTCCCAGTCCGTCTGTCTTTGACCGTCTGTCTCAGACCATCTGTCTCAGACCATCTGTGTCAGACCATCTGACTCAGACCATCTGTCTCAGACAGTCTGTCTCATGTCATCTGTCTCTGTCCGTGTGTCTCAGACCGTCTGTCGCTGTCCGTCTGTCTCAGCCCGCCTGTCTCAGCCCGCCTCTCTCAGTCCGTCTGTCTGAGACCGTCTGTCTCTGTCCGTCTGTCTCAGCCCGCCTGTCTCAGACCGTCTGTCTCAGACCGTCTGTCTCGGACCGTCTTCCGCGGACTGTCTGTCTCGGACCGTCTGTCTCAGACCGTCTGTCTCAGCCCGCCTGTCTCAACCCGCCTCTCTCAGTCCGTCTGTCTCAGCCCGCCTGTCTCAGCCCGCCTCTCCCAGTCCGTCTGTCTCAGCCCGCCTGTCTCAGTCCGTCTGTCTCAGACCGTCTGTCTCAGCCCGCCTGTCTCAGTCCGCCTCTCTCAGTCCGTCTGTCTGAATCCGTCTGTCTCAGGCCATCTGTCTCAGACCGTCTGTCTCAGACCGTCTGTCTCGGACCGTCTGTCTCAGACCGTCTGACTCAGCCCGCCTGTCTCAATCGGTCTCTCTCCGCCCGCCTGTCTCAGTCCGTCTGTCTCAGACCGTCTGTCTCAGACCGTCCGTCTCAGATCGTCTGTCTCAGCCCGCCTATCTCAGCCCGCCTCTCTCAGTCCGTCTGTCTGTGTCCGTCTGTCTCAGTCCGTCTGTCTCAGACCGTCTGTCTCAGCCCGCCTGTCTCAGCCCGCCTCTCCCAGTCCGTCTGTCTCAGCCCGCCTGTCTCAGTCCGTCCGTCTCAGACCGTCTGTCTCATCCCGCCTGTCGCAGCCCGCCTCTCTCAGTCCGTGTGTCTGAGACCGTCTGTCACAGACCGTCTGTCTCATCCCGCCTGTCCCAGTCCGTCTGTCTGAGTCCGTCTGTCTCAGGCCATCCGTCTCAGACCGTCTGTCTCGGACCGTCTGTCTCGGACCGTCTGTCTCAGACCGTCTGACTCAGCCCGCCTGTCTCAATCGGTCTCTCTCCGCCCGCCTCTCTCAGTCCGTCTGTCTCAGACCGTCTGTCTCTGACCTTCTGTCTCGGACCGTCTGTCTCAGCCCGGCTGTCTCAACCCGCCTCTCTCAGTCCGTCTGTCTCAGACCGTCTGTCTCGGACCGTCTGTCTCTTACCGTTCTCTCAGCCCGCCTCCCTCAGTCCGTCTGTTTCAGACCGTCTGTCTCAGACCGTCTGTCTCAGACCGTCTGTCTCAGACCGTCTGTCTCAGACCGTCTGTCTCAGACCGTCTGTCTCTTACCGTTCTCTCTGTCCGTCTGTCTCAGCCCGTCTGTCTCAGACCGTCTGTCTCGGACCGTCTGTCTCTTACCGTCTGTCTCTTACCGTTGTCTCTGCCCGTCTGTTTCAGCCCGCCTGTCTCTGTACGTCTGTCTTTGACCGTCCGTCTCAACCCGCCTCTCTCAGCCCGTCTGTCTCAGCCCGGCTGTCTCAGCCCGCCTCTGCCAGTCCGTCTGTCTCAGCCCGCCTGTCTCAGTCCGCCTGTCTCAGTCCGCCTGTCTCAGTCCGTCTGTCTCCGCCCGCCTGTCTCTGTCCGTTTGTCTCAGACCGTCTGTCTCAGCCCGCCTGTCTCAGCCCGCCTCTCTCAGTCCGTCTGTCTGAGTCCGTCTGTCTCAGGCCATCTGTCTCAGACCGTCTGTCTCAGCCCGCCTGTCTCAGCCCGCCTCTCCCAGTCCGTCTGTCTCAGCCCGCCTGTCTCAGTCCGCCTGTCTCAGTCCGCCTGTCTCAGTCCGTCTGTCTCCGCCCGCCTGTCTCTGTCCGTTTGTCTCAGACCGTCTGTCTCAGACCGTCTGTCTCGGACCGTCTGTCTCGGACCGTCTGTCTCGGACCGTCTTTGGCGGACCGTCTGTCTCGGACCGTCTGTCTCAGACCGTCTGACTCGGCCCGCCTGTCTCAGTCCGTCTACTTCAGCGCGCCTGTCTCAGCCCGCCTCTCTCAGTCCGTCTGTCTGAGTCCGTCTGTCTCAGGCCATTTGTCTCAGACCGTCTGTCTCAGACCGTCTGTCTCGGACCGTCTGTCTCTTACCGTCTGTCTCTTACCGTTGTCTCTGCCCGTCTGTTTCAGCCCGCCTGTCTCTGTCCGTCTGTCTTTGACCGTCCGTCTCAGTCCGTCTGTCTCAGACCGTCTGTCGCTGTCCGTCTTTCTCGGACCGTCTGTCTCTTACCGTTGTCTCTGTCCGTCTGTTTCAGCCCGCCTGTCTCTGTCCGTCTGTATTTGACCGTCCGTCTCAGACCGTCTGTCTCATCCCGCCTGTCTCAGCCCGCCTCTCTCAGTCCGTGCGTCTGAGACCGTCTGTCACAGACCGTCTGTCTCATCCCGCCTGTCCCAGTCCGTCTGTCTTTGACCGTCTGTCTCAGACCATCTGTCTCAGACCATCTGTGTCAGACCATCTGACTCAGACCATCTGTCTCAGACAGTCTGTCTCATGTCATCTGTCTCTGTCCGTGTGTCTCAGACCGTCTGTCGCTGTCCGTCTGTCTCAGCCCGCCTGTCTCAGCCCGCCTCTCTCAGTCCGTCTGTCTGAGACCGTCTGTCTCTGTCCGTCTGTCTCAGCCCGCCTGTCTCAGACCGTCTGTCTCAGACCGTCTGTCTCGGACCGTCTTCCGCGGACTGTCTGTCTCGGACCGTCTGTCTCAGACCGTCTGTCTCAGCCCGCCTGTCTCAACCCGCCTCTCTCAGTCCGTCTGTCTCAGCCCGCCTGTCTCAGCCCGCCTCTCCCAGTCCGTCTGTCTCAGCCCGCCTGTCTCAGTCCGTCTGTCTCAGACCGTCTGTCTCAGCCCGCCTGTCTCAGTCCGCCTCTCTCAGTCCGTCTGTCTGAATCCGTCTGTCTCAGGCCATCTGTCTCAGACCGTCTGTCTCAGACCGTCTGTCTCGGACCGTCTGTCTCAGACCGTCTGACTCAGCCCGCCTGTCTCAATCGGTCTCTCTCCGCCCGCCTGTCTCAGTCCGTCTGTCTCAGACCGTCTGTCTCAGACCGTCCGTCTCAGATCGTCTGTCTCAGCCCGCCTATCTCAGCCCGCCTCTCTCAGTCCGTCTGTCTGTGTCCGTCTGTCTCAGTCCGTCTGTCTCAGACCGTCTGTCTCAGCCCGCCTGTCTCAGCCCGCCTCTCCCAGTCCGTCTGTCTCAGCCCGCCTGTCTCAGTCCGTCCGTCTCAGACCGTCTGTCTCATCCCGCCTGTCGCAGCCCGCCTCTCTCAGTCCGTGTGTCTGAGACCGTCTGTCACAGACCGTCTGTCTCATCCCGCCTGTCCCAGTCCGTCTTCTGAGTCCGTCTGTCTCAGGCCATCTGTCTCAGACCGTCTGTCTCAGACCGTCTGTCTCGGACCGTCTGTCTCAGACCGTCTGACTCAGCCCGCCTGTCTCAATCGGTCTCTCTCCGCCCGCCTCTCTCAGTCCGTCTGTCTGAGACCGTCTGTCTCAGACCGTCTGACTCAGCCCGCCTGTCTCAGTCCGTCTGTCTCAGGCCATCTGTCTCAGACCGTCTGTCTCAGACCGTCTGTCTCGGACCGTCTGTCTCAGATCGTCTGACTCAGCCCGCCTGTCTCAATCGATCTCTCTCCGCCCGCCTGTCTCAGTCCGTCTGTCTCAGACCGTCTGTCTCTGACCTTCTGTCGCGGACCGTCTGTCTCAGCCCGGCTGTCTCAACCCGCCTCTCTCAGTCCGTCTGTCCCAGCCCGTCTGTCTAAGACCGTCTGTCTCTTACCGTTCTCTCAGCCCGCCTCCCTGAGTCCGTCTGTTTCACACCGTCTGTCTCAGACCGTCTGTCTCAGACCGTCTGTCTCAGACCGTCTGTCTCAGACCGTCTGTCTCAGACCGTCTGTCTCAGACCGTCTGTCTCAGACCGTCTGTCTCTTACCGTTCTCTCTGTCCGTCTGTCTCAGCCCGTCTGTCTCAGACCGTCTGTCTCGGACCGTCTGTCTCTTACCGTCTGTCTCTTACCGTTGTCTCTGCCCGTCTGTTTCAGCCCGCCTGTCTCTGTCCGTCTGTCTTTGACCGTCCGTCTCAGTCCGTCTGTCTCAGACCGTCTGTCGCTGTCCGTCTGTCTCGGACCGTCTGTCTCTTACCGTTGTCTCTGTCCGTCTGTTTCAGCCCGCCTGTCTCTGTCCGTCTGTATTTGACCGTCCGTCTCAGACCGTCTGTCTCATCCCGCCTGTCTCAGCCCGCCTCTCTCAGTCCGTGCGTCTGAGACCGTCTGTCACAGACCGTCTGTCTCATCCCGCCTGTCCCAGTCCGTCTGTCTTTGACCGTCTGTCTCAGACCATCTGTCTCAGACCATCTGTGTCAGACCATCTGACTCAGACCATCTGTCTCAGACAGTCTGTCTCATGTCATCTGTCTCTGTCCGTGTGTCTCAGACCTTCTGTCGCTGTCCGTCTGTCTCAGCCCGCCTGTCTCAGCCCGCCTCTCTCAGTCCGTCTGTCTGAGACCGTCTGTCTCTGTCCGTCTGTCTCAGCCCGCCTGTCTCAGACCGTCTGTCTCAGACCGTCTGTCTCGGACCGTCTTCCGCGGACTGTCTGTCTCGGACCGTCTGTCTCAGACCGTCTGTCTCAGCCCGCCTGTCTCAACCCGCCTCTCTCAGTCCGTCTGTCTCAGCCCGCCTGTCTCAGCCCGCCTCTCCCAGTCCGTCTGTCTCAGCCCGCCTGTCTCAGTCCGTCTGTCTCAGACCGTCTGTCTCAGCCCGCCTGTCTCAGTCCGCCTCTCTCAGTCCGTCTGTCTGAATCCGTCTGTCTCAGGCCATCTGTCTCAGACCGTCTGTCTCAGACCGTCTGTCTCGGACCGTCTGTCTCAGACCGTCTGACTCAGCCCGCCTGTCTCAATCGGTCTCTCTCCGCCCGCCTGTCTCAGTCCGTCTGTCTCAGACCGTCTGTCTCAGACCGTCCGTCTCAGATCGTCTGTCTCAGCCCGCCTATCTCAGCCCGCCTCTCTCAGTCCGTCTGTCTGTGTCCGTCTGTCTCAGTCCGTCTGTCTCAGACCGTCTGTCTCAGCCCGCCTGTCTCAGCCCGCCTCTCCCAGTCCGTCTGTCTCAGCCCGCCTGTCTCAGTCCGTCCGTCTCAGACCGTCTGTCTCATCCCGCCTGTCGCAGCCCGCCTCTCTCAGTCCGTGTGTCTGAGACCGTCTGTCACAGACCGTCTGTCTCATCCCGCCTGTCCCAGTCCGTCTGTCTGAGTCCGTCTGTCTCAGGCCATCTGTCTCAGACCGTCTGTCTCAGACCGTCTGTCTCGGACCGTCTGTCTCAGACCGTCTGACTCAGCCCGCCTGTCTCAATCGGTCTCTCTCCGCCCGCCTCTCTCAGTCCGTCTGTCTGAGACCGTCTGTCTCAGACCGTCTGACTCAGCCCGCCTGTCTCAGTCCGTCTGTCTCAGGCCATCTGTCTCAGACCGTCTGTCTCAGACCGTCTGTCTCGGACCGTCTGTCTCAGATCGTCTGACTCAGCCCGCCTGTCTCAATCGGTCTCTCTCCGCCCGCCTGTCTCAGTCCGTCTGTCTCAGACCGTCTGTCTCTGACCTTCTGTCTCGGACCGTCTGTCTCAGCCCGGCTGTCTCAACCCGCCTGTCTCAGTCCGTCTGTCTCAGCCCGTCTGTCTAAGACCGTCTGTCTCTTACCGTTCTCTCAGCCCGCCTCCCTCAGTCCGTCTGTTTCAGACCGTCTGTCTCAGACCGTCTGTCTCAGACCGTCTGTCTCAGACCGTCTGTCTCAGACCGTCTGTCTCAGACCGTCTGTCTCTTACCGTTCTCTCTGTCCGTCTGTCTCAGCCCGTCTGTCTCAGACCGTCTGTCTCGGACCGTCTGTCTCTTACCGTCTGTCTCTTACCGTTGTCTCTGCCCGTCTGTTTCAGCCCGCCTGTCTCTGTCCGTCTGTCTTTGACCGTCCGTCTCAGTCCGTCTGTCTCAGACCGTCTGTCGCTGTCCGTCTGTCTCGGACCGTCTGTCTCTTACCGTTGTCTCTGTCCGTCTGTTTCAGCCCGCCTGTCTCTGTCCGTCTGTATTTGACCGTCCGTCTCAGACCGTCTGTCTCATCCCGCCTGTCTCAGCCCGCCTCTCTCAGTCCGTGCGTCTGAGACCGTCTGTCACAGACCGTCTGTCTCATCCCGCCTGTCCCAGTCCGTCTGTCTTTGACCGTCTGTCTCAGACCATCTGTCTCAGACCATCTGTGTCAGACCATCTGACTCAGACCATCTGTCTCAGACAGTCTGTCTCATGTCATCTGTCTCTGTCCGTGTGTCTCAGACCGTCTGTCGCTGTCCGTCTGTCTCAGCCCGCCTGTCTCAGCCCGCCTCTCTCAGTCCGTCTGTCCGAGACCGTCTGTCTCAGACCGTCTGTCTCAGCCCGCCTGTATCAACCCGCCTCTCTCAGTCCGTCTGTCAGAGACCGTTTGTCTCTTACCGTTCTCTCTGTCCGTCTGTCTCAGCCCGCCTGTCTCAGACCGTCTGTCTCAGACCGTCTGTCTCGGACTGTCTGTCTCGGACCGTCTGTCTCAGACCGTCTGTCTCTGCCCGCCTGTCTCAACCCGCCTCTCTCAGTCCGTCTGTCTCAGCCCGCCTGTCTCAGCCCGCCTCTCCCAGTCCGTCTGTCTCAGCCCGCCTGTCTCAGTCCGTCTGTCTCAGCCCGCCTGTCTCAGTCCGCCTCTCTCAGTCCGTCTGTCTGAGTCCGTCTGTCTCAGGCCATCTGTCTCAGACCGTCTGTCTCAGACCGTCTGTCTCGGACCGTCTGTCTCAGACCGTCTGACTCAGCCCGCCTGTCTCAATCGGTCTCTCACCGCCCGCCTGTCTCAGTCCGTCTGTCTCAGACCGTCTGTCTCAGACCGTCCGTCTCAGATCGTCTGTCTCAGCCCGCCTATCTCAGCCCGCCTCTCTCAGTCCGTCTGTCTGTGTCCGTCTGTCTCAGTCCGTCTGTCTCAGACCGTCTGTCTCAGCCCGTCTGTCTCAGCCCGTCTGTCTCAGTCCGTCTGTCTCAGACCGTCTGTCTCAGCCCGCCTGTCTCAGTCCGCCTCTCTCAGTCCGTCTGTCTCAGCCCGCCTGTCTCAGCCCGCCTCTCCCAGTCCGTCTGTCTCAGCCCGCCTGTCTCAGTCTGTCCGTCTCAGACCGTCTGTCTCATCCCGCCTGTCTCAGCCCGCCTCTCTCAGTCCGTGTGTCTGAGACCGTCTGTCACAGACCGTCTGTCTCATCCCGCCTGTCTCAGACCGTCTGTCTCAGACCGTCTGTCTCAGACCGTCTGTCTCGGACCGTCTTCCGCGGACTGTCTGTCTCGGACCGTCTGTCTCAGATCGTCTGTCTCAGCCCGCCTGTCTCAACCCGCCTCTCTCAGTCCGTCTGTCTCAGCCCGCCTGTCTCAGCCCGCCTCTCCCAGTCCGTCTGTCTCAGCCCGCCTGTCTCAGTCCGTCTGTCTCAGACCGTCTGTCTCAGCCCGCCTGTCTCAGTCCGCCTCTCTCAGTCCGTCTGTCTGAATCCGTCTGTCTCAGGCCATCTGTCTCAGACCGTCTGTCTCAGACCGTCTGTCTCGGACCGTCTGTCTCAGACCGTCTGACTCAGCCCGCCTGTCTCAATCGGTCTCTCTCCGCCCGCCTGTCTCAGTCCGTCTGTCTCAGACCGTATGTCTCAGACCGTCCGTCTCAGATCGTCTGTCTCAGCCCGCCTATCTCAGCCCGCCTCTCTCAGTCCGTCTGTCTGTGTCCGTCTGTCTCAGTCCGTCTGTCTCAGACCGTCTGTCTCAGCCCGCCTGTCTCAGCCCGCCTCTCCCAGTCCGTCTGTCTCAGCCCGCCTGTCTCAGTCCGTCCGTCTCAGACCGTCTGTCTCATCCCGCCTGTCGCAGCCCGCCTCTCTCAGTCCGTGTGTCTGAGACCGTCTGTCACAGACCGTCTGTCTCATCCCGCCTGTCCCAGTCCGTCTGTCTGAGTCCGTCTGTCTCAGGCCATCTGTCTCAGACCGTCTGTCTCAGACCGTCTGTCTCGGACCGTCTGTCTCAGACCGTCTGACTCAGCCCGCCTGTCTCAATCGGTCTCTCTCCGCCCGCCTCTCTCAGTCCGTCTGTCTGAGACCGTCTGTCTCAGACCGTCTGACTCAGCCCGCCTGTCTCAGTCCGTCTGTCTCAGGCCATCTGTCTCAGACCGTCTGTCTCAGACCGTCTGTCTCGGACCGTCTGTCTCAGATCGTCTGACTCAGCCCGCCTGTCTCAATCGGTCTCTCTCCGCCCGCCTGTCTCAGTCCGTCTGTCTCAGACCGTCTGTCTCAGACCGTCTGTCTCAGCCCGCCTGTCTCAGCCCGCCTGTCTCAGCTCGCTTCTCTCAGTCCATCTGTCTCAGACCGTCTGTCTCAGGCCATCTGTCTCAGTCCGTCTGTCCCTGTCCGCCTGTCTCAGACCGTCTGTCTCAGACCATCTGTCTCAGACCGTCTGTCACAGCTCGCCTCTCTCAGTCCATCTGTCTCATACCGTCGGTCTTAGCCCGTCTGTCTGAGCCCGCCTGTCTCTGTCCGTGTGTCTCAGACCGTCTGTCTCGGACCGTCTGTCTCTACCGTCTGTCTCTTACCGTTGTCTCTGCCCGTCTGTTTCAGCCCGCCTGTCTCTGTCCGTCTGTCTTTGACCGTCCGTCTCAACCCGCCTCTCTCAGTCCGTCTGTCTCAGCCCGCCTGTCTCAGCCCGCCTCTCCCAGTCCGTCTGTCTCAGCCCGCCTGTCTCAGTCCGTCTGTCTCAGCCCGCCTGTCTCAGTCCGCCTGTCTCAGTCCGCCTGTCTCAGTCCGTCTGTCTCCGCCCGCCTGTCTCTGTCCGTTTGTCTCAGACCGTCTGTCTCAGACCGTCTGTCTCGGACCGTCTGTCTCGGACCGTCTGCCTCGGACCGTCTTTGGCGGACCGTCTGTCTCGGACCGTCTGTCTCAGACCGTCTGACTCGGCCCGCCTGTCTCAGTCCGTCTACTTCAGCGCGCCTGTCTCAGCCCGCCTCTCTCAGTCCGTCTGTCTGAGTCCGTCTGTCTCAGGCCATTTGTCTCAGACCGTCTGTCTCAGACCGTCTGTCTCGGACCGTCTGTCTCTTACCGTCTGTCTCTTACCGTTGTCTCTGCCCGTCTGTTTCAGCCCGCCTGTCTCTGTCCGTCTGTCTTTGACCGTCCGTCTCAGTCCGTCTGTCTCAGACCGTCTGTCGCTGTCCGTCTTTCTCGGACCGTCTGTCTCTTACCGTTGTCTCTGTCCGTCTGTTTCAGCCCGCCTGTCTCTGTCCGTCTGTATTTGACCGTCCGTCTCAGACCGTCTGTCTCATCCCGCCTGTCTCAGCCCGCCTCTCTCAGTCCGTGCGTCTGAGACCGTCTGTCACAGACCGTCTGTCTCATCCCGCCTGTCCCAGTCCGTCTGTCTTTGACCGTCTGTCTCAGACCATCTGTGTCAGACCATCTGACTCAGACCATCTGTCTCAGACAGTCTGTCTCATGTCATCTGTCTCTGTCCGTGTGTCTCAGACCGTCTGTCGCTGTCCGTCTGTCTCAGCCCGCCTGTCTCAGCCCGCCTCTCTCAGTCCGTCTGTCTGA
This sequence comes from Coelioxys conoideus, assembly GCA_947623535.1. Taxonomy (NCBI): domain Eukaryota; kingdom Metazoa; phylum Arthropoda; class Insecta; order Hymenoptera; family Megachilidae; genus Coelioxys; species Coelioxys conoideus. The sequence goes on from CANQJN010000023.1 coordinate 348,574, forward strand.
GACCGTCTGTCTCTGTCCGTCTGTCTCAGCCCGCCTGTCTCAGACCGTCTGTCTCAGACCGTCTGTCTCGGACCGTCTTCCGCGGACTGTCTGTCTCGGACCGTCTGTCTCAGACCGTCTGTCTCAGCCCGCCTGTCTCAACCCGCCTCTCTCAGTCCGTCTGTCTCAGCCCGCCTGTCTCAGCCCGCCTCTCCCAGTCCGTCTGTCTCAGCCCGCCTGTCTCAGTCCGTCTGTCTCAGACCGTCTGTCTCAGCCCGCCTGTCTCAGTCCGCCTCTCTCAGTCCGTCTGTCTGAATCCGTCTGTCTCAGGCCATCTGTCTCAGACCGTCTGTCTCAGACCGTCTGTCTCGGACCGTCTGTCTCAGACCGTCTGACTCAGCCCGCCTGTCTCAATCGGTCTCTCTCCGCCCGCCTGTCTCAGTCCGTCTGTCTCAGACCGTCTGTCTCAGACCGTCCGTCTCAGATCGTCTGTCTCAGCCCGCCTATCTCAGCCCGCCTCTCTCAGTCCGTCTGTCTGTGTCCGTCTGTCTCAGTCCGTCTGTCTCAGACCGTCTGTCTCAGCCCGCCTGTCTCAGCCCGCCTCTCCCAGTCCGTCTGTCTCAGCCCGCCTGTCTCAGTCCGTCCGTCTCAGACCGTCTGTCTCATCCCGCCTGTCGCAGCCCGCCTCTCTCAGTCCGTGTGTCTGAGACCGTCTGTCACAGACCGTCTGTCTCATCCCGCCTGTCCCAGTCCGTCTGTCTGAGTCCGTCTGTCTCAGGCCATCCGTCTCAGACCGTCTGTCTCGGACCGTCTGTCTCGGACCGTCTGTCTCAGACCGTCTGACTCAGCCCGCCTGTCTCAATCGGTCTCTCTCCGCCCGCCTCTCTCAGTCCGTCTGTCTCAGACCGTCTGTCTCTGACCTTCTGTCTCGGACCGTCTGTCTCAGCCCGGCTGTCTCAACCCGCCTCTCTCAGTCCGTCTGTCTCAGACCGTCTGTCTCGGACCGTCTGTCTCTTACCGTTCTCTCAGCCCGCCTCCCTCAGTCCGTCTGTTTCAGACCGTCTGTCTAAGACCGTCTGTCTCAGACCGTCTGTCTCAGACCGTCTGTCTCAGACCGTCTGTCTCTTACCGTTCTCTCTGTCCGTCTGTCTCAGCCCGTCTGTCTCAGACCGTCTGTCTCGGACCGTCTGTCTCTTACCGTCTGTCTCTTACCGTTGTCTCTGCCCGTCTGTTTCAGCCCGCCTGTCTCTGTCCGTCTGTCTTTGACCGTCCGTCTCAACCCGCCTCTCTCAGCCCGTCTGTCTCAGCCCGGCTGTCTCAGCCCGCCTCTGCCAGTCCGTCTGTCTCAGCCCGCCTGTCTCAGTCCGCCTGTCTCAGTCCGCCTGTCTCAGTCCGTCTGTCTCCGCCCGCCTGTCTCTGTCCGTTTGTCTCAGACCGTCTGTCTCAGCCCGCCTGTCTCAGCCCGCCTCTCTCAGTCCGTCTGTCTGAGTCCGTCTGTCTCAGGCCATCTGTCTCAGACCGTCTGTCTCAGCCCGCCTGTCTCAGCCCGCCTCTCCCAGTCCGTCTGTCTCAGCCCGCCTGTCTCAGTCCGCCTGTCTCAGTCCGCCTGTCTCAGTCCGTCTGTCTCCGCCCGCCTGTCTCTGTCCGTTTGTCTCAGACCGTCTGTCTCAGACCGTCTGTCTCGGACCGTCTGTCTCGGACCGTCTGTCTCGGACCGTCTTTGGCGGACCGTCTGTCTCGGACCGTCTGTCTCAGACCGTCTGACTCGGCCCGCCTGTCTCAGTCCGTCTACTTCAGCGCGCCTGTCTCAGCCCGCCTCTCTCAGTCCGTCTGTCTGAGTCCGTCTGTCTCAGGCCATTTGTCTCAGACCGTCTGTCTCAGACCGTCTGTCTCGGACCGTCTGTCTCTTACCGTCTGTCTCTTACCGTTGTCTCTGCCCGTCTGTTTCAGCCCGCCTGTCTCTGTCCGTCTGTCTTTGACCGTCCGTCTCAGTCCGTCTGTCTCAGACCGTCTGTCGCTGTCCGTCTTTCTCGGACCGTCTGTCTCTTACCGTTGTCTCTGTCCGTCTGTTTCAGCCCGCCTGTCTCTGTCCGTCTGTATTTGACCGTCCGTCTCAGACCGTCTGTCTCATCCCGCCTGTCTCAGCCCGCCTCTCTCAGTCCGTGCGTCTGAGACCGTCTGTCACAGACCGTCTGTCTCATCCCGCCTGTCCCAGTCCGTCTGTCTTTGACCGTCTGTCTCAGACCATCTGTCTCAGACCATCTGTGTCAGACCATCTGACTCAGACCATCTGTCTCAGACAGTCTGTCTCATGTCATCTGTCTCTGTCCGTGTGTCTCAGACCGTCTGTCGCTGTCCGTCTGTCTCAGCCCGCCTGTCTCAGCCCGCCTCTCTCAGTCCGTCTGTCTGAGACCGTCTGTCTCTGTCCGTCTGTCTCAGCCCGCCTGTCTCAGACCGTCTGTCTCAGACCGTCTGTCTCGGACCGTCTTCCGCGGACTGTCTGTCTCGGACCGTCTGTCTCAGACCGTCTGTCTCAGCCCGCCTGTCTCAACCCGCCTCTCTCAGTCCGTCTGTCTCAGCCCGCCTGTCTCAGCCCGCCTCTCCCAGTCCGTCTGTCTCAGCCCGCCTGTCTCAGTCCGTCTGTCTCAGACCGTCTGTCTCAGCCCGCCTGTCTCAGTCCGCCTCTCTCAGTCCGTCTGTCTGAATCCGTCTGTCTCAGGCCATCTGTCTCAGACCGTCTGTCTCAGACCGTCTGTCTCGGACCGTCTGTCTCAGACCGTCTGACTCAGCCCGCCTGTCTCAATCGGCCTCTCTCCGCCCGCCTGTCTCAGTCCGTCTGTCTCAGACCGTCTGTCTCAGACCGTCCGTCTCAGATCGTCTGTCTCAGCCCGCCTATCTCAGCCCGCCTCTCTCAGTCCGTCTGTCTGTGTCCGTCTGTCTCAGTCCGTCTGTCTCAGACCGTCTGTCTCAGCCCGCCTGTCTCAGCCCGCCTCTCCCAGTCCGTCTGTCTCAGCCCGCCTGTCTCAGTCCGTCCGTCTCAGACCGTCTGTCTCATCCCGCCTGTCGCAGCCCGCCTCTCTCAGTCCGTGTGTCTGAGACTGTCTGTCACAGACCGTCTGTCTCATCCCGCCTGTCCCAGTCCGTCTTCTGAGTCCGTCTGTCTCAGGCCATCTGTCTCAGACCGTCTGTCTCAGACCGTCTGTCTCGGACCGTCTGTCTCAGACCGTCTGACTCAGCCCGCCTGTCTCAATCGGTCTCTCTCCGCCCGCCTCTCTCAGTCCGTCTGTCTGAGACCGTCTGTCTCAGACCGTCTGACTCAGCCCGCCTGTCTCAGTCCGTCTGTCTCAGGCCATCTGTCTCAGACCGTCTGTCTCAGACCGTCTGTCTCGGACCGTCTGTCTCAGATCGTCTGACTCAGCCCGCCTGTCTCAATCGGTCTCTCTCCGCCCGCCTGTCTCAGTCCGTCTGTCTCAGACCGTCTGTCTCTGACCTTCTGTCGCGGACCGTCTGTCTCAGCCCGGCTGTCTCAACCCGCCTCTCTCAGTCCGTCTGTCCCAGCCCGTCTGTCTAAGACCGTCTGTCTCTTACCGTTCTCTCAGCCCGCCTCCCTCAGTCCGTCTGTTTCACACCGTCTGTCTCAGACCGTCTGTCTCAGACCGTCTGTCTCAGACCGTCTGTCTCAGACCGTCTGTCTCAGACCGTCTGTCTCAGACCGTCTGTCTCTTACCGTTCTCTCTGTCCGTCTGTCTCAGCCCGTCTGTCTCAGACCGTCTGTCTCGGACCGTCTGTCTCTTACCGTCTGTCTCTTACCGTTGTCTCTGCCCGTCTGTTTCAGCCCGCCTGTCTCTGTCCGTCTGTCTTTGACCGTCCGTCTCAGTCCGTCTGTCTCAGACCGTCTGTCGCTGTCCGTCTGTCTCGGACCGTCTGTCTCTTACCGTTGTCTCTGTCCGTCTGTTTCAGCCCGCCTGTCTCTGTCCGTCTGTATTTGACCGTCCGTCTCAGACCGTCTGTCTCATCCCGCCTGTCTCAGCCCGCCTCTCTCAGTCCGTGCGTCTGAGACCGTCTGTCACAGACCGTCTGTCTCATCCCGCCTGTCCCAGTCCGTCTGTCTCAGACCGTCTGTCTCAGCCCGCCTGTCTCAGTCCGCCTCTCTCAGTCCGTCTGTCTGAATCCGTCTGTCTCAGGCCATCTGTCTCAGACCGTCTGTCTCAGACCGTCTGTCTCGGACCGTCTGTCTCAGACCGTCTGACTCAGCCCGCCTGTCTCAATCGGTCTCTCTCCGCCCGCCTGTCTCAGTCCGTCTGTCTCAGACCGTCTGTCTCAGACCGTCCGTCTCAGATCGTCTGTCTCAGCCCGCCTATCTCAGCCCGCCTCTCTCAGTCCGTCTGTCTGTGTCCGTCTGTCTCAGTCCGTCTGTCTCAGACCGTCTGTCTCAGCCCGCCTGTCTCAGCCCGCCTCTCCCAGTCCGTCTGTCTCAGCCCGCCTGTCTCAGTCCGTCCGTCTCAGACCGTCTGTCTCATCCCGCCTGTCGCAGCCCGCCTCTCTCAGTCCGTGTGTCTGAGACCGTCTGTCACAGACCGTCTGTCTCATCCCGCCTGTCCCAGTCCGTCTGTCTGAGTCCGTCTGTCTCAGGCCATCTGTCTCAGACCGTCTGTCTCAGACCGTCTGTCTCGGACCGTCTGTCTCAGACCGTCTGACTCAGCCCGCCTGTCTCAATCGGTCTCTCTCCGCCCGCCTCTCTCAGTCCGTCTGTCTGAGACCGTCTGTCTCAGACCGTCTGACTCAGCCCGCCTGTCTCAGTCCGTCTGTCTCAGGCCATCTGTCTCAGACCGTCTGTCTCAGACCGTCTGTCTCGGACCGTCTGTCTCAGATCGTCTGACTCAGCCCGCCTGTCTCAATCGGTCTCTCTCCGCCCGCCTGTCTCAGTCCGTCTGTCTCAGACCGTCTGTCTCTGACCTTCTGTCTCGGACCGTCTGTCTCAGCCCGGCTGTCTCAACCCGCCTCTCTCAGTCCGTCTGTCTCAGCCCGTCTGTCTAAGACCGTCTGTCTCTTACCGTTCTCTCAGCCCGCCTCCCTCAGTCCGTCTGTTTCAGACCGTCTGTCTCAGACCGTCTGTCTCAGACCGTCTGTCTCAGACCGTCTGTCTCAGACCGTCTGTCTCAGACCGTCTGTCTCTTACCGTTCTCTCTGTCCGTCTGTCTCAGCCCGTCTGTCTCAGACCGTCTGTCTCGGACCGTCTGTCTCTTACCGTCTGTCTCTTACCGTTGTCTCTGCCCGTCTGTTTCAGCCCGCCTGTCTCTGTCCGTCTGTCTTTGACCGTCCGTCTCAGTCCGTCTGTCTCAGACCGTCTGTCGCTGTCCGTCTGTCTCGGACCGTCTGTCTCTTACCGTTGTCTCTGTCCGTCTGTTTCAGCCCGCCTGTCTCTGTCCGTCTGTATTTGACCGTCCGTCTCAGACCGTCTGTCTCATCCCGCCTGTCTCAGCCCGCCTCTCTCAGTCCGTGCGTCTGAGACCGTCTGTCACAGACCGTCTGTCTCATCCCGCCTGTCCCAGTCCGTCTGTCTTTGACCGTCTGTCTCAGACCATCTGTCTCAGACCATCTGTGTCAGACCATCTGACTCAGACCATCTGTCTCAGACAGTCTGTCTCATGTCATCTGTCTCTGTCCGTGTGTCTCAGACCGTCTGTCGCTGTCCGTCTGTCTCAGCCCGCCTGTCTCAGCCCGCCTCTCTCAGTCCGTCTGTCCGAGACCGTCTGTCTCAGACCGTCTGTCTCAGCCCGCCTGTATCAACCCGCCTCTCTCAGTCCGTCTGTCAGAGACCGTTTGTCTCTTACCGTTCTCTCTGTCCGTCTGTCTCAGCCCGCCTGTCTCAGACCGTCTGTCTCAGACCGTCTGTCTCGGACCGTCTTCCGCGGACTGTCTGTCTCGGACCGTCTGTCTCAGACCGTCTGTCTCTGCCCGCCTGTCTCAACCCGCCTCTCTCAGTCCGTCTGTCTCAGCCCGCCTGTCTCAGCCCGCCTCTCCCAGTCCGTCTGTCTCAGCCCGCCTGTCTCAGTCCGTCTGTCTCAGCCCGCCTGTCTCAGTCCGCCTCTCTCAGTCCGTCTGTCTGAGTCCGTCTGTCTCAGGCCATCTGTCTCAGACCGTCTGTCTCAGACCGTCTGTCTCGGACCGTCTGTCTCAGACCGTCTGACTCAGCCCGCCTGTCTCAATCGGTCTCTCACCGCCCGCCTGTCTCAGTCCGTCTGTCTCAGACCGTCTGTCTCAGACCGTCCGTCTCAGATCGTCTGTCTCAGCCCGCCTATCTCAGCCCGCCTCTCTCAGTCCGTCTGTCTGTGTCCGTCTGTCTCAGTCCGTCTGTCTCAGACCGTCTGTCTCAGCCCGTCTGTCTCAGCCCGTCTGTCTCAGTCCGTCTGTCTCAGACCGTCTGTCTCAGCCCGCCTGTCTCAGTCCGCCTCTCTCAGTCCGTCTGTCTCAGCCCGCCTGTCTCAGCCCGCCTCTCCCAGTCCGTCTGTCTCAGCCCGCCTGTCTCAGTCTGTCCGTCTCAGACCGTCTGTCTCATCCCGCCTGTCTCAGCCCGCCTCTCTCAGTCCGTGTGTCTGAGACCGTCTGTCACAGACCGTCTGTCTCATCCCGCCTGTCTCAGACCGTCTGTCTCAGACCGTCTGTCTCAGACCGTCTGTCTCAGACCGTCTGTCTCGGACCGTCTTCCGCGGACTGTCTGTCTCGGACCGTCTGTCTCAGATCGTCTGTCTCAGCCCGCCTGTCTCAACCCGCCTCTCTCAGTCCGTCTGTCTCAGCCCGCCTGTCTCAGCCCGCCTCTCCCAGTCCGTCTGTCTCAGCCCGCCTGTCTCAGTCCGTCTGTCTCAGACCGTCTGTCTCAGCCCGCCTGTCTCAGTCCGCCTCTCTCAGTCCGTCTGTCTGAATCCGTCTGTCTCAGGCCATCTGTCTCAGACCGTCTGTCTCAGACCGTCTGTCTCGGACCGTCTGTCTCAGACCGTCTGACTCAGCCCGCCTGTCTCAATCGGTCTCTCTCCGCCCGCCTGTCTCAGTCCGTCTGTCTCAGACCGTATGTCTCAGACCGTCCGTCTCAGATCGTCTGTCTCAGCCCGCCTATCTCAGCCCGCCTCTCTCAGTCCGTCTGTCTCAGCCCGCCTGTCTCAGTCCGCCTCTCTCAGTCCGTCTGTCTCAGCCCGCCTGTCTCAGCCCGCCTCTCCCAGTCCGTCTGTCTCAGCCCGCCTGTCTCAGTCCGTCCGTCTCAGACCGTCTGTCTCATCCCGCCTGTCTCAGCCCGCCTCTCTCAGTCCGTGTGTCTGAGACCGTCTGTCACAGACCGTCTGTCTCATCCCGCCTGTCCCAGTCCGTCTGTCTGAGTCCGTCTGTCTCAGGCCATCTGTCTCAGACCGTCTGTCTCAGACCGTCTGTCTCGGACCGTCTGTCTCAGACCGTCTGACTCAGCCCGCCTGTCTCAATCGGTCTCTCTCCGCCCGCCTCTCTCAGTCCGTCTGTCTGAGACCGTCTGTCTCAGACCGTCTGACTCATCCCGCCTGTCTCAGTCCGTCTGTCTCAGGCCATCTGTCTCAGACCGTCTGTCTCAGACCGTCTGTTTCGGACCGTCTGTCTCAGATCGTCTGACTCAGCCCGCCTGTCTCAATCGGTCTCTCTCCGCCCGCCTCTCTCAGTCCGTCTGTCTCAGACCGTCTGCCTCAGACCGTCTGTCTCTGACCTTCTGTCTCGGACCGTCTGTCTCAGCCCGGCTGTCTCAACCCGCCTCTCTCAGTCCGTCTGTCTCAGCCCGTCTGTCTAAGACCGTCTGTCTCTTACCGTTCTCTCAGCCCGCCTCCCTCAGTCCGTCTGTTTCAGACCGTCTGTCTCAGACCGTCTGTCTCAGACCGTCTGTCTCTTACCGTTCTCTCTGTCCGTCTGTCTCAGCCCGCCTGTCTCAGACCGTCTGTCTCAGACCGTCTGTCTCGGACCGTCTTTGGCGGACCGTCTGTCTCGGACCGTCTGACGCGGCCCGCCTGTCTCAGTCCGTCTGTCTCAGCGCGCCTGTCTCAGCCCGCCTCTCTCAGTCCGACTGTCTGAGTCCGACTGTCTCAGGCCATCTGTCTCAGACCGTCTGCCTCAGACCGTCTGTCTCGGACCGTCTTCGGCGGACCGTCTGTCTCAGCCCGCCTGTCTCAACCCGCCTCTCTCAGTCCGCCTGTCTCAGTCCGCCTGTCTCAGTCCGCCTGTCTCAGTCTGTCTGTCTCCGCCCGCCTGTCTCTGTCCGTTTGTCTCAGACCGTCTGTCTCAGACCGTCTGTCTCAGCCCGCCTGTCTCAACCCGCCTCTCTCAGTCCGTCTCTCTCAGCCCGCCTGTCTCAGCCCGCCTCTCCCAGTCCGTCTGTCTCAGCCCGCCTGTCTCAGTCCGTCTGTCTCAGACCGTCTGTCTCAGCCCGCCTGTCTCAGTCCGCCTCTCTCAGTCCGTCTGTCTCAGCCCGGCTGTCTCAGCCCGCCTCTGCCAGTCCGTCTGTCTCAGCCCGCCTGTCTCAGTCCGCCTGTCTCAGTCCGCCTGTCTCAGTCCGCCTGTCTCAGTCCGTCTGTCTCCGCCCGCCTGTCTCTGTCCGTTTGTCTCAGACCGTCTGTCTCAGCCCGCCTGTCTCAGCCCGCCTGTCTCAGCCCGCCTCCCTCAGTCCGTCCGTCAGAGACCGTCTGTCTCAGACCGTCTGTCTCAGACCGTCTCTCTCAGACCGTCTGTCTCGGACCGTCTGTCTCTTACCGTCTGTCTCTTACCGTTGTCTCTGCCCGTCTGTTTCAGCCCGCCTGTCTCTGTCCGTCTGTCTTTGACCGTCCGTCTCAGTCCGTCTGCCTCAGACCGTCTGTCTCAGACCGTCTGTCGCTGTCCGTCTGTCTCGGACCGTCTGTCTCTTACCGTTGTCTCTGTCCGTCTGTTTCAGCCCGCCTGTCTCTGTCCGTCTGTATTTGACCGTCCGTCTCAGACCGTCTGTCTCATCCCGCCTGTCTCAGCCCGCCTCTCTCAGTCCGTGCGTCTGAGACCGTCTGTCTCGGACCGTCTGTCTCAGAACGTCTGACTCAGCCCGCCTGTCTCAATCGGTCTCTCTCCGCCCGCCTGTCTCAGTCCGTCTGTCTCAGACCGTCTGTCTCAGACCGTCCGTCTCAGATCGTCTGTCTCAGCCCGCCTATCTCAGCCCGCCTCTCTCAGTCCGTCTGTCTGTGTCCGTCTGTCTCAGTCCGTCTGTCTCAGACCGTCTGTCTCAGCCCGCCTGTCTCAGTCCGCCTCTCTCAGTCCGTCTGTCTCAGCCCGCCTGTCTCAGCCCGCCTCTCCCAGTCCGTCTGTCTCAGCCCGCCTGTCTCAGTCCGTCCGTCTCAGACCGTCTGTCTCATCCCGCCTGTCTCAGCCCGCCTCTCTCAGTCCGTGTGTCTGAGACCGTCTGTCACAGACCGTCTGTCTCATCCCGCCTGTCTCAGTCCGTCTGTCTGAGTCCGTCTGTCTCGGGCCATCTGTCTCAGACCGTCTGTCTCAGACCGTCTGTCTCGGACCGTCTGTCTCAGACCGTCTGACTCAGCCCGCCTGTCTCAATCGGTCTCTCTCCGCCCGCCTCTCTCAGTCCGTCTGTCTGAGACCGTCTGTCTCAGACCGTCTGACTCATCCCGCCTGTCTCAGTCCGTCTGTCTCAGGCCATCTGTCTCAGACCGTCTGTCTCAGACCGTCTGTTTCGGACCGTCTGTCTCAGATCGTCTGACTCAGCCCGCCTGTCTCAATCGGTCTCTCTCCGCCCGCCTCTCTCAGTCCGTCTGTCTCAGACCGTCTGTCTCTGACCTTCTGTCTCGGACCGTCTGTCTCAGCCCAGCTGTCTCAACCCGCCTCTCTCAGTCCGTCTGTCTCAGCCCGTCTGTCTAAGACCGTCTGTCTCTTACCGTTCTCTCAGCCCGCCTCCCTCAGTCCGTCTGTTTCAGACCGTCTGTCTCAGCCCGCCTGTCTCAGACCGTCTGTCTCAGACCGTCTGTCTCGGACCGTCTTTGGCGGACCGTCTGTCTCGGACCGTCTGACGCGGCCCGCCTGTCTCAGTCCGTCTGTCTCAGCGCGCCTGTCTCAGCCCGCCTCTCTCAGTCCGTCTGTCTGAGTCCGACTGTCTCAGGCCATCTGTCTCAGACCGTCTGCCTCAGACCGTCTGTCTCGGACCGTCTTCGGCGGACCGTCTGTCTCAGCCCGCCTGTCTCAACCCGCCTCTCTCAGTCCGCCTGTCTCAGTCCGCCTGTCTCAGTCTGTCTGTCTCCGCCCGCCTGTCTCTGTCCGTTTGTCTCAGACCGTCTGTCTCAGACCGTCTGTCTCAGCCCGCCTGTCTCAACCCGCCTCTCTCAGTCCGTCTCTCTCAGCCCGCCTGTCTCAGCCCGCCTCTCCCAGTCCGTTTGTCTCAGCCCGCCTGTCTCAGTCCGTCTGTCTCAGACCATCTGTCTCAGCCCGCCTGTCTCAGTCCGCCTCTCTCAGTCCGTCTGTCTCAGCCCGGCTGTCTCAGCCCGCCTCTGCCAGTCCGTCTGTCTCAGCCCGCCTGTCTCAGTCCGCCTGTCTCAGTCCGCCTGTCTCAGTCCGTCTGTCTCCGCCCGCCTGTCTCTGTCCGTTTGTCTCAGACCGTCTGTCTCAGCCCGCCTGTCTCAGCCCGCCTCCCTCAGTCCGTCCGTCAGAGACCGTCTGTCTCAGACCATCTGTCTCAGACCGTCTCTCTCAGACCGTCTGTCTCGGACCGTCTGTCTCTTACCGTCTGTCTCTTACCGTTGTCTCTGCCCGTCTGTTTCAGCCCGCCTGTCTCTGTCCGTCTGTCTTTGACCGTCCGTCTCAGTCCGTCTGTCTCAGACCGTCTGTCGCTGTCCGTCTGTCTCTTACCGTTGTCTCTGCCCGTCTGTTTCAGCCCGCCTGTCTCTGTCCGTCTGTCTTTGACCGTCCGTCTCAGTCCGTCTGTCTCAGACCGTCTGTCGCTGTCCGTCTGTCTCGGACCGTCTGTCTCTTACCGTTGTCTCTGTCCGTCTGTTTCGGCCCGCCTGTCTCTGTCCGTCTGTATTTGACCGTCCGTCTCAGACCGTCTGTCTCATCCCGCCTGTCTCAGCCCGCCTCTCTCAGTCCGTGCGTCTGAGACCGTCTGTCACAGACCGTCTGTCTCAGACCGTCTGTCTCGGACCGTCTGTCTCAGACCGTCTGACTTAGCCCGCCTGTCTCAATCGGGCTCTCTCCGCCCGCCTGTCTCAGTCCGTCTGTCTCAGACCGTCTGTCTCAGACCGTCTGTATCAGATCGTCTGTCTCAGCCCGCCTGTCTCAGCCCGCCTCTCTCAGTCCGTCTGTCTGAGTCCGTCTGTCTCAGGCCATCTGTCTCAGACCGTCTGTCTCTGTCCGTCTGACTCTGACCGTCTGTCTCGGACCGTCTGTCTCAGCCCGCCTGTCTCAGCCCGCCTCTCTCAGTCCGTCTGTCTGAGACCGTCTGTCTCATGTCATCTGTCTCTGTCCGTCTGTCTCAGACCATCTGTCTCTGTCCGTCTGTCTCAGCCCGCCTGTCTCAGCCCGCCTCTCTCAGTCCGTCTGTCTGAGACCGTCTGTCTCAGACCGTCTGGCTCAGCCCGCCTGTCTCAGTCCGTCTGTCTCAGACCGTCTGTGTCTGCCCGCCTGTCTCAACCCGCCTCTCTCAGTCCGTCTGTCTCAGGCCGCCTGTCTCACCCCGCCTCTCCCAGTCCGACCGTATCAGCCCGCCTGTCTCAGTCCGTCTGTCTCAGCCCGCCTGTCTCAGCCCGCCTCTCTCAGTCCGTCGGTCTAAGGCCATCTGTCTCAGACCGTCTGTCTCTGTCCGTCTGTCTCTGACCGTCTGTCTCGGACCGTCTGTCTCAGACCGTCTGTCTCAGCCCGCCTGTCTCAGCCCGCCTGTCTCAGCTCGCTTCTCTCAGTCCATCTGTCTCAGACCGTCTGTCTCAGGCCATCTGTCTCAGTCCGTCTGTCCCTGTCCGACTGTCTCAGACCGTCTGTCTCAGACCATCTGTCTCAGACCGTCTGTCACAGCTCGCCTCTCTCAGTCCATCTGTCTCATACCGTCGGTCTTAGCCCGTCTGTCTGAGCCCGCCTGTCTCTGTCCGTGTGTCTCAGACCGTCTGTCTCGGACCGTCTGTCTCTTACCGTCTGTCTCTTACCGTTGTCTCTGCCCGTCTGTTTCAGCCCGCCTGTCTCTGTCCGTCTGTCTTTGACCGTCCGTCTCAGTCCGTCTGTCTCAGACCGTCTGTCGCTGTCCGTCTGTCTCGGACCCTCTGTCTCTTACCGTTGTCTCTGTCCGTCTGTTTCTGCCCGCCTGTCTCTGTCCGTCTGTATTTGACCGTACGTCTCAGACCGTCTGTCTCATCCCGCCTGTCTCAGCCCGCCTCTCTCAGTCCGTGCATCTGAGACCGTCTGTCACAGACCGTCTGTCTCATCCCGCCTGTCCCAGTCCGTCTGTCTTTGACCGTCTGTCTCAGACCATCTGTCTCAGGCCATCTGTGTCAGACCATCTGTGTCAGACCATCTGACTCAGACCATCTGTCTCAGACAGTCTGTCTCTGTCCGTCTGTCGCGGACCGTCTGCCTCAGACCGTCTGTCTCGGACCGTCTGTCTCAGACCGTCTGTCTCTTACCGTTGTCTCTGTCCGTCTGTTTCAGCCCGCCTGTCTCTGTCCGTCTGTCTTTGACCGTCCGTCTCAGTCCGTCTGTCTCAGACCGTCTGTCTCTGTCCGTGTGTCTCGGACCGTCTGTCTCTTACCGTTGTCTCTGTCCGTCTGTTTCAGCCCGCCTGTCTCTGTCCGTTTGTCTTTGACCGTCCGTCTCAGACCGTCTGTCTCAGCCCGCCTGTCTCAGCCCGCCTCTCTCAGTCCGTCTGTCTGAGACCCTCTGTCTCATGTCATCTGTCTCTGTCCGTCTGTCTCAGACCGTCTGTCTCTGTCCGTCTGTCTCAGCCCGCCTGTCTCAGCCCGCCTCTCTCAGTCCGTCTGTCTGAGACCGTCTGTCTCAGACCGTCTGTCTCGGACCGTCTGTCTCGGACCGTCTGTCTCGGACCGTCTGTCTCGGACCGTCTGTCTCGGACCGTCTGTCTCGGACCGTCTGTCTCAGACCGTCTGTCTCAGCCCGCCTGTCTCAGCCCGCCTGTCTCAGCTCGCTTCTCTCAGTCCATCTGTCTCAGACCGTCTGTCTCAGGCCATCTGTCTCAGTCCGTCTGTCCCTGTCCGCCTGTCTCAGACCGTCTGTCTCAGACCATCTGTCTCAGACCGTCTGTCACAGCTCGCCTCTCTCAGTCCATCAGTCTCATACCGTCGGTCTTAGCCCGTCTGTCTGAGCCCGCCTGTCTCTGTCCGGGTGTCTCAGACCGTCTGTCGCTGTCCGTCTGTCTCGGACCGTCTGTCTCTTACCGTTGTCTCTGTCCGTCTGTTTCAGCCCGCCTGTCTCTGTCCGTCTGTATTTGACCGTCCGTCTCAGACCGTCTGTCTCATCCCGCCTGTCTCAGCCCGCCTCTCTCAGTCCGTGCGTCTGAGACCGTCTGTCACAGACCGTCTGTCTCATCCCGCCTGTCCCAGTCCGTCTGTCTTTGACCGTCTGTCTCAGACCATCTGTCTCAGACCATCTGTGTCAGACCATCTGACTCAGACCATCTGACTCAGACAGTCTGTCTCTGTCCGTCTGTCGCGGACCGTCTGTCTCAGACCGTCTGTCTCTTACCGTTGTCTCTGCCCGTCTGTTTCAGCCCGCCTGTCTCTGTCCGTCTGTCTTTGACCGTCCGTCTCAGTCCGTCTGTCTCAGACCGTCTGTCGCTGTCCGTCTGTCTCGGACCGTCTGTCTCTTACCGTTGTCTCTGTCCGTCTGTTTCTGCCCGCCTGTCTCTGTCCGTCTGTATTTGACCGTCCGTCTCAGACCGTCTGTCTCATCCCGCCTGTCTCAGCCCGCCTCTCTCAGTCCGTGCATCTGAGACCGTCTGTCACAGACCGTCTGTCTCATCCCGCCTGTCCCAGTCCGTCTGTCTTTGACCGTCTGTCTCAGACCATCTGTCTCAGGCCATCTGTGTCAGACCATCTGTGTCAGACCATCTGACTCAGACCATCTCTCTCAGACAGTCTGTCTCTGTCCGTCTGTCGCGGACCGTCTGTCTCAGACCGTCTGTCTCGGACCGTCTGTCTCAGACCGTCTGTCTCTTACCGTTGTCTCTGTCCGTCTGTTTCAGCCCGCCTGTCTCTGTCCGTCTGTCTTTGACCGTCCGTCTCAGTCCGTCTGTCTCAGACCGTCTGTCTCTGTCCGTGTGTCTCGGACCGTCTGTCTCTTACCGTTGTCTCTGTCCGTCTGTTTCAGCCCGCCTGTCTCTGTCCGTTTGTCTTTGACCGTCCGTCTCAGACCGTCTGTCTCAGCCCGCCTGTCTCAGCCCGCCTCTCTCAGTCCGTCTGTCTGAGACCGTCTGTCTCATGTCATCTGTCTCTGTCCGTCTGTCTCAGACCGTCTGTCTCTGTCCGTCTGTCTCAGCCCGCCTGTCTCAGCCCGCCTCTCTCAGTCCGTCTGTCTGAGACCGTCTGTCTCAGACCGTCTGTCTCGGACCGTCTGTCTCGGACCGTCTGTCTCGGACCGTCTGTCTCGGACCGTCTGTCTCGGACCGTCTGTCTCGGACCGTCTGTCTCAGACCGTCTGTCTCAGCCCGCCTGTCTCAGCCCGCCTGTCTCAGCTCGCTTCTCTCAGTCCATCTGTCTCAGACCGTCTGTCTCAGGCCATCTGTCTCAGTCCGTCTGTCCCTGTCCGCCTGTCTCAGACCGTCTGTCTCAGACCATCTGTCTCAGACCGTCTGTCACAGCTCGCCTCTCTCAGTCCATCAGTCTCATACCGTCGGTCTTAGCCCGTCTGTCTGAGCCCGCCTGTCTCTGTCCGGGTGTCTCAGACCGTCTGTCGCTGTCCGTCTGTCTCGGACCGTCTGTCTCTTACCGTTGTCTCTGTCCGTCTGTTTCAGCCCGCCTGTCTCTGTCCGTCTGTATTTGACCGTCCGTCTCAGACCGTCTGTCTCATCCCGCCTGTCTCAGCCCGCCTCTCTCAGTCCGTGCGTCTGAGACCGTCTGTCACAGACCGTCTGTCTCATCCCGCCTGTCCCAGTCCGTCTGTCTTTGACCGTCTGTCTCAGACCATCTGTCTCAGACCATCTGTGTCAGACCATCTGACTCAGACCATCTGTCTCAGACAGTCTGTCTCTGTCCGTCTGTCGCGGACCGTCTGTCTCAGACCGTCTGTCTCGGACCGTCTGTCTCTTACCGTTGTCTCTGTCCGTCTGTCTCAGCCCGTCTGTCTCAGACCGTCTGTCTCGGACCGTCTGTCTCTTACCGTCTGTCTCTTACCGTTGTCTCTGCCCGTCTGTTTCAGCCCGCCTGTCTCTGTCCGTCTGTCTTTGACCGTCCGTCTCAACCCGCCTCTCTCAGCCCGTCTGTCTCAGCCCGGCTGTCTCAGCCCGCCTCTGCCAGTCCGTCTGTCTCAGCCCGCCTGTCTCAGTCCGCCTGTCTCAGTCCGCCTGTCTCAGTCCGTCTGTCTCCGCCCGCCTGTCTCTGTCCGTTTGTCTCAGACCGTCTGTCTCAGCCCGCCTGTCTCAGCCCGCCTCTCTCAGTCCGTCTGTCTGAGTCCGTCTGTCTCAGGCCATCTGTCTCAGACCGTCTGTCTCAGCCCGCCTGTCTCAGCCCGCCTCTCCCAGTCCGTCTGTCTCAGCCCGCCTGTCTCAGTCCGCCTGTCTCAGTCCGCCTGTCTCAGTCCGTCTGTCTCCGCCCGCCTGTCTCTGTCCGTTTGTCTCAGACCGTCTGTCTCAGACCGTCTGTCTCGGACCGTCTGTCTCGGACCGTCTGTCTCGGACCGTCTTTGGCGGACCGTCTGTCTCGGACCGTCTGTCTCAGACCGTCTGACTCGGCCCGCCTGTCTCAGTCCGTCTACTTCAGCGCGCCTGTCTCAGCCCGCCTCTCTCAGTCCGTCTGTCTGAGTCCGTCTGTCTCAGGCCATTTGTCTCAGACCGTCTGTCTCAGACCGTCTGTCTCGGACCGTCTGTCTCTTACCGTCTGTCTCTTACCGTTGTCTCTGCCCGTCTGTTTCAGCCCGCCTGTCTCTGTCCGTCTGTCTTTGACCGTCCGTCTCAGTCCGTCTGTCTCAGACCGTCTGTCGCTGTCCGTCTTTCTCGGACCGTCTGTCTCTTACCGTTGTCTCTGTCCGTCTGTTTCAGCCCGCCTGTCTCTGTCCGTCTGTATTTGACCGTCCGTCTCAGACCGTCTGTCTCATCCCGCCTGTCTCAGCCCGCCTCTCTCAGTCCGTGCGTCTGAGACCGTCTGTCACAGACCGTCTGTCTCATCCCGCCTGTCCCAGTCCGTCTGTCTTTGACCGTCTGTCTCAGACCATCTGTCTCAGACCATCTGTGTCAGACCATCTGACTCAGACCATCTGTCTCAGACAGTCTGTCTCATGTCATCTGTCTCTGTCCGTGTGTCTCAGACCGTCTGTCGCTGTCCGTCTGTCTCAGCCCGCCTGTCTCAGCCCGCCTCTCTCAGTCCGTCTGTCTGAGACCGTCTGTCTCTGTCCGTCTGTCTCAGCCCGCCTGTCTCAGACCGTCTGTCTCAGACCGTCTGTCTCGGACCGTCTTCCGCGGACTGTCTGTCTCGGACCGTCTGTCTCAGACCGTCTGTCTCAGCCCGCCTGTCTCAACCCGCCTCTCTCAGTCCGTCTGTCTCAGCCCGCCTGTCTCAGCCCGCCTCTCCCAGTCCGTCTGTCTCAGCCCGCCTGTCTCAGTCCGTCTGTCTCAGACCGTCTGTCTCAGCCCGCCTGTCTCAGTCCGCCTCTCTCAGTCCGTCTGTCTGAATCCGTCTGTCTCAGGCCATCTGTCTCAGACCGTCTGTCTCAGACCGTCTGTCTCGGACCGTCTGTCTCAGACCGTCTGACTCAGCCCGCCTGTCTCAATCGGCCTCTCTCCGCCCGCCTGTCTCAGTCCGTCTGTCTCAGACCGTCTGTCTCAGACCGTCCGTCTCAGATCGTCTGTCTCAGCCCGCCTATCTCAGCCCGCCTCTCTCAGTCCGTCTGTCTGTGTCCGTCTGTCTCAGTCCGTCTGTCTCAGACCGTCTGTCTCAGCCCGCCTGTCTCAGCCCGCCTCTCCCAGTCCGTCTGTCTCAGCCCGCCTGTCTCAGTCCGTCCGTCTCAGACCGTCTGTCTCATCCCGCCTGTCGCAGCCCGCCTCTCTCAGTCCGTGTGTCTGAGACTGTCTGTCACAGACCGTCTGTCTCATCCCGCCTGTCCCAGTCCGTCTTCTGAGTCCGTCTGTCTCAGGCCATCTGTCTCAGACCGTCTGTCTCAGACCGTCTGTCTCGGACCGTCTGTCTCAGACCGTCTGACTCAGCCCGCCTGTCTCAATCGGTCTCTCTCCGCCCGCCTCTCTCAGTCCGTCTGTCTGAGACCGTCTGTCTCAGACCGTCTGACTCAGCCCGCCTGTCTCAGTCCGTCTGTCTCAGGCCATCTGTCTCAGACCGTCTGTCTCAGACCGTCTGTCTCGGACCGTCTGTCTCAGATCGTCTGACTCAGCCCGCCTGTCTCAATCGGTCTCTCTCCGCCCGCCTGTCTCAGTCCGTCTGTCTCAGACCGTCTGTCTCTGACCTTCTGTCGCGGACCGTCTGTCTCAGCCCGGCTGTCTCAACCCGCCTCTCTCAGTCCGTCTGTCCCAGCCCGTCTGTCTAAGACCGTCTGTCTCTTACCGTTCTCTCAGCCCGCCTCCCTCAGTCCGTCTGTTTCACACCGTCTGTCTCAGACCGTCTGTCTCAGACCGTCTGTCTCAGACCGTCTGTCTCAGACCGTCTGTCTCAGACCGTCTGTCTCAGACCGTCTGTCTCTTACCGTTCTCTCTGTCCGTCTGTCTCAGCCCGTCTGTCTCAGACCGTCTGTCTCGGACCGTCTGTCTCTTACCGTCTGTCTCTTACCGTTGTCTCTGCCCGTCTGTTTCAGCCCGCCTGTCTCTGTCCGTCTGTCTTTGACCGTCCGTCTCAGTCCGTCTGTCTCAGACCGTCTGTCGCTGTCCGTCTGTCTCGGACCGTCTGTCTCTTACCGTTGTCTCTGTCCGTCTGTTTCAGCCCGCCTGTCTCTGTCCGTCTGTATTTGACCGTCCGTCTCAGACCGTCTGTCTCATCCCGCCTGTCTCAGCCCGCCTCTCTCAGTCCGTGCGTCTGAGACCGTCTGTCACAGACCGTCTGTCTCATCCCGCCTGTCCCAGTCCGTCTGTCTCAGACCGTCTGTCTCAGCCCGCCTGTCTCAGTCCGCCTCTCTCAGTCCGTCTGTCTGAATCCGTCTGTCTCAGGCCATCTGTCTCAGACCGTCTGTCTCAGACCGTCTGTCTCGGACCGTCTGTCTCAGACCGTCTGACTCAGCCCGCCTGTCTCAATCGGTCTCTCTCCGCCCGCCTGTCTCAGTCCGTCTGTCTCAGACCGTCTGTCTCAGACCGTCCGTCTCAGATCGTCTGTCTCAGCCCGCCTATCTCAGCCCGCCTCTCTCAGTCCGTCTGTCTGTGTCCGTCTGTCTCAGTCCGTCTGTCTCAGACCGTCTGTCTCAGCCCGCCTGTCTCAGCCCGCCTCTCCCAGTCCGTCTGTCTCAGCCCGCCTGTCTCAGTCCGTCCGTCTCAGACCGTCTGTCTCATCCCGCCTGTCGCAGCCCGCCTCTCTCAGTCCGTGTGTCTGAGACCGTCTGTCACAGACCGTCTGTCTCATCCCGCCTGTCCCAGTCCGTCTGTCTGAGTCCGTCTGTCTCAGGCCATCTGTCTCAGACCGTCTGTCTCAGACCGTCTGTCTCGGACCGTCTGTCTCAGACCGTCTGACTCAGCCCGCCTGTCTCAATCGGTCTCTCTCCGCCCGCCTCTCTCAGTCCGTCTGTCTGAGACCGTCTGTCTCAGACCGTCTGACTCAGCCCGCCTGTCTCAGTCCGTCTGTCTCAGGCCATCTGTCTCAGACCGTCTGTCTCAGACCGTCTGTCTCGGACCGTCTGTCTCAGATCGTCTGACTCAGCCCGCCTGTCTCAATCGGTCTCTCTCCGCCCGCCTGTCTCAGTCCGTCTGTCTCAGACCGTCTGTCTCTGACCTTCTGTCTCGGACCGTCTGTCTCAGCCCGGCTGTCTCAACCCGCCTCTCTCAGTCCGTCTGTCTCAGCCCGTCTGTCTAAGACCGTCTGTCTCTTACCGTTCTCTCAGCCCGCCTCCCTCAGTCCGTCTGTTTCAGACCGTCTGTCTCAGACCGTCTGTCTCAGACCGTCTGTCTCAGACCGTCTGTCTCAGACCGTCTGTCTCAGACCGTCTGTCTCTTACCGTTCTCTCTGTCCGTCTGTCTCAGCCCGTCTGTCTCAGACCGTCTGTCTCGGACCGTCTGTCTCTTACCGTCTGTCTCTTACCGTTGTCTCTGCCCGTCTGTTTCAGCCCGCCTGTCTCTGTCCGTCTGTCTTTGACCGTCCGTCTCAGTCCGTCTGTCTCAGACCGTCTGTCGCTGTCCGTCTGTCTCGGACCGTCTGTCTCTTACCGTTGTCTCTGTCCGTCTGTTTCAGCCCGCCTGTCTCTGTCCGTCTGTATTTGACCGTCCGTCTCAGACCGTCTGTCTCATCCCGCCTGTCTCAGCCCGCCTCTCTCAGTCCGTGCGTCTGAGACCGTCTGTCACAGACCGTCTGTCTCATCCCGCCTGTCCCAGTCCGTCTGTCTTTGACCGTCTGTCTCAGACCATCTGTCTCAGACCATCTGTGTCAGACCATCTGACTCAGACCATCTGTCTCAGACAGTCTGTCTCATGTCATCTGTCTCTGTCCGTGTGTCTCAGACCGTCTGTCGCTGTCCGTCTGTCTCAGCCCGCCTGTCTCAGCCCGCCTCTCTCAGTCCGTCTGTCCGAGACCGTCTGTCTCAGACCGTCTGTCTCAGCCCGCCTGTATCAACCCGCCTCTCTCAGTCCGTCTGTCAGAGACCGTTTGTCTCTTACCGTTCTCTCTGTCCGTCTGTCTCAGCCCGCCTGTCTCAGACCGTCTGTCTCAGACCGTCTGTCTCGGACCGTCTTCCGCGGACTGTCTGTCTCGGACCGTCTGTCTCAGACCGTCTGTCTCTGCCCGCCTGTCTCAACCCGCCTCTCTCAGTCCGTCTGTCTCAGCCCGCCTGTCTCAGCCCGCCTCTCCCAGTCCGTCTGTCTCAGCCCGCCTGTCTCAGTCCGTCTGTCTCAGCCCGCCTGTCTCAGTCCGCCTCTCTCAGTCCGTCTGTCTGAGTCCGTCTGTCTCAGGCCATCTGTCTCAGACCGTCTGTCTCAGACCGTCTGTCTCGGACCGTCTGTCTCAGACCGTCTGACTCAGCCCGCCTGTCTCAATCGGTCTCTCACCGCCCGCCTGTCTCAGTCCGTCTGTCTCAGACCGTCTGTCTCAGACCGTCCGTCTCAGATCGTCTGTCTCAGCCCGCCTATCTCAGCCCGCCTCTCTCAGTCCGTCTGTCTGTGTCCGTCTGTCTCAGTCCGTCTGTCTCAGACCGTCTGTCTCAGCCCGTCTGTCTCAGCCCGTCTGTCTCAGTCCGTCTGTCTCAGACCGTCTGTCTCAGCCCGCCTGTCTCAGTCCGCCTCTCTCAGTCCGTCTGTCTCAGCCCGCCTGTCTCAGCCCGCCTCTCCCAGTCCGTCTGTCTCAGCCCGCCTGTCTCAGTCTGTCCGTCTCAGACCGTCTGTCTCATCCCGCCTGTCTCAGCCCGCCTCTCTCAGTCCGTGTGTCTGAGACCGTCTGTCACAGACCGTCTGTCTCATCCCGCCTGTCTCAGACCGTCTGTCTCAGACCGTCTGTCTCAGACCGTCTGTCTCAGACCGTCTGTCTCGGACCGTCTTCCGCGGACTGTCTGTCTCGGACCGTCTGTCTCAGATCGTCTGTCTCAGCCCGCCTGTCTCAACCCGCCTCTCTCAGTCCGTCTGTCTCAGCCCGCCTGTCTCAGCCCGCCTCTCCCAGTCCGTCTGTCTCAGCCCGCCTGTCTCAGTCCGTCTGTCTCAGACCGTCTGTCTCAGCCCGCCTGTCTCAGTCCGCCTCTCTCAGTCCGTCTGTCTGAATCCGTCTGTCTCAGGCCATCTGTCTCAGACCGTCTGTCTCAGACCGTCTGTCTCGGACCGTCTGTCTCAGACCGTCTGACTCAGCCCGCCTGTCTCAATCGGTCTCTCTCCGCCCGCCTGTCTCAGTCCGTCTGTCTCAGACCGTATGTCTCAGACCGTCCGTCTCAGATCGTCTGTCTCAGCCCGCCTATCTCAGCCCGCCTCTCTCAGTCCGTCTGTCTCAGCCCGCCTGTCTCAGTCCGCCTCTCTCAGTCCGTCTGTCTCAGCCCGCCTGTCTCAGCCCGCCTCTCCCAGTCCGTCTGTCTCAGCCCGCCTGTCTCAGTCCGTCCGTCTCAGACCGTCTGTCTCATCCCGCCTGTCTCAGCCCGCCTCTCTCAGTCCGTGTGTCTGAGACCGTCTGTCACAGACCGTCTGTCTCATCCCGCCTGTCCCAGTCCGTCTGTCTGAGTCCGTCTGTCTCAGGCCATCTGTCTCAGACCGTCTGTCTCAGACCGTCTGTCTCGGACCGTCTGTCTCAGACCGTCTGACTCAGCCCGCCTGTCTCAATCGGTCTCTCTCCGCCCGCCTCTCTCAGTCCGTCTGTCTGAGACCGTCTGTCTCAGACCGTCTGACTCATCCCGCCTGTCTCAGTCCGTCTGTCTCAGGCCATCTGTCTCAGACCGTCTGTCTCAGACCGTCTGTTTCGGACCGTCTGTCTCAGATCGTCTGACTCAGCCCGCCTGTCTCAATCGGTCTCTCTCCGCCCGCCTCTCTCAGTCCGTCTGTCTCAGACCGTCTGCCTCAGACCGTCTGTCTCTGACCTTCTGTCTCGGACCGTCTGTCTCAGCCCGGCTGTCTCAACCCGCCTCTCTCAGTCCGTCTGTCTCAGCCCGTCTGTCTAAGACCGTCTGTCTCTTACCGTTCTCTCAGCCCGCCTCCCTCAGTCCGTCTGTTTCAGACCGTCTGTCTCAGACCGTCTGTCTCAGACCGTCTGTCTCTTACCGTTCTCTCTGTCCGTCTGTCTCAGCCCGCCTGTCTCAGACCGTCTGTCTCAGACCGTCTGTCTCGGACCGTCTTTGGCGGACCGTCTGTCTCGGACCGTCTGACGCGGCCCGCCTGTCTCAGTCCGTCTGTCTCAGCGCGCCTGTCTCAGCCCGCCTCTCTCAGTCCGACTGTCTGAGTCCGACTGTCTCAGGCCATCTGTCTCAGACCGTCTGCCTCAGACCGTCTGTCTCGGACCGTCTTCGGCGGACCGTCTGTCTCAGCCCGCCTGTCTCAACCCGCCTCTCTCAGTCCGCCTGTCTCAGTCCGCCTGTCTCAGTCCGCCTGTCTCAGTCTGTCTGTCTCCGCCCGCCTGTCTCTGTCCGTTTGTCTCAGACCGTCTGTCTCAGACCGTCTGTCTCAGCCCGCCTGTCTCAACCCGCCTCTCTCAGTCCGTCTCTCTCAGCCCGCCTGTCTCAGCCCGCCTCTCCCAGTCCGTCTGTCTCAGCCCGCCTGTCTCAGTCCGTCTGTCTCAGACCGTCTGTCTCAGCCCGCCTGTCTCAGTCCGCCTCTCTCAGTCCGTCTGTCTCAGCCCGGCTGTCTCAGCCCGCCTCTGCCAGTCCGTCTGTCTCAGCCCGCCTGTCTCAGTCCGCCTGTCTCAGTCCGCCTGTCTCAGTCCGCCTGTCTCAGTCCGTCTGTCTCCGCCCGCCTGTCTCTGTCCGTTTGTCTCAGACCGTCTGTCTCAGCCCGCCTGTCTCAGCCCGCCTGTCTCAGCCCGCCTCCCTCAGTCCGTCCGTCAGAGACCGTCTGTCTCAGACCGTCTGTCTCAGACCGTCTCTCTCAGACCGTCTGTCTCGGACCGTCTGTCTCTTACCGTCTGTCTCTTACCGTTGTCTCTGCCCGTCTGTTTCAGCCCGCCTGTCTCTGTCCGTCTGTCTTTGACCGTCCGTCTCAGTCCGTCTGCCTCAGACCGTCTGTCTCAGACCGTCTGTCGCTGTCCGTCTGTCTCGGACCGTCTGTCTCTTACCGTTGTCTCTGTCCGTCTGTTTCAGCCCGCCTGTCTCTGTCCGTCTGTATTTGACCGTCCGTCTCAGACCGTCTGTCTCATCCCGCCTGTCTCAGCCCGCCTCTCTCAGTCCGTGCGTCTGAGACCGTCTGTCTCGGACCGTCTGTCTCAGAACGTCTGACTCAGCCCGCCTGTCTCAATCGGTCTCTCTCCGCCCGCCTGTCTCAGTCCGTCTGTCTCAGACCGTCTGTCTCAGACCGTCCGTCTCAGATCGTCTGTCTCAGCCCGCCTATCTCAGCCCGCCTCTCTCAGTCCGTCTGTCTGTGTCCGTCTGTCTCAGTCCGTCTGTCTCAGACCGTCTGTCTCAGCCCGCCTGTCTCAGTCCGCCTCTCTCAGTCCGTCTGTCTCAGCCCGCCTGTCTCAGCCCGCCTCTCCCAGTCCGTCTGTCTCAGCCCGCCTGTCTCAGTCCGTCCGTCTCAGACCGTCTGTCTCATCCCGCCTGTCTCAGCCCGCCTCTCTCAGTCCGTGTGTCTGAGACCGTCTGTCACAGACCGTCTGTCTCATCCCGCCTGTCTCAGTCCGTCTGTCTGAGTCCGTCTGTCTCGGGCCATCTGTCTCAGACCGTCTGTCTCAGACCGTCTGTCTCGGACCGTCTGTCTCAGACCGTCTGACTCAGCCCGCCTGTCTCAATCGGTCTCTCTCCGCCCGCCTCTCTCAGTCCGTCTGTCTGAGACCGTCTGTCTCAGACCGTCTGACTCATCCCGCCTGTCTCAGTCCGTCTGTCTCAGGCCATCTGTCTCAGACCGTCTGTCTCAGACCGTCTGTTTCGGACCGTCTGTCTCAGATCGTCTGACTCAGCCCGCCTGTCTCAATCGGTCTCTCTCCGCCCGCCTCTCTCAGTCCGTCTGTCTCAGACCGTCTGTCTCTGACCTTCTGTCTCGGACCGTCTGTCTCAGCCCAGCTGTCTCAACCCGCCTCTCTCAGTCCGTCTGTCTCAGCCCGTCTGTCTAAGACCGTCTGTCTCTTACCGTTCTCTCAGCCCGCCTCCCTCAGTCCGTCTGTTTCAGACCGTCTGTCTCAGCCCGCCTGTCTCAGACCGTCTGTCTCAGACCGTCTGTCTCGGACCGTCTTTGGCGGACCGTCTGTCTCGGACCGTCTGACGCGGCCCGCCTGTCTCAGTCCGTCTGTCTCAGCGCGCCTGTCTCAGCCCGCCTCTCTCAGTCCGTCTGTCTGAGTCCGACTGTCTCAGGCCATCTGTCTCAGACCGTCTGCCTCAGACCGTCTGTCTCGGACCGTCTTCGGCGGACCGTCTGTCTCAGCCCGCCTGTCTCAACCCGCCTCTCTCAGTCCGCCTGTCTCAGTCCGCCTGTCTCAGTCTGTCTGTCTCCGCCCGCCTGTCTCTGTCCGTTTGTCTCAGACCGTCTGTCTCAGACCGTCTGTCTCAGCCCGCCTGTCTCAACCCGCCTCTCTCAGTCCGTCTCTCTCAGCCCGCCTGTCTCAGCCCGCCTCTCCCAGTCCGTTTGTCTCAGCCCGCCTGTCTCAGTCCGTCTGTCTCAGACCATCTGTCTCAGCCCGCCTGTCTCAGTCCGCCTCTCTCAGTCCGTCTGTCTCAGCCCGGCTGTCTCAGCCCGCCTCTGCCAGTCCGTCTGTCTCAGCCCGCCTGTCTCAGTCCGCCTGTCTCAGTCCGCCTGTCTCAGTCCGTCTGTCTCCGCCCGCCTGTCTCTGTCCGTTTGTCTCAGACCGTCTGTCTCAGCCCGCCTGTCTCAGCCCGCCTCCCTCAGTCCGTCCGTCAGAGACCGTCTGTCTCAGACCATCTGTCTCAGACCGTCTCTCTCAGACCGTCTGTCTCGGACCGTCTGTCTCTTACCGTCTGTCTCTTACCGTTGTCTCTGCCCGTCTGTTTCAGCCCGCCTGTCTCTGTCCGTCTGTCTTTGACCGTCCGTCTCAGTCCGTCTGTCTCAGACCGTCTGTCGCTGTCCGTCTGTCTCTTACCGTTGTCTCTGCCCGTCTGTTTCAGCCCGCCTGTCTCTGTCCGTCTGTCTTTGACCGTCCGTCTCAGTCCGTCTGTCTCAGACCGTCTGTCGCTGTCCGTCTGTCTCGGACCGTCTGTCTCTTACCGTTGTCTCTGTCCGTCTGTTTCGGCCCGCCTGTCTCTGTCCGTCTGTATTTGACCGTCCGTCTCAGACCGTCTGTCTCATCCCGCCTGTCTCAGCCCGCCTCTCTCAGTCCGTGCGTCTGAGACCGTCTGTCACAGACCGTCTGTCTCAGACCGTCTGTCTCGGACCGTCTGTCTCAGACCGTCTGACTTAGCCCGCCTGTCTCAATCGGGCTCTCTCCGCCCGCCTGTCTCAGTCCGTCTGTCTCAGACCGTCTGTCTCAGACCGTCTGTATCAGATCGTCTGTCTCAGCCCGCCTGTCTCAGCCCGCCTCTCTCAGTCCGTCTGTCTGAGTCCGTCTGTCTCAGGCCATCTGTCTCAGACCGTCTGTCTCTGTCCGTCTGACTCTGACCGTCTGTCTCGGACCGTCTGTCTCAGCCCGCCTGTCTCAGCCCGCCTCTCTCAGTCCGTCTGTCTGAGACCGTCTGTCTCATGTCATCTGTCTCTGTCCGTCTGTCTCAGACCATCTGTCTCTGTCCGTCTGTCTCAGCCCGCCTGTCTCAGCCCGCCTCTCTCAGTCCGTCTGTCTGAGACCGTCTGTCTCAGACCGTCTGGCTCAGCCCGCCTGTCTCAGTCCGTCTGTCTCAGACCGTCTGTGTCTGCCCGCCTGTCTCAACCCGCCTCTCTCAGTCCGTCTGTCTCAGGCCGCCTGTCTCACCCCGCCTCTCCCAGTCCGACCGTATCAGCCCGCCTGTCTCAGTCCGTCTGTCTCAGCCCGCCTGTCTCAGCCCGCCTCTCTCAGTCCGTCGGTCTAAGGCCATCTGTCTCAGACCGTCTGTCTCTGTCCGTCTGTCTCTGACCGTCTGTCTCGGACCGTCTGTCTCAGACCGTCTGTCTCAGCCCGCCTGTCTCAGCCCGCCTGTCTCAGCTCGCTTCTCTCAGTCCATCTGTCTCAGACCGTCTGTCTCAGGCCATCTGTCTCAGTCCGTCTGTCCCTGTCCGACTGTCTCAGACCGTCTGTCTCAGACCATCTGTCTCAGACCGTCTGTCACAGCTCGCCTCTCTCAGTCCATCTGTCTCATACCGTCGGTCTTAGCCCGTCTGTCTGAGCCCGCCTGTCTCTGTCCGTGTGTCTCAGACCGTCTGTCTCGGACCGTCTGTCTCTTACCGTCTGTCTCTTACCGTTGTCTCTGCCCGTCTGTTTCAGCCCGCCTGTCTCTGTCCGTCTGTCTTTGACCGTCCGTCTCAGTCCGTCTGTCTCAGACCGTCTGTCGCTGTCCGTCTGTCTCGGACCCTCTGTCTCTTACCGTTGTCTCTGTCCGTCTGTTTCTGCCCGCCTGTCTCTGTCCGTCTGTATTTGACCGTACGTCTCAGACCGTCTGTCTCATCCCGCCTGTCTCAGCCCGCCTCTCTCAGTCCGTGCATCTGAGACCGTCTGTCACAGACCGTCTGTCTCATCCCGCCTGTCCCAGTCCGTCTGTCTTTGACCGTCTGTCTCAGACCATCTGTCTCAGGCCATCTGTGTCAGACCATCTGTGTCAGACCATCTGACTCAGACCATCTGTCTCAGACAGTCTGTCTCTGTCCGTCTGTCGCGGACCGTCTGCCTCAGACCGTCTGTCTCGGACCGTCTGTCTCAGACCGTCTGTCTCTTACCGTTGTCTCTGTCCGTCTGTTTCAGCCCGCCTGTCTCTGTCCGTCTGTCTTTGACCGTCCGTCTCAGTCCGTCTGTCTCAGACCGTCTGTCTCTGTCCGTGTGTCTCGGACCGTCTGTCTCTTACCGTTGTCTCTGTCCGTCTGTTTCAGCCCGCCTGTCTCTGTCCGTTTGTCTTTGACCGTCCGTCTCAGACCGTCTGTCTCAGCCCGCCTGTCTCAGCCCGCCTCTCTCAGTCCGTCTGTCTGAGACCCTCTGTCTCATGTCATCTGTCTCTGTCCGTCTGTCTCAGACCGTCTGTCTCTGTCCGTCTGTCTCAGCCCGCCTGTCTCAGCCCGCCTCTCTCAGTCCGTCTGTCTGAGACCGTCTGTCTCAGACCGTCTGTCTCGGACCGTCTGTCTCGGACCGTCTGTCTCGGACCGTCTGTCTCGGACCGTCTGTCTCGGACCGTCTGTCTCGGACCGTCTGTCTCAGACCGTCTGTCTCAGCCCGCCTGTCTCAGCCCGCCTGTCTCAGCTCGCTTCTCTCAGTCCATCTGTCTCAGACCGTCTGTCTCAGGCCATCTGTCTCAGTCCGTCTGTCCCTGTCCGCCTGTCTCAGACCGTCTGTCTCAGACCATCTGTCTCAGACCGTCTGTCACAGCTCGCCTCTCTCAGTCCATCAGTCTCATACCGTCGGTCTTAGCCCGTCTGTCTGAGCCCGCCTGTCTCTGTCCGGGTGTCTCAGACCGTCTGTCGCTGTCCGTCTGTCTCGGACCGTCTGTCTCTTACCGTTGTCTCTGTCCGTCTGTTTCAGCCCGCCTGTCTCTGTCCGTCTGTATTTGACCGTCCGTCTCAGACCGTCTGTCTCATCCCGCCTGTCTCAGCCCGCCTCTCTCAGTCCGTGCGTCTGAGACCGTCTGTCACAGACCGTCTGTCTCATCCCGCCTGTCCCAGTCCGTCTGTCTTTGACCGTCTGTCTCAGACCATCTGTCTCAGACCATCTGTGTCAGACCATCTGACTCAGACCATCTGACTCAGACAGTCTGTCTCTGTCCGTCTGTCGCGGACCGTCTGTCTCAGACCGTCTGTCTCTTACCGTTGTCTCTGCCCGTCTGTTTCAGCCCGCCTGTCTCTGTCCGTCTGTCTTTGACCGTCCGTCTCAGTCCGTCTGTCTCAGACCGTCTGTCGCTGTCCGTCTGTCTCGGACCGTCTGTCTCTTACCGTTGTCTCTGTCCGTCTGTTTCTGCCCGCCTGTCTCTGTCCGTCTGTATTTGACCGTCCGTCTCAGACCGTCTGTCTCATCCCGCCTGTCTCAGCCCGCCTCTCTCAGTCCGTGCATCTGAGACCGTCTGTCACAGACCGTCTGTCTCATCCCGCCTGTCCCAGTCCGTCTGTCTTTGACCGTCTGTCTCAGACCATCTGTCTCAGGCCATCTGTGTCAGACCATCTGTGTCAGACCATCTGACTCAGACCATCTCTCTCAGACAGTCTGTCTCTGTCCGTCTGTCGCGGACCGTCTGTCTCAGACCGTCTGTCTCGGACCGTCTGTCTCAGACCGTCTGTCTCTTACCGTTGTCTCTGTCCGTCTGTTTCAGCCCGCCTGTCTCTGTCCGTCTGTCTTTGACCGTCCGTCTCAGTCCGTCTGTCTCAGACCGTCTGTCTCTGTCCGTGTGTCTCGGACCGTCTGTCTCTTACCGTTGTCTCTGTCCGTCTGTTTCAGCCCGCCTGTCTCTGTCCGTTTGTCTTTGACCGTCCGTCTCAGACCGTCTGTCTCAGCCCGCCTGTCTCAGCCCGCCTCTCTCAGTCCGTCTGTCTGAGACCGTCTGTCTCATGTCATCTGTCTCTGTCCGTCTGTCTCAGACCGTCTGTCTCTGTCCGTCTGTCTCAGCCCGCCTGTCTCAGCCCGCCTCTCTCAGTCCGTCTGTCTGAGACCGTCTGTCTCAGACCGTCTGTCTCGGACCGTCTGTCTCGGACCGTCTGTCTCGGACCGTCTGTCTCGGACCGTCTGTCTCGGACCGTCTGTCTCGGACCGTCTGTCTCAGACCGTCTGTCTCAGCCCGCCTGTCTCAGCCCGCCTGTCTCAGCTCGCTTCTCTCAGTCCATCTGTCTCAGACCGTCTGTCTCAGGCCATCTGTCTCAGTCCGTCTGTCCCTGTCCGCCTGTCTCAGACCGTCTGTCTCAGACCATCTGTCTCAGACCGTCTGTCACAGCTCGCCTCTCTCAGTCCATCAGTCTCATACCGTCGGTCTTAGCCCGTCTGTCTGAGCCCGCCTGTCTCTGTCCGGGTGTCTCAGACCGTCTGTCGCTGTCCGTCTGTCTCGGACCGTCTGTCTCTTACCGTTGTCTCTGTCCGTCTGTTTCAGCCCGCCTGTCTCTGTCCGTCTGTATTTGACCGTCCGTCTCAGACCGTCTGTCTCATCCCGCCTGTCTCAGCCCGCCTCTCTCAGTCCGTGCGTCTGAGACCGTCTGTCACAGACCGTCTGTCTCATCCCGCCTGTCCCAGTCCGTCTGTCTTTGACCGTCTGTCTCAGACCATCTGTCTCAGACCATCTGTGTCAGACCATCTGACTCAGACCATCTGTCTCAGACAGTCTGTCTCTGTCCGTCTGTCGCGGACCGTCTGTCTCAGACCGTCTGTCTCGGACCGTCTGTCTCTTACCGTTGTCTCTGTCCGTCTGTTTCAGCCCGCCTGTCTCTGTCCGTCTGTCTTTGACCGTCCGTCTCAGTCCGTCTGTCTCAGACCGTCTGTCTCTGTCCGTGTGTCTCGGACCGTCTGTCTCTTACCGTTGTCTCTGTCCGTCTGTTTCAGCCCGCCTGTCTCTGTCCGTCTGTCTACGACCGTCCGTCTCAGACCGTCTGTCTCAGCCCGCCTGTCTCAGCCCGCCTCTCTCAGTCCGTCTGTCTGAGACCGTCTGTCTCATGTCATCTGTCTCTGTCCGTCTGTCTCAGACCGTCTGTCTCTGTCGGTCTGTCTCAGCCCGCCTGTCTCAGCCCGCCTCTCTCAGTCCGTCTGTCTGAGACCGTCTATCTCAGACCGTCTGTCTCAGCCCGCCTGTCTCAACCCGCCTCTCTCAGTCCGTCTGTCAGAGACCGTTTGTCTCTTACCGTTCTCTCTGTCCGTCTGTCTCAGCCCGCCTATCTCAGACCGTCTGTCTCAGACCGTCTGTCTCGGACCGTCTTCCGCGGACTGTCTGTCTCGGTCCGTCTGACTCAGAACGCGTGTCTCTGTCCGTCTGTCTCAGACCGTCTGCCTCAGCCCGCCTGTCTCAACCCGCCTCGCTCAGTCCGTCTGTCTCAGCCCGCCTGTCTCAGCCCGCCTCTGCCAGTCCGTCTGTCTCAGCCCGCCTGTCTCAGTCAGCCTGTCTCAGTCCGCCTGTCTCAGTCCGTCTGTCTGCGCCCGCCTGTCACTGTCCGTTTGTCTCAGACCGTCTGTCTCAGACCGTCTCTCTCAGACCGTCTGTCTCGGACCGTCTGTCTCTTACCGTCTGTCTCTTACCGTTGTCTCTGCCCGTCTGTTTCAGCCCGCCTGTCTCTGTCCGTCTGTATTTGACCGTCCGTCTCAGACCGTCTGTCTCATCCCGCCTGTCCCAGTCCGTCTGTCTGAGTCCGTCTGTCTCAGGCCATCTGTCTCAGACCGTCTGTCTCAGACCGTCTGTCTCGGACCGTCTGTCTCAGACCGTCTGACTTAGCCCGCCTGTCTCAATCGGTCTCTCTCCGCCCGCCTGTCTCAGTCCGTCTGTCTCAGTCCGTCTGTCTCAGACCGTCTGTCTCAGACCGTCTGTCTCAGATCGTCTGTCACAGCCCGCCTGTCTCAGCCCGCCTCTCTCAGTCCGTCTGTCTGAGTCCGTCTGTCTCAGGCCATCTGTCTCAGACCGTCTGTCTCTGTCCGTCTGTCTCAGACCATCAGTCTCTGTCCGTCTGTCTCAGCCCGCCTGTCTCAGCCCGCCTCTCTCAGTCCGTCTGTCTGAGACCGTCTGTCTCAGACCGTCTGGCTCAGCCCGCCTGTCTCAGTCCGACTGTCTCAGACCGTCTGTCTCTGCCCGCCTGTCTCAACCCGCCTCTCTCAGTCCGTCTGTCTCAGCCCGCCTGTCTCACCCCGCCTCTCCCAGTCCGACCGTATCAGCCCGCCTGTCTCAGTCCGTCTGTCTCAGCCCGCCTGTCTCAGCCCGCCTCTCTCAGTCCGTCTGTCTCAGGCCATCTGTCTCAGACCGTCTGTCTCTGTCCGTCTGTCTCTGACCGTCTGTCTCGGACCGTCTGTCTCAGACCGTCTGACTCAGCCCGCCTGTCTCTGTCCGTCTGTCTCAGACCGTCTGTCTCAGCCCGCCTGTCTCAACCCGCCTCTCTCAGTCCGTCTGTCTCAGCCCGCCTGTCTCAGCCCGCCTCTGCCAGTCCGTCTGTCTCAGCCCGCCTGTCTCAGTCCGCCTGTCTCAGTCCGCCTGTCTCAGGCCGCCTGCCTCAGTCCGTCTGTCTCCGCCCGCCTGTCTCTGTCCGTTTGTCTCAGACCGTCTGTGTCAGCCCGCCTGTCTCAGCCCGCCTGTCTCAGCTCGCTTCTCTCAGTCCATCTGTCTCAGACCGTCTGTCTCAGGCCATCTGTCTCAGTCCGTCTGTCCCTGTCCGCCTGTCTCAGACCGTCTGTCTCAGACCATCTGTCTCAGACCGTCTGTCACAGCTCGCCTCTCTCAGTCCATCTGTCTCATACCGTCGGTCTTAGCCCGTCTGTCTGAGCCCGCCTGTCTCCGCCCGCCTGTCTCAGTCCGTCTGTCTCAGACCGTCTGTCTCAGACCGTCTGTCTCAGACCGTCTGTCTCAGACCGTCTGTCTCAGACCGTCTGTCTCAGATCGTCTGTCTCAGCCCGCCTATCTCAGCCCGCCTCTCTCAGTCCGTCTGTCAGAGTCCGTCTGTCTCAGTCCGTCTGTCTCGGACCGTCTGTCTCGGACCGTCTGTCTCGGACCGTCTGTCTCGGACCGTCTGTCTCGGACCGTCTGTCTCGGACCGTCTGTCTCGGACCGTCTGTCTCAGACCGTCTGTCTCAGCCCGCCTGTCTCAGCCCGCCTGTCTCAGTTCGCTTCTCTCAGTCCATCTGTCTCAGACCGTCTGTCTCAGGCCATCTGTCTCAGTCCGTCTGTCCCTGTCCGCCTGTCTCAGACCGTCTGTCTCAGACCATCTGTCTCAGACCGTCTGTCACAGCTCGCCTCTCTCAGTCCATCTGTCTCATACCGTCGGTCTTAGCCCGTCTGTCTGAGCCCGCCTGTCTCTGTCCGTGTGTCTCAGACCGTCTGTCTCGGACCGTCTGTCTCTTACCGTCTGTCTCTTACCGTTGTCTCTGCCCGTCTGTTTCAGCCCGCCTGTCTCTGTCCGTCTGTCTTTGACCGTCCGTCTCAGTCCGTCTGTCTCAGACCGTCTGTCGCTGTCCGTCTGTCTCGGACCGTCTGTCTCTTACCGTTGTCTCTGTCCGTCTGTTTCAGCCCGCCTGTCTCTGTCCGTCTGTATTTGACCGTCCGTCTCAGACCGTCTGTCTCATCCCGCCTGTCTCAGCCCGCCTCTCTCAGTCCGTGCGTCTGAGACCGTCTGTCACAGACCGTCTGTCTCATCCCGCCTGTCCCAGTCCGTCTGTCTTTGACCGTCTGTCTCAGACCATCTGTCTCAGGCCATCTGTGTCAGACCATCTGTGTCAGACCATCTGACTCAGACCATCTGTCTCAGACAGTCTGTCTCTGTCCGTCTGTCGCGGACCGTCTGTCTCAGACCGTCTGTCTCGGACCGTCTGTCTCAGACCGTCTGTCTCTTACCGTTGTCTCTGTCCGTCTGTTTCAGCCCGCCTGTCTCTGTCCGTCTGTCTTTGACCGTCCGTCTCAGTCCGTCTGTCTCAGACCGTCTGTCTCTGTCCGTGTGTCTCGGACCGTCTGTCTCTTACCGTTGTCTCTGTCCGTCTGTTTCAGCCCGCCTGTCTCTGTCCGTCTGTCTTTGACCGTCCGTCTCAGACCGTCTGTCTCAGCCCGCCTGTCTCAGCCCGCCTCTCTCAGTCCGTCTGTCTGAGACCGTCTGTCTCATGTCATCTGTCTCTGTCCGTCTGTGTCAGACCGTCTGTCTCTGTCCGTCTGTCTCAGCCCGCCTGTCTCTGCCCGCCTCTCTCAGTCCGTCTGTCTGAGACCGTCTGTCTCAGACCGTCTGTCTCGGACCGTCTGTCTCGGACCGTCTGTCTCGGACCGTCTGTCTCGGACCGTCTGTCTCGGACCGTCTGTCTCAGACCGTCTGTCTCAGCTCGCTTCTCTCAGTCCATCTGTCTCAGACCGTCTGTCTCAGGCCATATGTCTCAGTCCGTCTGTCCCTGTCCGCCTGTCTCAGACCGTCTGTCTCAGACCATCTGTCTCAGACCGTCTGTCACAGCTCGCCTCTCTCAGTCCATCTGTCTCATACCGTCGGTCTTAGCCCGTCTGTCTGAGCCCGCCTGTCTCTGTCCGTGTGTCTCAGACCGTCTGTCTCTTACCGTCTGTCTCTTACCGTTGTCTCTGTCCGTCTGTTTCAGCCCGCCTGTCTCTGTCCGTCTGTATTTGACCGTCCGTCTCAGACCGTCTGTCTCATCCCGCCTGTCTCAGCCCGCCTCTCTCAGTCCGTGCGTCTGAGACCGTCTGTCACAGACCGTCTGTCTCATCCCGCCTGTCCCAGTCCGTCCGTCTTTGACCGTCTGTCTCAGACCATCTGTCTCAGACCATCTGTGTCAGACCATCTATGTCAGACCATCTGACTCAGACCATCTGTCTCAGACAGTCTGTCTCTGGCCGTCTGTCGCGGAACGTCTGTCTCAGACCGTCTGTCTCGGACCGTCTGTCTCAGACCGTCTGTCTCTTACCGTTGTCTCTGTCCGTCTGTTTCAGCCCGCCTGTCTCTGTCCGTCTGTCTTTGACCGTCCGTCTCAGTCCGTCTGTCTCAGACCGTCTGTCTCTGTCCGTGTGTCTCGGACCGTCTGTCTCTTACCGTTGTCTCTGTCCGTCTGTTTCAGCCCGCCTGTCTCTGTCCGTCTGTCTTTGACCGTCCGTCTCAGACCGTCTGTCTCAGCCCGCCTGTCTCAGCCCGCCTCTCTCAGTCCGTCTGTCTGAGACCGTCTGTCTCATGTCATCTGTCTCTGTCCGTCTGTCTCAGACCGTCTGTCTCTGTCCGTCTGTCTCAGCCCGCCTGTCTCTGCCCGCCTCTCTCAGTCCGTCTGTCTCGGACCGTCTGTCTCGGACCGTCTGTCTCGGACCGTCTGTCTCGGACCGTCTGTCTCGGACCGTCTGTCTCAGACCGTCTGTCTCAGCCCGCCTGTCTCAGCCCGCCTGTCTCAGCTCGCTTCTCTCAGGCCATCTGTCTCAGTCCGTCTGTCCCTGTCCGCCTGTCTCAGACCGTCTGACTCAGCCCGCCTGTCTCAATCGGTCTCTCTCCGCCCGCCTGTCTCAGTCCGTCTGTCTCAGACCTTCTGTTTCAGATTGTCTGTCTCAGCCCGCCTGTCTCAGCCCGCCTCTCTCAGTCCGTCTGTCTGAGTCCGTCTGTCTCAGTCCGTCTGTCTCAGACCGTCTGTCTCAGCCCGCCTGTCTCAGTCCGCCTCTCTCAGTCCGTCTGTCTCAGCCCGCCTGTCTCAGCCCGCCCCTCGCAGTCCGTCTGTCTCAGCCCGCCTGTCTCAGACCGTCTGTCTCAGCCCGCCTGTCTCAACCCGCCTCTCTCAGTCCGTCTGTCTGAGACCGTCTGTCTCATGTCATCTGTCTCTGTCCGTCTGTCTCAGACCGTCTGTCTCTGTCCGTCTGTCTCAGCCCGCCTGTCTCAGCCCGCCTCCCTCAGTCCGTCTGTCTGAGACCGTCTATCTCAGACCGTCTGTCTCAGCCCGTCTGTCTCAGCCCGCCTATCTCAGACCGTCTGTCTCAGACCGTCTGTCTCGGACCGTCTTCCGCGGACTGTCTGTCTCGGTCCGTCTGACTCAGCCCGCGTGTCTCTGTCCGTCTGTCTCAGACCGTCTGCCTCAGCCCGCCTGTCTCAGCCCGCCTCGCTCAGTCCGTCTGTCTCAGCCCGCCTGTCTCAGCCCGCCTCTGCCAGTCCGTCTGTCTCAGCCCGCCTGTCTCAGTCCGCCTCTCTCAGTCCGTCTGTCTCAGCCCGCCTGTCTCAGCCCGCCTCTCCCAGTCCGTCTGTCTCAGCCCGCCTGTCTCAGTCCGTCTGTCTCAGACCGTCTGTCTCAGCCCGCTTGTCTCAGTCCGCCTCTCTCAGTCCGTCTGTCTGAGTCCGTCTGTCTCAGGCAATCTGCCTCAGACCGTCTGTCTCAGACCGTCTGTCTCGGACCGTCTGTCTCAGACCGTCTGACTCAGCCCGCCTGTCTCAATCGGTCTCTCTCCGCCCGCCTGTCTCAGTCCGTCTGTCTCGGACCGTCTGTCTCGGACCGTCTGTCTCGGACCGTCTGTCTCGGCCCGCCTCTCTCAGTCCGTCTGTCTGAGTCCGTCTGTCTCAGGCCATCTGTCTCAGACCGTCTGTCTCGGACCGTCTGTCTCTTACCGTTGTCTCTGTCCGTCTGTTTCAGCCCGCCTGTCTCTGTCCGTCTGTCATTGACCGTCCGTCTCAGACCGTCTGTCTCAGCCCGCCTGTCTCAGCCCGCCTCTCTCAGTCCGTCTGTCTGAGACCGTCTGTCTCATGTCATCTGTCTCAGACCGTCTGTCTCTGCCCGCCTGTCTCAACCCGCCTCTCTCAGTCCGTCTGTCTCAGCCCGCCTCTCTCAGTCCGTCTGTCTCAGGCCATCTGTCTCAGACCGTCTGTCTCTGTCCGTCTGTCTCTGACCGTCTGTCTCGGACCGTCTGTCTCAGACCGTCTGACTCAGCCCGCCTGTCTCTGTCCGTCTGTCTCAGCCCCGCCTGTCTCAACCCGCCTCTCTCAGTCCGTCTGTCTCAGCCCGCCTGTCTCAGCCCGCCTCTGCCAGTCCGTCTGTCTCAGCCCGCCTGTCTCAGTCCGCCTGTCTCTGTCCGTCTGTATTTGACCGTCCGTCTCAGACCGTCTGTCTCATCCCGCCTGTCTCAGCCCGCCTCTCTCAGTCCGTGCGTCTGAGACCGTCTGTCACAGACCGTCTGTATCATCCCGCCTGTCCCAGTCCGTCTGTCTTTGACCGTCTGTCTCAGACCATCTGTCTCAGGCCATCTGTGTCAGACCATCTGTGTCAGACCATCTGACTCAGACCATCTGTCTCAGACAGTCTGTCTCTGTCCGTCTGTCGCGGACCGTCTGTCTCAGACCGTCTGTCTCGGACCGTCTGTCTCAGACCGTCTGTCTCTTACCGTTGTCTCTGTCCGTCTGTTTCAGCCCGCCTGTCTCTGTGCGTCTGTCTTTGACCGTCCGTCTCAGTCCGTCTGTCTCAGACCGTCTGTCTCTGTCCGTGTGTCTCGGACCGTCTGTCTCTTACCGTTGTCTCTGTCCGTCTGTTTCAGCCCGCCTGTCTCTGTCCGTCTGTCTTTGACCGTCCGTCTCAGACCGTCTGTCTCAGCCCGCCTGTCTCAGCCCGCCTCTCTCAGTCCGTCTGTCTGAGACCGTCTGTCTCATGTCATCTGTCTCTGTCCGTCTGTCTCAGACCGTCTGTCTCTGTCCGTCTGTCTCAGCCCGCCTGTCTCTGCCCGCCTCTCTCAGTCCGTCTGTCTGAGACCGTCTGTCTCAGACCGTCTGTCTCGGACCGTCTGTCTCGGACCGTCTGTCTCGGACCGTCTGTCTCGGACCGTCTGTCTCGGACCGTCTGTCTCAGACCGTCTGTCTCAGCTCGCTTCTCTCAGTCCATCTGTCTCAGACCGTCTGTCTCAGGCCATATGTCTCAGTCCGTCTGTCCCTGTCCGCCTGTCTCAGACCGTCTGTCTCAGACCATCTGTCTCAGACCGTCTGTCACAGCTCGCCTCTCTCAGTCCATCTGTCTCATACCGTCGGTCTTAGCCCGTCTGTCTGAGCCCGCCTGTCTCTGTCCGTGTGTCTCAGACCGTCTGTCTCTTACCGTCTGTCTCTTACCGTTGTCTCTGTCCGTCTGTTTCAGCCCGCCTGTCTCTGTCCGTCTGTATTTGACCGTCCGTCTCAGACCGTCTGTCTCATCCCGCCTGTCTCAGCCCGCCTCTCTCAGTCCGTGCGTCTGAGACCGTCTGTCACAGACCGTCTGTCTCATCCCGCCTGTCCCAGTCCGTCCGTCTTTGACCGTCTGTCTCAGACCATCTGTCTCAGACCATCTGTGTCAGACCATCTATGTCAGACCATCTGACTCAGACCATCTGTCTCAGACAGTCTGTCTCTGGCCGTCTGTCGCGGAACGTCTGTCTCAGACCGTCTGTCTCGGACCGTCTGTCTCAGACCGTCTGTCTCTTACCGTTGTCTCTGTCCGTCTGTTTCAGCCCGCCTGTCTCTGTCCGTCTGTCTTTGACCGTCCGTCTCAGTCCGTCTGTCTCAGACCGTCTGTCTCTGTCCGTGTGTCTCGGACCGTCTGTCTCTTACCGTTGTCTCTGTCCGTCTGTTTCAGCCCGCCTGTCTCTGTCCGTCTGTCTTTGACCGTCCGTCTCAGACCGTCTGTCTCAGCCCGCCTGTCTCAGCCCGCCTCTCTCAGTCCGTCTGTCTGAGACCGTCTGTCTCATGTCATCTGTCTCTGTCCGTCTGTCTCAGACCGTCTGTCTCTGTCCGTCTGTCTCAGCCCGCCTGTCTCTGCCCGCCTCTCTCAGTCCGTCTGTCTCGGACCGTCTGTCTCGGACCGTCTGTCTCGGACCGTCTGTCTCGGACCGTCTGTCTCGGACCGTCTGTCTCAGACCGTCTGTCTCAGCCCGCCTGTCTCAGCCCGCCTGTCTCAGCTCGCTTCTCTCAGGCCATCTGTCTCAGTCCGTCTGTCCCTGTCCGCCTGTCTCAGACCGTCTGACTCAGCCCGCCTGTCTCAATCGGTCTCTCTCCGCCCGCCTGTCTCAGTCCGTCTGTCTCAGACCTTCTGTTTCAGATTGTCTGTCTCAGCCCGCCTGTCTCAGCCCGCCTCTCTCAGTCCGTCTGTCTGAGTCCGTCTGTCTCAGTCCGTCTGTCTCAGACCGTCTGTCTCAGCCCGCCTGTCTCAGTCCGCCTCTCTCAGTCCGTCTGTCTCAGCCCGCCTGTCTCAGCCCGCCCCTCGCAGTCCGTCTGTCTCAGCCCGCCTGTCTCAGACCGTCTGTCTCAGCCCGCCTGTCTCAACCCGCCTCTCTCAGTCCGTCTGTCTGAGACCGTCTGTCTCATGTCATCTGTCTCTGTCCGTCTGTCTCAGACCGTCTGTCTCTGTCCGTCTGTCTCAGCCCGCCTGTCTCAGCCCGCCTCCCTCAGTCCGTCTGTCTGAGACCGTCTATCTCAGACCGTCTGTCTCAGCCCGTCTGTCTCAGCCCGCCTATCTCAGACCGTCTGTCTCAGACCGTCTGTCTCGGACCGTCTTCCGCGGACTGTCTGTCTCGGTCCGTCTGACTCAGCCCGCGTGTCTCTGTCCGTCTGTCTCAGACCGTCTGCCTCAGCCCGCCTGTCTCAGCCCGCCTCGCTCAGTCCGTCTGTCTCAGCCCGCCTGTCTCAGTCCGCCTCTCTCAGTCCGTCTGTCTCAGCCCGCCTGTCTCAGCCCGCCTCTCCCAGTCCGTCTGTCTCAGCCCGCCTGTCTCAGTCCGTCTGTCTCAGACCGTCTGTCTCAGCCCGCTTGTCTCAGTCCGCCTCTCTCAGTCCGTCTGTCTGAGTCCGTCTGTCTCAGGCAATCTGCCTCAGACCGTCTGTCTCAGACCGTCTGTCTCGGACCGTCTGTCTCAGACCGTCTGACTCAGCCCGCCTGTCTCAATCGGTCTCTCTCCGCCCGCCTGTCTCAGTCCGTCTGTCTCGGACCGTCTGTCTCGGACCGTCTGTCTCGGACCGTCTGTCTCGGACCGTCTGTCTCAGATCGTCTGTCTCAGCCCGCCTGTCTCAGCCCGCCTCTCTCAGTCCGTCTGTCTGAGTCCGTCTGTCTCAGGCCATCTGTCTCAGACCGTCTGTCTCGGACCGTCTGTCTCTTACCGTTGTCTCTGTCCGTCTGTTTCAGCCCGCCTGTCTCTGTCCGTCTGTCATTGACCGTCCGTCTCAGACCGTCTGTCTCAGCCCGCCTGTCTCAGCCCGCCTCTCTCAGTCCGTCTGTCTGAGACCGTCTGTCTCATGTCATCTGTCTCAGACCGTCTGTCTCTGCCCGCCTGTCTCAACCCGCCTCTCTCAGTCCGTCTGTCTCAGCCCGCCTCTCTCAGTCCGTCTGTCTCAGGCCATCTGTCTCAGACCGTCTGTCTCTGTCCGTCTGTCTCTGACCGTCTGTCTCGGACCGTCTGTCTCAGACCGTCTGACTCAGCCCGCCTGTCTCTGTCCGTCTGTCTCAGCCCCGCCTGTCTCAACCCGCCTCTCTCAGTCCGTCTGTCTCAGCCCGCCTGTCTCAGCCCGCCTCTGCCAGTCCGTCTGTCTCAGCCCGCCTGTCTCAGTCCGCCTGTCTCTGTCCGTCTGTATTTGACCGTCCGTCTCAGACCGTCTGTCTCATCCCGCCTGTCTCAGCCCGCCTCTCTCAGTCCGTGCGTCTGAGACCGTCTGTCACAGACCGTCTGTATCATCCCGCCTGTCCCAGTCCGTCTGTCTTTGACCGTCTGTCTCAGACCATCTGTCTCAGGCCATCTGTGTCAGACCATCTGTGTCAGACCATCTGACTCAGACCATCTGTCTCAGACAGTCTGTCTCTGTCCGTCTGTCGCGGACCGTCTGTCTCAGACCGTCTGTCTCGGACCGTCTGTCTCAGACCGTCTGTCTCTTACCGTTGTCTCTGTCCGTCTGTTTCAGCCCGCCTGTCTCTGTGCGTCTGTCTTTGACCGTCCGTCTCAGTCCGTCTGTCTCAGACCGTCTGTCTCTGTCCGTGTGTCTCGGACCGTCTGTCTCTTACCGTTGTCTCTGTCCGTCTGTTTCAGCCCGCCTGTCTCTGTCCGTCTGTCTTTGACCGTCCGTCTCAGACCGTCTGTCTCAGCCCGCCTGTCTCAGCCCGCCTCTCTCAGTCCGTCTGTCTGAGACCGTCTGTCTCATGTCATCTGTCTCTGTCCGTCTGTCTCAGACCGTCTGTCTCTGTCCGTCTGTCTCAGCCCGCCTGTCTCTGCCCGCCTCTCTCAGTCCGTCTGTCTGAGACCGTCTGTCTCAGACCGTCTGTCTCGGACCGTCTGTCTCGGACCGTCTGTCTCGGACCGTCTGTCTCGGACCGTCTGTCTCGGACCGTCTGTCTCGGACCGTCTGTCTCGGACCGTCTGTCTCAGACCGTCTGTCTCAGCCCGCCTGTCTCAGCCCGCCTGTCTCAGCTCGCTTCTCTCAGGCCATCTGTCTCAGTCCGTCTGTCCCTGTCCGCCTGTCTCAGACCGTCTGACTCAGCCCGCCTGTCTCAATCGGTCTCTCTCCGCCCGCCTGTCTCAGTCCGTCTGTCTCAGACCTTCTGTTTCAGATTGTCTGTCTCAGCCCGCCTGTCTCAGCCCGCCTCTCTCAGTCCGTCTGTCTGAGTCCGTCTGTCTCAGTCCGTCTGTCTCAGACCGTCTGTCTCAGCCCGCCTGTCTCAGTCCGCCTCTCTCAGTCCGTCTGTCTCAGCCCGCCTGTCTCAGCCCGCCCCTCGCAGTCCGTCTGTCTCAGCCCGCCTGTCTCAGACCGTCTGTCTCAGCCCGCCTGTCTCAACCCGCCTCTCTCAGTCCGTCTGTCTGAGACCGTCTGTCTCATGTCATCTGTCTCTGTCCGTCTGTCTCAGACCGTCTGTCTCTGTCCGTCTGTCTCAGCCCGCCTGTCTCAGCCCGCCTCCCTCAGTCCGTCTGTCTGAGACCGTCTATCTCAGACCGTCTGTCTCAGACCGTCTGTCTCTTACCGTTGTCTCTGTCCGTCTGTTTCAGCCCGCCTGTCTCTGTCCGTCTGTCTTTGACCGTCCGTCTCAGTCCGTCTGTCTCAGACCGTCTGTCTCTGTCCGTGTGTCTCGGACCGTCTGTCTCTTACCGTTGTCTCTGTCCGTCTGTTTCAGCCCGCCTGTCTCTGTCCGTCTGTCTGAGTCCGTCTGTCTCAGGCCATCTGCCTCAGACCGTCTGTCTCAGACCGTCTGTCTCGGACCGTCTGTCTCAGGCCGTCTGACTCAGCCCGCCTGTCTCAATCGGTCTCTCTCCGCCCGCCTGTCTCAGTCCGCCTCTCTCAGTCCGTCTGTCTCAGCCCGCCTGTCTCAGCCCGCCTCTCCCAGTCCGTCTGTCTCAGCCCGCCTGTCTCAGTCCGTCCGTCTCAGACCGTCTGTCTCATCCCGCCTGTCTCAGCCCGCCTCTCTCAGTCTGTGTGTCTGAGACCGTCTGTCACAGACAATCTGTCTCATCCCGCCTGCCCCAGTCCGTCTGTCTGAGTCCGTCTGTCTCAGGCCATCTGTCTCTGACCGTCTGTCTCAGACCGTCTGTCTCGGACCGTCTGTCTCAGACCGTCTGACTCAGCCTGCCTGTCTCAATCGGTCTCTCTCCGCCCGCCTGTCTCAGTCCGTCTGTCTCAGACCGTCTGTCTCAGACCGTCTGTCTCAGACCGTCTGTCTCAGCCCGCCTGTCTCAGCCCGCCTGTCTCAGCTCGCTTCTCTCAGTCCATCTGTCTCAGACCGTCTGTCTCAGGCCATCTGTCTCAGTCCGTCTGTCCCTGTCCGCCTGTCTCAGACCGTCTGTCTCAGACCATCTGTCTCAGACCGTCTGTCACAGCTCGCCTCTCTCAGTCCATCTGTCTCATACCGTCGGTCTTAGCCCGTCTGTCTGCGCCCGCCTGTCTCTGTCCGTGTGTCTCAGACCGTCTGTCTCGGACCGTCTGTCTCTTACCGTCTGTCTCTTACCGTTGTCTCTGCCCGTCTGTTTCAGCCCGCCTGTCTCTGTCCGTCTGTCTTTGACCGTCCGTCTCAGTCCGTCTGTCTCAGACCGTCTGTCTCAGGCCATCTGTCTCAGTCCGTCTGTCCCTGTCCGCCTGTCTCAGACCGTCTGTCTCAGACCATCTGTCTCAGACCGTCTGTCACAGCTCGCCTCTCTCAGTCCATCTGTCTCATACCGTCGGTCTTAGCCCGTCTGTCTGAGCCCGCCTGTCTCTGTCCGTGTGTCTCAGACCGTCTGTCTCGGACCGTCTGTCTCTTACCGTCTGTCTCTTACCGTTGTCTCTGTCCGTCTGTTTCAGCCCGCCTGTCTCTGTCCGTCTGTATTTGACCGTCCGTCTCAGACCGTCTGTCTCATCCCGCCTGTCTCAGCCCGCCTCTCTCAGTCCGTGCGTCTGAGACCGTCTGTCACAGACCGTCTGTCTCATCCCGCCTGTCCCAGTCCGTCCGTCTTTGACCGTCTGTCTCAGACCATCTGTCTCAGACCATCTGTGTCAGACCATCTATGTCAGACCATCTGACTCAGACCATCTGTCTCAGACAGTCTGTCTCTGGCCGTCTGTCGCGGACCGTCTGTCTCAGACCGTCTGTCTCGGACCGTCTGTCTCAGACCGTCTGTCTCTTACCGTTGTCTCTGTCCGTCTGTTTCAGCCCGCCTGTCTCTGTCCGTCTGTCTTTGACCGTCCGTCTCAGTCCGTCTGTCTCAGACCGTCTGTCTCTGTCCGTGTGTCTCGGACCGTCTGTCTCTTACCGTTGTCTCTGTCCGTCTGTTTCAGCCCGCCTGTCTCTGTCCGTCTGTCTTTGACCGTCCGTCTCAGACCGTCTGTCTCAGCCCGCCTGTCTCAGCCCGCCTCTCTCAGTCCGTCTGTCTGAGACCGTCTGTCTCATGTCATCTGTCTCTGTCCGTCTGTCTCAGACCGTCTGTCTCTGTCCGTCTGTCTCAGCCCGCCTGTCTCTGCCCGCCTCTCTCAGTCCGTCTGTCTCGGACCGTCTGTCTCGGACCGTCTGTCTCGGACCGTCTGTCTCGGACCGTCTGTCTCAGACCGTCTGTCTCAGCCCGCCTGTCTCAGCCCGCCTGTCTCAGCTCGCTTCTCTCAGGCCATCTGTCTCAGTCCGTCTGTCCCTGTCCGCCTGTCTCAGACCGTCTGACTCAGCCCGCCTGTCTCAATCGGTCTCTCTCCGCCCGCCTGTCTCAGTCCGTCTGTCTCAGACCTTCTGTTTCAGATTGTCTGTCTCAGCCCGCCTGTCTCAGCCCGCCTCTCTCAGTCCGTCTGTCTGAGTCCGTCTGTCTCAGTCCGTCTGTCTCAGACCGTCTGTCTCATCCCGCCTGTCTCAGTCCGCCTCTCTCAGTCCGTCTGTCTCAGCCCGCCTGTCTCAGCCCGCCTCTCGCAGTCCGTCTGTCTCAGCCCGCCTGTCTCAGACCGTCCGTCTCAGACCGTCTGTCTCAGACCGTCTGTCTCGGACCGTCTGTCTCGGACCGTCTGTCTCGGACCGTCTGTCTCGGACCGTCTGTCTCGGACCGTCTGTCTCAGACCGTCTGTCTCAGCCCGCCTGTCTCAGCCCGCCTGTCTCAGCTCGCTTCTCTCAGTCCATCTGTCTCAGACCGTCTGTCACAGCTCGCCTCTCTCAGTCCATCTGTCTCATACCGTCGGTCTTAGCCCGTCTGTCTGAGCCCGCCTGTCTCTGTCCGGGTGTCTCAGACCGTCTGTCTCGGACCGTCTGTCTCTTACCGTCTGTCTCTTACCGTTGTCTCTGCCCGTCTGTTTCAGCCCGCCTGTCTCTGTCCGTCTGTCTTTGACCGTCCGTCTCAGTCCGTCTGTCTCAGACCGTCTGTCGCTGTCCGTCTGTCTCGGACCGTCTGTCTCTTACCGTTGTCTCTGCCCGTCTGTTTCAGCCCGCCAGTCTCTGTCCGTCTGTCTTTGACCGTCCGTCTCAGTCCGTCTGTCTCAGACCGTCTGTCTCTGTCCGTCTGTCTCAGCCCGCCTGTCTCTGCCCGCCTCTCTCAGTCCGTCTGTCTGAGACCGTCTGTCTCAG
This sequence comes from Coelioxys conoideus, assembly GCA_947623535.1. Classification (NCBI taxonomy): domain Eukaryota; kingdom Metazoa; phylum Arthropoda; class Insecta; order Hymenoptera; family Megachilidae; genus Coelioxys; species Coelioxys conoideus. The sequence goes on from CANQJN010000023.1 coordinate 392,220, forward strand.
ACCGTCTGTCTCAGGCCGTCTGTCTCGGACCGTCTGTCTCGGACTGTCTGTATCGGACCGTCTGTCTCGGACCGTCTGTCTCGGACCGTCTGTCTCGGACCGTCTGTCTCAGACCGTCTGTCTCAGCCCGCCTGTCTCAGCCCGCCTGTCTCAGCTCGCTTCTCTCAGTCCATCTGTCTCAGACCGTCTGTCTCAGGCCATCTGCCTCAGACCGCCTGCCCCAGTCCGTCTGTCTGAGTCCGTCTGTCTCAGGCCATCTGTCTCAGACCGTCTGTCTCAGACCGTCTGTCTCAGACCGTCTGTCTCAGACCGTCTGTCTCAGACCGTCTGTCCCAGATCGTCTGTCTCAGCCCGCCTGTCTCAGCCCGCCTCTCTCAGTCCGTCTGTCTGAGTCCGTCTGTCTCAGGCCATCTCTCTCAGACCGTCTGTCTCAGACCGTCTGTCTCGGACCGTCTGTCTCAGACCATCTGTCTCAGACCATCTGTCTCAGACCATCTGTCTCAGACCATCTGTCTCAGACCATCTGTCTCAGACCGTCTGTCTCTGTCCGTCTGTCTCGGACCGTCTGTCTCAGACCGTCTGTCTCAGCCCGCCTGCCTCAGCCCGCCTGTCTCAGCCCGCCTGTCTCAGGTCGCCTCTCTCAGTCCATCTGTCTCAGACCGCCTGTCTCAGGCCATCTGTCTCAGTCCGTCTGTCCCTGTCCGCCTGTCTCAGACCGTCTGTCTCAGCCCGCCTGTCTCAGCCCGCCTGTCTCAGCTCGCTTCTCTCAGTCCATCTGTCTCAGACCGTCTGTCTCAGGCCATCTGTCTCAGTCCGTCTGTCCCTGTCCGCCTGTCTCAGACCGTCTGTCTCAGACCATCTGTCTCAGACCGTCTGTCACAGCTCGCCTCTCTCAGTCCATCTGTCTCATACCGTCGGTCTTAGCCCGTCTGTCTGAGCCCGCCTGTCTCTGTCCGGGTGTCTCAGACCGTCTGTCTCGGACCGTCTGTCTCTTACCGTCTGTCTCTTACCGTTGTCTCTGCCCGTCTGTTTCAGCCCGCCTGTCTCTGTCCGTCTGTCTTTGACCGTCCGTCTCAGTCCGTCTGTCTCAGACCGTCTGTCGCTGTCCGTCTGTCTCGGACCGTCTGTCTCTTACCGTTGTCTCTGTCCGTCTGTTTCAGCCCGCCTGTCTCTGTCCGTCTGTATTTGACCGTCCGTCTCAGACCGTCTGTCTCATCCCGCCTGTCTCAGCCCGCCTCTCTCAGTCCGTGCGACTGAGACCGTCTGTCACAGACCGTCTGTCTCATCCCGCCTGTCCCAGTCCGTCTGTCTTTGACCGTCTGTCTCAGACCATCTGTCTCAGACCATCTGTGTCAGACCATCTGACTCAGACCATCTGTCTCAGACAGTCTGTCTCTGTCCGTCTGTCGCGGACCGTCTGTCTCAGACCGTCTGTCTCGGACCGTCTGTCTCAGACCGTCTGTCTCTTACCGTTGTCTCTGTCCGTCTGTTTCAGGCCGCCTGTCTCTGTCCGTCTGTCTTTGACCGTCCGTCTCAGTCCGTCTGTCTCAGACCGTCTGCCTCTGTCCGTGTGTCTCGGACCGTCTGTCTCTTACCGTTGTCTCTGTCCGTCTGTTTCAGCCCGCCTGTCTCTGTCCGTCTGTCTTTGACCGTCCGTCTCAGACCGTCTGTCTCAGCCCGCCTGTCTCAGCCCGCCTCTCTCAGTCCGTCTGTCTGAGACCGTCTGTCTCATGTCATCTGTCTCTGTCCGTCTGTCTCAGACCGTCTGTCTCTGTCCGTCTGTCTCAGCCCGCCTGTCTCAGCCCGCCTCCCTCAGTCCGTCTGTCTGAGACCGTCTATCTCAGACCGTCTGTCTCAGCCCGCCTGTCTCAACCCGCCTCTCTCAGTCCGTCTGTCAGAGACCGTTTGTCTCTTACCGTTCTCGCTGTCCGTCTGTCTCAGCCCGCCTATCTCAGACCGTCTGTCTCAGAGCGTCTGTCTCAGACCGTCTGTCTCAGACCGTCTGTCTCAGACCGTCTGTCCCAGATCGTCTGCCTCAGCCCGCCTGTCTCAGCCCGCCTCTCTCAGTCCGTCTGTCTGAGTCCGTCTGTCTCAGGCCATCTGTCTCAGACCGTCTGTCTCAGACCGTCTGTCTCGGACCGTCTGTCTCAGACCATCTGTCTCAGACCATCTGTCTCAGACCATCTGTCTCAGACCATCTGTCTCAGACCATCTGTCTCAGACCGTCTGTCTCTGTCCGTCTGTCTCGGACCGTCTGTCTCAGACCGTCTGTCTCAGCCCGCCTGCCTCAGCCCGCCTGTCTCAGCCCGCCTGTCGCAGGTCGCCTCTCTCAGTCCATCTGTCTCAGACCGCCTGTCTCAGGCCATCTGTCTCAGTCCGTCTGTCCCTGTCCGCCTGTCTCAGACCGTCTGTCTCAGCCCGCCTGTCTCTGCCCGCCTCCCTCAGTCCGTCCGTCAGAGACCGTCTGTCTCAGACCGCCTGTCTCAGTCCGCCTGTCTCAGTCCGTCTGTCTCCGCCCGCCTGTCTCTGTCCGTTTGTCTCAGACCGTCTGTCTCAGCCCGCCTGTCTCAGCTCGCCTCCCTCAGTCCGTCCGTCAGAGACCGTCTGTCTCGGACCGTCTGTCTCGGACCGTCTGTCTCGGACCGTCTGTCTCAGACCGTCTGTCTCTTACCGTTGTCTCTGTCCGTCTGTTTCAGCCCGCCTGTCTCTGTCCGTCTGTCTTTGACCGTCCGTCTCAGTCCGTCTGTCTCAGACCGCCTGTCGCTGTCCGTCTGTCTCGGACCGTCTGTCTCTTACCGTTGTCTCTGTCCGTCTGTTTCAGCCCGCCTGTCTCTGTCCGTCTGTATTTGACCGTCCGTCTCAGACCGTCTGTCTCATCCCGACTGTCTCAGCCCGCCTCTCTCAGTCCGTGTGTCTGAGACCGTCTGTCACAGACCGTCTGTCTCATCCCGCCTGTCCCAGTCCGTCTGTCTTTGAACGTCTGTCTCAGACCGTCTGTCTCACACCGTCTGTCTCGGACCGTCTGTCTCAGACCGTCTGACTCAGCCCGCCTGTCTCAATCGGTCTCTCTCCGCCCGCCTGTCTCAGTCCGTCTGTCTCAGACCGTCTGTCTCAGACCGTCTGTCTCAGATCGTCTGTCTCAGCCCGCCTGTCTCAGCCCGCCTCTCTCAGTCCGTCTGTCTGAGTCCGTCTGTCTCAGGCCATCTGTCTCAGACCGTCTGTCTCTGTCCGTCTGTCTCTGACCGTCTGTCTCGGACCGTCTGTCTCAGCCCGCCTGTCTCAACCCGCCTCTCTCAGTCCGTCTGTCTCAGCCCGCCTGTCTCAGCCCGCCTCTGCCAGTCCGTCTGTCTCAGCCCGCCTGTCTCAGCCCGCCTGTCTCAGTCCGCCTGTCTCAGTCCGCCTGTCTCAGTCCGTCTGTCTCCGCCCGCCTGTCTGTGTCCGTTTGTCTCAGACCGTCTGTCTCAGCCCGCCTCCCTCAGTCCGTCCGTCAGAGACCGTCTGTCTCAGACCGTCTGTCTCAGACCGTCTGTCACAGACCGTCTGTCTCTTCCCGCCTGTCCCAGTCCGTCTGTCTTTGACCGTCTGTCTCAGACCATCTGTCTCAGACCATCTGTGTCAGACCATCTGACTCAGACCATCTGTCTCAGACAGTCTGTCTCTGTCCGTCTGTCGCGGACCGTCCGTCTCAGACCGTCTGTCTCATCCCGACTGTCTCAGCCCGCCTCTCTCAGTCCGTGTGTCTGAGACCGTCTGTCACAGACCGTCTGTCTCATCCCGCCTGTCCCAGTCCGTCTGTCTTTGTACGTCTGTCTCAGACCATCTGTCTCAGACCATCTGTGTCAGACCGTCTGACTCAGACCATCTGTCTCAGACAGTCTGTCACTGTCTGTCTGTCTCAGCCCGCCTGTCTCAGCCCGCCTCTCTCAGTCCGTCTGTCTGAGACCGTCTGTCTCAGATCGTCTGTCTCAGCCCGCCTGTCTCAACCCGCCTCTCTCAGTCCGTCTGTCAGAGACCGTTTGTCGCTTACCGTTCTCTCTGTCCGTCTGTCTCAGCCCGCCTGTCTCAGACCGTCTGTCTCAGACCGTCCGTCTCAGACCGTCTGTCTCAGCCCGCCTGTCTCAACCCGCCTCTCTCAGTCCGTCTGTCTCAGCCCGCCTGTCTCAGCCGGCCTCTCCCAGTCCGTCTGTTTCAGCCCGCCTGTCTCAGTCCGTCTGTCTCAGCCCGCCTGTCTCAGCCCGCCTCCCTCAGTCCGTCCGTCAGAGACCGTCTGTCTCAGACCGCCTGTCTCAGTCCGCCTGTCTCAGTCCGTCTGTCTCCGCCCGCCTGTCTCTGTCCGTTTGTCTCAGACCGTCTGTCTCAGCCCGCCTGTCTCAGCCCGCCTCCCTCAGTCCGTCCGTCAGAGACCGTCTGTCTCAGACCGTCTGTCTCGGACCGTCTGTCTCGGACCGTCTGTCTCGGACCGTCTGTCTCGGACCGTCTGTCTCAGACCGTCTGTCTCTTACCGTTGTCTCTGTCCGTCTGTTTCAGCCCGCCTGCCTCTGTCCGTCTGTCTTTGACCGTCCGTCTCAGTCCGTCTGTCTCAGACCGTCTGTCGCTGTCCGTCTGTCTCGGACCGTCTGTCTCTTACCGTTGTCTCTGTCCGTCTGTTTCAGCCCGCCTGTCTCTGTCCGTCTGTATTTGACCGTCCGTCTCAGACCGTCTGTCTCATCCCGACTGTCTCAGCCCGCCTCTCTCAGTCCGTGTGTCTGAGACCGTCTGTCACTGACCGTCTGTCTCATCCCGCCTGTCCCAGTCCGTCTGTCTTTGAACGTCTGTCTCAGACCGTCTGTCTCGGACCGTCTGTCTCGGACCGTCTGTCTCAGACCGTCTGACTCAGCCCGCCTGTCTCAATCGGTCTCTCTCCGCCCGCCTGTCTCAGTCCGTCTGTCTCAGCCCGCCTGTCTCAGCCCGCCTCTCTCAGTCCGTCTGTCTGAGTCCGTCTGTCTCAGGCCACCTGTCTCAGACCGTCTGTCTCTGTCCGTCTGTCTCTGACCGTCTGTCTCGGACCGTCTGTCTCAGCCCGCCTGTCTCAACCCGCCTCTCTCAGTCCGTCTGTCTCAGCCCGCCTGTCTCAGCCCGCCTCTGCCAGTCCGTCTGTCTCAGCCCGCCTGTCTCAGCCCGCCTGTCTCAGTCCGCCTGTCTCAGTCCGCCTGTCTCAGTCCGTCTGTCTCCGCCCGCCTGTCTGTGTCCGTTTGTCTCAGACCGTCTGTCTCAGCCCGCCTGTCTCAGCCCGCCTCCCTCAGTCCGTCCGTCAGAGACCGTCTGTCTCAGACCGTCTGTCTCAGACCGTCTGTCACAGACCGTCTGTCTCATCCCGCCTGTCCCAGTCCGTCTGTCTTTGACCGTCTATCTCAGACCATCTGTCTCAGACCATCTGTGTCAGACCATCTGACTCAGACCATCTGTCTCAGACAGTCTGTCTCTGTCCGTCTGTCGCGGACCGTCCGTCTCAGACCGTCTGTCTCATCCCGACTGTCTCAGCCCGCCTCTCTCAGTCCGTGTGTCTGAGACCGTCTGTCACAGACCGTCTGTCTCATCCCGCCTGTCCCAGTCCGTCTGTCTTTGAACGTCTGTCTCAGACCATCTGTCTCAGACCATCTGTGTCAGACCGTCTGACTCAGACCATCTGTCTCAGACAGTCTGTCACTGTCCGTCTGTCGCGGACCGTCTGTCTCAGACCGTCTGTCTTTGACCGTCTGTCTCAGAACGTCTGTCTCAGCCCGCCTGTCTCAGCCCGCATCTCTCAGTCCGTCTGTCTGAGACCGTCTGTCTCATGTCATCTGTCTCTGTCCGTCTGTCTCAGACCGTCTGTCTCTGTCCGTCTGTCTCAGCCCGCCTGTCTCAGCCCGCCTCTCTCAGTCCGTCTGTATGAGACCGTCTGTCTCAGATCGTCTGTCTCAGCCCGCCTGTCTCAACCCGCCTCTCTCAGTCCGTCTGTCAGAGACCGTTTGTCGCTTACCGTTCTCTCTGTCCGTCTGTCTCAGCCCGCCTGTCTCAGACCGTCTGTCTCAGACCGTCTGTCTCAGCCCGCCTGTCTCAACCCGCCTCTCTCAGTCCGTCTGTCTCAGCCCGCCTGTCTCAGCCGGCCTCTCCCAGTCCGTCTGTTTCAGCCCGCCTGTCTCAGACCGTCTGTCTCATCCCGACTGTCTCAGCCCGCCTCTCTCAGTCCGTGTGTCTGAGACCGTCTGTCACTGACCGTCTGTCTCATCCCGCCTGTCCCAGTCCGTCTGTCTTTGAACGTCTGTCTCAGACCGTCTGTCTCGGACCGTCTGTCTCGGACCGTCTGTCTCAGACCGTCTGACTCAGCCCGCCTGTCTCAATCGGTCTCTCTCCGCCCGCCTGTCTCAGTCCGTCTGTCTCAGACCGTCTGTCTCAGACCGTCTGTCTCAGATCGTCTGTCTCAGCCCGCCTGTCTCAGCCCGCCTCTCTCAGTCCGTCTGTTTGAGTCCGTCTGTCTCAGGCCATCTGTCTCAGACCGTCTGTCTCTGTCCGTCTGTCTCTGACCGTCTGTCTCGGACCGTCTATCTCAGCCCGCCTGTCTCAACCCGCCTCTCTCAGTCCGTCTGTCTCAGCCCGCCTGTCTCAGCCCGCCTCTGCCAGTCCGTCTGTCTCAGCCCGCCTGTCTCAGCCCGCCTGTCTCAGTCCGCCTGTCTCAGTCCGCCTGTCTCAGTCCGTCTGTCTCCGCCCGCCTGTCTGTGTCCGTTTGTCTCAGACCGTCTGTCTCAGCCCGCCTGTCTCAGCCCGCCTCCCTCAGTCCGTCCGTCAGAGACCGTCTGTCTCAGACCGTCTGTCTCAGACCGTCTGTCTCAGACCGTCTGTCTTTGACCGTCTGTCTCATCCCGCCTGTCCCAGTCCGTCTGTCTTTGACCGTCTGTCTCAGACCATCTGTCTCAGACCATCTGTGTCAGACCATCTGACTCAGACCATCTGTCTCAGACAGTCTGTCTCTGTCCGTCTGTCGCGGACCGTCCGTCTCAGACCGTCTGTCTCATCCCGACTGTCTCAGCCCGCCTCTCTCAGTCCGTGTGTCTGAGACCGTCTGTCACAGACCGTCTGTCTCATCCCGCCTGTCCCAGTCCGTCTGTCTTTGAACGTCTGTCTCAGACCATCTGTCTCAGACCATCTGTGTCAGACCGTCTGACTCAGACCATCTGTCTCAGACAGTCTGTCACTGTCCGTCTGTCGCGGACCGTCTGTCTCAGACCGTCTGTCTTTGACCGTCTGTCTCAGAACGTCTGTCTCAGCCCGCCTGTCTCAGCCCGCATCTCTCAGTCCGTCTGTCTGAGACCGTCTGTCTCATGTCATCTGTCTCTGTCCGTCTGTCTCAGACCGTCTGTCTCTGTCCGTCTGTCTCAGCCCGCCTGTCTCAGCCCGCCTCTCTCAGTCCGTCTGTCTGAGACCGTCTGTCTCAGATCGTCTGTCTCAGCCCGCCTGTCTCAACCCGCCTCTCTCAGTCCGTCTGTCAGAGACCGTTTGTCGCTTACCGTTCTCTCTGTCCGTCTGTCTCAGCCCGCCTGTCTCAGACCGTCTGTCTCAGACCGTCTGTCTCAGCCTGCCTGTCTCAACCCGCCTCTCTCAGTCCGTCTGTCTCAGCCCGCCTGTCTCAGCCGGCCTCTCCCAGTCCGTCTGTTTCAGCCCGCCTGTCTCAGTCCGTCTGTCTCAGCCCGCCTGTCTCAGCCCGCCTCTCTCAGTCCGTCTGTCTGAGTCCGTCTGTCTCAGGCCATCTGTCTCAGACCGTCTGTCTCAGACCGTCTGTCTCGGACCGTCTGTCTCAGACCGTCTGTCTCAGCCCGCCTGTCTCAACCCGCCTCTCTCAGTCCGTCTGTCAGAGACCGTTTGTCGCTTACCGTTCTCTCTGTCCGTCTGACTCAGCCCGCCTGTCTCAGTCCGTCTGTCTCCGCCCGCCTGGATCAGTCCGTCTGTCTCAGACCGTCTGTCTCAGCCCGCCTGTCTCAGCAAGCCTCTCTCAGTCCGTCTGTCTCAGACCGTCTGTCTCAGACCGTCTGTCTCTGACCGTCTGTCTCAGCCCTCCTGTCTCAGACCGTCTGTCTCAGTCCGTCTGTCCCTGTCCGTCTGTCTCAGACCGTCTGTCTCAGCCCGCCTGTCTCAGCCCGCCTGTCTCAGCCCGCCTCTCTCAGTCCGTCTATCTCAGCCCGCCTGTCTCAGCAAGCCTCTCTCAGTCCGTCTGTCTGAGACCGTCTGTCTCGGACGGTCTGTCTCAGACCGTCTGACTCAGCCCGCCTGTCTCAATCGGTCTGTCTCCGCCCGCCTGTCTCTGTCCGTCTGTCTCAGCCCGCCTGTCTCAACCCGCCTCTCTCAGTCCGTCTGTCTCAGACCGTCTGTCTCAGACCGTCTGTCTCAGACCGTCTGTCTCAGACCGTCTGTCTCAGACCGTCTGTCTGAGACCGTCTGTCTCAGACCGTCTGTCTCAGACCGTCTGTCTCAGACCGTCTGTCTCAGACCGTCTGTCTCAGATCGTCTGTCTCAGCCCGCCTGTCTCAGCCCGCCTCTCTCAGTCCGTCTGTCTGAGTCCGTCTGTCTCAGGCCATCTGTCTCAGACCGTCTGTCTCAGACCGTCTGTCTCGGACCGTCTGTCTCAGACCATCTGTCTCAGACCATCTGTCTCAGACCATCTGTCTCAGACCGTCTGTCTCTGTCCGTCTGTCTCGGACCGTCTGTCTCAGACCGTCTGTCTCAGCCCGCCTGCCTCAGCCCGCCTGTCTCAGCCCGCCTGTCTCAGGTCGCCTCTCTCAGTCCATCTGTCTCAGACCGTCTGTCTCAGGCCATCTGCCTCAGTCCGTCTGTCCCTGTCCGCCTGTCTCAGACCGTCTGTCTCAGCCCGCCTGTCTCTGCCCGCCTGTCTCAGCCCGCCTCTCTCAGTTTGTCTGTCTGAGCCCGCCTGTCTCTGTCCGTGTGTCTCAGACCGTCTGTCTCGGACCGTCTGTCTCAGACCGTCTGTCTCTTACCGTTGTCTCTGTCCGTCTGTTTCAGCCCGCCTGTCTCTGTCCGTCTGTCTTTGACCGTCCGTCTCAGTCCGTCTGTCTCAGACCGTCTGTCGTTGTCCGTCTGTCTCGGACCGTCTGTCTCTTACCGTTGTCTCTGTCCGTCTGTTTCAGCCCGCCTGTCTCTGTCCGTCTGTATTTGACCGTCCGTCTCAGACCGTCTGTCTCATCCCGACTGTCTCAGCCCGCCTCTCTCAGTACGTGTGTCTGAGACCGTCTGTCACAGACCGTCTGTCTCATCCCGCCTGTCCTAGTCCGTCTGTCTTTGAACGTCTGTCTCAGACCATCTGTCTCAGACCATCTGTGTCAGACCGTCTGACTCAGACCATCTGTCTCAGACAGTCTGTCACTGTCCGTCTGTCGCGGACCGTCTGTCTCAGACCGTCTGTCTTTGACCGTCTGTCTCAGAACGTCTGTCTCAGCCCGCCTGTCTCAGCCCGCATCTCTCAGTCCGTCTGTCTGAGACAGTCTGTCTCATGTCATCTGTCTCTGTCCGTCTGTCTCAGACCGTCTGTCTCTGTCCGTCTGTCTCAGCCCGCCTGTCTCAGCCCGCCTCGCTCAGTCCGTCTGTCTGAGACCGTCTGTCTCAGATCGTCTGTCTCAGCCCGCCTGTCTCAACCCGCCTCTCTCAGTCCGTCTGTCAGAGACCGTTTGTCGCTTACCGTTCTCTCTGTCCGTCTGTCTCAGCCCGCCTGTCTCAGACCGTCTGTCTCAGACCGTCTGTCTCAGACCGTCTGTCTCAGCCCGCCTGTCTCAACCCGCCTCTCTCAGTCCGTCTGTCTCAGCCCGCCTGTCTCAGCCGGCCTCTCCCAGTCCGTCTGTTTCAGCCCGCCTGTCTCAGTCCGTCTGTCTCAGCCCGCCTGTCTCAGCCCGCCTCTCTCAGTCCGTCTGTCTGAGTCCGTCTGTCTCAGGCCATCTGTCTCAGACCGTCTGTCTCAGACCGTCTGTCTCGGACCGTCTGTCTCAGACCGTCTGACTCAGCCCGCCTGTCTCAGTCCGTCTGTCTGAGACCGTCTGTCTCATGTCATCTGTCTCTGTCCGTCTGTCTCAGACCGTCTGTCTCTGTCCGTCTGTCTCAGCCCGCCTGTCTCAGCCCGCCTCCCTCAGTCCGTCTGTCTGAGACCGTCTATCTCAGACCGTCTGTCTCTTACCGTTGTCTCTGTCCGTCTGTTTCAGGCCGCCTGTCTCTGTCCGTCTGTCTTTGACCGTCCGTCTCAGTCCGTCTGTCTCAGACCGTCTGCCTCTGTCCGTGTGTCTCGGACCGTCTGTCTCTTACCGTTGTCTCTGTCCGTCTGTTTCAGCCCGCCTGTCTCTGTCCGTCTGTCTCCGCCCGCCTGTATCAGTCCGTCTGTCTCAGACCGTCTGTCTCAGCCCGCCTGTCTCAGCAAGCCTCTCTCAGTCCGTCTGTCTCAGACCGTCTGTCTCAGACCGTCTGTCTCAGACCGTCTGTCTGAGACCGTCTGTCTCAGACCGTCTGTCTCAGACCGTCTGTCTCAGACCGTCTGTCTCAGACCGTCTGTCTCAGATCGTCTGTCTCAGCCCGCCTGTCTCAGCCCGCCTCTCTCAGTCCGTCTGTCTGAGTCCGTCTGTCTCAGGCCATCTGTCTCAGACCGTCTGTCTCAGACCGTCTGTCTCGGACCGTCTGTCTCAGACCATCTGTCTCAGACCATCTGTCTCAGACCATCTGTCTCAGACCGTCTGTCTCTGTCCGTCTGTCTCGGACCGTCTGTCTCAGACCGTCTGTCTCAGCCCGCCTGCCTCAGCCCGCCTGTCTCAGCCCGCCTGTCTCAGGTCGCCTCTCTCAGTCCATCTGTCTCAGACCGTCTGTCTCAGGCCATCTGCCTCAGTCCGTCTGTCCCTGTCCGCCTGTCTCAGACCGTCTGTCTCAGCCCGCCTGTCTCTGCCCGCCTGTCTCAGCCCGCCTCTCTCAGTTTGTCTGTCTGAGCCCGCCTGTCTCTGTCCGTGTGTCTCAGACCGTCTGTCTCGGACCGTCTGTCTCAGACCGTCTGTCTCTTACCGTTGTCTCTGTCCGTCTGTTTCAGCCCGCCTGTCTCTGTCCGTCTGTCTTTGACCGTCCGTCTCAGTCCGTCTGTCTCAGACCGTCTGTCGCTGTCCGTCTGTCTCGGACCGTCTGTCTCTTACCGTTGTCTCTGTCCGTCTGTTTCAGCCCGCCTGTCTCTGTCCGTCTGTATTTGACCGTCCGTCTCAGACCGTCTGTCTCATCCCGACTGTCTCAGCCCGCCTCTCTCAGTACGTGTGTCTGAGACCGTCTGTCACAGACCGTCTGTCTCATCCCGCCTGTCCCAGTCCGTCTGTCTTTGAACGTCTGTCTCAGACCATCTGTCTCAGACCATCTGTGTCAGACCGTCTGACTCAGACCATCTGTCTCAGACAGTCTGTCACTGTCCGTCTGTCGCGGACCGTCTGTCTCAGACCGTCTGTCTTTGACCGTCTGTCTCAGAACGTCTGTCTCAGCCCGCCTGTCTCAGCCCGCATCTCTCAGTCCGTCTGTCTGAGACAGTCTGTCTCATGTCATCTGTCTCTGTCCGTCTGTCTCAGACCGTCTGTCTCTGTCCGTCTGTCTCAGCCCGCCTGTCTCAGCCCGCCTCTCTCAGTCCGTCTGTCTGAGACCGTCTGTCTCAGATCGTCTGTCTCAGCCCGCCTGTCTCAACCCGCCTCTCTCAGTCCGTCTGTCAGAGACCGTTTGTCGCTTACCGTTCTCTCTGTCCGTCTGTCTCAGCCCGCCTGTCTCAGACCGTCTGTCTCAGACCGTCTGTCTCAGACCGTCTGTCTCAGCCCGCCTGTCTCAACCCGCCTCTCTCAGTCCGTCTGTCTCAGCCCGCCTGTCTCAGCCGGCCTCTCCCAGTCCGTCTGTTTCAGCCCGCCTGTCTCAGTCCGTCTGTCTCAGTCCGCCTGTCTCAGCCCGCCTCTCTCAGTCCGTCTGTCTGAGTCCGTCTGTCTCAGGCCATCTGTCTCAGACCGTCTGTCTCAGACCGTCTGTCTCGGACCGTCTGTCTCAGACCGTCTGACTCAGCCCGCCTGTCTCAGTCCGTCTGTCTGAGACCGTCTGTCTCATGTCATCTGTCTCTGTCCGTCTGTCTCAGACCGTCTGTCTCTGTCCGTCTGTCTCAGCCCGCCTGTCTCAGCCCGCCTCCCTCAGTCCGTCTGTCTGAGACCGTCTATCTCAGACCGTCTGTCTCTTACCGTTGTCTCTGTCCGTCTGTTTCAGGCCGCCTGTCTCTGTCCGTCTGTCTTTGACCGTCCGTCTCAGTCCGTCTGTCTCAGACCGTCTGCCTCTGTCCGTGTGTCTCGGACCGTCTGTCTCTTACCGTTGTCTCTGTCCGTCTGTTTCAGCCCGCCTGTCTCTGTCCGTCTGTCTTTGACCGTCCGTCTCAGACCGTCTGTCTCAGCCCGCCTGTCTCAGCCCGCCTCTCTCAGTCCGTCTGTCTGAGACCGTCTGTCTCATGTCATCTGTCTCTGTCCGTCTGTCTCAGACCGTCTGTCTCTGTCCGTCTGTCTCAGCCCGCCTGTCTCAGCCCGCCTCCCTCAGTCCGTCTGTCTGAGACCGTCTATCTCAGACCGTCTGTCTCAGCCCGCCTGTCTCAACCCGCCTCTCTCAGTCCGTCTGTCAGAGACCGTTTGTCTCTTACCGTTCTCGCTGTCCGTCTGTCTCAGCCCGCCTATCTCAGACCGTCTGTCTCAGAGCGTCTGTCTCAGACCGTCTGTCTCAGACCGTCTGTCTCAGACCGTCTGTCCCAGATCGTCTGCCTCAGCCCGCCTGTCTCAGCCCGCCTCTCTCAGTCCGTCTGTCTGAGTCCGTCTGTCTCAGGCCATCTGTCTCAGACCGTCTGTCTCAGACCGTCTGTCTCGGACCGTCTGTCTCAGACCATCTGTCTCAGACCATCTGTCTCAGACCATCTGTCTCAGACCATCTGTCTCAGACCATCTGTCTCAGACCGTCTGTCTCTGTCCGTCTGTCTCGGACCGTCTGTCTCAGACCGTCTGTCTCAGCCCGCCTGCCTCAGCCCGCCTGTCTCAGCCCGCCTGTCTCAGGTCGCCTCTCTCAGTCCATCTGTCTCAGACCGCCTGTCTCAGGCCATCTGTCTCAGTCCGTCTGTCCCTGTCCGCCTGTCTCAGACCGTCTGTCTCAGCCCGCCTGTCTCTGCCCGCCTCCCTCAGTCCGTCCGTCAGAGACCGTCTGTCTCAGACCGCCTGTCTCAGTCCGCCTGTCTCAGTCCGTCTGTCTCCGCCCGCCTGTCTCTGTCCGTTTGTCTCAGACCGTCTGTCTCAGCCCGCCTGTCTCAGCTCGCCTCCCTCAGTCCGTCCGTCAGAGACCGTCTGTCTCAGACCGTCTGTCTCGGACCGTCTGTCTCGGACCGTCTGTCTCAGACCGTCTGTCTCTTACCGTTGTCTCTGTCCGTCTGTTTCAGCCCGCCTGTCTCTGTCCGTCTGTCTTTGACCGTCCGTCTCAGTCCGTCTGTCTCAGACCGCCTGTCGCTGTCCGTCTGTCTCGGACCGTCTGTCTCTTACCGTTGTCTCTGTCCGTCTGTTTCAGCCCGCCTGTCTCTGTCCGTCTGTATTTGACCGTCCGTCTCAGACCGTCTGTCTCATCCCGACTGTCTCAGCCCGCCTCTCTCAGTCCGTGTGTCTGAGACCGTCTGTCACAGACCGTCTGTCTCATCCCGCCTGTCCCAGTCCGTCTGTCTTTGAACGTCTGTCTCAGACCGTCTGTCTCACACCGTCTGTCTCGGACCGTCTGTCTCAGACCGTCTGACTCAGCCCGCCTGTCTCAATCGGTCTCTCTCCGCCCGCCTGTCTCAGTCCGTCTGTCTCAGACCGTCTGTCTCAGACCGTCTGTCTCAGATCGTCTGTCTCAGCCCGCCTGTCTCAGCCCGCCTCTCTCAGTCCGTCTGTCTGAGTCCGTCTGTCTCAGACCGTCTGCCTCTGTCCGTGTGTCTCGGACCGTCTGTCTCTTACCGTTGTCTCTGTCCGTCTGTTTCAGCCCGCCTGTCTCTGTCCGTCTGTCTTTGACCGTCCGTCTCAGACCGTCTGTCTCAGCCCGCCTGTCTCAGCCCGCCTCTCTCAGTCCGTCTGTCTGAGACCGTCTGTCTCATGTCATCTGTCTCTGTCCGTCTGTCTCAGACCGTCTGTCTCTGTCCGTCTGTCTCAGCCCGCCTGTCTCAGCCCGCCTCCCTCAGTCCGTCTGTCTGAGACCGTCTATCTCAGACCGTCTGTCTCAGCCCGCCTGTCTCAACCCGCCTCTCTCAGTCCGTCTGTCAGAGACCGTTTGTCTCTTACCGTTCTCGCTGTCCGTCTGTCTCAGCCCGCCTATCTCAGACCGTCTGTCTCAGAGCGTCTGTCTCAGACCGTCTGTCTCAGACCGTCTGTCTCAGACCGTCTGTCCCAGATCGTCTGCCTCAGCCCGCCTGTCTCAGCCCGCCTCTCTCAGTCCGTCTGTCTGAGTCCGTCTGTCTCAGGCCATCTGTCTCAGACCGTCTGTCTCAGACCGTCTGTCTCGGACCGTCTGTCTCAGACCATCTGTCTCAGACCATCTGTCTCAGACCATCTGTCTCAGACCATCTGTCTCAGACCATCTGTCTCAGACCGTCTGTCTCTGTCCGTCTGTCTCGGACCGTCTGTCTCAGACCGTCTGTCTCAGCCCGCCTGCCTCAGCCCGCCTGTCTCAGCCCGCCTGTCTCAGGTCGCCTCTCTCAGTCCATCTGTCTCAGACCGCCTGTCTCAGGCCATCTGTCTCAGTCCGTCTGTCCCTGTCCGCCTGTCTCAGACCGTCTGTCTCAGCCCGCCTGTCTCTGCCCGCCTCCCTCAGTCCGTCCGTCAGAGACCGTCTGTCTCAGACCGCCTGTCTCAGTCCGCCTGTCTCAGTCCGTCTGTCTCCGCCCGCCTGTCTCTGTCCGTTTGTCTCAGACCGTCTGTCTCAGCCCGCCTGTCTCAGCTCGCCTCCCTCAGTCCGTCCGTCAGAGACCGTCTGTCTCAGACCGTCTGTCTCGGACCGTCTGTCTCGGACCGTCTGTCTCAGACCGTCTGTCTCTTACCGTTGTCTCTGTCCGTCTGTTTCAGCCCGCCTGTCTCTGTCCGTCTGTCTTTGACCGTCCGTCTCAGTCCGTCTGTCTCAGACCGCCTGTCGCTGTCCGTCTGTCTCGGACCGTCTGTCTCTTACCGTTGTCTCTGTCCGTCTGTTTCAGCCCGCCTGTCTCTGTCCGTCTGTATTTGACCGTCCGTCTCAGACCGTCTGTCTCATCCCGACTGTCTCAGCCCGCCTCTCTCAGTCCGTGTGTCTGAGACCGTCTGTCACAGACCGTCTGTCTCATCCCGCCTGTCCCAGTCCGTCTGTCTTTGAACGTCTGTCTCAGACCGTCTGTCTCACACCGTCTGTCTCGGACCGTCTGTCTCAGACCGTCTGACTCAGCCCGCCTGTCTCAATCGGTCTCTCTCCGCCCGCCTGTCTCAGTCCGTCTGTCTCAGACCGTCTGTCTCAGACCGTCTGTCTCAGATCGTCTGTCTCAGCCCGCCTGTCTCAGCCCGCCTCTCTCAGTCCGTCTGTCTGAGTCCGTCTGTCTCAGGCCATCTGTCTCAGACCGTCTGTCTCTGTCCGTCTGTCTCTGACCGTCTGTCTCGGACCGTCTGTCTCAGCCCGCCTGTCTCAACCCGCCTCTCTCAGTCCGTCTGTCTCAGCCCGCCTGTCTCAGCCCGCCTCTGCCAGTCCGTCTGTCTCAGCCCGCCTGTCTCAGCCCGCCTGTCTCAGTCCGCCTGTCTCAGTCCGCCTGTCTCAGTCCGTCTGTCTCCGCCCGCCTGTCTGTGTCCGTTTGTCTCAGACCGTCTGTCTCAGCCCGCCTCCCTCAGTCCGTCCGTCAGAGACCGTCTGTCTCAGACCGTCTGTCTCAGACCGTCTGTCACAGACCGTCTGTCTCATCCCGCCTGTCCCAGTCCGTCTGTCTTTGACCGTCTGTCTCAGACCATCTGTCTCAGACCATCTGTGTCAGACCATCTGACTCAGACCATCTGTCTCAGACAGTCTGTCTCTGTCCGTCTGTCGCGGACCGTCCGTCTCAGACCGTCTGTCTCATCCCGACTGTCTCAGCCCGCCTCTCTCAGTCCGTGTGTCTGAGACCGTCTGTCACAGACCGTCTGTCTCATCCCGCCTGTCCCAGTCCGTCTGTCTTTGTACGTCTGTCTCAGACCATCTGTCTCAGACCATCTGTGTCAGACCGTCTGACTCAGACCATCTGTCTCAGACAGTCTGTCACTGTCTGTCTGTCTCAGCCCGCCTGTCTCAGCCCGCCTCTCTCAGTCCGTCTGTCTGAGACCGTCTGTCTCAGATCGTCTGTCTCAGCCCGCCTGTCTCAACCCGCCTCTCTCAGTCCGTCTGTCAGAGACCGTTTGTCGCTTACCGTTCTCTCTGTCCGTCTGTCTCAGCCCGCCTGTCTCAGACCGTCTGTCTCAGACCGTCCGTCTCAGACCGTCTGTCTCAGCCCGCCTGTCTCAACCCGCCTCTCTCAGTCCGTCTGTCTCAGCCCGCCTGTCTCAGCCGGCCTCTCCCAGTCCGTCTGTTTCAGCCCGCCTGTCTCAGTCCGTCTGTCTCAGCCCGCCTGTCTCAGCCCGCCTCCCTCAGTCCGTCCGTCAGAGACCGTCTGTCTCAGACCGCCTGTCTCAGTCCGCCTGTCTCAGTCCGTCTGTCTCCGCCCGCCTGTCTCTGTCCGTTTGTCTCAGACCGTCTGTCTCAGCCCGCCTGTCTCAGCCCGCCTCCCTCAGTCCGTCCGTCAGAGACCGTCTGTCTCAGACCGTCTGTCTCGGACCGTCTGTCTCGGACCGTCTGTCTCGGACCGTCTGTCTCGGACCGTCTGTCTCAGACCGTCTGTCTCTTACCGTTGTCTCTGTCCGTCTGTTTCAGCCCGCCTGCCTCTGTCCGTCTGTCTTTGACCGTCCGTCTCAGTCCGTCTGTCTCAGACCGTCTGTCGCTGTCCGTCTGTCTCGGACCGTCTGTCTCTTACCGTTGTCTCTGTCCGTCTGTTTCAGCCCGCCTGTCTCTGTCCGTCTGTATTTGACCGTCCGTCTCAGACCGTCTGTCTCATCCCGACTGTCTCAGCCCGCCTCTCTCAGTCCGTGTGTCTGAGACCGTCTGTCACTGACCGTCTGTCTCATCCCGCCTGTCCCAGTCCGTCTGTCTTTGAACGTCTGTCTCAGACCGTCTGTCTCGGACCGTCTGTCTCGGACCGTCTGTCTCAGACCGTCTGACTCAGCCCGCCTGTCTCAATCGGTCTCTCTCCGCCCGCCTGTCTCAGTCCGTCTGTCTCAGCCCGCCTGTCTCAGCCCGCCTCTCTCAGTCCGTCTGTCTGAGTCCGTCTGTCTCAGGCCATCTGTCTCAGACCGTCTGTCTCTGTCCGTCTGTCTCTGACCGTCTGTCTCGGACCGTCTGTCTCAGCCCGCCTGTCTCAACCCGCCTCTCTCAGTCCGTCTGTCTCAGCCCGCCTGTCTCAGCCCGCCTCTGCCAGTCCGTCTGTCTCAGCCCGCCTGTCTCAGCCCGCCTGTCTCAGTCCGCCTGTCTCAGTCCGCCTGTCTCAGTCCGTCTGTCTCCGCCCGCCTGTCTGTGTCCGTTTGTCTCAGACCGTCTGTCTCAGCCCGCCTGTCTCAGCCCGCCTCCCTCAGTCCGTCCGTCAGAGACCGTCTGTCTCAGACCGTCTGTCTCAGACCGTCTGTCACAGACCGTCTGTCTCATCCCGCCTGTCCCAGTCCGTCTGTCTTTGACCGTCTATCTCAGACCATCTGTCTCAGACCATCTGTGTCAGACCATCTGACTCAGACCATCTGTCTCAGACAGTCTGTCTCTGTCCGTCTGTCGCGGACCGTCCGTCTCAGACCGTCTGTCTCATCCCGACTGTCTCAGCCCGCCTCTCTCAGTCCGTGTGTCTGAGACCGTCTGTCACAGACCGTCTGTCTCATCCCGCCTGTCCCAGTCCGTCTGTCTTTGAACGTCTGTCTCAGACCATCTGTCTCAGACCATCTGTGTCAGACCGTCTGACTCAGACCATCTGTCTCAGACAGTCTGTCACTGTCCGTCTGTCGCGGACCGTCTGTCTCAGACCGTCTGTCTTTGACCGTCTGTCTCAGAACGTCTGTCTCAGCCCGCCTGTCTCAGCCCGCATCTCTCAGTCCGTCTGTCTGAGACCGTCTGTCTCATGTCATCTGTCTCTGTCCGTCTGTCTCAGACCGTCTGTCTCTGTCCGTCTGTCTCAGCCCGCCTGTCTCAGCCCGCCTCTCTCAGTCCGTCTGTCTGAGACCGTCTGTCTCAGATCGTCTGTCTCAGCCCGCCTGTCTCAACCCGCCTCTCTCAGTCCGTCTGTCAGAGACCGTTTGTCGCTTACCGTTCTCTCTGTCCGTCTGTCTCAGCCCGCCTGTCTCAGACCGTCTGTCTCAGACCGTCTGTCTCAGCCCGCCTGTCTCAACCCGCCTCTCTCAGTCCGTCTGTCTCAGCCCGCCTGTCTCAGCCGGCCTCTCCCAGTCCGTCTGTTTCAGCCCGCCTGTCTCAGACCGTCTGTCTCATCCCGACTGTCTCAGCCCGCCTCTCTCAGTCCGTGTGTCTGAGACCGTCTGTCACTGACCGTCTGTCTCATCCCGCCTGTCCCAGTCCGTCTGTCTTTGAACGTCTGTCTCAGACCGTCTGTCTCGGACCGTCTGTCTCGGACCGTCTGTCTCAGACCGTCTGACTCAGCCCGCCTGTCTCAATCGGTCTCTCTCCGCCCGCCTGTCTCAGTCCGTCTGTCTCAGACCGTCTGTCTCAGACCGTCTGTCTCAGATCGTCTGTCTCAGCCCGCCTGTCTCAGCCCGCCTCTCTCAGTCCGTCTGTTTGAGTCCGTCTGTCTCAGGCCATCTGTCTCAGACCGTCTGTCTCTGTCCGTCTGTCTCTGACCGTCTGTCTCGGACCGTCTATCTCAGCCCGCCTGTCTCAACCCGCCTCTCTCAGTCCGTCTGTCTCAGCCCGCCTGTCTCAGCCCGCCTCTGCCAGTCCGTCTGTCTCAGCCCGCCTGTCTCAGCCCGCCTGTCTCAGCCCGCCTGTCTCAGTCCGCCTGTCTCAGTCCGCCTGTCTCAGTCCGTCTGTCTCCGCCCGCCTGTCTGTGTCCGTTTGTCTCAGACCGTCTGTCTCAGCCCGCCTGTCTCAGCCCGCCTCCCTCAGTCCGTCCGTCAGAGACCGTCTGTCTCAGACCGTCTGTCTCAGACCGTCTGTCTTTGACCGTCTGTCTCATCCCGCCTGTCCCAGTCCGTCTGTCTTTGACCGTCTGTCTCAGACCATCTGTCTCAGACCATCTGTGTCAGACCATCTGACTCAGACCATCTGTCTCAGACAGTCTGTCTCTGTCCGTCTGTCGCGGACCGTCCGTCTCAGACCGTCTGTCTCATCCCGACTGTCTCAGCCCGCCTCTCTCAGTCCGTGTGTCTGAGACCGTCTGTCACAGACCGTCTGTCTCATCCCGCCTGTCCCAGTCCGTCTGTCTTTGAACGTCTGTCTCAGACCATCTGTCTCAGACCATCTGTGTCAGACCGTCTGACTCAGACCATCTGTCTCAGACAGTCTGTCACTGTCCGTCTGTCGCGGACCGTCTGTCTCAGACCGTCTGTCTTTGACCGTCTGTCTCAGAACGTCTGTCTCAGCCCGCCTGTCTCAGCCCGCATCTCTCAGTCCGTCTGTCTGAGACCGTCTGTCTCATGTCATCTGCCTCTGTCCGTCTGTCTCAGACCGTCTGTCTCTGTCCGTCTGTCTCAGCCCGCCTGTCTCAGCCCGCCTCTCTCAGTCCGTCTGTCTGAGACCGTCTGTCTCAGATCGTCTGTCTCAGCCCGCCTGTCTCAACCCGCCTCTCTCAGTCCGTCTGTCAGAGACCGTTTGTCGCTTACCGTTCTCTCTGTCCGTCTGTCTCAGCCCGCCTGTCTCAGACCGTCTGTCTCAGACCGTCTGTCTCAGCCTGCCTGTCTCAACCCGCCTCTCTCAGTCCGTCTGTCTCAGCCCGCCTGTCTCAGCCGGCCTCTCCCAGTCCGTCTGTTTCAGCCCGCCTGTCTCAGTCCGTCTGTCTCAGCCCGCCTGTCTCAGCCCGCCTCTCTCAGTCCGTCTGTCTGAGTCCGTCTGTCTCAGGCCATCTGTCTCAGACCGTCTGTCTCAGACCGTCTGTCTCGGACCGTCTGTCTCAGACCGTCTGTCTCAGCCCGCCTGTCTCAACCCGCCTCTCTCAGTCCGTCTGTCAGAGACCGTTTGTCGCTTACCGTTCTCTCTGTCCGTCTGACTCAGCCCGCCTGTCTCAGTCCGTCTGTCTCCGCCCGCCTGTATCAGTCCGTCTGTCTCAGACCGTCTGTCTCAGCCCGCCTGTCTCAGCAAGCCTCTCTCAGTCCGTCTGTCTCAGACCGTCTGTCTCAGACCGTCTGTCTCTGACCGTCTGTCTCAGCCCTCCTGTCTCAGACCGTCTGTCTCAGTCCGTCTGTCCCTGTCCGTCTATCTCAGACCGTCTGTCTCAGCCCGCCTGTCTCAGCCCGCCTGTCTCAGCCCGCCTCTCTCAGTCCGTCTATCTCAGCCCGCCTGTCTCAGCAAGCCTCTCTCAGTCCGTCTGTCTGAGACCGTCTGTCTCGGACGGTCTGTCTCAGACCGTCTGACTCAGCCCGCCTGTCTCAATCGGTCTGTCTCCGCCCGCCTGTCTCTGTCCGTCTGTCTCAGCCCGCCTGTCTCAACCCGCCTCTCTCAGTCCGTCTGTCTCAGACCGTCTGTCTCAGACCGTCTGTCTCAGACCGTCTGTCTCAGACCGTCTGTCTCAGACCGTCTGTCTGAGACCGTCTGTCTCAGACCGTCTGTCTCAGACCGTCTGTCTCAGACCGTCTGTCTCAGACCGTCTGTCTCAGATCGTCTGTCTCAGCCCGCCTGTCTCAGCCCGCCTCTCTCAGTCCGTCTGTCTGAGTCCGTCTGTCTCAGGCCATCTGTCTCAGACCGTCTGTCTCAGACCGTCTGTCTCGGACCGTCTGTCTCAGACCATCTGTCTCAGACCATCTGTCTCAGACCATCTGTCTCAGACCATCTGTCTCAGACCGTCTGTCTCTGTCCGTCTGTCTCGGACCGTCTGTCTCAGACCGTCTGTCTCAGCCCGCCTGCCTCAGCCCGCCTGTCTCAGCCCGCCTGTCTCAGGTCGCCTCTCTCAGTCCATCTGTCTCAGACCGTCTGTCTCAGGCCATCTGCCTCAGTCCGTCTGTCCCTGTCCGCCTGTCTCAGACCGTCTGTCTCAGCCCGCCTGTCTCTGCCCGCCTGTCTCAGCCCGCCTCTCTCAGTTTGTCTGTCTGAGCCCGCCTGTCTCTGTCCGTGTGTCTCAGACCGTCTGTCTCGGACCGTCTGTCTCAGACCGTCTGTCGCTGTCCGTCTGTCTCGGACCGTCTGTCTCTTACCGTTGTCTCTGTCCGTCTGTTTCAGCCCGCCTGTCTCTGTCCGTCTGTCTTTGACCGTCCGTCTCAGTCCGTCTGTCTCAGACCGTCTGTCGCTGTCCGTCTGTCTCGGACCGTCTGTCTCTTACCGTTGTCTCTGTCCGTCTGTTTCAGCCCGCCTGTCTCTGTCCGTCTGTATTTGACCGTCCGTCTCAGACCGTCTGTCTCATCCCGACTGTCTCAGCCCGCCTCTCTCAGTACGTGTGTCTGAGACCGTCTGTCACAGACCGTCTGTCTCATCCCGCCTGTCCCAGTCCGTCTGTCTTTGAACGTCTGTCTCAGACCATCTGTCTCAGACCATCTGTGTCAGACCGTCTGACTCAGACCATCTGTCTCAGACAGTCTGTCACTGTCCGTCTGTCGCGGACCGTCTGTCTCAGACCGTCTGTCTTTGACCGTCTGTCTCAGAACGTCTGTCTCAGCCCGCCTGTCTCAGCCCGCATCTCTCAGTCCGTCTGTCTGAGACAGTCTGTCTCATGTCATCTGTCTCTGTCCGTCTGTCTCAGACCGTCTGTCTCAGCCCGCCTGTCTCAGCCCGCCTCTCTCAGTCCGTCTGTCTGAGACCGTCTGTCTCAGATCGTCTGTCTCAGCCCGCCTGTCTCAACCCGCCTCTCTCAGTCCGTCTGTCAGAGACCGTTTGTCGCTTACCGTTCTCTCTGTCCGTCTGTCTCAGCCCGCCTGTCTCAGACCGTCTGACTCAGACCGTCTGTCTCAGACCGTCTGTCTCAGCCCGCCTGTCTCAACCCGCCTCTCTCAGTCCGTCTGTCTCAGCCCGCCTGTCTCAGCCGGCCTCTCCCAGTCCGTCTGTTTCAGCCCGCCTGTCTCAGTCCGTCTGTCTCAGCCCGCCTGTCTCAGCCCGCCTCTCTCAGTCCGTCTGTCTGAGTCCGTCTGTCTCAGGCCATCTGTCTCAGACCGTCTGTCTCAGACCGTCTGTCTCGGACCGTCTGTCTCAGACCGTCTGACTCAGCCCGCCTGTCTCAGTCCGTCTGTCTCCGCCCGCCTGTATCAGTCCGTCTGTCTCAGACCGTCTGTCTCAGACCGTCTGTCTCAGCCCGCCTGTCTCAGCAAGCCTCTCTCAGTCCGTCTGTCTCTGACCGTCTGTCTCAGCCCTCCTGTCTCAGACCGTCTGTCTCAGTCCGTCTGTCCCTGTCCGTCTGTCTCAGACCGTCTGTCTCAGCCCGCCTGTCTCAGCCCGCCTGTCTCAGCCCGCCTCTCTCAGTCCGTCTATCTCAGCCCGCCTGTCTCAGCAAGCCTCTCTCAGTCCGTCTGTCAGAGACCGTTTGTCTCTTACCGTTCTCTCTGTCCGTCTGTCTCAGCCCTCCTGTCTCAGACCGTCTGTCTCAGACCGTCTGTCTCGGACCGTCTTCCGCGGACCGTCTGTCTCAGTCCGTCTGTCTCCGCCCGCCTGTATCAGTCCGTCTGTCTCAGACCGTCTGTCTCAGACCGTCTGTCTCAGCCCGCCTGTCTCAGCAAGCCTCTCTCAGTCCGTCTGTCTCAGACCGTCTGTCTCAGACCGTCTGTCTCTGACCGTCTGTCTCAGCCCTCCTGTCTCAGACCGTCTGTCTCAGTCCGTCTGTCCCTGTCCGTCTGTCTCAGACCGTCTGACTCAGCCCGCCTGTCTCTGTCCCGCTGTCTCAGACCGTCTGTCTCAAACCGTCTGTCTCAGACCGTCTGTCTCAGCCCGCCTCTCTCAGCCCGCCTCCCTCAGTCCGTCTGTCTCTGCCCGTTTGTCTCAGACCGTCTGTCTCAGACCGTCTGTCTCAGCCCGGCTGTCTCAACCCGCCTCCCTCAGTCCGTCTGTCTCAGCCCGTCTGTCTCAGACCGTCTGTCTCTTACCGTTCTCTCAGCCCGCCTCCCTCAGTCCGTCTGTCTCAGACCGTCTGTCTCAGACCGTCTGTCTCGGACCGTCTTTGGCGGACCGTCTGTCTCGGACCGTCTGTCTCCGACCGTCTGATTCGGCCCGCCTGTCTCAGTCCGTCTGTCTTAGCCCGCCTGTCTCAGCCCGCCTCTCTCAGTCCGTCTGTCTCAGACCGTCTGTCTCTGTCCGTCTGTCTCTGACCGTCTGTCTCGGACCGTCTGTCTCAGACCGTCTGACTCAGCCCGCCTGTCTCTGTCCGTCTGTCTTAGACCGTCTGTCTCAGCCCGCCTGTCTCAACCCGCCTCTCTTAGTCCGTCTGTCTCAGCCCGGCTGTCTCAGCCCGCCTCTGCCAGTCCGTCTGTCTCAGCCCGCCTGTCTCAGTCCGCCTGTCTCAGTCCGCCTGCCTCAGTCCGCCTGTCTCAGTCCGCCTGTCTCAGTCCGTCTGTCTCCGCCCGCCTGTCTCTGTCCGTTTGTCTCAGACCGTCTGTCTCAGCCCGCCTGTCTCAGCCCGCCTCCCTCAGTCCGTCCGTCAGAGACCGTCTGTCTCAGACCGTCTGTCTCAGACCGTCTGTCTCAGACCGTCTGTCTCAGACCGTCTGTCTCAGACCGTCTGTCTCAGACCGTCTGTCTCAGACCGTCTGTCTCAGACCGTCTGTCTCAGATCGTCTGTCTCAGCCCGCCTGTCTCAGCCCGCCTCTCTCAGTCCGTCTGTCTGAGTCCGTCTGTCTCAGGCCATTTGTCTCAGACCGTCTGTCTCAGACCGTCTGTCTCGGACCGTCTGTCTCGGACCGTCTGTCTCAGCCCGCCTGTCTCAGCCCGCCTGTCTCAGCTCGCCTCTCTCAGTCCATCTGTCTCAGACCGTCTGTCTCAGGCCATCTGTCTCAGTCCGTCTGTCCCTGTCCGCCTGTCTCAGACCGTCTGTCTCAGACCGTCTGTCTCAGACCGTCTGTCTCAGACCGTCTGTCTCAGACCGTCTGTCTCAGACCGTCTGTCTCGGACCGTCTGTCTCAGACCGTCTGTCTCAGATCGTCTGTCTCAGCCCGCCTGTCTCAGCCCGCCTCTCTCAGTCCGTCTGTCTGAGTCCGTCTGTCTCAGGCCATTTGTCTCAGACCGTCTGTCTCAGACCGTCTGTCTCGGACCGTCTGTCTCGGACCGTCTGTCTCAGCCCGCCTGTCTCAGCCCGCCTGTCTCAGCTCGCCTCTCTCAGTCCATCTGTCTCAGACCGTCTGTCTCAGGCCATCTGTCTCAGTCCGTCTGTCCCTGTCCGCCTGTCTCAGACCGTCTGTCTCAGACCATCTGTCTCAGACCGTCTGTCACAGCTCGCCTCTCTCAGTCCATCTGTCTCATACCGTCGGTCTTAGCCCGTCTGTCTGAGCCCGCCTGTCTATGTCCGTGTGTCTCAGACCGTCTGTCTCGGACCGTCTGTCTCTTACCGTCTGTCTCTTACCGTTGTCTCTGCCCGTCTGTTTCAGCCCGCCTGTCTCTGTCCGTCTGTCTTTGACCGTCCGTCTCAGTCCGTCTGTCTCAGACCGTCTGTCTCTGTCCGTGTGTCTCGGACCGTCTGTCTCTTACCGTTGTCTCTGTCCGTCTGTTTCAGCCCGCCTGTCTCTGTCCGTCTGTCTTTGACCGTCCGTATCAGACCGTCTGTCTCAGCCCGCCTGTCTCAGCCCGCCTCTCTCAGTCCGTCTATCTCAGCCCGCCTGTCTCAGCAAGCCTCTCTCAGTCCGTCTGTCAGAGACCGTTTGTCTCTTACCGTTCTCTCTGTCCGTCTGTCTCAGCCCTCCTGTCTCAGACCGTCTGTCTCAGACCGTCTGTCTCGGACCGTCTTCCGCGGACCGTCTGTCTCAGTCCGTCTGTCTCTTACCGTTGTCTCTGTCCGTCTGTTTCAGCCCGCCTGTCTCTGTCCGTCTGTCTTTGACCGTCCGTCTCAGTCCGTCTGTCTCAGACCGTCTGTCTCTGTCCGTGTGTCTCGGACCGTCTGTCTCTTACCGTTGTCTCTGTCCGTCTGTTTCAGCCCGCCTGTCTCTGTCCGTCTGTCTTTGACCGTCCGTCTCAGACCGTCTGTCTCAGCCCGCCTGTATCAGCCCGCCTCTCTCAGTCCGTCTGTCTGAGACCGTCTGTCTCATGTCATCTGTCTCTGTCCGTCTGTCTCAGACCGTCTGTCTCTGTCCGTCTGTCTCAGCCCGCCTGTCTCAGCCCGCCTCTCTCAGTCCGTCTGTCTGAGACCGTCTGTCTCAGACCGTCTGTCTCAGCCCGCCTGTCTCAACCCGCCTCTCTCAGTCCGTCTGTCTCAGCCCGTCTGTCTCAGACCGTCTGTCTCTTACCGTTCTCTCAGCCCGCCTCCCTCAGTCCGTCTGTCTCAGACCGTCTGTCTCAGACCGTCTGTCTCGGACCGTCTTTGGCGGACCGTCTGTCTCGGACCGTCTGTCTCCGACCGTCTGATTCGGCCCGCCTGTCTCAGTCCGTCTGTCTTAGCCCTCCTGTCTCAGACCGTCTGTCTCAGTCCGTCTGTCCCTGTCCGTCTGTCTCAGACCGTCTGTCTCAGCCCGCCTGTCTCAGCCCGCCTGTCTCAGCCCGCCTCTCTCAGTCCGTCTATCTCAGCCCGCCTGTCTCAGCAAGCCTCTCTCAGTCCGTCTGTCAGAGACCGTTTGTCTCTTACCGTTCTCTCTGTCCGTCTGTCTCAGCCCTCCTGTCTCAGACCGTCTGTCTCAGACCGTCTGTCTCGGACCGTCTTCCGCGGACCGTCTGTCTCAGTCCGTCTGTCTCCGCCCGCCTGTATCAGTCCGTCTGTCTCAGACCGTCTGTCTCAGACCGTCTGTCTCAGCCCGCCTGTCTCAGCAAGCCTCTCTCAGTCCGTCTGTCTCAGACCGTCTGTCTCAGACCGTCTGTCTCTGACCGTCTGTCTCAGCCCTCCTGTCTCAGACCGTCTGTCTCAGTCCGTCTGTCCCTGTCCGTCTGTCTCAGACCGTCTGACTCAGCCCGCCTGTCTCTGTCCCGCTGTCTCAGACCGTCTGTCTCAAACCGTCTGTCTCAGACCGTCTGTCTCAGCCCGCCTCTCTCAGCCCGCCTCCCTCAGTCCGTCTGTCTCTGCCCGTTTGTCTCAGACCGTCTGTCTCAGACCGTCTGTCTCAGCCCGGCTGTCTCAACCCGCCTCCCTCAGTCCGTCTGTCTCAGCCCGTCTGTCTCAGACCGTCTGTCTCTTACCGTTCTCTCAGCCCGCCTCCCTCAGTCCGTCTGTCTCAGACCGTCTGTCTCAGACCGTCTGTCTCGGACCGTCTTTGGCGGACCGTCTGTCTCGGACCGTCTGTCTCCGACCGTCTGATTCGGCCCGCCTGTCTCAGTCCGTCTGTCTTAGCCCGCCTGTCTCAGCCCGCCTCTCTCAGTCCGTCTGTCTCAGACCGTCTGTCTCTGTCCGTCTGTCTCTGACCGTCTGTCTCGGACCGTCTGTCTCAGACCGTCTGACTCAGCCCGCCTGTCTCTGTCCGTCTGTCTTAGACCGTCTGTCTCAGCCCGCCTGTCTCAACCCGCCTCTCTTAGTCCGTCTGTCTCAGCCCGGCTGTCTCAGCCCGCCTCTGCCAGTCCGTCTGTCTCAGCCCGCCTGTCTCAGTCCGCCTGTCTCAGTCCGCCTGCCTCAGTCCGCCTGTCTCAGTCCGCCTGTCTCAGTCCGTCTGTCTCCGCCCGCCTGTCTCTGTCCGTTTGTCTCAGACCGTCTGTCTCAGCCCGCCTGTCTCAGCCCGCCTCCCTCAGTCCGTCCGTCAGAGACCGTCTGTCTCAGACCGTCTGTCTCAGACCGTCTGTCTCAGACCGTCTGTCTCAGACCGTCTGTCTCAGACCGTCTGTCTCAGACCGTCTGTCACAGACCGTCTGTCTCAGACCGTCTGTCTCAGACCGTCTGTCTCAGATCGTCTGTCTCAGCCCGCCTGTCTCAGCCCGCCTCTCTCAGTCCGTCTGTCTGAGTCCGTCTGTCTCAGGCCATTTGTCTCAGACCGTCTGTCTCAGACCGTCTGTCTCGGACCGTCTGTCTCGGACCGTCTGTCTCAGCCCGCCTGTCTCAGCCCGCCTGTCTCAGCTCGCCTCTCTCAGTCCATCTGTCTCAGACCGTCTGTCTCAGGCCATCTGTCTCAGTCCGTCTGTCCCTGTCCGCCTGTCTCAGACCGTCTGTCTCAGACCGTCTGTCTCAGACCGTCTGTCTCAGACCGTCTGTCTCAGACCGTCTGTCTCAGACCGTCTGTCTCGGACCGTCTGTCTCAGACCGTCTGTCTCAGATCGTCTGTCTCAGCCCGCCTGTCTCAGCCCGCCTCTCTCAGTCCGTCTGTCTGAGTCCGTCTGTCTCAGGCCATTTGTCTCAGACCGTCTGTCTCAGACCGTCTGTCTCGGACCGTCTGTCTCGGACCGTCTGTCTCAGCCCGCCTGTCTCAGCCCGCCTGTCTCAGCTCGCCTCTCTCAGTCCATCTGTCTCAGACCGTCTGTCTCAGGCCATCTGTCTCAGTCCGTCTGTCCCTGTCCGCCTGTCTCAGACCGTCTGTCTCAGACCATCTGTCTCAGACCGTCTGTCACAGCTCGCCTCTCTCAGTCCATCTGTCTCATACCGTCGGTCTTAGCCCGTCTGTCTGAGCCCGCCTGTCTATGTCCGTGTGTCTCAGACCGTCTGTCTCGGACCGTCTGTCTCTTACCGTCTGTCTCTTACCGTTGTCTCTGCCCGTCTGTTTCAGCCCGCCTGTCTCTGTCCGTCTGTCTTTGACCGTCCGTCTCAGTCCGTCTGTCTCAGACCGTCTGTCTCTGTCCGTGTGTCTCGGACCGTCTGTCTCTTACCGTTGTCTCTGTCCGTCTGTTTCAGCCCGCCTGTCTCTGTCCGTCTGTCTTTGACCGTCCGTATCAGACCGTCTGTCTCAGCCCGCCTGTCTCAGCCCGCCTCTCTCAGTCCGTCTATCTCAGCCCGCCTGTCTCAGCAAGCCTCTCTCAGTCCGTCTGTCAGAGACCGTTTGTCTCTTACCGTTCTCTCTGTCCGTCTGTCTCAGCCCTCCTGTCTCAGACCGTCTGTCTCAGACCGTCTGTCTCGGACCGTCTTCCGCGGACCGTCTGTCTCAGTCCGTCTGTCTCTTACCGTTGTCTCTGTCCGTCTGTTTCAGCCCGCCTGTCTCTGTCCGTCTGTCTTTGACCGTCCGTCTCAGTCCGTCTGTCTCAGACCGTCTGTCTCTGTCCGTGTGTCTCGGACCGTCTGTCTCTTACCGTTGTCTCTGTCCGTCTGTTTCAGCCCGCCTGTCTCTGTCCGTCTGTCTTTGACCGTCCGTCTCAGACCGTCTGTCTCAGCCCGCCTGTATCAGCCCGCCTCTCTCAGTCCGTCTGTCTGAGACCGTCTGTCTCATGTCATCTGTCTCTGTCCGTCTGTCTCAGACCGTCTGTCTCTGTCCGTCTGTCTCAGCCCGCCTGTCTCAGCCCGCCTCTCTCAGTCCGTCTGTCTGAGACCGTCTGTCTCAGACCGTCTGTCTCAGCCCGCCTGTCTCAACCCGCCTCTCTCAGTCCGTCTGTCTCAGCCCGTCTGTCTCAGACCGTCTGTCTCTTACCGTTCTCTCAGCCCGCCTCCCTCAGTCCGTCTGTCTCAGACCGTCTGTCTCAGACCGTCTGTCTCGGACCGTCTTTGGCGGACCGTCTGTCTCGGACCGTCTGTCTCCGACCGTCTGATTCGGCCCGCCTGTCTCAGTCCGTCTGTCTCAGCCCGCCTGTCTCAGCCCGCCTCTCTCAGTCCGTCTGTCTCAGACCGTCTGTCTCTGTCCGTCTGTCTCTGACCGTCTGTCTCGGACCGTCTGTCTCAGACCGTCTGACTCAGCCCGCCTGTCTCTGTCCGTCTGTCTTAGACCGTCTGTCTCAGCCCGCCTGTCTCAACCCGCCTCTCTTAGTCCGTCTGTCTCAGCCCGGCTGTCTCAGCCCGCCTCTGCCAGTCCGTCTGTCTCAGCCCGCCTGTCTCAGTCCGCCTGTCTCAGTCCGCCTGCCTCAGTCCGCCTGTCTCAGTCCGCCTGTCTCAGTCCGTCTGTCTCCGCCCGCCTGTCTCTGTCCGTTTGTCTCAGACCGTCTGTCTCAGCCCGCCTGTCTCAGCCCGCCTCCCTCAGTCCGTCCGTCAGAGACCGTCTGTCTCAGACCGTCTGTCTCAGACCGTCTGTCTCAGACCGTCTGTCTCAGACCGTCTGTCTCAGACCGTCTGTCTCAGATCGTCTGTCTCAGCCCGCCTGTCTCGACCCGCCTCTCTCAGTCCGTCTGTCTGAGTCCGTCTGTCTCAGGCCATTTGTCTCAGACCGTCTGTCTCAGACCGTCTGTCTCGGACCGTCTGTCTCGGACCGTCTGTCTCAGCCCGCCTGTCTCAGCCCGCCTGTCTCAGCTCGCCTCTCTCAGTCCATCTGTCTCAGACCGTCTGTCTCAGGCCATCTGTCTCAGTCCGTCTGTCCCTGTCCGCCTGTCTCAGACCGTCTGTCTCAGACCGTCTGTCTCAGACCGTCTGTCTCAGACCGTCTGTCTCAGACCGTCTGTCTCAGACCGTCTGTCTCAGACCGTCTGTCTCAGACCGTCTGTCTCAGCCCGCCTCTCTCAGTCCGTCTGTCTCAGACCGTCTGTCTCTGTCCGTCTGTCTCTGACCGTCTGTCTCGGACCGTCTGTCTCAGACCGTCTGACTCAGCCCGCCTGTCTCTGTCCGTCTGTCTTAGACCGTCTGTCTCAGCCCGCCTGTCTCAACCCGCCTCTCTTAGTCCGTCTGTCTCAGCCCGGCTGTCTCAGCCCGCCTCTGCCAGTCCGTCTGTCTCAGCCCGCCTGTCTCAGTCCGCCTGTCTCAGTCCGCCTGCCTCAGTCCGCCTGTCTCAGTCCGCCTGTCTCAGTCCGTCTGTCTCCGCCCGCCTGTCTCTGTCCGTTTGTCTCAGACCGTCTGTCTCAGCCCGCCTGTCTCAGCCCGCCTCCCTCAGTCCGTCCGTCAGAGACCGTCTGTCTCAGACCGTCTGTCTCAGACCGTCTGTCTCAGACCGTCTGTCTCAGACCGTCTGTCTCAGACCGTCTGTCTCAGACCGTCTGTCTCAGATCGTCTGTCTCAGCCCGCCTGTCTCAGCCCGCCTCTCTCAGTCCGTCTGTCTGAGTCCGTCTGTCTCAGGCCATTTGTCTCAGACCGTCTGTCTCAGACCGTCTGTCTCGGACCGTCTGTCTCGGACCGTCTGTCTCAGCCCGCCTGTCTCAGCCCGCCTGTCTCAGCTCGCCTCTCTCAGTCCATCTGTCTCAGACCGTCTGTCTCAGGCCATCTGTCTCAGTCCGTCTGTCCCTGTCCGCCTGTCTCAGACCGTCTGTCTCAGACCGTCTGTCTCAGACCGTCTGTCTCAGACCGTCTGTCTCAGACCGTCTGTCTCAGACCGTCTGTCTCAGACCGTCTGTCTCAGACCGTCTGTCTCAGATCGTCTGTCTCAGCCCGCCTGTCTCAGCCCGCCTCTCTCAGTCCGTCTGTCTGAGTCCGTCTGTCTCAGGCCATTTGTCTCAGACCGTCTGTCTCAGACCGTCTGTCTCGGACCGTCTGTCTCGGACCGTCTGTCTCAGCCCGCCTGTCTCAGCCCGCCTGTCTCAGCTCGCCTCTCTCAGTCCATCTGTCTCAGACCGTCTGTCTCAGGCCATCTGTCTCAGTCCGTCTGTCCCTGTCCGCCTGTCTCAGACCGTCTGTCTCAGACCATCTGTCTCAGACCGTCTGTCACAGCTCGCCTCTCTCAGTCCATCTGTCTCATACCGTCGGTCTTAGCCCGTCTGTCTGAGCCCGCCTGTCTATGTCCGTGTGTCTCA
The DNA here is from genome assembly GCA_947623535.1 of Coelioxys conoideus. Lineage (NCBI taxonomy): Eukaryota > Metazoa > Arthropoda > Insecta > Hymenoptera > Megachilidae > Coelioxys > Coelioxys conoideus. The sequence continues at coordinate 423,384 of CANQJN010000023.1, forward strand.
GACCGTCTGTCTCGGACCGTCTGTCTCTTACCGTCTGTCTCTTACCGTTGTCTCTGCCCGTCTGTTTCAGCCCGCCTGTCTCTGTCCGTCTGTCTTTGACCGTCCGTCTCAGTCCGTCTGTCTCAGACCGTCTGTCTCTGTCCGTGTGTCTCGGACCGTCTGTCTCTTACCGTTGTCTCTGTCCGTCTGTTTCAGCCCGCCTGTCTCTGTCCGTCTGTCTTTGACCGTCCGTATCAGACCGTCTGTCTCAGCCCGCCTGTCTCAGCCCGCCTCTCTCAGTCCGTCTGTCTGAGACCGTCTGTCTCATGTCATCTGTCTCTGTCCGTCTGTCTCAGACCGTCTGTCTCTGTCCGTCTGTCTCAGCCCGCCTGTCTCAGCCCGCCTCTCTCAGTCCGTCTGTCTGAGACCGTCTGTCTCAGACCGTCTGTCTCAGCCCGCCTGTCTCAACCCGCCTCTCTCAGTCCGTCTGTCAGAGACCGTTTGTCTCTTACCGTTCTCTCTGTCCGTCTGTCTCAGCCCGCCTGTCTCAGACCGTCTGTCTCAGACCGTCTGTCTCAGCCCGCCTGTCTCAACCCGCCTCTCTCAGTCCGTCTGTCAGAGACCGTTTGTCTCTTACCGTTCTCTCTGTCCGTCTGTCTCAGCCCGCCTGTCTCAGACCGTCTGTCTCAGACCGTCTGTCTCGGACCGTCTTCCGCGGACTGTCTGTCTCGGACCGTATGTCTCAGACCGTCTGTCTCGGACCGTCTGTCTCAGACCGTCTGTCTCTTACCGTTGTCTCTGTCCGTCTGTTTCAGCCCGCCTGTCTCTGTCTGTCTGTCTTTGACCGTCCGTCTCAGTCCGTCTGTCTCAGACCGTCTGTCTCTGTCCGTGTGTCTCGGACCGTCTGTCTCTTACCGTTGTCTCTGTCCGTCTGTTTCAGCCCGCCTGTCTCTGTCCGTCTGTCTTTGACCGTCCGTCTCAGACCGTCTGTCTCAGCCCGCCTGTATCAGCCCGCCTCTCTCAGTCCGTCTGTCTGAGACCGTCTGTCTCATGTCATCTGTCTCTGTCCGTCTGTCTCAGACCGTCTGTCTCTGTCCGTCTGTCTCAGCCCGCCTGTCTCAGCCCGCCTCTCTCAGTCCGTCTGTCTGAGACCGTCTGTCTCAGACCGTCTGTCTCAGCCCGCCTGTCTCTGCCCGCCTGTCTCAGCCCGCCTCTCTCAGTTTGTCTGACTGAGACCGTCTGTCTTAGACCATCTGTCTCAGACCGTCTGTCACAGCTCGCCTCTCTCAGTCCATCTGTCTCATACCGTCGGTCTTAGCCCGTCTGTCTGAGCCCGCCTGTCTCTGTCCGTGTGTCTCAGACCGTCTGTCTCGGACCGTCTGTCTCAGACCGTCTGTCTCTTACCGTTGTCTCTGTCCGTCTGTTTCAGCCCGCCCGTCTCTGTCCGTCTGTCTTTGACCGTCCGTCTCAGTCCGTCTGTCTCAGACCGTCTGTCGCTGTCCGTCTGTCTCGGACCGTCTGTCTCTTACCGTTGTCTCTGTCCGTCTGTTTCAGCCCGCCTGTCTCTGTCCGTCTGTATTTGACCGTCCGTCTCAGACCGTCTGTCTCATCCCGACTGTCTCAGCCCGCCTCTCTCAGTCCGTGTGTCTGAGACCGTCTGTCACAGACCGTCTGTCTCATCCCGCCTGTCCCAGTCCGTCTGTCTTTGAACGTCTGTCTCAGACCATCTGTCTCAGACCATCTGTGTCAGACCGTCTGACTCAGACCATCTGTCTCAGACAGTCTGTCACTGTCCGTCTGTCGCGGACCGTCTGTCTCAGACCGTCTGTCTTTGACCGTCTGTCTCAGAACGTCTGTCTCAGCCCGCCTGTCTCAGCCCGCATCTCTCAGTCCGTCTGTCTGAGACCGTCTGTCTCTGTCCGTCTGTCTCAGACCGTCTGTCTCTGTCCGTCTGTCTCAGCCCGCCTGTCTCAGCCCGCCTGTCTGAGACCGTCTGTCTCAGATCGTCTGTCTCAGCCCGCCTGTCTCAACCCGCCTCTCTCAGTCCGTCTGTCAGAGACCGTTTGTCGCTTACCGTTCTCTCTGTCCGTCTGTCTCAGCCCGCCTGTCTCAGACCGTCTGTCTCAGACCGTCTGTCTCAGACCGTCTGTCTCAGCCCGCCTGTCTCAACCCGCCTCTCTCAGTCCGTCTGTCTCAGCCCGCCTGTCTCAGCCGGCCTCTCCCAGTCCGTCTGTTTCAGCCCGCCTGTCTCAGTCCGTCTGTCTCAGCCCGCCTGTCTCAGCCCGCCTCTCTCAGTCCGTCTGTCTGAGTCCGTCTGTCTCAGGCCATCTGTCTCAGACCGTCTGTCTCAGACCGTCTGTCTCGGACCGTCTGTCTCAGACCGTCTGACTCAGCCCGCCTGTCTCAGTCCGTCTGTCTCCGCCCGCCTGTATCAGTCCGTCTGTCTGAGACCGTCTGTCTCAGACCGACTGTCTCAGCCCGCCTGTCTCAGCAAGCCTCTCTCAGTCCGTCTGTCTCAGACCGTCTGTCTCAGACCGTCTGTCTCTGACCGTCTGTCTCAGCCCTCCTGTCTCAGACCGTCTGTCTCAGTCCGTCTGTCCCTGTCCGTCTGTCTCAGACCGTCTGTCTCAGCCCGCCTGTCTCAGCCCGCCTGTCTCAGCCCGCCTCTCTCAGTCCGTCTATCTCAGCCCGCCTGTCTCAGCAAGCCTCTCTCAGTCCGTCTGTCTGAGACCGTCTGTCTCGGACGGTCTGTCTCAGACCGTCTGACTCAGCCCGCCTGTCTCAATCGGTCTGTCTCCGCCCGCCTGTCTCAGTCCGTCTGTCGCGGACCGTCTGTCTCAGCCCGCCTGTCACAGCCCGCCTCCCTCAGTCCGTCTGTCAGAGAACGTCTGTCTCAGACCGTCTGTCTCAGACCGTCTGTCTCGGACCGTCTGTCTCGGACCGTCTGTCTCAGCCCGCCTGTCTCAGCCCGCCTGTCTCAGCTCGCCTCTCTCAGTCCATCTGTCTCAGACCGTCTGTCTCAGGCCATCTGTCTCAGTCCGTCTGTCCCTGTCCGCCTGTCTCAGACCGTCTGTCTCAGACCGTCTGTCTCAGACCGTCTGTCTCAGACCGTCTGTCTCAGACCGTCTGTCTCAGACCGTCTGTCTCAGACCGTCTGTCTCAGACCGTCTGTCTCAGATCGTCTGTCTCAGCCCGCCTGTCTCAGCCCGCCTCTCTCAGTCCGTCTGTCTGAGTCCGTCTGTCTCAGGCCATTTGTCTCAGACCGTCTGTCTCAGACCGTCTGTCTCGGACCGTCTGTCTCGGACCGTCTGTCTCAGCCCGCCTGTCTCAGCCCGCCTGTCTCAGCTCGCCTCTCTCAGTCCATCTGTCTCAGACCGTCTGTCTCAGGCCATCTGTCTCAGTCCGTCTGTCCCTGTCCGCCTGTCTCAGACCGTCTGTCTCAGACCATCTGTCTCAGACCGTCTGTCACAGCTCGCCTCTCTCAGTCCATCTGTCTCATACCGTCGGTCTTAGCCCGTCTGTCTGAGCCCGCCTGTCTATGTCCGTGTGTCTCAGACCGTCTGTCTCGGACCGTCTGTCTCTTACCGTCTGTCTCTTACCGTTGTCTCTGCCCGTCTGTTTCAGCCCGCCTGTCTCTGTCCGTCTGTCTTTGACCGTCCGTCTCAGTCCGTCTGTCTCAGACCGTCTGTCTCTGTCCGTGTGTCTCGGACCGTCTGTCTCTTACCGTTGTCTCTGTCCGTCTGTTTCAGCCCGCCTGTCTCTGTCCGTCTGTCTTTGACCGTCCGTATCAGACCGTCTGTCTCAGCCCGCCTGTCTCAGCCCGCCTCTCTCAGTCCGTCTGTCTGAGACCGTCTGTCTCATGTCATCTGTCTCTGTCCGTCTGTCTCAGACCGTCTGTCTCTGTCCGTCTGTCTCAGCCCGCCTGTCTCAGCCCGCCTCTCTCAGTCCGTCTGTCTGAGACCGTCTGTCTCAGACCGTCTGTCTCAGCCCGCCTGTCTCAACCCGCCTCTCTCAGTCCGTCTGTCAGAGACCGTTTGTCTCTTACCGTTCTCTCTGTCCGTCTGTCTCAGCCCGCCTGTCTCAGACCGTCTGTCTCAGACCGTCTGTCTCAGCCCGCCTGTCTCAACCCGCCTCTCTCAGTCCGTCTGTCAGAGACCGTTTGTCTCTTACCGTTCTCTCTGTCCGTCTGTCTCAGCCCGCCTGTCTCAGACCGTCTGTCTCAGACCGTCTGTCTCGGACCGTCTTCCGCGGACTGTCTGTCTCGGACCGTATGTCTCAGACCGTCTGTCTCGGACCGTCTGTCTCAGACCGTCTGTCTCTTACCGTTGTCTCTGTCCGTCTGTTTCAGCCCGCCTGTCTCTGTCTGTCTGTCTTTGACCGTCCGTCTCAGTCCGTCTGTCTCAGACCGTCTGTCTCTGTCCGTGTGTCTCGGACCGTCTGTCTCTTACCGTTGTCTCTGTCCGTCTGTTTCAGCCCGCCTGTCTCTGTCCGTCTGTCTTTGACCGTCCGTCTCAGACCGTCTGTCTCAGCCCGCCTGTATCAGCCCGCCTCTCTCAGTCCGTCTGTCTGAGACCGTCTGTCTCATGTCATCTGTCTCTGTCCGTCTGTCTCAGACCGTCTGTCTCTGTCCGTCTGTCTCAGCCCGCCTGTCTCAGCCCGCCTCTCTCAGTCCGTCTGTCTGAGACCGTCTGTCTCAGACCGTCTGTCTCAGCCCGCCTGTCTCTGCCCGCCTGTCTCAGCCCGCCTCTCTCAGTTTGTCTGACTGAGACCGTCTGTCTTAGACCATCTGTCTCAGACCGTCTGTCACAGCTCGCCTCTCTCAGTCCATCTGTCTCATACCGTCGGTCTTAGCCCGTCTGTCTGAGCCCGCCTGTCTCTGTCCGTGTGTCTCAGACCGTCTGTCTCGGACCGTCTGTCTCAGACCGTCTGTCTCTTACCGTTGTCTCTGTCCGTCTGTTTCAGCCCGCCTGTCTCTGTCCGTCTGTCTTTGACCGTCCGTCTCAGTCCGTCTGTCTCAGACCGTCTGTCGCTGTCCGTCTGTCTCGGACCGTCTGTCTCTTACCGTTGTCTCTGTCCGTCTGTTTCAGCCCGCCTGTCTCTGTCCGTCTGTATTTGACCGTCCGTCTCAGACCGTCTGTCTCATCCCGACTGTCTCAGCCCGCCTCTCTCAGTCCGTGTGTCTGAGACCGTCTGTCACAGACCGTCTGTCTCATCCCGCCTGTCCCAGTCCGTCTGTCTTTGAACGTCTGTCTCAGACCATCTGTCTCAGACCATCTGTGTCAGACCGTCTGACTCAGACCATCTGTCTCAGACAGTCTGTCACTGTCCGTCTGTCGCGGACCGTCTGTCTCAGACCGTCTGTCTTTGACCGTCTGTCTCAGAACGTCTGTCTCAGCCCGCCTGTCTCAGCCCGCATCTCTCAGTCCGTCTGTCTGAGACCGTCTGTCTCTGTCCGTCTGTCTCAGACCGTCTGTCTCTGTCCGTCTGTCTCAGCCCGCCTGTCTCAGCCCGCCTGTCTGAGACCGTCTGTCTCAGATCGTCTGTCTCAGCCCGCCTGTCTCAACCCGCCTCTCTCAGTCCGTCTGTCAGAGACCGTTTGTCGCTTACCGTTCTCTCTGTCCGTCTGTCTCAGCCCGCCTGTCTCAGACCGTCTGTCTCAGACCGTCTGTCTCAGACCGTCTGTCTCAGCCCGCCTGTCTCAACCCGCCTCTCTCAGTCCGTCTGTCTCAGCCCGCCTGTCTCAGCCGGCCTCTCCCAGTCCGTCTGTTTCAGCCCGCCTGTCTCAGTCCGTCTGTCTCAGCCCGCCTGTCTCAGCCCGCCTCTCTCAGTCCGTCTGTCTGAGTCCGTCTGTCTCAGGCCATCTGTCTCAGACCGTCTGTCTCAGACCGTCTGTCTCGGACCGTCTGTCTCAGACCGTCTGACTCAGCCCGCCTGTCTCAGTCCGTCTGTCTCCGCCCGCCTGTATCAGTCCGTCTGTCTGAGACCGTCTGTCTCAGACCGACTGTCTCAGCCCGCCTGTCTCAGCAAGCCTCTCTCAGTCCGTCTGTCTCAGACCGTCTGTCTCAGACCGTCTGTCTCTGACCGTCTGTCTCAGCCCTCCTGTCTCAGACCGTCTGTCTCAGTCCGTCTGTCCCTGTCCGTCTGTCTCAGACCGTCTGTCTCAGCCCGCCTGTCTCAGCCCGCCTGTCTCAGCCCGCCTCTCTCAGTCCGTCTATCTCAGCCCGCCTGTCTCAGCAAGCCTCTCTCAGTCCGTCTGTCTGAGACCGTCTGTCTCGGACGGTCTGTCTCAGACCGTCTGACTCAGCCCGCCTGTCTCAATCGGTCTGTCTCCGCCCGCCTGTCTCAGTCCGTCTGTCGCGGACCGTCTGTCTCAGCCCGCCTGTCACAGCCCGCCTCCCTCAGTCCGTCTGTCAGAGAACGTCTGTCTCAGACCATCTGTCTCAGACCGTCTGTCTCAGACCGTCGGTCTCAGCCCGCCTGTCTCAGCAAGCCTCTCTCAGTCCGTCTGTCTGAGACCGTCCGTCTCAGACCGTCTGTCTCAGACCGTCTGTCTCAGCCCGCCTGTCTCAACCCGCCTCTCTCAGTCCGTCTGTCAGAGACCGTTTGTCTCTTACCGTTCTCTCTGTCCGTCTGTCTCAGCCCTCCTGTCTCAGACCGGCTGTCTCAGACCGTCTGTCTCGGACCGTCTTCCGCGGACCGTCTGTCTCGGACCGTCTGTCTCAGACCGTCTGACTCAGCCCGCCTGTCTCTGTCCGTCTGTCTCAGACCGTCTGCCTCAGCCCGCCTGTCTTAATCCGCCTCTCTCAGTCCGTCTGTCTCAGCCCGCCTGTCTCAGCCCGCCTCTGCCAGTCCGTCTGTCTCAGCCCGCCTGTCTCAGTCCGCCTGTCTCAGTCCGCCTGTCTCAGCCCGCCTCTCTCAGTCCGTCTGTCTGAGTCCACCTGTCTCAGTCCGTCTGTCTCAGACCATCTGTCTCTGTCCGTCTGTCTCAGACCGTCTGTCTCAGACCGTCTGTCTCAGACCGTCTGTCTCAGCCCGCCTCTCTCAGCCCGCCTCCCTCAGTCCGTCTGTCTCTGCCCGTTTGTCTCAGACCGTCTGTCTCAGACCGTCTGTCTCAGCCCGGCTGTCTCAACCCGCCTCCCTCAGTCCGTCTGTCTCAGCCCGTCTGTCTCAGACCGTCTGTCTCTTACCGTTCTCTCAGCCCGCCTCCCTCAGTCCGTCTGTCTCAGACCGTCTGTCTCAGACCGTCTGTCTCGGACCGTCTTTGGCGGACCGTCTGTCTCCGACCGTCTGATTCGGCCCGCCTGTCTCAGTCCGTCTGTCTCAGCCCGCCTGTCTCAGCCCGCCTCTCTCAGTCCGTCTGTCTCAGACCGTCTGTCTCTGTCCGTCTGTCTCTGACCGTCTGTCTCGGACCGTCTGTCTCAGACCGTCTGACTCAGCCTGCCTGTCTCTGTCCGTCTGTCTCAGACCGTCCGTCTCAGCCCGCCTGTCTCAATCCGCCTCTCTTAGTCCGTCTCTCTCAGCCCGGCTGTCTCAGCCCGCCTCTGCCAGTCCGTCTGTCTCAGCCCGCCTGTCTCAGACCGTCTGTCTCGGACCGTCTTTGGCGGACCGTCTGTCTCGGACCGCCTGTCTCCGACCGTCTGATTCGGCCCGCCTGTCTCAGTCCGTCTGTCTCAGCCCGCCTGTCTCAGCCCGCCTCTCTCAACCCGCCTCTCTCAGTCCGTCTGTCTCAGACCGTCTGTCTCAGACCGTATGTCTCAGACCGTCTGTCTCAGACCGTCTGTCTCAGACCGTCTGTCTCAGACCGTCTGTCTCAGATCGTCTGTCTCAGCCCGCCTGTCTCAGCCCGCCTCTCTCAGTCCGTCTGTCTGAGTCCGTCTGTCTCAGGACATCTGTCTCAGACCGTCTGTCTCAGACCGTCTGTCTCGGACCGTGTGTCTCAGACCATCTGTCTCAGACCATCTGTCTCAGACCATCTGTCTCAGACCATCTGTCTCAGACCGTCTGTCTCTGTCCGTCTGTCTCGGACCGTCTGTCTCAGACCGTCTGTCTCAGCCCGCCTGCCTCAGCCCGCCTGTCTCAGCCCGCCTGTCTCAGGTCGCCTCTCTCAGTCCATCTGTCTCAGACCGTCTGTCTCAGGCCATCTGTCTCAGTCCGTCTGTCGCTGTCCGCCTGTCTCAGACCGTCTGTCTCAGCCCGCCTGTCTCTGCCCGCCTGTCTCAGCCCGCCTCTCTCAGTTTGTCTGTCTGAGACCGTCTGTCTCAGACCATCTGTCTCAGACCGTCTGTCACAGCTCGCCTCTCTCAGTCCATCTGTCTCATACCGTCGGTCTTAGCCCGTGTGTCTGAGCCCGCCTGTCTCTGTCCGTGTGTCTCAGACCGTCTGTCTCGGACCGTCTGTCTCAGACCGTCTGTCTCTTACCGTTGTCTCTGTCCGTCTGTTTCAGCCCGCCTGTCTCTGTCCGTCTGTCTTTGACCGTCCGTCTCAGTCCGTCTGTCTCAGACCGTCTGTCGCTGTCCGTCTGTCTCGGACCGTCTGTCTCTTACCGTTGTCTCTGTCCGTCTGTTTCAGCCCGCCTGTCTCTGTCCGTCTGTATTTGACCGTCCGTCTCAGACCGTCTGTCTCATCCCGACTGTCTCAGCCCGCCTCTCTCAGTCCGTGTGTCTGAGACCGTCTGTCACAGACCGTCTGTCTCATCCCGCCTGTCCCAGTCCGTCTGTCTTTGAACGTCTGTCTCAGACCATCTGTCTCAGACCATCTGTGTCAGACCGTCTGACTCAGACCATCTGTCTCAGACAGTCTGTCACTGTCCGTCTGTCGCGGACCGTCTGTCTCAGACCGTCTGTCTTTGACCGTCTGTCTCAGAACGTCTGTCTCAGCCCAGCTGTCTCAGCCCGCATCTCTCAGTCCGTCTGTCTGAGACCGTCTGTCTCATGTCATCTGTCTCTGTCCGTCTGTCTCAGACCGTCTGTCTCTGTCCGTCTGTCTCAGCCCGCCTGTCTCAGCCCGCCTCTCTCAGTCCGTCTGTCTGAGACCGTCTGTCTCAGATCGTCTGTCTCAGCCCGCCTGTCTCAACCCGCCTCTCTCAGTCCGTCTGTCAGAGACCGTTTGTCGCTTACCGTTCTCTCTGTCCGTCTGTCTCAGCCCGCCTGTCTCAGACCGTCTGTCTCAGACCGTCTGTCTCAGACCGTCTGTCTCAGACCGTCTGTCTCAGCCCGCCTGTCTCAACCCGCCTCTCTCAGTCCGTCTGTCTCAGCCCGCCTGTCTCAGCCGGCCTCTCCCAGTCCGTCTGTTTCAGCCCGCCTGTCTCAGTCCGTCTGTCTCAGCCCGCCTGTCTCAGCCCGCCTCTCTCAGTCCGTCTGTCTGAGTCCGTCTGTCTCAGGCCATCTGTCTCAGACCGTCTGTCTCAGACCGTCTGTCTCGGACCGTCTGTCTCAGACCGTCTGACTCAGCCCGCCTGTCTCAGTCCGTCTGTCTCCGCCCGCCTCTCTCAGTCCGTCTGTCTCAGACCGTCTGTCTCAGACCGTCTGTCTCAGCCCGCCTGTCTCAGCAAGCCTCTCTCAGTCCGTCTGTCTCAGACCGTCTGTCTCAGACCGTCTGTCTCTGACCGTCTGTCTCAGCCCTCCTGTCTCAGACCGTCTGTCTCAGTCCGTCTGTCCCTGTCCGTCTGTCTCAGACCGTCTGTCTCAGCCCGCCTGTCTCAGCCCGCCTGTCTCAGCCCGCCTCTCTCAGTCCGTCTATCTCAGCCCGCCTGTCTCAGCAAGCCTCTCTCAGTCCGTCTGTCTGAGACCGTCTGTCTCGGACGGTCTGTCTCAGACCGTCTGACTCAGCCCGCCTGTCTCAATCGGTCTGTCTCCGCCCGCCTGTCTCAGTCCGTCTGTCGCGGACCGTCTGTCTCAGCCCGCCTGTCTCAGCCCGCCTCCCTCAGTCCGTCTGTCAGAGACCGTCTGTCTCAGACCGTCTGTCTCAGACCGTCTGTCTCAGACCGTCTGTCTCAGACCGTCTGTCTCAGACCGTCTGTCTCAGACCGTCTGTCTCAGACCGTCTCTCTCAGATCGTCTGTCTCAGCCCGCCTGTCTCAGCCCGCCTCTCTCAGTCCGTCTGTCTGAGTCCGTCTGTCTCAGGCCAATTGTCTCAGACCGTCTGTCTCAGACCGTCTGTCTCGGACCGTCTGTCTCGGACCGTCTGTCTCAGACCGTCTGTCTCAGCCCGCCTGTCTCAGCCCGCCTGTCTCAGCTCGCCTCTCTCAGTCCATCTGTCGCAGACCGTCTGTCTCAGGCCATCTGTCTCAGTCCGTCTGTCCCTGTCCGCCTGTCTCAGACCGTCTGTCTCAGACCATCTGTCTCAGACCGTCTGTCACAGCTCGCCTCTCTCAGTCCATCTGTCTCATACCGTCGGTCTTAGCCCGTCTGTCTGAGCCCGCCTGTCTATGTCCGTGTGTCTCAGACCGTCTGTCTCGGACCGTCTGTCTCTTACCGTCTGTCTCTTACCGTTGTCTCTGCCCGTCTGTTTCAGCCCGCCTGTCTCTGTCCGTCTGTCTTTGACCGTCCGTCTCAGTCCGTCTGTCTCAGACCGTCTGTCTCTGTCCGTGTGTCTCGGACCGTCTGTCTCTTACCGTTGTCTCTGTCCGTCTGTTTCAGCCCGCCTGTCTCTGTCCGTCTGTCTTTGACCGTCCGTCTCAGACCGTCTGTCACAGCCCGCCTGTCTCAGCCCGCCTCTTTCAGTCCGTCTGTCTGAGACCGTCTGTCTCATGTCATCTGTCTCTGTCCGTCTGTCTCAGACCGTCTGTCTCTGTCCGTCTGTCTCAGCCCGCCTGTCTCAGCCCGCCTCTCTCAGTCCGTCTGTCTGAGACCGTCTGTCTCAGACCGTCTGTCTCAGCCCGCCTGTCTCAACCCGCCTCTCTCAGTCCGTCTGTCAGAGACCGTTTGTCTCTTTCCGTTCTCTCTGTCCGTCTGTCTCAGCCCGCCTGTCTCAGACCGTCTGTCTCAGACCGTCTGTCTCGGACCGTCTTCCGCGGACTGTCTGTCTCGGACCGTCTGTCTCAGACCGTCTGACTCAGCCCGCGTGTCTCTGTCCGTCTGTCTCAGACCGTCTGCCTCAGCCCGCCTGTCTCAACCCGCCTCTCTCAGTCCGTCTGTCTCAGCCCGCCTGTCTCAGCCCGCCTCTGCCAGTCCGTCTGTCTCAGCCCGCCTGTCTCAGTCCGCCTGTCTCAGTCCGCCTGTCTCAGTCCGTCTGTCTCCGCCCGCCTGTCTCTGTCCGTTTGTCTCAGACCGTCTGTCTCATACCGTCTGTCTCAGCCCGCCTGTCTCAACCCGCCTCTCTCAGTCCGTCTGTCTCAGCCCGCCTGTCTCAGCCCGCCTCTCCCAGTCCGTCTGTCTCAGCCCGCCTGTCTCAGTTCGTCTGTCTCAGACCGTCTGTCTCGGACCGTCTTCCGCGGACTGTCTGTCTTGGACCGTCTGTCTCAAACCGTCTGACTCAGCCCGCGTGTCTCTTTCCGTCTGTCTCAGACCGTCTGCCTCAGCCCGCCTGTCTCAACCCGCCTCTCTCAGTCCGTCTGTCTCAGCCCGCCTGTCTCAGCCCGCCTCTGCCAGTCCGTCTGTCTCAGCCCGCCTGTCTCAGTCGGCCTGTCTCAGTCCGCCTGTCTCAGTCCGTCTGTCTCCGCCCGCCTGTCTCTGTCCGTTTGTCTCAGACCGTCTGTCTCATACCGTCTGTCTCAGCCCGCCTGTCTCAACCCGCCTCTCTCAGTCCGTCTGTCTCAGCCCGCCTGTCTCAGCCCGCCTCTCCCAGTCCGTCTGTCTCAGCCCGCCTGTCTCAGTTCGTCTGTCTCAGACCGTCTGTCTCAGCCCGCCTGTCTCAGTCCGCCTCTCTCAGTCCGTCTGTCTCAGACCGTCTGTCTCAGCCCGCCTGTCTCAACCCGCCTCTCTCAGTCCGTCTGTCAGAGACCGTTTGTCTCTTACCGTTCTCTCTGTCCGTCTGTCTCAGCCCGCCTGTCTCAGACCGTCTGTCTCAGACCGTCTGTCTCGGACCGTCTTCCGCGGACTGTCTGTCTCGGACCGTCTGTCTCAGACCGTCTGACTCAGCCCGCCTGTCTCAGCCCGCCTCTCCCAGTCCGACCGTATCAGCCCGCCTGTCTCAGTCCGTCTGTCTCAGCCCGCCTGTCTCAGCCCGCCTCTCTCAGTCCGTCTGTCTCAGACCGTCTGTCTCTGTCCGTCTGTCTCTGACCGTCTGTCTCGGACCGTCTGTCTCAGACCGTCTGACTCAGCCCGCCTGTCTCTGTCCGTCTGTCTCAGACCGTCTGTCTCAGCCCGCCTCTCTCAGTCCGTCTGTCTCAGACCGTCTGTCTCAGCCCGCCTGTCTCAACCCGCCTCTCTCAGTCCGTCTGTCAGAGACCGTTTGTCTCTTACCGTTCTCTCTGTCCGTCTGTCTCAGCCCGCCTGTCTCAGACTGCCTGTCTCAGACCGTCTGTCTCGGACCGTCTTCCGCGGACTGTCTGTCTCGGACCGTCTGTCTCAAACCGTCTGACTCAGCCCGCGTGTCTCTGTCCGTCTGTCTCAGACCGTCTGCCTCAGCCCGCCTGTCTCAACCCGCCTCTCTCAGTCCGTCTGTCTCAGACCGCCTGTCTCAGCCCGCCTCTGCCAGTCCGTCTGCCTCAGCCCGCCTGTCTCAGTCCGCCTGTCTCAGTCCGCCTGTCTCAGTCCGTCTGTCTCCGCCCGCCTGTCTCTGTCCGTTTGTCTCAGACCGTCTGTCTCATACCGTCTGTCTCAGCCCGCCTGTCTCAACCCGCCTCTCTCAGTCCGTCTGTCTCAGCCCGCCTGTCTCAGCCCGCCTCTCCCAGTCCGTCTGTCTCAGCCCGCCTGTCTCAGTTCGTCTGTCTCAGACCGTCTGTCTCAGCCCGCCTGTCTCAGTCCGCCTCTCTCAGTCCGTCTGTCTCAGACCGTCTGTCTCAGCCCGCCTGTCTCAACCCGCCTCTCTCAGTCCGTCTGTCAGAGACCGTTTGTCTCTTACCGTTCTCTCTGTCCGTCTGTCTCAGCCCGCCTGTCTCAGACCGTCTGTCTCAGACCGTCTGTCTCGGACCGTCTTCCGCGGACTGTCTGTCTCGGACCGTCTGTCTCAGACCGTCTGACTCAGCCCGCCTGTCTCAGTCCGTCTGTCTCAGACCGTCTGTCTCAGCCCGCCTGTCTCAACCCGCCTCTCTCAGTCCGCCTGTCTCAGCCCGCCTGTCTCAGCCCGCCTCTCCCAGTCCGACCGTATCAGCCCGCCTGTCTCAGTCCGTCTGTCTCAGCCCGCCTGTCTCAGCCCGCCTCTCTCAGTCCGTCTGTCTCAGACCGTCTGTCTCTGTCCGTCTGTCTCTGACCGTCTGTCTCGGACCGTCTGTCTCAGACCGTCTGACTCAGCCCGCCTGTCTCTGTCCGTCTGTCTCAGACCGTCTGTCTCAGCCCGCCTGTCTCAACCCGCCTCTCTTAGTCCGTCTGTCTCAGCCCGGCTGTCTCAGCCCGCCTCTGCCAGTCCGTCTGTCTCAGCCCGCCTGTCTCAGTCCGCCTGTCTCAGTCCGCCTGTCTCAGTCCGCCTGTCTCAGTCCGCCTGTCTCAGTCCGTCTGTCTCCGCCCGCCTGTCTCTGTCCGTTTGTCTCAGACCGTCTGTCTCAGCCCGCCTGTCTCAGCCCGCCTCCCTCAGTCCGTCCGTCAGAGACCGTCTGTCTCAGACCGTCTGTCTCAGACCGTCTGTCTCAGACCGTCTGTCTCAGACCGTCTGTCTCAGACCGTCTGTCTCAGATCGTCTGTCTCAGCCCGCCTGTCTCAGCCCGCCTCTCTCAGTCCGTCTGTCTGAGTCCGTCTGTCTCAGGCCATTTGTCTCAGACCGTCTGTCTCAGACCGTCTGTCTCGGACCGTCTGTCTCGGACCGTCTGTCTCACACCGTCTGTCTCAGCCCGCCTGTCTCAGCCCGCCTGTGTCAGCTCGCCTCTCTCAGTCCATCTGTCTCAGACCGTCTGTCTCATACCGTCTGTCTCAGCCCGCCTGTCTCAACCCGCCTCTCTCAGTCCGTCTCTCTCAGCCCGCCTGTCTCAGCCCGCCTCTCCCAGTCCGTCTGTCTCAGCCCACCTGTCTCAGTTCGTCTGTCTCAGACCGTCTGTCTCAGCCCGCCTGTCTCAGTCCGCCTCTCTCAGTCCGTCTGTCTGAGTCCGTCTGTCTCAGGCCATCTGTCTCAGACCGTCTGTCTCAGACCGTCTGTCTCGGATCGTCTGTCTCAGCCCGCCTGTCTCAGCCCGCCTCTCTCAGTCCGTCTGTCTGAGTCCGTCTCTCTCAGGCCATCTGTCTCAGACCGTCTGTCTCTGTCCGTCTGTCTCTGACCGTCTGTCTCGGACCGTCTGTCTCAGCCCGCCTGTCTCAGCCCGCCTCTCTCAGTCCGTCTGTCTGAGACCGTCTGTCTCATGTCATCTGTCTCTGTCCGTCTGTCTCAGACCGTCTGTCTCTGCCCGTCTGTCTCAGCTCGCCTGTCTCAGCCCGCCTGTCTCAGCCCGCCTCTCTCAGTCCGTCTGTCTGAGACCGTCTGTCTCAGACCATCTGACTCAGCCCGCCTGTCTCAGTCCGTCTGTCTCAGACCGTCTGTCTCGGATCGTCTTTCTCAGCCCGCCTGTCTCAGCCCGCCTCTCTCAGTCCGTCTGTCTGAGTCCGTCTGTCTCAGGCCATCTGTCTCAGACCGTCTGTCTCTGTCCGTCTGTCCCTGACCGTCTGTCTCGGACCGTCTGTCTCAGCCCGCCTCTCTCAGTCCGTCTGTCTGAGACCGTCTGTCTCAGACCGTCTGTCTCAGCCCGCCTGTCTCAACCCGCCTCTCTCAGTCCGTCTGTCAGAGACCGTTTGTCTCTTACCGTTCTCTCTGTCCGTCTGTCTCAGCCCGCCTGTCTCAGACCGTCTGTCTCAGACCGTCTGTCTCGGACCGTCTTCCGCGGACTGTCTGTCTCGGACCGTCTGTCTCAGACCGTCTGACTCAGCCCGCGTGTCTCTGTCCGTCTGTCTCAGACCGTCTGCCTCAGCCCGCCTGTCTCAACCCGCCTCTCTCAGTCCGTCTGTCTCAGCCCGCCTGTCTCAGCCCGCCTCTGCCAGTCCGTCTGTCTCAGCCCACCTGTCTCAGTCCGCCTGTCTCAGTCCGCCTGTCTCAGTCCGTCTGTCTCCGCCCGCCTGTCTCTGTCCGTTTGTCTCAGACCGTCTGTCTCATACCGTCTGTCTCATACCGTCTGTCTCAGCCCGCCTGTCTCAACCCGCCTCTCTCAGTCCGTCTGTCTCAGCCCGCCTGTCTCAGCCCGCCTCTCCCAGTCCGTCTGTCTCAGCCCGCCTGTCTCAGTTCGTCTGTCTCAGACCGTCTGTCTCAGCCCGCCTGTCTCAGTCCGCCTCTCTCAGTCCGTCTGTCTGAGTCCGTCTGTCTCAGGCCATCTGTCTCAGACCGTCTGTCTCTGTCCGTCTGTCTCTGACCGTCTGTCTCGGACCGTCTGTCTCAGCCCGCCTGTCTCAGCCCGCCTCTCTCAGTCCGTCTGTCTGAGACCGTCTGTCTCATGTCATCTGTCTCAGTCCGTCTGTCTCAGACCGTCTGTCTCGGATCGTCTGTCTCAGCCCGCCTGTCTCAGCCCGCCTCTCTCAGTCCGTCTGTCTGAGTCCGTCTGTCTCAGGCCATCTGTCTCAGACCGTCTGTCTCTGTCCGTCTGTCTCTGACCGTCTGTCTCGGACCGTCTGTCTGAGCCCGCCTCTCTCAGTCCGTCTGTCAGAGACCGTCTGTCTCAGACCGTCTGTCTCAGCCCGCCTGTCTCAGCCCGCCTCTCTCAGTCCGTCTGTCTCAGGCCATTTGTCTCAGACCGTCTGTCTCTGTCCGTCTGTCTCTGACCGTCTGTCTCGGACCGTCTGTCTCAGACCGTCTGACTCAGCCCGCCTGTCTCTGTCCGTCTGTCTCAGAGCGTCTGTCTCAGCCTGCCTGTCTCAACCCGCCTCTCTCAGTCCGTCTGTCTCAGCCCGCCTGTCTCAGCCCGCCTCTGCCAGTCCGTCTGTCTCAGCCCGCCTGTCTCAGTCCGCCTGTCTCAGTCCGCCTGTCTCAGTCCGCCTGTCTCAGTCCGTCTGTCTCCGCCCGCCTGTCTCTGTCCGTTTGTCTCAGACCGTCTGTCTCAGCCCGCCTGTCTCAGCCCGCCTCCCTCAGTCCGTCTGTCAGAGACCGTTTGTCTCTTACCGTTCTCTCTGTCCGTCTGTCTCAGCCCGCCTGTCTCAGACCGTCTGTCTCAGACCGTCTGTCTCGGACCGTCTTCCGCGGACTGTCTGTCTCGGACCGTCTGTCTCAGACCGTCTGACTCAGCCCGCGTGTCTCTGTCCGTCTGTCTCAGACCGTCTGCCTCAGCCCGCCTGTCTCAACCCGCCTCTCTCAGTCCGTCTGTCTCAGCCCGCCTGTCTCAGCCCGCCTCTGCCAGTCCGTCTGTCTCAGCCCGCCTGTCTCAGTCCGCCTGTCTCAGTCCGCCTGTCTCAGTCCGCCTGTCTCAGTCCGTCTGTCTCCGCCCGCCTGTCTCTGTCCGTTTGTCTCAGACCGTCTGTATCATATCGTCTGTCTCAGCCCGCCTGTCTCAACCCGCCTCTCTCAGTCCGTCTGTCTCAGCCCGCCTGTCTCAGCCCGCTTCTCCCAGTCCGTCTGTCTCAGCCCGCCTGTCTCAGTTCGTCTGTCTCAGACCGTCTGTCTCAGCCCGCCTGTCTCAGTCCGCCTCTCTCAGTCCGTCTGTCTGAGTCCGTCTGTCTCAGGCCATCTGTCTCAGACCGTCTGTCTCAGACCGTCTGTCTCAGACCATCTGACTCAGCCCGCCTGTCTCAGTCCGTCTGTCTCAGACCGTCTGTCTCGGATCGTCTGTCTCAGCCCGCCTGTCTCAGCCCGCCTCTCTCAGTCCGTCTGTCTGAGTCCGTCTGTCTCAGGCCATCTGTCTCAGACCGTCTGTCTCTGTCCGTCTGTCCCTGACCGTCTGTCTCGGACCGTCTGTCTCAGCCCGCCTCTCTCAGTCCGTCTGTCTCAGCCCGCCTGTCTCAGCCCGCCTCTCCCAGTCCGTCTGTCTCAGCCCGCCTGTCTCAGTTCGTCTGTCTCAGACCGTCTGTCTCAGCCCGCCTGTCTCAGTCCGCCTCTCTCAGTCCGTCTGTCAGAGACCGTTTGTCTCTTACCGTTCTCTCTGTCCGTCTGTCTCAGCCCGCCTGTCTCAGCCCGCCTCTCCCAGTCCGTCTGTCTCAGCCCGCCTGTCTCAGTTCGTCTGTCTCAGACCGTCTGTCTCAGCCCGCCTGTCTCAGTCCGCCTCTCTCAGTCCGTCTGTCTGAGTCCGTCTGTCTCAGGCCATCTGTCTCAGACCGTCTGTCTCTGTCCGTCTGTCTCTGACCGTCTGTCTCGGACCGTCTGTCTCAGCCCGCCTGTCTCAGCCCGCCTCTCTCAGTCCGTCTGTCTGAGACCGTCTGTCTCATGTCATCTGTCTCTGTCCGTCTGTCTCAGACCGTCTGTCTCTGCCCGTCTGTCTCAGCTCGCCTGTCTCAGCCCGCCTCTCTCAGTCCGTCTGTCTGAGACCGTCTGTCTCAGACCATCTGACTCAGCCCGCCTGTCTCAGTCCGTCTGTCTCAGACCGTCTGTCTCGGATCGTCTGTCTCAGCCCGCCTGTCTCAGTCCGCCTCTCTCAGTCCGTCTGTCTGAGTCCGTCTGTCTCAGGCCATCTGTCTCAGTCCGTCTATCTCAGCCCGCCTGTCTCAGCAAGCCTCTCTCAGTCCGTCTGTCTGAGACCGTCTGTCTCGGACGGTCTGTCTCAGACCGTCTGACTCAGCCCGCCTGTCTCAATCGGTCTGTCTCCGCCCGCCTGTCTCAGTCCGTCTGTCGCGGACCGTCTGTCTCAGCCCGCCTGTCTCAGCCCGCCTCCCTCAGTCCGTCTGTCAGAGACCGTCTGTCTCAGACCGTCTGTCTCAGACCGTCTGTCTCAGATCGTCTGTCTCAGCCCGCCTGTCTCAGCCCGCCTCTCTCAGTCCGTCTGTCTGAGTCCGTCTGTCTCAGGCCATTTGTCTCAGACCGTCTGTCTCAGACCGTCTGTCTCGGACCGTCTGTCTCGGACCGTCTGTCTCAGACCGTCTGTCTCAGCCCGCCTGTCTCAGCCCGCCTGTCTCAGCTCGCCTCTCTCAGTCCATCTGTCGCAGACCGTCTGTCTCAGGCCATCTGTCTCAGTCCGTCTGTCCCTGTCCGCCTGTCTCAGACCGTCTGTCTCAGACCATCTGTCTCAGACCGTCTGTCACAGCTCGCCTCTCTCAGTCCATCTGTCTCATACCGTCGGTCTTAGCCCGTCTGTCTGAGCCCGCCTGTCTATGTCCGTGTGTCTCAGACCGTCTGTCTCGGACCGTCTGTCTCTTACCGTCTGTCTCTTACCGTTGTCTCTGCCCGTCTGTTTCAGCCCGCCTGTCTCTGTCCGTCTGTCTTTGACCGTCCGTCTCAGTCCGTCTGTCTCAGACCGTCTGTCTCTGTCCGTGTGTCTCGGACCGTCTGTCTCTTACCGTTGTCTCTGTCCGTCTGTTTCAGCCCGCCTGTCTCTGTCCGTCTGTCTTTGACCGTCCGTCTCAGACCGTCTGTCTCAGCCCGCCTGTCTCAGCCCGCCTCTCTCAGTCCGTCTGTCTGAGACCGTCTGTCTCATGTCATCTGTCTCTGTCCGTCTGTCTCAGACCGTCTGTCTCTGTCCGTCTGTCTCAGCCCGCCTGTCTCAGCCCGCCTCTCTCAGTCCGTCTGTCTGAGACCGTCTGTCTCAGACCGTCTGTCTCAGCCCGCCTGTCTCAACCCGCCTCTCTCAGTCCGTCTGTCAGAGACCGTTTGTCTCTTACCGTTCTCTCTGTCCGTCTGTCTCAGCCCGCCTGTCTCAGACCGTCTGTCTCAGACCGTCTGTCTCGGACCGTCTTCCGCGGACTGTCTGTCTCGGTCCGTCTGTCTCAGACCGTCTGACTCAGCCCGCGTGTCTCTGTCCGTCTGTCTCAGACCGTCTGCCTCAGCCACGCCTGTCTCAACCCGCCTCTCTCAGTCCGTCTGTCTCAGCCCGCCTGTCTCAGCCCGCCTCTGCCAGTCCGTCTGTCTCAGCCCGCCTGTCTCAGTCCGCCTGTCTCAGTCCGCCTGTCTCAGTCCGTCTGTCTCCGCCCGCCTGTCTCTGTCCGTTTGTCTCAGACCGTCTGTCTCATACCGTCTGTCTCAGCCCGCCTGTCTCAACCCGCCTCTCTCAGTCCGTCTGTCTCAGCCCGCCTGTCTCAGCCCGCCTCTCCCAGTCCGTCTGTCTCAGCCCGCCTGTCTCAGTTCGTCTGTCTCAGACCGTCTGTCTCAGCCCGCCTCTCTCAGTCCGTCTGTCTCAGACCGTCTGTCTCAGCCCGCCTGTCTCAACCCGCCTCTCTCAGTCCGTCTGTCAGAGACCGTTTGTCTCTTACCGTTCTCTCTGTCCGTCTGTCTCAACCCGCCTCTCTCAGTCCGTCTGTCTCAGCCCGCCTGCCTCAGCCCGCCTCTGCCAGTCCGTCTGTCTCAGCCCGCCTGTCTCAGTTCGTCTGTCTCAGACCGTCTGTCTCAGCCCGCCTGTCTCAGTCCGCCTCTCTCAGTCCGTCTGTCTGAGTCCGTCTGTCTCAGGCCATCTGTCTCAGACCGTCTGTCTCTGTCCGTCTGTCTCTGACCGTCTGTCTCGGACCGTCTGTCTCAGCCCGCCTGTCTCAGCCCGCCTCTCTCAGTCCGTCTGTCTGAGACCGTCTGTCTCATGTCATCTGTCTCTGTCCGTCTGTCTCAGACCGTCTGTCTCTGCCCGTCTGTCTCAGCTCGCCTGTCTCAGCCCGCCTCTCTCAGTCCGTCTGTCTGAGACCGTCTGTCTCAGACCATCTGACTCAGCCCGCCTGTCGCAGTCCGTCTGTCTCAGACCGTCTGTCTCGGATCGTCTTTCTCAGCCCGCCTGTCTCAGCCCGCCTCTCTCAGTCCGTCTGTCTGAGTCCGTCTGTCTCAGGCCATCTGTCTCAGACCGTCTGTCTCTGTCCGTCTGTCCCTGACCGTCTGTCTCGGACCGTCTGTCTCAGCCCGCCTCTCTCAGTCCGTCTGTCTGAGACCGTCTGTCTCAGACCGTCTGTCTCAGCCCGCCTGTCTCAACCCGCCTCTCTCAGTCCGTCTGTTAGAGACCGTTTGTCTCTTACCGTTCTCTCCGTCCGTCTGTCTCAGCCCGCCTGTCTCAGACCGTCTGTCTCAGACCGTCTGTCTCGGACCGTCTTCCGCGGACTGTCTGTCTCGGACCGTCTGTCTCAGACCGTCTGACTCAGCCCGCGTGTCTCTGTCCGTCTGTCTCAGACCGTCTGCCTCAGCCCGCCTGTCTCAACCCGCCTCTCTCAGTCCGTCTGTCTCAGCCCGCCTGTCTCAGCCCGCCTCTGCCAGTCCGTCTGTCTCAGCCCGCCTGTCTCAGTCCGCCTGTCTCAGTCCGCCTGTCTCAGTCCGTCTGTCTCCGCCCGCCTGTCTCTGTCCGTTTGTCTCAGACCGTCTGTCTCATACCGTCTGTCTCATACCGTCTGTCTCAGCCCGCCTGTCTCAACCCGCCCCTCTCAGTCCGTCTGTCTCAGCCCGCCTGTCTCAGCCCGCCTCTCCCAGTCCGTCTGTCTCAGCCCGCCTGTCTCAGTTCGTCTGTCTCAGACCGTCTGTCTCAGCCCGCCTGTCTCAGTCCGCCTCTCTCAGTCCGTCTGTCTGAGTCCGTCTGTCTCAGGCCATCTGTCTCAGACCGTCTGTCTCTGTCCGTCTGTCTCTGACCGTCTGTCTCGGACCGTCTGTCTCAGCCCGCCTGTCTCAGCCCGCCTCTCTCAGTCCGTCTGTCTGAGACCGTCTGTCTCATGTCATCTGTCTCTGTCCGTCTGTCTCAGACCGTCTGTCTCTGCCCGTCTGTCTCAGCTCGCCTGTCTCAGCCCGCCTCTCTCAGTCCGTCTGTCTGAGACCGTCTGTCTCAGACCATCTGACTCAGCCCGCCTGTCTCAGTCCGTCTGTCTCAGACCGTCTGTCTCGGATCGTCTGTCTCAGCCCGCCTGTCTCAGCCCGCCTCTCTCAGTCCGTCTGTCTGAGTCCGTCTGTCTCAGGCCATCTGTCTCAGACCGTCTGTCTCTGTCCGTCTGTCTCTGACCGTCTGTCTCGGACCGTCTGTCTCAGCCCGCCTCTCTCAGTCCGTCTGTCAGAGACCGTCTGTCTCAGACCGTCTGTCTCAGCCCGCCTGTCTCAGCCCGCCTCTCTCAGTCCGTCTGTCTCAGGCCATTTGTCTCAGACCGTCTCTCTCTGTCCGTCTGTCTCTGACCGTCTGTCTCGGACCGTCTGTCTCAGACCGTCTGACTCAGCCCGCCTGTCTCTGTCCGTCTGTCTCAGACCGTCTGTCTCAGCCCGCCTGTCTCAACCCGCCTCTCTCAGTCCGTCTGTCTCAGCCCGCCTGTCTCAGCCCGCCTCTGCCAGTCCGTCTGTCTCAGCCCGCCTGTCTCAGTCCGCCTGTCTCAGTCCGCCTGTCTCAGTCCGTCTGTCTCCGCCCGCCTGTCTCTGTCCGTTTGTCTCAGACCGTCTGTCTCAGCCCGCCTGTCTCAGCCCGCCTCCCTCAGTCCGTCTGTCAGAGACCGTTTGTCTCTTACCGTTCTCTCTGTCCGTCTGTCTCAGCCCGCCTGTCTCAGACCGTCTGTCTCAGACCGTCTGTCTCGGACCGTCTTCCGCGGACTGTCTGTCTCGGACCGTCTGTCTCAGACCGTCTGACTCAGCCCGCGTGTCTCTGTCCGTCTGTCTCAGACCGTCTGCCTCAGCCCGCCTGTCTCAACCCGCCTCTCTCAGTCCGTCTGTCTCAGCCCGCCTGTCTCAGCCCGCCTCTGCCAGTCCGTCTGTCTCAGCCCGCCTGTCTCAGTCCGCCTGTCTCAGTCCGCCTGTCTCAGTCCGTCTGTCTCCGCCCGCCTGTCTCTGTCCGTTTGTCTCAGACCGTCTGTCTCATATCGTCTGTCTCAGCCCGCCTGTCTCAACCCGCCTCTCTCAGTCCGTCTGTCTCAGCCCGCCTGTCTCAGCCCGCCTCTCCCAGTCCGTCTGTCTCAGCCCGCCTGTCTCAGTTCGTCTGTCTCAGACCGTCTGTCTCAGCCCGCCTGTCTCAGTCCGCCTCTCTCAGTCCGTCTGTCTGAGTCCGTCTGTCTCAGGCCATCTGTCTCAGACCGTCTGTCTCAGACCGTCTGTCTCGGATCGTCTGTCTCGGACCGTCTGTCTCAGCCCGCCTCTCTCAGTCCGTCTGTCAGAGACCGTCTGTCTCAGCCCGCCTGTCTCAGCCCGCCTCTGCCAGTCCGTCTGTCTCAGCCCGCCTGTCTCAGTCCGCCTGTCTCAGTCCGCCTGTCTCAGTCCGTCTGTCTCCGCCCGCCTGTCTCTGTCCGTTTGTCTCAGACCGTCTGTCTCTGCCCGTCTGTCTCAGCTCGCCTGTCTCAGCCCGCCTCTCTCAGTCCGTCTGTCTGAGACCGTCTGTCTCAGACCATCTGACTCAGCCCGCCTGTCTCAGTCCGTCTGTCTCAGACCGTCCGTCTCAGTCCGTCTGTCTCAGACCGTCTGTCTCTGTCCGTGTGTCTCGGACCGTCTGTCTCTTACCGTTGTCTCTGTCCGTCTGTTTCAGCCCGCCTGTCTCTGTCCGTCTGTCTTTGACCGTCCGTCTCAGACCGTCTGTCTCAGCCCGCCTGTCTCAGACCGTCTGTCTCAGACCGTCTGTCTCGGACCGTCTTCCGCGGACTGTCTGTCTCGGACCGTCTGTCTCAGACCGTCTGACTCAGCCCGCGTGTCTCTGTCCGTCTGTCTCAGACCGTCTGCCTCAGCCCGCCTGTCTCAACCCGCCTCTCTCAGTCCGTCTGTCTCAGCCCGCCTGTCTCAGCCCGCCTCTGCCAGTCCGTCTGTCTCAGCCCGCCTGTCTCAGTCCGCCTGTCTCAGTCCGCCTGTCTCAGTCCGTCTGTCTCCGCCCGCCTGTCTCTGTCCGTTTGTCTCAGACCGTCTGTCTCATCCCGTCTGTCTCAGCCCATCTGTCTCAACCCGCCTCTCTCAGTCCGTCTCTCTCAGCCCGCCTGTCTCAGCCCGCCTCTCCCAGTCCGTCTGTCTCAGTTCGTCTGTCTCAGACCGTCTGTCTCAGCCCGCCTGTCTCAGTCCGCCTCTCTCAGTCCGTCTGTCTGAGTCCGTCTGTCTCAGGCCATCTGTCTCAGACCGTCTGTCTCAGACCGTCTGTCTCGGATCGTCTGTCTCAGCCCGCCTGTCTCAGCCCGCCTCTCTCAGTCCGTCTGTCTGAGTCCGTCTCTCTCAGGCCATCTGTCTCAGACCGTCTGTCTCTGTCCGTCTGTCTCTGACCGTCTGTCTCGGACCGTCTGTCTCAGCCCGCCTGTCTCAGCCCGCCTCTCTCAGTCCGTCTGTCTGAGACCGTCTGTCTCATGTCATCTGTCTCTGTCCGTCTGTCTCAGACCGTCTGTCTCTGCCCGTCTGTCTCAGCTCGCCTGTCTCAGCCCGCCTCTCTCAGTCCGTCTGTCTGAGACCGTCTGTCTCAGACCATCTGACTCAGCCCGCCTGTCTCAGTCCGTCTGTCTCAGACCGTCTGTCTCGGATCGTCTGTCTCAGCCCGCCTGTCTCAGCCCGCCTCTCTCAGTCCGTCTGTCTGAGTCCGTCTGTCTCAGGCCATCTGTCTCAGACCGTCTGTCTCTGTCCGTCTGTCCCTGACCGTCTGTCTCGGACCGTCTGTGTCAGCCCGCCTCTCTCAGTCCGTCTGTCTGAGACCGTCTGTCTCAGACCGTCTGTCTCAGCCCGCCTGTCTCAACCCGCCTCTCTCAGTCCGTCTGTCAGAGACCGTTTGTCTCTTACCGTTCTCTCTGTCCGTCTGTCTCAGCCCGCCTGTCTCAGACCGTCTGTCTCAGACCGTCTGTCTCGCACCGTCTTCCGCGGACTGTCTGTCTCGGACCGTCTGTCTCAGACCGTCTGACTCAGCCCGCGTGTCTCTGTCCGTCTGTCTCAGACCGTCTGCCTCAGCCCGCCTGTCTCAACCCGCCTCTCTCAGTCCGTCTGTCTCAGCCCGCCTGTCTCAGCCCGCCTCTGCCAGTCCGTCTGTCTCAGCCCGCCTGTCTCAGTCCGCCTGTCTCAGTCCGCCTGTCTCAGTCCGTCTGTCTCCGCCCGCCTGTCTCTGTCCGTTTGTCTCAGACCGTCTGTCTCATACCGTCTGTCTCAGCCCGCCTGTCTCAACCCGCCTCTCTCAGTCCGTCTGCCTCAGCCCGCCTGTCTCAGCCCGCCTCTCCCAGTCCGTCTGTCTCAGCCCGCCTGTCTCAGTTCGTCTGTCTCAGACCGTCTGTCTCAGCCCGCCTGTCTCAGTCCGCCTCTCTCAGTCCGTCTGTCTGAGTCCGTCTGTCTCAGGCCATCTGTCTCAGACCGTCTGTCTCTGTCCGTCTGTCTCTGACCGTCTGTCTCTGACCGTCTGTCTCAGCCCGCCTGTCTCAGCCCGCCTCTCTCAGTCCGTCTGTCTGAGACCGTCTGTCTCATGTCATCTGTCTCTGTCCGTCTGTCTCAGACCGTCTGTCTCTGCCCGTCTGTCTCAGCTCGCCTGTCTCAGCCCGCCTCTCTCAGTCCGTCTGTCTGAGACCGTCTGTCTCAGACCATCTGACTCAGCCCGCCTGTCTCAGTCCGTCTGTCTCAGACCGTCTGTATCGGATCGTCTGTCTCAGCCCGCCTGTCTCAGCCCGCCTCTCTCAGTCCGTCTGTCTGAGTCCGTCTGTCTCAGGCCATCTGTCTCAGATCGTCTGTCTCTGTCCGTCTGTCTCTGACCGTCTGTCTCGGACCGTCTGTCTCAGCCCGCCTCTCTCAGTCCGTCTGTCAGAGACCGTCTGTCTCAGACCGTCTGTCTCAGCCCGCCTGTCTCAGCCCGCCTCTCTCAGTCCGTCTGTCTCAGGCCATTTGTCTCAGACCGTCTGTCTCTGTCCGTCTGTCTCTGACCGTCTGTCTCGGACCGTCTGTCTCAGACCGTCTGACTCAGCCCGCCTGTCTCTGTCCGTCTGTCTCAGACCGTCTGTCTCAGCCCGCCTGTCTCAACCCGCCTCTCTCAGTCCGTCTGTCTCAGCCCGCCTGTCTCAGTCCGCCTGTCTCAGTCCGCCTGTCTCAGTCCGTCTGTCTCCGCCCGCCTGCCTCTGTCCGTTTGTCTCAGACCGTCTGTCTCAGCCCGCCTGTCTCAGCCCGCCTCCCTCAGTCCGTCTGTCAGAGACCGTTTGTCTCTTACCGTTCTCTCTGTCCGTCTGTCTCAGCCCGCCTGTCCCAGACCGTCTGTCTCAGACCGTCTGTCTCGGACCGTCTTCCGCGGACTGTCTGTCTCGGACCGTCTGTCTCAGACCGTCTGACTCAGCCCGCGTGTCTCTGTCCGTCTGTCTCAGACCGTCTGCCTCAGCCCGCCTGTCTCAACCCGCCTCTCTCAGTCCGTCTGTCTCAGCCCGCCTGTCTCAGCCCGCCTCTGCCAGTCCGTCTGTCTCAGCCCGCCTGTCTCAGTCCGCCTGTCTCAGTCCGCCTGTCTCAGTCCGTCTGTCTCCGCCCGCCTGTCTCTGTCCGTTTGTCTCAGACCGTCTGTCTCATATCGTCTGTCTCAGCCCGCCTGTCTCAACCCGCCTGTCTCAGTCCGTCTGTCTCAGCCCGCCTGTCTCAGCCCGCCTCTCCCAGTCCGTCTGTCTCAGCCCGCCTGTCTCAGTTCGTCTGTCTCAGACCGTCTGTCTCAGCCCGCCTGTCTCAGTCCGCCTCTCTCAGTCCGTCTGTCTGAGTCCGTCTGTCTCAGACCGTCTGTCTCGGACCGTCTTCCGCGGACTGTCTGTCTCGGACCGTCTGTCTCAGACCGTCTGACTCAGCCCGCGTGTCTCTGTCCGTCTGTCTCAGACCGTCTGCCTCAGCCCGCCTGTCTCAACCCGCCTCTCTCAGTCCGTCTGTCTCAGCCCGCCTGTCTCAGCCCGCCTCTGCCAGTCCGTCTGTCTCAGCCCGCCTGTCTCAGTCCGCCTGTCTCAGTCCGCCTGTCTCAGTCCGTCTGTCTCCGCCCGCCTGTCTCTGTCCGTTTGTCTCAGACCGTCTGTCTCATCCCGTCTGTCTCAGCCCGCCTGTCTCAACCCGCCTCTCTCAGTCCGTCTCTCTCAGCCCGCCTGTCTCAGCCCGCCTCTCCCAGTCCGTCTGTCTCAGTTCGTCTGTCTCAGACCGTCTGTCTCAGCCCGCCTGTCTCAGTCCGCCTCTCTCAGTCCGTCTGTCTGAGTCCGTCTGTCTCAGGCCATCTGTCTCAGACCGTCTGTCTCAGACCGTCTGTCTCGGATCGTCTGTCTCAGCCCGCCTGTCTCAGCCCGCCTCTCTCAGTCCGTCTGTCTGAGTCCGTCTCTCTCAGGCCATCTGTCTCAGACCGTCTGTCTCTGTCCGTCTGTCTCTGACCGTCTGTCTCGGACCGTCTGTCTCAGCCCGCCTGTCTCAGCCCGCCTCTCTCAGTCCGTCTGTCTGAGACCGTCTGTCTCATGTCATCTGTCTCTGTCCGTCTGTCTCAGACCGTCTGTCTCTGCCCGTCTGTCTCAGCTCGCCTGTCTCAGCCCGCCTCTCTCAGTCCGTCTGTCTGAGACCGTCTGTCTCAGACCATCTGACTCAGCCCGCCTGTCTCAGTCCGTCTGTCTCAGACCGTCTGTCTCGGATCGTCTGTCTCAGCCCGCCTGTCTCAGCCCGCCTCTCTCAGTCCGTCTGTCTGAGTCCGTCTGTCTCAGGCCATCTGTCTCAGACCGTCTGTCTCTGTCCGTCTGTCCCTGACCGTCTGTCTCGGACCGTCTGTCTCAGCCCGCCTCTCTCAGTCCGTCTGTCTGAGACCGTCTGTCTCAGACCGTCTGTCTCAGCCCGCCTGTCTCAACCCGCCTCTCTCAGTCCGTCTGTCAGAGACCGTTTGTCTCTTACCGTTCTCTCTGTCCGTCTGTCTCAGCCCGCCTGTCTCAGACCGTCTGTCTCAGACCGTCTGTCTCGCACCGTCTTCCGCGGACTGTCTGTCTCGGACCGTCTGTCTCAGACCGTCTGACTCAGCCCGCGTGTCTCTGTCCGTCTGTCTCAGACCGTCTGCCTCAGCCCGCCTGTCTCAACCCGCCTCTCTCAGTCCGTCTGTCTCAGCCCGCCTGTCTCAGCCCGCCTCTGCCAGTCCGTCTGTCTCAGCCCGCCTGTCTCAGTCCGCCTGTCTCAGTCCGCCTGTCTCAGTCCGTCTGTCTCCGCCCGCCTGTCTCTGTCCGTTTGTCTCAGACCGTCTGTCTCATCCCGTCTGTCTCAGCCCGCCTGTCTCAACCCGCCTCTCTCAGTCCGTCTCTCTCAGCCCGCCTGTCTCAGCCCGCCTCTCCCAGTCCGTCTGTCTCAGTTCGTCTGTCTCAGACCGTCTGTCTCAGCCCGCCTGTCTCAGTCCGCCTCTCTCAGTCCGTCTGTCTGAGTCCGTCTGTCTCAGGCCATCTGTCTCAGACCGTCTGTCTCAGACCGTCTGTCTCGGATCGTCTGTCTCAGCCCGCCTGTCTCAGCCCGCCTCTCTCAGTCCGTCTGTCTGAGTCCGTCTCTCTCAGGCCATCTGTCTCAGACCGTCTGTCTCTGTCCGTCTGTCTCTGACCGTCTGTCTCGGACCGTCTGTCTCAGCCCGCCTGTCTCAGCCCGCCTCTCTCAGTCCGTCTGTCTGAGACCGTCTGTCTCATGTCATCTGTCTCTGTCCGTCTGTATCAGACCGTCTGTCTCTGCCCGTCTGTCTCAGCTCGCCTGTCTCAGCCCGCCTCTCTCAGTCCGTCTGTCTGAGACCGTCTGTCTCAGACCATCTGACTCAGCCCGCCTGTCTCAGTCCGTCTGTCTCAGACCGTCTGTCTCGGATCGTCTGTCTCAGCCCGCCTGTCTCAGCCCGCCTCTCTCAGTCCGTCTGTCTGAGTCCGTCTGTCTCAGGCCATCTGTCTCAGACCGTCTGTCTCTGTCCGTCTGTCCCTGACCGTCTGTCTCGGACCGTCTGTCTCAGCCCGCCTCTCTCAGTCCGTCTGTCTGAGACCGTCTGTCTCAGACCGTCTGTCTCAGCCCGCCTGTCTCAACCCGCCTCTCTCAGTCCGTCTGTCAGAGACCGTTTGTCTCTTACCGTTCTCTCTGTCCGTCTGTCTCAGCCCGCCTGTCTCAGACCGTCTGTCTCAGACCGTCTGTCTCGCACCGTCTTCCGCGGACTGTCTGTCTCGGACCGTCTGTCTCAGACCGTCTGACTCAGCCCGCGTGTCTCTGTCCGTCTGTCTCAGACCGTCTGCCTCAGCCCGCCTGTCTCAACCCGCCTCTCTCAGTCCGTCTGTCTCAGCCCGCCTGTCTCAGCCCGCCTCTGCCAGTCCGTCTGTCTCAGCCCGCCTGTCTCAGTCCGCCTGTCTCAGTCCGCCTGTCTCAGTCCGTCTGTCTCCGCCCGCCTGTCTCTGTCCGTTTGTCTCAGACCGTCTGTCTCATACCGTCTGTCTCAGCCCGCCTGTCTCAACCCGCCTCTCTCAGTCCGTCTGTCTCAGCCCGCCTGTCTCAGCCCGCCTCTCCCAGTCCGTCTGTCTCAGCCCGCCTGTCTCAGACCGTCTGTATCGGATCGTCTGTCTCAGCCCGCCTGTCTCAGCCCGCCTCTCTCAGTCCGTCTGTCTGAGTCCGTCTGTCTCAGGCCATCTGTCTCAGATCGTCTGTCTCTGTCCGTCTGTCTCTGACCGTCTGTCTCGGACCGTCTGTCTCAGCCGGCCTCTCTCAGTCCGTCTGTCAGAGACCGTCTGTCTCAGACCGTCTGTCTCAGCCCGCCTGTCTCAGCCCGCCTCTCTCAGTCCGTCTGTCTCAGGCCATTTGTCTCAGACCGTCTGTCTCTGTCCGTCTGTCTCTGACCGTCTGTCTCGGACCGTCTGTCTCAGACCGTCTGACTCAGCCCGCCTGTCTCTGTCCGTCTGTCTCAGACCGTCTGTCTCAGCCCGCCTGTCTCAACCCGCCTCTCTCAGTCCGTCTGTCTCAGCCCGCCTGTCTCAGTCCGCCTGTCTCAGTCCGCCTGTCTCAGTCCGTCTGTCTCCGCCCGCCTGCCTCTGTCCGTTTGTCTCAGACCGTCTGTCTCAGCCCGCCTGTCTCAGCCCGCCTCCCTCAGTCCGTCTGTCAGAGACCGTTTGTCTCTTACCGTTCTCTCTGTCCGTCTGTCTCAGCCCGCCTGTCCCAGACCGTCTGTCTCAGACCGTCTGTCTCAGCCCGCCTGTCTCAGTCCGCCTGTCTCAGTCCGCCTGTCTCAGTCCGTCTGTCTCCGCCCGCCTGTCTCTGTCCGTTTGTCTCAGACCGTCTGTCTCATATCGTCTGTCTCAGCCCGCCTGTCTCAACCCGCCTGTCTCAGTCCGTCTGTCTCAGCCCGCCTGTCTCAGCCCGCCTCTCCCAGTCCGTCTGTCTCAGCCCGCCTGTCTCAGTTCGTCTGTCTCAGACCGTCTGTCTCAGCCCGCCTGTCTCAGTCCGCCTCTCTCAGTCCGTCTGTCTGAGTCCGTCTGTCTCAGGCCATCTGTCTCAGACCGTCTGTCTCGGATCGTCTGTCTCAGCCCGCCTGTCTCAGCCCGCCTCTCTCAGTCCGTCTGTCTGAGTCCGTCTCTCTCAGGCCATCTGTCTCAGACCGTCTGTCTCTGTCCGTCTGTCTCTGACCGTCTGTCTCGGACCGTCTGTCTCAGCCCGCCTGTCTCAACCCGCCTCTCTCAGTCCGTCTGTCTGAGACCGTCTGTCTCATGTCATCTGTCTCTGTCCGTCTGTCTCAGACCGTCTGTCTCTGCCCGTCTGTCTCAGCTCGCCTGTCTCAGCCCGCCTCTCTCAGTCCGTCTGTCTGAGACCGTCTGTCTCAGACCATCTGACTCAGCCCGCCTGTCTCAGTCCGTCTGTCTCAGACCGTCTGTCTCGGATCGTCTGTCTCAGCCCGCCTGTCTCAGCCCGCCTCTCTCAGTCCGTCTGTCTGAGTCCGTCTGTCTCAGGCCATCTGTCTCAGACCGTCTGTCTCTGTCCGTCTGTCCCTGACCGTCTGTCTCGGACCGTCTGTCTCAGCCAGCCTCTCTCAGTCCGTCTGTCTCAGCCCGCCTGTCTCAGCCCGCCTCTCCCAGTCCGTCTGTCTCAGCCCGCCTGTCTCAGTTCGTCTGTCTCAGACCGTCTGTCTCAGCCCGCCTGTCTCAGTCCGCCTCTCTCAGTCCGTCTGTCTGAGTCCGTCTGTCTCAGGCCATCTGTCTCAGACCGTCTGTCTCTGTCCGTCTGTCTCTGACCGTCTGTCTCGGACCGTCTGTCTCAGCCCGCCTGTCCCAGCCCGCCTCTCTCAGTCCGTCTGTCTGAGACCGTCTGTCTCATGTCATCTGTCTCTGTCCGTCTGTCTCAGACCGTCTGTCTCTGCCCGTCTGTCTCAGCTCGCCTGTCTCAGCCCGCCTCTCTCAGTCCGTCTGTCTGAGACCGTCTGTCTCAGACCATCTGACTCAGCCCGCCTGTCTCAGTCCGTCTGTCTCAGACCGTCTGTCTCGGATCGTCTGTCTCAGCCCGCCTGTCTCAGTCCGTCTGTCTGAGTCCGTCTGTCTCAGGCCATCTGTCTCAGACCGTCTGTCTCTGTCCGTCTGTCTCTGACCGTCTGTCTCGGACCGTCTGTCTCAGCCCGCCTCTCTCAGTCCGTCTGTCAGAGACCGTCTGCCTCAGACCGTCTGTCTCAGCCCGCCTGTCTCAACCCGCCTCTCTCAGTCCGTCTGTCTCAGCCCGCCTGTCTCAGCCCGCCTCTGCCAGTCCGTCTGCCTCAGCCCGCCTGTCTCAGTCCGCCTGTCTCAGTCCGCCTGTCTCAGTCCGCCTGTCTCAGTCCGCCTGTCTCAGTCCGCCTGTCTCAGTCCGTCTGTCTCCGCCCGCCTGTCTCTGTCCGTTTGTCTCAGACCGTCTGTCTCAGCCCGCCTGTCTCAGCCCGCCTCCCTCAGTCCGTCCGTCAGAGACCGCCTGTCTCAGGTCGCCTCTCTCAGTCCATCTGTCTCAGACCGTCTGTCTCAGGCCATCTGTCTCAGTCCGTCTGTCCCTGTCCGCCTGTCTCAGACCGTCTGTCTCAGCCCGCCTGTCTCTGCCCGCCTGTCTCAGCCCGCCTCTCTCAGTTTGTCTGTCTGAGACCGTCTGTCTCAGACCATCTGTCTCAGACCGTCTGTCACAGCTCGCCTCTCTCAGTCCATCTGTCTCATACCGTCGGTCTTAGCCCGTCTGTCTGAGCCCGCCTGTCTCTGTCCGTGTGTCTCAGACCGTCTGTCTCGGACCGTCTGTCTCAGACGGTCTGTCTCTTACCGTTGTCTCAGTCCGTCTGTCTCAGACCGTCTGTCACTGTCCGTCTGTCGCGGACCGTCTGTCTCAGACCGTCTGTCTCAGACCGTCTGACTCAGCCCGCCTGTCTCAATCGGTCTCTCTCCGCCCGCCTGTCTCAGCCCGCCTGTCTCTGTCCGTCTGTCTTTGACCCTCCGTCTCAGTCCGTCTGTCTTAGACCGTCTGTCTCTGTCCGTTTGTCTCGGACCGTCTGTCTCTTACCGTTGTCTCTGTCCGTCTGTTTCAGGCCGCCTGTCTCTGTCCGTCTGTCTTTGACCGTCCGTCTCAGACCGTCTGTCTCAGCCCGCCTGTCTCAGCCCGCCTCTCTCAGTCCGTCTGTCTGAGACCGTCTGTCTCATGTCATCTGTCTCTGTCCGTCTGTCTCAGACCGTCTGTCACTGTCCGTCTGTCGCAGCCCGCCTGTCTCAGCCCGCCTCTCTCAGTCCGTCTGTCTGAGACTGTCTGTCTCAGACCGTCTGTCTCAGCCCGCCTGTCTCAACCCGCCTCTCTCAGTCCGTCTGTCTGAGACCGTCTGTCTCAGACCATCTGACTCAGCCCGCCTGTCTCAGTCCGTCTGTCTCAGACCGTCTGTCTCGGATCGTCTGTCTCAGCCCGCCTGTCTCAGCCCGCCTCTCTCAGTCCGTCTGTCTGAGTCCGTCTGTCTCAGGCCATCTGTCTCAGACCGTCTGTCTCTGTCCGTCTGTCCCTGACCGTCTGTCTCGGACCGTCTGTCTCAGCCCGCCTCTCTCAGTCCGTCTGTCTGAGACCGTCTGTCTCAGACCGTCTGTCTCAGCCCGCCTGTCTCAACCCGCCTCTCTCAGTCCGTCTGTCAGAGACCGTTTGTCTCTTACCGTTCTCTCTGTCCGTCTGTCTCAGCCCGCCTGTCTCAGACCGTCTGTCTCAGACCGTCTGTCTCGGACCGTCTTCCGCGGACTGTCTGTCTCGGACCGTCTGTCTCAGACCGTCTGACTCAGCCCGCGTGTCTCTGTCCGTCTGTCTCAGACCGTCTGCCTCAGCCCGCCTGTCTCAACCCGCCTCTCTCAGTCCGTCTGTCTCAGCCCGCCTGTCTCAGCCCGCCTCTGCCAGTCCGTCTGTCTCAGCCCGCCTGTCTCAGTCCGCCTGTCTCAGTCCGCCTGTCTCAGTCCGTCTGTCTCCGCCCGCCTGTCTCTGTCCGTTTGTCTCAGACCGTCTGTCTCATACCGTCTGTCTCAGCCCGCCTGTCTCAACCCGCCTCTCTCAGTCCGTCTGTCTCAGCCCGCCTGTCTCAGCCCGCCTCTCCCAGTCCGTCTGTCTCAGCCCGCCTGTCTCAGTTCGTCTGTCGCAGACCGTCTGTCTCAGCCCGCCTGTCTCAGTCCGCCTCTCTCAGTCCGTCTGTCTGAGTCCGTCTGTCTCAGTCCATCTGTCTCAGACCGTCTGTCTCAGGCCATCTGTCTCAGTCCGTCTGTCCCTGTCCGCCTGTCTCAGACCGTCTGTCTCAGCCCGCCTGTCTCTGCCCGCCTGTCTCAGCCCGCCTCTCTCAGTTTGTCTGTCTGAGACCGTCTGTCTCAGACCATCTGTCTCAGACCGTCTGTCACAGCTCGCCTCTCTCAGTCCATCTGTCTCATACCGTCGGTCTTAGCCCGTCTGTCTGAGCCCGCCTGTCTCTGTCCGTGTGTCTCAGACCGTCTGTCTCGGACCGTCTGTCTCAGACGGTCTGTCTCTTACCGTTGTCTCAGTCCGTCTGTCTCAGACCGTCTGTCACTGTCCGTCTGTCGCGGACCGTCTGTCTCAGACCGTCTGTCTCAGACCGTCTGACTCAGCCCGCCTGTCTCAATCGGTCTCTCTCCGCCCGCCTGTCTCAGCCCGCCTGTCTCTGTCCGTCTGTCTTTGACCCTCCGTCTCAGTCCGTCTGTCTCAGACCGTCTGTCTCTGTCCGTTTGTCTCGGACCGTCTGTCTCTTACCGTTGTCTCTGTCCGTCTGTTTCAGGCCGCCTGTCTCTGTCCGTCTGTCTTTGACCGTCCGTCTCAGACCGTCTGTCTCAGCCCGCCTGTCTCAGCCCGCCTCTCTCAGTCCGTCTG
Organism: Coelioxys conoideus; assembly: GCA_947623535.1. NCBI lineage: Eukaryota > Metazoa > Arthropoda > Insecta > Hymenoptera > Megachilidae > Coelioxys > Coelioxys conoideus. Next base: position 456,735 of record CANQJN010000023.1, read on the forward strand.
TCTGAGACCGTCTGTCTCATGTCATCTGTCTCTGTCCGTCTGTCTCAGACCGTCTGTCACTGTCCGTCTGTCGCAGCCCGCCTGTCTCAGCCCGCCTCTCTCAGTCCGTCTGTCTGAGACCGTCTGTCTCAGACCGTCTGTCTCAGCCCGCCTGTCTCAACCCGCCTCTCTCAGTCCGTCTGTCTGAGACCGTCTGTCTCAGACCATCTGACTCAGCCCGCCTGTCTCAGTCCGTCTGTCTCAGACCGTCTGTCTCGGATCGTCTGTCTCAGCCCGCCTGTCTCAGCCCGCCTCTCTCAGTCCGTCTGTCTCAGACCGTCTGTATCGGATCGTCTGTCTCAGCCCGCCTGTCTCAGCCCGCCTCTCTCAGTCCGTCTGTCTGAGTCCGTCTGTCTCAGGCCATCTGTCTCAGATCGTCTGTCTCTGTCCGTCTGTCTCTGACCGTCTGTCTCGGACCGTCTGTCTCAGCCCGCCTCTCTCAGTCCATCTGTCAGAGACCGTCTGTCTCAGACCGTGTGTCTCAGCCCGCCTGTCTCAGCCCGCCTCTCTCAGTCCGTCTGTCTCAGGCCATTTGTCTCAGACCGTCTGTCTCTGTCCGTCTGTCTCTGACCGTCTGTCTCGGACCGTCTGTCTCAGACCGTCTGACTCAGCCCGCCTGTCTCTGTCCGTCTGTCTCAGACCGTCTGTCTCAGCCCGCCTGTCTCAACCCGCCTCTCTCAGTCCGTCTGTCTCAGCCCGCCTGTCTCAGTCCGCCTGTCTCAGTCCGCCTGTCTCAGTCCGTCTGTCTCCGCCCGCCTGCCTCTGTCCGTTTGTCTCAGACCGTCTGTCTCAGCCCGCCTGTCTCAGCCCGCCTCCCTCAGTCCGTCTGTCAGAGACCGTTTGTCTCTTACCGTTCTCTCTGTCCGTCTGTCTCAGCCCGCCTGTCTCAGACCGTCTGTCTCAGACCGTCTGTCTCGGACCGTCTTCCGCGGACTGTCTGTCTCGGACCGTCTGTCTCAGACCGTCTGACTCAGCCCGCGTGTCTCTGTCCGTCTGTCTCAGACCGTCTGCCTCAGCCCGCCTGTCTCAACCCGCCTCTCTCAGTCCGTCTGTCTCAGCCCGCCTGTCTCAGCCCGCCTCTGCCAGTCCGTCTGTCTCAGCCCGCCTGTCTCAGTCCGCCTGTCTCAGTCCGCCTGTCTCAGTCCGTCTGTCTCCGCCCGCCTGTCTCTGTCCGTTTGTCTCAGACCGTCTGTCTCATATCGTCTGTCTCAGCCCGCCTGTCTCAACCCGCCTGTCTCAGTCCGTCTGTCTCAGCCCGCCTGTCTCAGCCCGCCTCTCCCAGTCCGTCTGTCTCAGCCCGCCTGTCTCAGTTCGTCTGTCTCAGACCGTCTGTCTCAGCCCGCCTGTCTCAGTCCGCCTCTCTCAGTCCGTCTGTCTGAGTCCGTCTGTCTCAGGCCATCTGTCTCAGACCGTCTGTCTCAGACCGTCTGTCTCGGATCGTCTGTCTCAGCCCGCCTGTCTCAGCCCGCCTCTCTCAGTCCGTCTGTCTGAGTCCGTCTCTCTCAGGCCATCTGTCTCAGACCGTCTGTCTCTGTCCGTCTGTCTCTGACCGTCTGTCTCGGACCGTCTGTCTCAGCCCGCCTGTCTCAGCCCGCCTCTCTCAGTCCGTCTGTCTGAGACCGTCTGTCTCATGTCATCTGTCTCTGTCCGTCTGTCTCAGACCGTCTGTCTCTGCCCGTCTGTCTCAGCTCGCCTGTCTCAGCCCGCCTCTCTCAGTCCGTCTGTCTGAGACCGTCTGTCTCAGACCATCTGACTCAGCCCGCCTGTCTCAGTCCGTCTGTCTCAGACCGTCTGTCTCGGATCGTCTGTCTCAGCCCGCCTGTCTCAGCCCGCCTCTCTCAGTCCGTCTGTCTGAGTCCGTCTGTCTCAGGCCATCTGTCATAGACCGTCTGTCTCTGTCCGTCTGTCCCTGACCGTCTGTCTCGGACCGTCTGTCTCAGCCCGCCTCTCTCAGTCCGTCTGTCTCAGCCCGCCTGTCTCAGCCCGCCTCTCCCAGTCCGTCTGTCTCAGCCCGCCTGTCTCAGTTCGTCTGTCTCAGACCGTCTGTCTCAGCCCGCCTGTCTCAGTCCGCCTCTCTCAGTCCGTCTGTCTGAGTCCGTCTGTCTCAGGCCATCTGTCTCAGACCGTCTGTCTCTGTCCGTCTGTCTCTGACCGTCTGTCTCGGACCGTCTGTCTCAGCCCGCCTGTCCCAGCCCGCCTCTCTCAGTCCGTCTGTCTGAGACCGTCTGTCTCATGTCATCTGTCTCTGTCCGTCTGTCTCAGACCGTCTGTCTCTGCCCGTCTGTCTCAGCTCGCCTGTCTCAGCCCGCCTCTCTCAGTCCGTCTGTCTGAGACCGTCTGTCTCAGACCATCTGACTCAGCCCGCCTGTCTCAGTCCGTCTGTCTCAGACCGTCTGTCTCGGATCGTCTGTCTCAGCCCGCCTGTCTCAGTCCGTCTGTCTGAGTCCGTCTGTCTCAGGCCATCTGTCTCAGACCGTCTGTCTCTGTCCGTCTGTCTCTGACCGTCTGTCTCGGACCGTCTGTCTCAGCCCGCCTCTCTCAGTCCGTCTGTCAGAGACCGTCTGCCTCAGACCGTCTGTCTCAGCCCGCCTGTCTCAACCCGCCTCTCTCAGTCCGTCTGTCTCAGCCCGCCTGTCTCAGCCCGCCTCTGCCAGTCCGTCTGCCTCAGCCCGCCTGTCTCAGTCCGCCTGTCTCAGTCCGCCTGTCTCAGTCCGCCTGTCTCAGTCCGTCTGTCTCCGCCCGCCTCTCTCAGTTTGTCTGTCTGAGACCGTCTGTCTCAGACCATCTGTCTCAGCCCGCCTGTCTCAGCCCGCCTCTGCCAGTCCGTCTGCCTCAGCCCGCCTGTCTCAGTCCGCCTGTCTCAGTCCGCCTGTCTCAGCCCGCCTGTCTCAGTCCGTCTGTCTGAGTCCGTCTGTCTCAGGCCATCTGTCTCAGACCGTCTGTCTCTGTCCGTCTGTCTCTGACCGTCTGTCTCGGACCGTCTGTCTCAGCCCGCCTCTCTCAGTCCGTCTGTCAGAGACCGTCTGCCTCAGACCGTCTGTCTCAGCCCGCCTGTCTCAACCCGCCTCTCTCAGTCCGTCTGTCTCAGCCCGCCTGTCTCAGCCCGCCTCTGCCCGTCCGTCTGCCTCAGCCCGCCTGTCTCAGTCCGCCTGTCTCAGTCCGCCTGTCTCAGTCCGCCTGTCTCAGTCCGCCTGTCTCAGTCCGTCTGTCTCCGCCCGCCTGTCTCTGTCCGTTTGTCTCAGACCGTCTGTCTCAGCCCGCCTGTCTCAGCCCGCCTCCCTCAGTCCGTCCGTCAGAGACCGTCTGTCTCAGACCGTCTGTTTCAGACCGTCTGTCTCAGACCGTCTGTCTCAGACCGTCTGTCTCAGACCGTCTGTTTCAGACCGTCTGTCTCAGACCGTCTGTCTCAGACCGTCTGTCTCAGACCGTCTGTCTCAGATCGTCTGTCTCAGCCCGCCTGTCTCAGCCCGCCTCTCTCAGTCCGTCTGTCTGAGTCCGTCTGTCTCAGGCCATCTGTCTCAGACCGTCTGTCTCAGACCGTCTGTCTCGGACCGTCTGTCTCAGACCATCTGTCTCAGACCATCTGTCTCAGACCATCTGTCTCAGACCATCTGTCTCAGACCGTCTGTCTCTGTCCGTCTGTCTCGGACCGTCTGTCTCAGATCGTCTGTCTCAGCCCGCCTGCCTCAGCCCGCCTGTCTCAGCCCGCCTGTCTCAGGTCGCCTCTCTCAGTCCATCTGTCTCAGACCGTCTTTCTCAGGCCATCTGTCTCAGTCCGTCTGTCCCTGTCCGCCTGTCTCAGACCGTCTGTCTCAGCCCGCCTGTCTCTGCCCGCCTGTCTCAGCCCGCCTCTCTCAGTTTGTCTGTCTGAGACCGTCTGTCTCAGACCATCTGTCTCAGACCGTCTGTCACAGCTCGCCTCTCTCAGTCCATCTGTCTCATACCGTCGGTCTTAGCCCGTCTGTCTGAGCCCGCCTGTCTCTGTCCGTGTGTCTCAGACCGTCTGTCTCGGACCGTCTGTCTCAGACGGTCTGTCTCTTACCGTTGTCTCAGTCCGTCTGTCTCAGACCGTCTGTCACTGTCCGTCTGTCGCGGACCGTCTGTCTCAGACCGTCTGTCTCAGACCGTCTGACTCAGCCCGCCTGTCTCAATCGGTCTCTCTCCGCCCGCCTGTCTCAGCCCGCCTGTCTCTGTCCGTCTGTCTTTGACCCTCCGTCTCAGTCCGTCTGTCTCAGACCGTCTGTCTCTGTCCGTTTGTCTCGGACCGTCTGTCTCTTACCGTTGTCTCTGTCCGTCTGTTTCAGGCCGCCTGTCTCTGTCCGTCTGTCTTTGACCGTCCGTCTCAGACCGTCTGTCTCAGCCCGCCTGTCTCAGCCCGCCTCTCTCAGTCCGTCTGTCTGAGACCGTCTGTCTCATGTCATCTGTCTCTGTCCGTCTGTCTCAGACCGTCTGTCACTGTCCGTCTGTCGCAGCCCGCCTGTCTCAGCCCGCCTCTCTCAGTCCGTCTGTCTGAGACCGTCTGTCTCAGACCGTCTGTCTCAGCCCGCCTGTCTCAACCCGCCTCTCTCAGTCCGTCTGTCAGAGACCGTTTGTCTCTTACCGTTCTCTCTGTCCGTCTGTCTCAGCCCGCCTGTCTCAGACCGTCTGTCTAAGACCGTCTGTCTCAGACCGTCTGTCTCAGCCCGCCTGTCTCAACCCGCCTCTCTCAGTCCGTCTGTCTCAGCCCGCCTGTCTCAGCCCGACTGTCTCAGTCCGCCTCCCTCAGTCCGTCTGTCTGAGTCCGTCTGTCTCATGTCATCTGTCTCTGTCCGTCTGTCTCAGACCGTCTGTCACTGTCCGTCTGTCTCAGCCCGCCTGTCTCAGCCCGCCTCTCTCAGTCCGTCTGTCTGAGACCGTCTGTCTCAGCCCGTCTGTCTCAGCCCGCCTGTCTCAGTCCGCCACCATCAGTCCGTCTGTCAGAGACCGTCTGTCTCAGACCTTCTGTCTCAGACCGTCTGTCTCAGACCGCCTGTCTCAGCCCGCCTGTCTCAGCCCGCCTGTCTCAGCCCGCCTCCCTCAGTCCGTCTGTCAGAGACCGTCTGCCTCAGACCGTCTGTCTCAGACCGTCTGTCTCAGACCGTCTGTCTCAGACCGTCTGTCTCAGCCCGCCTGTCTCAGCAAGCCTCTCTCAGTCCGTCTGTCTGAGACCGTCCGTCTCAGACCGTCTGTCTCAGCCCGCCTGTCTCAGCAAGCCTCTCTCAGTCCGTCTGTCTGAGACCGTCTGTGTCAGACCGTCTGTCTCAGACCGTCTGTCTCAGCCCGCCTGTCTCAACCCGCCTCTCTCAGTCCGTCTGTCTCAGCCCGCCTGTCTCAGCCCGCCTCCCTCAGTCCGTCTGTCAGAGACCGTTTGTCTCTTACCGTTCTCTCTGTCCGTCTGTCTCAGACCGTCTGTCTCTGCCCGTCTGTCTCAGCTCGCCTGTCTCAGCCCGCCTCTCTCAGTCCGTCTGTCTGAGACCGTCTGTCTCAGACCATCTGACTCAGCCCGCCTGTCTCAGCCCGCCTGTCTCAACCCGCCTCTCTCAGTCCGTCTGTCTCAGCCCGCCTGTCTCAGCCCGCCTCTGCCAGTCCGTCTGCCTCAGCCCGCCTGTCTCAGTCCGCCTGTCTCAGTCCGCCTGTCTCAGTCCGCCTGTCTCAGTCCGCCTGTCTCAGTCCGTCTGTCTCCGCCCGCCTGTCTCTGTCCGTTTGTCTCAGACCGTCTGTCTCAGCCCGCCTGTCTCAGCCCGCCTCCCTCAGTCCGTCCGTCAGAGACCGTCTGTCTCAGACCGTCTGTTTCAGACCGTCTGTCTCAGACCGTCTGTCTCAGACCGTCTGTCTCAGACCGTCTGTCTCAGATCGTCTGTCTCAGCCCGCCTGTCTCAGCCCGCCTCTCTCAGTCCGTCTGTCTGAGTCCGTCTGTCTCAGGCCATCTGTCTCAGACCGTCTGTCTCAGACCGTCTGTCTCGGACCGTCTGTCTCAGACCATCTGTCTCAGACCATCTGTCTCAGACCATCTGTCTCAGACCATCTGTCTCAGACCGTCTATCTCTGTCCGTCTGTCTCGGACCGTCTGTCTCAGACCGTCTGTCTCAGCCCGCCTGCCTCAGCCCGCCTGTCTCAGCCCGCCTGTCTCAGGTCGCCTCTCTCAGTCCATCTGTCTCAGACCGTCTGTCTCAGGCCATCTGTCTCAGTCCGTCTGTCCCTGTCCGCCTGTCTCAGACCGTCTGTCTCAGCCCGCCTGTCTCTGCCCGCCTGTCTCAGCCCGCCTCTCTCAGTTTGTCTGTCTGAGACCGTCTGTCTCAGACCATCTGTCTCAGACCGTCTGTCACAGCTCGCCTCTCTCAGTCCATCTGTCTCATACCGTCGGTCTTAGCCCGTCTGTCTGAGCCCGCCTGTCTCTGTCCGTGTGTCTCAGACCGTCTGTCCCGGACCGTCTGTCTCAGACGGTCTGTCTCTTACCGTTGTCTCAGTCCGTCTGTCTCAGACCGTCTGTCACTGTCCGTCTGTCGCGGACCGTCTGTCTCAGACCGTCTGTCTCAGACCGTCTGACTCAGCCCGCCTGTCTCAATCGGTCTCTCTCCGCCCGCCTGTCTCAGCCCGCCTGTCTCTGTCCGTCTGTCTTTGACCCTCCGTCTCAGTCCGTCTGTCTCAGACCGTCTGTCTCTGTCCGTTTGTCTCGGACCGTCTGTCTCTTACCGTTGTCTCTGTCCGTCTGTTTCAGGCCGCCTGTCTCTGTCCGTCTGTCTTTGACCGTCCGTCTCAGACCGTCTGTCTCAGCCCGCCTGTCTCAGCCCGCCTCTCTCAGTCCGTCTGTCTGAGACCGTCTGTCTCATGTCATCTGTCTCCGTCCGTCTGTCTCAGACCGTCTGTCACTGTCCGTCTGTCTCAGCCCGCCTGTCTCAGCCCGCATCTCTCAGTCCGTCTGTCTGAGACCGTCTGTCTCAGACCGTCTGTCTCAGCCCGCCTGTCTCAACCCGCCTCTCTCAGTCCGTCTGTCAGACACCGTTTGTCTCTTACCGTTCTCTCTGTCCGTCTGTCTCAGCCCGCCTGTCTCAGACCGTCTGTCTCAGACCGTCTGTCTCAGGCCGTCTGTCTCAGCCCGCCTGTCTCAACCCGCCTCTCTCAGTCCGTCTGTCTCAGCCCGCCTGTCTCAGCCCGCCTCTCCCAGTCCGTCTGTCTCATCCCGCCTGTCTCAGTCCGTCTGTCTCAGACCGTCTGTCTCAGCCCGACTGTCTCAGTCCGCCTCCCTCAGTCCGTCTGTCTGAGTCCGTCTGTCTCATGTCATCTGTCTCTGTCCGTCTGTCTCAGACCGTCTGTCACTGTCCGTCTGTCTCAGCCCGCCTGTCTCAGCCCGCCTCTCTCAGTCCGTCTGTCTGAGACCGTCTGTCTCAGCCCGTCTGTCTCAGCCCGCCAGTCTCAGCCCGCCACCATCAGTCCGTCTGTCAGAGACCGTCTGTCTCAGACCTTCTGTCTCAGACCGTCTGTCTCAGACCGCCTGTCTCAGCCCGCCTGTCTCAGCCCGCCTGTCTCAGCCCGCCTCCCTCAGTCCGTCTGTCAGAGACCGTCTGCCTCAGACCGTCTGTCTCAGACCGTCTGTCTCAGACCGTCTGTCTCAGACCGTCTGTCTCAGCCCGCCTGTCTCAGCAAGCCTCTCTCAGTCCGTCTGTCTGAGACCGTCCGTCTCAGACCGTCTGTCTCAGCCCGCCTGTCTCAGCAAGCCTCTCTCAGTCCGTCTGTCTGAGACCGTCTGTGTCAGACCGTCTGTCTCAGACCGTCTGTCTCAGCCCGCCTGTCTCAACCCGCCTCTCTCAGTCCGTCTGTCTCAGCCCGCCTGTCTCAGCCCGCCTCCCTCAGTCCGTCTGTCAGAGACCGTTTGTCTCTTACCGTTCTCTCTGTCCGTCTGTCTCAGCCCGCCTGTCTCAGACCGTCTGTCTCAGACCGTCTGTCTCGGACCGTCTTCCGCGGACTGTCTGTCTCGGACAGTCTGTCTCAGACCGTCTGACTCAGCCCGCGTGTCTCTGTCCGTCTGTCTCAGACCGTCTGCCTCAGCCCGCCTGTCTCAACCCGCCTCTCTCAGTCCGTCTGTCTCAGCCCGCCTGTCTCAGCCCGCCTCTGCCAGTCCGTCTGTCTCAGCCCGCCTCTCTCAGTCCGCCTGTCTCAGTCCGCCTGTCTCAGTCCGTCTGTCTCCGCCCGCCTGTCTCTGTCCGTTTGTCTCAGACCGTCTGTCTCATATCGTCTGTCTCAGCCCGCCTGTCTCAACCCGCCTCTCTCAGTCCGTCTGTCTCAGTCCGTCTGTCTCAGCCCGCCTCTCCCAGTCCGTCTGTCTCAGCCCGCCTGTCTCAGTCCGTCCGTCTCCGCCCGCCTGTCTCTGTCCGTCTGTCTCAGACCGTCTGTCACTGTCCGTCTGTCTCAGCCCGCCTGTCTCAGCCCGCCTCTCTCAGTCCGTCTGTCTGAGACCGTCTGTCTCAGACCGTCTGTCTCAGCCCGCCTGTCTCAACCCGCCTCTCTCAGTCCGTCTGTCAGAGACCGTTTGTCTCTTACCGTTCTCTCTGTCCGTCTGTCTCAGCCCGCCTGTCTCAGACCGTCTGTCTCAGACCGTCTGTCTCAGACCGTCTGTCTCAGCCCGCCTGTCTCAACCCGCCTCTCTCAGTCCGTCTGTCTCAGCCCGCCTGTCTCAGCCCGCCACCATCAGTCCGTCTGTCAGAGACCGTCTGTCTCAGACCTTCTGTCTCAGACCGTCTGTCTCAGACCGCCTGTCTCAGCCCGCCTGTCTCAGCCCGCCTGTCTCAGCCCGCCTCCCTCAGTCCGTCTGTCAGAGACCGTCTGCCTCAGACCGTCTGTCTCAGACCGTCTGTCTCAGTCCGTCTGTCAGAGACCGTCTGCCTCAGACCGTCTGTCTCAGACCGTCTGTCTCAGACCGTCTGTCTCAGACCGTCTGTCTCAGCCAGCCTGTCTCAGCAAGCCTCTCTCAGTCCGTCTGTCTGAGACCGTCCGTCTCAGACCGTCTGTCTCAGCCCGCCTGTCTCAGCAAGCCTCTCTCAGACCGTCTGTCTCAGCCCGCCTGTCTCAACCCGCCTCTCTCAGTCCGTCTGTCTCAGCCCGCCTGTCTCAGCCCGCCTCCCTCAGTCCGTCTGTCAGAGACCGTTTGTCTCTTACCGTTCTCTCTGTTCGTCTGTCTCAGCCCGCCTGTCTCAGACCGTCTGTCTCAGACCGTCTGTCTCGGACCGTCTTCCGCGGACTGTCTGTCTCGGACCGTCTGTCTCAGACCGTCTGACTCAGCCCGCGTGTCTCTGTCCGTCTGTCTCAGACCGTCTGCCTCAGCCCGCCTGTCTCAACCCGCCTCTCTCAGTCCGTCTGTCTCAGCCCGCCTGTCTCAGCCCGCCTCTGCCAGTCCGTCTGTCTCAGCCCGCCTCTCTCAGTCCGCCTGTCTCAGTCCGCCTGTCTCAGTCCGTCTGTCTCCGCCCGCCTGTCTCTGTCCGTTTGTCTCAGACCGTCTGTCTCATATCGTCTGTCTCAGCCCGCCTGTCTCAACCCGCCTCTCTCAGTCCGTCTGTCTCAGCCCGCCTGTCTCAGCCCGCCTCTCCCAGTCCGTCTGTCTCAGCCCGCCTGTCTCAGTTCGTCTGTCTCAGACCGTCTGTCTCAGCCCGCCTGTCTCAGTCCGCCTCTCTCAGTCCGTCTGTCTGAGTCCGTCTGTCTCAGGCCATCTGTCTCAGACCGTCTGTCTCAGACCGTCTGTCTCGGATCGTCTGTCTCAGCCCGCCTGTCTCAGCCCGCCTCTCTCAGTCCGTCTGTCTGAGTCCGTCTCTCTCAGGCCATCTGTCTCAGACCGTCTGTCTCTGTCCGTCTGTCTCTGACCGTCTGTCTCGGACCGTCTGTCTCAGCCCGCCTGTCTCAGCCCGCCTCTCTCAGTCCGTCTGTCTGAGACCGTCTGTCTCATGTCATCTGTCTCTGTCCGTCTGTCTCAGACCGTCTGTCTCTGCCCGTCTGTCTCAGCTCGCCTGTCTCAGCCCGCCTCTCTCAGTCCGTCTGTCTGAGACCGTCTGTCTCAGACCATCTGACTCAGCCCGCCTGTCTCAGTCCGTCTGTCTCAGACCGTCTGTCTCGGATCGTCTGTCTCAGCCCGCCTGTCTCAGCCCGCCTCTCTCAGTCCGTCTGTCTGAGTCCGTCTGTCTCAGGCCATCTGTCTCAGACCGTCTGTCTCTGTCCGTCTGTCCCTGACCGTCTGTCTCGGACCGTCTGTCTCAGCCCGCCTCTCTCAGTCCGTCTGTCTCCGCCCGCCTGTCTCAGTCCGCCTCTCTCAGTCCGTCTGTCTGAGTCCGTCTGTCTCAGGCCATCTGTCTCAGACCGTCTGTCTCTGTCCGTCTGTCTCTGACCGTCTGTCTCGGACCGTCTGTCTCAGCCCGCCTGTCTCAGCCCGCCTCTCTCAGTCCGTCTGTCTGAGACCGTCTGTCTCATGTCATCTGTCTCTGTCCGTCTGTCTCAGACCGTCTGTCTCTGCCCGTCTGTCTCAGCTCGCCTGTCTCAGCCCGCCTCTCTCAGTCCGTCTGTCTGAGACCGTCTGTCTCAGACCATCTGACTCAGCCCGCCTGTCTCAGTCCGTCTGTCTCAGACCGTCTGTCTCGGATCGTCTGTCTCAGCCCGCCTGTCTCAGCCCGCCTGTCTCAGTCCGTCTGTCTGAGTCTGTCTGTCTCAGGCCATCTGTCTCAGACCGTCTGTCTCTGTCCGTCTGTCTCTGACCGTCTGTCTCGGACCGTCTGTCTCAGCCCGCCTCTCTCAGTCCGTCTGTCAGAGACCGTCTGCCTCAGACCGTCTGTCTCAGCCCGCCTGTCTCAACCCGCCTCTCTCAGTCCGTCTGTCTCAGCCCGCCTGTCTCAGCCCGCCTCTGCCAGTCCGTCTGCCTCAGCCCGCCTGTCTCAGTCCGCCTGTCTCAGTCCGCCTGTCTCAGTCCGCCTGTCTCAGTCCGTCTGTCTCCGCCCGCCTGTCTCTGTCCGTTTGTCTCAGACCGTCTGTCTCAGCCCGCCTGTCTCAGCCCGCCTCCCTCAGTCCGTCCGTCAGAGACCGTCTGTCTCAGACCGTCTGTCTCAGACCGTCTGTCTCAGACCGTCTGTCTCAGACCGTCTGTCTCAGACCGTCTGTCTCAGATCGTCTGTCTCAGCCCGCCTGTCTCAGCCCGCCTCTCTCAGTCCGTCTGTCTGAGTCCGTCTGGCTCAGGCCATCTGTCTCAGACCGTCTGTCTCAGACCGTCTGTCTCGGACCGTCTGTCTCAGACCATCTGTCTCAGACCATCTGTCTCAGACCATCTGTCTCAGACCATCTGTCTCAGACCGTCTGTCTCTGTCCGTCTGTCTCGGACCGTCTGTCTCAGACCGTCTGTCTCAGCCCGCCTGCCTCAGCCCGCCTGTCTCAGCCCGCCTGTCTCAGGTCGCCTCTCTCAGTCCATCTGTCTCAGACCGTCTGTCTCAGGCCATCTGTCTCAGTCCGTCTGTCCCTGTCCGCCTGTCTCAGACCGTCTGTCTCAGCCCGCCTGTCTCTGCCCGCCTGTCTCAGCCCGCCTCTCTCAGTTTGTCTGTCTGAGACCGTCTGTCTCAGACCATCTGTCTCAGACCGTCTGTCACAGCTCGCCTCTCTCAGTCCATCTGTCTCATACCGTCGGTCTTAGCCCGTCTGTCTGAGCCCGCCTGTCTCTGTCCGTGTGTCTCAGACCGTCTGTCTCCGACCGTCTGTCTCAGACGGTCTGTCTCTTACCGTTGTCTCAGTCCGTCTGTCTCAGACCGTCTGTCACTGTCCGTCTGTCGCGGACCGTCTGTCTCAGCCCGCCTGTCTCAGCCCGCCTCTCCCAGTCCGTCTGTCTCAGCCCGCCTGTCTCAGTTCGTCTGTCTCAGACCGTCTGTCTCAGCCCGCCTGTCTCAGTCCGCCTCTCTCAGTCCGTCTGTCTGAGTCCGTCTGTCTCAGGCCATCTGTCTCAGACCGTCTGTCTCTGTCCGTCTGTCTCTGACCGTCTGTCTCGGACCGTCTGTCTCAGCCCGCCTGTCTCAGCCCGCCTCTCTCAGTCCGTCTGTCTGAGACCGTCTGTCTCATGTCATCTGTCTCTGTCCGTCTGTCTCAGACCGTCTGTCTCTGCCCGTCTGTCTCAGCTCGCCTGTCTCAGTCCGCCTCTCTCAGTCCGTCTGTCTGAGTCCGTCTGTCTCAGGCCATCTGTCTCAGACCGTCTGTCTCTGTCCGTCTGTCTCTGACCGTCTGTCTCGGACCGTCTGTCTCAGCCCCCCTGTCTCAGCCCGCCTGTCTCAGTCCGTCTGTCTGAGTCCGTCTGTCTCAGGCCATCTGTCTCAGACCGTCTGTCTCTGTCCGTCTGTCTCTGACCGTCTGTCTCGGACCGTCTGTCTCAGCCCGCCTCTCTCAGTCCGTCTGTCAGAGACCGTCTGCCTCAGACCGTCTGTCTGAGCCCGCCTGTCTCTGTCCGTGTGTCTCAGACCGTCTGTCTCGGACCGTCTGTCTCAGACGGTCTGTCTCTTACCGTTGTCTCAGTCCGTCTGTCTCAGACCGTCTGTCACTGTCCGTCTGTCGCGGACCGTCTGTCTCAGCCCGCCTGTCTCAGCCCGCCTCTCCCAGTCCGTCTGTCTCAGCCCGCCTGTCTCAGTTCGTCTGTCTCAGACCGTCTGTCTCAGCCCGCCTGTCTCAGTCCGCCTCTCTCAGTCCGTCTGTCTGAGTCCGTCTGTCTCAGGCCATCTGTCTCAGACCGTCTGTCTCTGTCCGTCTGTCTCTGACCGTCTGTCTCGGACCGTCTGTCTCAGCCCGCCTGTCTCAGCGCGCCTCTCTCAGTCCGTCTGTCTGAGACCGTCTGTCTCATGTCATCTGTCTCTGTCCGTCTGTCTCAGACCGTCTGTCTCTGCCCGTCTGTCTCAGCTCGCCTGTCTCAGTCCGCCTCTCTCAGTCCGTCTGTCTGAGTCCGTCTGTCTCAGGCCATCTGTCTCAGACCGTCTGTCTCTGTCCGTCTGTCTCTGACCGTCTGTCTCGGACCGTCTGTCTCAGCCCGCCTGTCTCAGCCCGCCTGTCTCAGTCCGTCTGTCTGAGTCCGTCTGTCTCAGGCCATCTGTCTCAGACCGTCTGACTCTGTCCGTCTGTCTCTGACCGTCTGTCTCGGACCGTCTGTCTCAGCCCGCCTCTCTCAGTCCGTTTGTCTCAGACCGTCTGTCTCAGCCCGCCTGTCTCAGCCCGCCTCCCTCAGTCCGTCCGTCAGAGACCGTCTGTCTCAGACCGTCTGTTTCAGACCGTCTGTCTCAGACCGTCTGTCTCAGACCGTCTGTCTCAGACCGTCTGTCTCAGATCGTCTGTCTCAGCCCGCCTGTCTCAGCCCGCCTCTCTCAGTCCGTCTGTCTGAGTCCGTCTGTCTCAGGCCATCTGTCTCAGACCGTCTGTCTCAGACCGTCTGTCTCGGACCGTCTGTCTCAGACCATCTGTCTCAGACCATCTGTCTCAGACCATCTGTCTCAGACCATCTGTCTCAGACCGTCTGTCTCTGTCCGTCTGTCTCGGACCGTCTGTCTCAGACCGTCTGTCTCAGCCCGCCTGCCTCAGCCCGCCTGTCTCAGCCCGCCTGTCTCAGGTCGCCTCTCTCAGTCCATCTGTCTCAGACCGTCTGTCTCAGGCCATCTGTCTCAGTCCGTCTGTCCCTGTCCGCCTGTCTCAGACCGTCTGTCTCAGACCGCCTGTCTCAGCCCGCCTGTCTCAGCCCGCCTGTCACAGCCCGCCTCTCTCAGTCCGACTGTCTGAGTCCGTCTGTCTCAGGCCATCTGTCTCAGACCGTCTGTCTCAGCCCGCCTGTCTCAACCCGCCTCTCTCAGTCCGTCTGTCTCAGCCCGCCTGTCTCAGCCCGCCTCTCCCAGTCCGTCTGTCTCAGCCCGCCTGTCTCAGTCCGTCTGTCTCGGACCGTCTGTCTCAGCCCGCCTGTCTCAGTCCGCCTCCCTCAGTCCGTCTGTCTGAGTCCGTCTGTCTCATGTCATCTGTCTCTGTCCGTCTGTCTCAGACCGTCTGTCACTGTCCGTCTGTCTCAGCCCGCCTGTCTCAGCCCGCCTCTCTCAGTCCGTCTGTCTGAGACCGTCTGTCTCAGCCCGTCTGTCTCAGCCCGCCTGTCTCAGCCCGCCACCATCAGTCCGTCTGTCAGAGACCGTCTGTCTCAGACCGTCTGTCTCAGACCGTCTGTCTCAGACCGCCTGTCTCAGCCCGCCTGTCTCAGCCCGCCTGTCTCAGCCCGCCTCCCTCAGTCCGTCTGTCAGAGACCGTCTGTCTCAGACCGTCTGTCTCAGACCGTCTGTCTCAGATCGCCTGTCTCAGCCCGCCTGTCTCAGCAAGCCTCTCTCAGTCCGTCTGTCTGAGACCGTCCGTCTCAGACCGTCTGTCTCAGCCCGCCTGTCTCAGCAAGCCTTTCTCAGTCCGTCTGTCTGAGACCGTCTGTGTCAGACCGTCTGTCTCAGCCCGCCTGTCTCAACCCGCCTCTCTCAGTCCGTCTGTCAGAGACCGTTTGTCTCTTACCGTTCTCTCTGTCCGTCTGTCTCAGCCCTCCTGTCTCTGTCCGTCTGTCTCAGACCGTCTGTCTCAGACCGTCTGCCTCAGCCCGCCTGTCTCAGACCGTCTGTCTCAGACCGTCTGTCTCTTACCGTTCCCTCTGTCCGTCTGTCTCAGACCGTCTGGCTCAAACCATCTGTCTCAGCTCGCCTGTCTCAGTCCGTCTGTCTCATGACATCTGTCTCAGTCCGTCTCTCTCAGACCGTCTGTCTCAGCCCGCCTGTCTCATCTCGCCTGTCTCAGTCTGTCTGTCTCAGGACATCTGTCTCAGTCCGTCTGTCTCAGACAGTCTGTCTCTGTCCGTCTGTCTCAGCCCGCCTGTCTCTGTCCGTCTGTCTCAGTCCGTCTGTCTCAGCCCGCCTGTCTCAGTCCGCCTGTCTCAGTCCGCCTGTCTCAGTCCGCCTGTCTCAGTCCGCCTGTATCAGTCCGTCTGTCTCCGCCCGCCTGTCTCTGTCCGTTTGTCTCAGACCGTCTGTCTCAGCCCGCCTGTCTCAGCCCGCCTCCCTCAGTCCGTCCGTCAGAGACCGTCTGTCTCAGACCGTCTGTCTCAGACCGTCTGTCGCTGTCCGTCTGTCTCGGACCGTCTGTCTCTTACCGTTGTCTCAGACCGTCTGTCTCAGCCCGCCTGCCTCAGCCCGCCTCCCTCAGTCCGTCCGTCAGAGACCGTCTGTCTCAGACCGTCTGTCTCATCCCGCCTGTCTCAGCCCGCCTCTCTCAGTCCGTCTGTCTGAGACCGTCTGTCTCATGTCATCTGTCTCTGTCCGTCTGTCTCAGACCGTCTGTCTCTGTCCGTCTGTCTCAGCCCGCCTGTCTCAGCCCGCCTCTCAGTCCGTCTGTCTCAGACCGTCTGTCTCAGACCGTCTGTCTCGGACCGTCTGTCTCAGACCATCTGTCTCAGACCATCTGTCTCAGACCATCTGTCTCAGACCATCTGTCTCAGACCGTCTGTCTCTGTCCGTCTGTCTCGGACCGTCTGTCTCAGACCGTCTGTCTCAGCCCGCCTGCCTCAGCCCGCCTGTCTCAGCCCGCCTGTCTCAGGTCGCCTCTCTCAGTCCATCTGTCTCAGACCGTCTGTCTCAGGCCATCTGTCTCAGTCCGTCTGTCCCTGTCCGCCTGTCTCAGACCGTCTGTCTCAGCCCGCCTGTCTCAGCCCGCCTGTCTCAGCCCGCCTGTCTCAGCCCGCCTCTCTCAGTCCGTCTGTCTGAGTCCGTCTGTCTCAGGCCATCTGTCTCAGACCGTCTGTCTCAGCCCGCCTGTCTCAACCCGCCTCTCTCAGTCCGTCTGTCTCAGCCCGCCTGTCTCAGCCCGCCTCTCCCAGTCCGTCTGTCTCAGCCCGCCTGTCTCAGTCCGTCTGTCTCGGACCGTCTGTCTCAGCCCGCCTGTCTCAGTCCGCCTCCCTCAGTCCGTCTGTCTGAGTCCGTCTGTCTCATGTCATCTGTCTCTGTCCGTCTGTCTCAGACCGTCTGTCACTGTCCGTCTGTCTCAGCCCGCCTGTCTCAGCCCGCCTCTCTCAGTCCGTCTGTCTGAGACCGTCTGTCTCAGCCCGTCTGTCTCAGCCCGCCTGTCTCAGCCCGCCACCATCAGTCCGTCTGTCAGAGACCGTCTGTCTCAGACCGTCTGTCTCAGACCGTCTGTCTCAGACCGCCTGTCTCAGCCCGCCTGTCTCAGCCCGCCTGTCTCAGCCCGCCTCCCTCAGTCCGTCTGTCAGAGACCGTCTGTCTCAGACCGTCTGTCTCAGACCGTCTGTCTCTGTCCGTCTGTCTCAGCCCGCCTGTCTCAGCCCGCCTCTCTCAGTCCGTCTGTCTGAGACCGTCTGTCTCAGACCGTCTGTCTCAGCCCGCCTGTCTCAACCCGCCTCTCTCAGTCCGTCTGTCAGAGACCGTTTGTCTCTTACCGTTCTCTCTGTCCGTCTGTCTCAGCCCGCCTGTCTCAGACCGTCTGTCTCAGCCCGCCTGTCTCAGCAAGCCTCTCTCAGTCCGTCTGTCTCAGACCGGCTGTCTCTTACCGTTGTCTCTGTCCGTCTGTCTCAGACCGTCTGTCTCAGACCTTCTGTCTCAGACCGTCTGTCTCAGACCGTCTGTCTCGGACCGTCTGTCTCAGACCGTCTGACTCAGCCCGCCTGTCTCAATCGGTCTGTCTCCGCCCGCCTGTTTCAGTCCGTCTGTCTCGGACCGTCTGTCTCAGCCCGCCTGTCTCAGCCCGCCTCCCTCAGTCCGTCTGTCAGAGACCGTCTGTCTCAGACCGTCTGTCTCAGACAGTCTGTATCAGCCCGCCTGTCTCAGCCCGCCTCTCTCAGTCCGTCTGTCTGAGTCCGTCTGTCTCAGACCGTCTGTCTCGGACCGTCTGTCTCAGACCGTCTGTCTCGGACCGTCTGTCTCAGACCGTCTGACTCAGCCCGCCTGTCTCAGTCCGTCTCTCTCCGACCGCCTGTCTCAGTCCGTCTGCCTCAGACCGTCTGTCTCAGCCCGCCTCTCTCAGCCCGCCTCCCTCAGTCCGCCTGTCAGAGACCGTCTGTCTCAGACCGTCTGTCTCAGCCCGCCTGTCTCAGGAAGCCTCTCTCAGTCCGTCTGTCTGAGACCGTCCGTCTCAGACCGTCTGTCTCAGCCCGCCTGTCTCAGCAAGCCTCTCTCAGCCCGTCTGTCTGAGACCGTCTGTGTCAGACCGTCTGTCTCAGCCCGCCTGTCTCAACCCGCCTCTCTCAGTCCGTCTGTCAGAGACCGTTTGCCCCTTACCGTTCTCTCTGTCCGTCTGTCTCAGCCCTCCTGTCTCAGACCGTCTGTCTCAGACCGTCTGTCTCGGGCCGTCTTCCGCGGACTGTCTGTCTCGGACCGTCTGTCTCAGACCGTCTGACTCAGCCCGCCTGTCTCGGTCCGTCTGTCTCAGACCGTCTGCCTCAGCCCGCCTGTCTCAACCCGACTCTCTCAGTCCGTCTGTCTCAGCCCGCCTGTCTCAGCCCGCCTCTGCCAGTCCGTCTGTCTCAGCCCGCCTGTCTCAGTCCGCCTGTCTCAGTCCGCCTGTCTCAGTCCGCCTGTCTCAGTCCGCCTGTCTCAGTCCGCCTGTCTCAGTCCGCCTGTCTCAGTCCGTCTGTCTCCGCCCGCCTGTCTCTGTCCGTTTGTCTCAGACCGTCTGTCTCAGACCGTCTGTCTCAGCCCGCCTGTCTCAACCCGCCTCTCTCAGTCCGTCTGTCTCAGCCCGCCTGTCTCAGCCCGCCTCTCCCAGTCCGTCTGTCTCAGCCCGCCTGTCTCAGTCCGTCTGTCTCAGACCGTCTGTCTCAGCCCGCCTGTCTCAGTCCGCCTCTCTCAGTCCGCCTGTCTGAGTCCATCTGTCTCAGGCCATCTGTCAGAGACCGTCTGTCTCAGACCGTCTGTCTCAGCCCGCCTGTCTCAGCCCGCCTCTCTCAGTCCGTCTGTCTGAGTCCGCCTGTCCAGTCCGTCTGTCTCAGACCATCTGTCTCTGTCCGTCTGTCTCGGACCGTCTGTCTCTTACCGTTGTCTCTGTCCGTCTGTTTCAGGCCGCCTGTCTCTGTTCGTCTGTCTTTGACCGTCCGTCTCAGACCGTCTGTCTCAGCCCGCCTGTCTCAGCCCGCCTCTCTCAGTCCGTATGTCTGAGACCGTCTGTCTCATGTCATCTGTCTCTGTCCGTCTGTCTCAGACCGTCTGTCACTGTCCGTCTGTCACAGCCCGCCTGTCTCGGCCCGCCTCTCTCAGTCCGTCTGTCTGAGACCGTTTGTCTCTTACCGTTCTCTCTGTCCGTCTGTCTCAGCCCGCCTGTCTCAGACCGTCTGTCTCAGACCGTCTGTCTCAGACCGTCTGTCTCAGACCGTCTGTCTCAGCCCGCCTGTCTCAACCCGTCTCTCTCAGTCCGTCTGTCTCAGCCCGCCTGTCTCAGCCCGCCTCTTCCAGTCCGTCTGTCTCAGCCCGCCTGTCTCAGTCCGTCTGTCTCAGACCGTCTGTCTCAGCCCGCCTGTCTCAGTCCGCCTCCCTCAGTCCGTCTGTCTGAGTCCGTCTGTCTCAGGCCTTCTGTCTCAGACCGTCTGTCTCAGACCGTCTGTCTCGGACCGTCTGTCTCAGACCGTCTGACTCAGCCCGCCTGTCTCAATCGGTCTCTCTCCGCCCGCCTGTCTCAGTCCGTCTGTCTCAGACCGTCTGTCTCAGCACGCCTGTCTCAGCCCGCCACCATCAGTCCGTCTGTCGGAGACCGTCTGTCTCAGACCGTCTGTCTCAGACCGTCTGTCTCAGACCGTCTGTCTCAGCCCGCCTGTCTCAGCCCGCCTGTCTCAGCCCGCCTCCCTCAGTCCGTCTGTCAGAGACCGTCTGTCTCAGACCGTCTGTCTCAGACCGTCTGTCTCAGCCCGCCTGTCTCAGCAAGCCTCTCTCAGTCCGTCTGTCTGAGACCGTCCGTCTCAGACCGTCTGTCTCAGCCCGCCTGTCTCAGCAAGCCTCTCTCAGTCCGTCTGTCTGAGACCGTCTGTGTCAGACCGTCTGTCTCAGCCCGCCTGTCTCAACCCGCCTCTCTCAGTCCGTCTGTCAGAGACCGTTTGTCTCTTACCGTTCTCTCTGTCCGTCTGTCTCAGCCCTCCTGTCTCAGACCGTCTGTCTCAGACCGTCTGTCTCGGACCGTCTTCCGCGGACTGTCTGTCTCGGACCGTCTGTCTCAGACCGTCTGACTCAGCCCGCCTGTCTCTGTCCGTCTGTCTCAGACCGTCTGTCTCAGACCGTCTGCCTCAGCCCGCCTGTCTCAGACCGTCTGTCTCAGACCGTCTGGCTCAAACCATCTGTCTCAGCTCGCCTGTCTCAGTCCGTCTGTCTCAGGACATCTGTCTCAGTCCGTCTCTCTCAGACCGTCTGTCTCAGCCCGCCTGTCTCAGCTCGCCTGTCTCAGTCCGTCTGTCTCAGGACATCTGTCTCAGTCCGTCTGTCTCAGACAGTCTGTCTCTGTCCGTCTGTCTCAGCCCGCCTGTCTCTGTCCATCTGTCTCAGTCCGTCTGTCTCAGCCCGCCTGTCTCAGTCCGCCTGTCTCAGTCCGCCTGTCTCAGTCCGCCTGTCTCAGTCCGCCTGTCTCAGTCCGTCTGTCTCCGCCCGCCTGTCTCTGTCCGCCTCCCACAGTCCGTCCGTCAGAGACCGTCTGTCTCAGACCGTCTGTCTCATCCCGCCTGTCTCAGCCCGCCTCTCTCAGTCCGTCTGTCTGAGACCGTCTGTCTCATGTCATCTGTCTCTGTCCGTCTGTCTCAGACCGTCTGTCTCTGTCCGTCTGGCTCAGCCCGCCTGTCTCAGCCCGCCTCTCTCAGTCCGTCTGTCTGAGACCGTCTGTCTCAGACCGTCTGTCTCAGCCCGCCTGTCTCAACCCGCCTCTCTCAGTCCGTCTGTCAGAGACCGTTTGTCTCTTACCGTTCTCTCTGTCCGTCTGTCTCAGCCCGCCTGTCTCAGACCGTCTGTCTCAGACCGTCTGTCTCAGACCGTCTGACTCAGCCCGCCTGTCTCAATCGGTCTCTCTCCGCCCGCCTGTCTCAGTCCGTCTGTCTCAGACCGTCTGTCTCAGCCCGCCTGTCTCATCCCGCCACCATCAGTCCGTCTGTCAGAGACCGTCTGTCTCACACCGTCTGTCTCAGACTGTCTGTCTCAGACCGTCTGTCTCAGCCCGCCTGTCTCAGCCCGCAACTCTCAGTCCGTCTGTCTGAGTCCGTCTGTCTCCGCCCGCCTGTCTCAGTCCGTCTGTCTCAGACCGTCTGTCTCAGCCCGCCTCTCTCAGCCCGCCTCCCTCAGTCCGCCTGTCAGAGACCGTCTGTCTCAGACCGTCTGTCTCAGCCCGCCTGTCTCAGCAAGCCTCTCTCAGTCCGTCTGTCTGAGACCGTCTGTCTCAGACCGTCTGTCTCAGCCCGCCTGTCTCCGCAAGCCTCTCTCAGTCCGTCTGTCTCAGACCGGCTGTCTCTTACCGTTGTCTCTGTCCGTCTGTCTCAGACCGTCTGTCCCAGACCTTCTGTCTCAGACCGTCTGTCTCAGACCGTCTGTCTCGGACCGTCTGTCTCAGACCGTCTGTATCAGCCCGCCTGTCTCAGCAAGCCTCTCTCAGTCCGTCTGTCTCAGACCGTCTGTCTCAGACCGTCTGTATCAGCCCGCCTGTCTCAGCCCGCCTCTCTCAGTCCGTCTGTCTGAGTCCGTCTGTCTCAGACCGTCTGTCTCGGACCGTCTGTCTCAGACCGTCTGACTCAGCCCGCCTGTCTCAGTCCGTCTCTCTCCGCCCGCCTGTCTCAGTCCGTCTGCCTCAGACCGTCTGTCTCAGACCGTCTGTCTCAGCCCGCCTCTCTCAGCCCGCCTCCCTCATTCCGCCTGTCAGAGACCGTCTGTCTCAGACCGTCTGTCTCAGTCCGCCTGTCTCAGCAAGCCTCTCTCAGTCCGTCTGTCTGAGACCGTCCGTCTCAGACCGTCTGTCTCAGCCCGCCTGTCTCAGCAAGCCTCTCTCAGTCCGTCTGTCTGAGACCGTCTGTGTCAGACCGTCTGTCTCAGCCCGCCTGTCTCAACCCGCCTCTCTCAGTCCGTCTGTCAGAGACCGTTTGTCCCTCACCGTTCTCTCTGTCCGTCTGTCTCAGACCGTCTGTCTCGGACCGTCTTCCGCGGACTGTCTGTCTCGGACCGTCTGTCTCAGACCGTCTGACTCAGCCCGCCTGTCTCTGTCCGTCTGTCTCAGACCGTCTGCCTCAGCCCGCCTGTCTCAACCCGCCTCTCTCAGTCCGTCTGTCTCAGCCCGCCTGTCTCAGCCCGCCTCTGCCAGTCCGTCTGTCTCAGCCCGCCTGTCTCAGTCCGCCTGTCTCAGTCCGCCTGTCTCAGTCCGCCTGTCTCAGTCCGTCTGTCTCCGCCCGCCTGTCTCTGTCCGTTTGTCTCAGACCGTCTGTCTCAGACCGTCTGTCTCAGCCCGCCTGTCTCAACCCGCCTCTCTCAGTCCGTCTGTCTCAGACCGTCTGTCTCAGCCCGCCTGTCTCAGTCCGCCTCTCTCAGTCCGTCTGTCTGAGTCCATCTGTCTCAGGCCATCTGTCAGAGACCGTCTGTCTCAGACCGTCTGTCTCAGCCCGCCTGTCTCAGCCCGCCTGTCTCAGCCCGCCTCTCTCAGTCCGTCTGTCTGAGTCCGCCTGTCCAGTCCGTCTGTCTCAGACCATCTGTCTCTGTCCGTCTGTCTCAGACCGTCTGTCGCAGCCCGCCTCTCTCAGCCTGCCTCCCTCAGTCCGTCTGTCTCTGTCCGTTTGTCTCAGACCGTCTGTCTCAGACGGTCTGTCTCAGCCCGGCTGTCTCAACCCGCCTCCCTCAGTCCGTCTGTCTCAGCCCGTCTGTCTCAGACCGTCTGTCTCTTACCGTTCTCTCAGCCCGCCTCCCTCAGTCCGTCTGTTTCAGACCGTCTGTCTCAGACCGTCTGTCTCGGACCGTCTTCGGCGGACCGTCTGTCTCGGACCGTCTGTCTCAGACCGTCTGTCTCTGTCCGTCTGTCTCAGACCGTCTGGCTCAAACCGTCTGTCTCAGCTCGCCTGTCTCAGTCCGTCTCTCTCAGACCGTCCGTCTCAGACCGTCTGTCTCTGCCCGCCTGTCTCAGCCCGCCTCTCTCAGTCCGTCTGTCAGAGACCGTTTGTCTCTTACCGTTCTCTCTGTCCGTCTGTCTCAGCCCGACTGTCTCAGACCGTCTGTCTCAGACCGTCTGTCTCGGACCGTCTTCCGCGGACTGTCTGTCTCGGACCGTCTGTCTCAGACCGTCTGACTCAGCCCGTCTGTCTCTGTCCTTCTGTCTCAGACCGTCTGCCTCAGCCCGCCTGTCTCAACCCGCCTCTCTCAGTCCGTCTGTCTCAGCCCGCCTGTCTCAGCCCGCCTCTGCCAGTCCGTCTGTCTCAGCCCGCCTGTCTCAGTCCGCCTGTCTCAGTCCGCCTGTCTCAGTCCGTCTGTCTCCGCCCGCCTGTCTCTGTCCGCCTCCCACAGTCCGTCCGTCAGAGACCGTCTGTCTCAGACCGTCTGTCTCATCCCGCCTGTCTCAGCCCGCCTCTCTCAGACCGTCTGTCTGAGACCGTCTGTCTCATGTCATCTGTCTCTGTCCGTCTGTCTCAGACCGTCTGTCTCTGTCCGTCTGGCTCAGCCCGCCTGTCTCAGCCCGCCTCTCTCAGTCCGTCTGTCTGAGACCGTCTGTCTCAGACCGTCTGTCTCAGCCCGCCTGTCTCAACCCGCCTCTCTCAGTCCGTCTGTCAGAGACCGTTTGTCTCTTACCGTTCTCTCTGTCCGTCTGTCTCAGCCCGCCTGTCTCAGACCGTCTGTCTCAGACCGTCTGTCTCAGACCGTCTGACTCAGCCCGCCTGTCTCAATCGGTCTCTCTCCGCCCGCCTGTCTCAGTCCGTCTGTCTCAGACCGTCTGTCTCAGCCCGCCTGTCTCATCCCGCCACCATCAGTCCGTCTGTCAGAGACCGTCTGTCTCACACCGTCTGTCTCAGACTGTCTGTCTCAGACCGTCTGTCTCAGCCCGCCTGTCTCAGCCCGCAACTCTCAGTCCGTCTGTCTGAGTCCGTCTGTCTCCGCCCGCCTGTCTCAGTCCGTCTGTCTCAGACCGTCTGACTCAGCCCGCCTCTCTCAGCCCGCCTCCCTCAGTCCGCCTGTCAGAGACCGTCTGTCTCAGACCGTCTGTCTCAGCCCGCCTGTCTCAGCAAGCCTCTCTCAGTCCGTCTGTCTGAGACCGTCTGTCTCAGACCGTCTGTCTCAGCCCGCCTGTCTCCGCAAGCCTCTCTCAGTCCGTCTGTCTCAGACCGGCTGTCTCAGCCCGCCTCTCTCAGCCCGCCTCCCTCAGTCCGCCTGTCAGAGACCGTCTGTCTCAGACCGTCTGTCTCAGCCCGCCTGTCTCAGGAAGCCTCTCTCAGTCCGTCTGTCTGAGACCGCCCGTCTCAGACCGTCTGTCTCAGCCCGCCTGTCTCAGCAAGCCTCTCTCAGCCCGTCTGTCTGAGACCGTCTGTGTCAGACCGTCTGTCTCAGCCCGCCTGTCTCAACCCGCCTCTCTCAGTCCGTCTGTCAGAGACCGTTTGTCCCTTACCGTTCTCTCTGTCCGTCTGTCTCAGCCCTCCTGTCTCAGACCGTCTGTCTCAGACCGTCTGTCTCGGACCGTCTTCCGCGGACTGTCTGTCTCGGACCGTCTGTCTCAGACCGTCTGACTCAGCCCGCCTGTCTCTGTGCGTCTGTCTCAGACCGTCTGCCTCAGCCCGCCTGTCTCAACCCGACTCTCTCAGTCCGTCTGTCTCAGCCCGCCTGTCTCAGCCCGCCTCTGCCCGTCCGTCTGTCTCAGCCCGCCTGTCTCAGTCCGCCTGTCTCAGTCCGCCTGTCTCAGTCCGCCTGTCTCAGTCCGCCTGTCTCAGTCCGCCTGTCTCAGTCCGTCTGTCTCCGCCCGCCTGTCTCTGTCCGTTTGTCTCAGACCGTCTGTCTCAGACCGTCTGTCTCAGCCCGCCTGTCTCAACCCGCCTCTCTCAGTCCGTCTGTCTCAGCCCGCCTGTCTCAGCCCGCCTCTCCCAGTCCGTCTGTCTCAGCCCGCCTGTCTCAGTCCGTCTGTCTCAGACCGTCTGTCTCAGCCCGCCTGTCTCAGTCCGCCTCTCTCAGTCCGTCTGTCTGAGTCCATCTGTCTCAGGCCATCTGTCAGAGACCGTCTGTCTCAGACCGTCTGTCTCAGCCCGCCTGTCTCAGCCCGCCTCTCTCAGTCCGTCTGTCTGAGTCCGCCTGTCCAGTCCGTCTGTCTCAGACCATCTGTCTCTGTCCGTCTGTCTCGGACCGTCTGTCTCTTACCGTTGTCTCTGTCCGTCTGTTTCAGGCCGCCTGTCTCTGTCCGTCTGTCTTTGACCGTCCGTCTCAGACCGTCTGTCTCAGCCCGCCTGTCTCAGCCCGCCTCTCTCAGTCCGTATGTCTGAGACCGTCTGTCTCATGTCATCTGTCTCTGTCCGTCTGTCTCAGACCGTCTGTCACTGTCCGTCTGTCACAGCCCGCCTGTCTCAGCCCGCCTCTCTCAGTCCGTCTGTCTGAGACCGTTTGTCTCTTACCGTTCTCTCTGTCCGTCTGTCTCAGCCCGCCTGTCTCAGACCGTCTGTCTCAGACCGTCTGTCTCAGACCGTCTGTCTCAGACCGTCTGTCTCAGCCCGCCTGTCTCAACCCGTCTCTCTCAGTCCGTCTGTCTCAGCCCGCCTGTCTCAGCCCGCCTCTTCCAGTCCGTCTGTCTCAGCCCGCCTGTCTCAGTCCGTCTGTCTCAGACCGTCTGTCTCAGCCCGCCTGTCTCAGTCCGCCTCCCTCAGTCCGTCTGTCTGAGTCCGTCTGTCTCAGGCCATCTGTCTCAGACCGTCTGTCTCAGACCGTCTGTCTCGGACCGTCTGTCTCAGACCGTCTGACTCAGCCCGCCTGTCTCAATCGGTCTCTCTCCGCCCGCCTGTCTCAGTCCGTCTGTCTCAGACCGTCTGTCTCAGCACGCCTGTCTCAGCCCGCCACCATCAGTCCGTCTGTCGGAGACCGTCTGTCTCAGACCGTCTGTCTCAGACCGTCTGTCTCAGACCGTCTGTCTCAGCCCGCCTGTCTCAGCCCGCAACTCTCAGTCCGTCTGTCTGAGTCCGTCTGTCTCCGCCCGCCTGTCTCAGTCCGTCTGTCTCAGACCGTCTGTCTCAGCCCGCCTCTCTCAGCCCGCCTCCCTCAGTCCGCCTGTCAGAGACCGTCTGTCTCAGACCGTCTGTCTCAGCCCGCCTGTCTCAGCAAGCCTCTCTCAGTCCGTCTGTCGGAGACCGTCTGTCTCAGACCGTCTGTCTCAGCCCGCCTGTCTCCGCAAGCCTCTCTCAGTCCGTCTGTCTCAGACCGGCTGTCTCTTACCGTTGTCTCTGTCCGTCTGTCTCAGACCGTCTGTCCCAGACCTTCTGTCTCAGACCGTCTGTCTCAGACCGTCTGTCTCGGACAGTCTGTCTCAGACCGTCTGACTCAGCCCGCCTGTCTCAATCGGTCTGTCTCCGCCCTCCTGTTTCAGTCCGTCTGTCTCGGACCGTCTGTCTCAGCCCGCCTGTCTCAGCCCGCCTCCCTCAGTCCGTCTGTCAGAGACCGTCTGTCTCAGACCGTCTGTCTCAGACCGTCTGTATCAGCCCGCCTGTCTCAGCCCGCCTCTCTCAGTCCGTCTGTCTGAGTCCGTCTGTCTCAGACCGTCTGTCTCGGACCGTCTGTCTCAGACCGTCTGACTCAGCCCGCCTGTCTCAGTCCGTCTCTCTCCGCCCGCCTGTCTCAGTCCGTCTGCCTCAGACCGTCTGTCTCAGACCGTCTGTCTCAGCCCGCCTCTCTCAGCCCGCCTCCCTCATTCCGCCTGTCAGAGACCGTCTGTCTCAGACCGTCTGTCTCAGTCCGCCTGTCTCAGCAAGCCTCTCTCAGTCCGTCTGTCTGAGACCGTCCGTCTCAGACCGTCTGTCTCAGCCCGCCTGTCTCAGCAAGCCTCTCTCAGTCCGTCTGTCTGAGACCGTCTGTGTCAGACCGTCTGTCTCAGCCCGCCTGTCTCAACCCGCCTCTCTCAGTCCGTCTGTCAGAGACCGTTTGTCCCTTACCGTTCTCTCTGTCCGTCTGTCTCAGACCGTCTGTCTCGGACCGTCTTCCGCGGACTGTCTGTCTCGGACCGTCTGTCTCAGACCGTCTGACTCAGCCCGCCTGTCTCTGTCCGTCTGTCTCAGACCGTCTGCCTCAGCCCGCCTGTCTCAACCCGCCTCTCTCAGTCCGTCTGTCTCAGCCCGCCTGTCTCAGCCCGCCTCTGCCAGTCCGTCTGTCTCAGCCCGCCTGTCTCAGTCCGCCTGTCTCAGTCCGCCTGTCTCAGTCCGCCTGTCTCAGTCCGCCTGTCTCAGTCCGCCTGTCTCAGTCCGCCTGTCTCAGTCCGTCTGTCTCCGCCCGCCTGTCTCTGTCCGTTTGTCTCAGACCGTCTGTCTCAGACCGTCTGTCTCAGCCCGCCTGTCTCAACCCGCCTCTCTCAGTCCGTCTGTCTCAGACCGTCTGTCTCAGCCCGCCTGTCTCAGTCCGCCTCTCTCAGTCCGTCTGTCTGAGTCCATCTGTCTCAGGCCATCTGTCAGAGACCGCCTGTCTCAGACCGTCTGTCTCAGCCCGCCTGTCTCAGCCCGCCTCTCTCAGTCCGTCTGTCTGAGTCCGCCTGTCCAGTCCGTCTGTCTCAGACCATCTGTCTCTGTCCGTCTGTCTCAGACCGCCTGTCTCAGACCGTCTGTCGCAGCCCGCCTCTCTCAGCCTGCCTCCCTCAGTCCGTCTGTCTCTGTCCGTTTGTCTCAGACCGTCTGTCTCAGACGGTCTGTCTCAGCCCGGCTGTCTCAACCCGCCTCCCTCAGTCCGTCTGTCTCAGCCCGTCTGTCTCAGACCGTCTGTCTCTTACCGTTCTCTCAGCCCGCCTCCCTCAGTCCGTCTGTTTCAGACCGTCTGTCTCAGACCGTCTGTCTCGGACCGTCTTCGGCGGACCGTCTGTCTCGGACCGTCTGTCTCAGACCGTCTGTCTCTGTCCGTCTGTCTCAGACCGTCTGGCTCAAACCGTCTGTCTCAGCTCGCCTGTCTCAGTCCGTCTCTCTCAGACCGTCCGTCTCAGACCGTCTGTCTCTGCCCGCCTGTCTCAGCCCGCCTCTCTCAGTCCGTCTGTCAGAGACCGTTTGTCTCTTACCGTTCTCTCTGTCCGTCTGTCTCAGCCCGACTGTCTCAGACCGTCTGTCTCAGACCGTCTGTCTCGGACCGTCTTCCGCGGACTGTCTGTCTCGGACCGTCTGTCTCAGACCGTCTGACTCAGCCCGTCTGTCTCTGTCCTTCTGTCTCAGACCGTCTGCCTCAGCCCGCCTGTCTCAACCCGCCTCTCTCAGTCCGTCTGTCTCAGCCCGCCTGTCTCAGCCCGCCTCTGCCAGTCCGTCTGTCTCAGCTCGCCTGTCTCAGTCCGCCTGTCTCAGTCCGCCTGTCTCAGTCCGTCTGTCTCCGCCCGCCTGTCTCTGTCCGTTTGTCTCAGACCGTCTGTCTCAGACCGTCTGTCTCAGCCCGCCTGTCTCAACCCGCCTCTCTCAGTCCGTCTGTCTCAGCCCGCCTGTCTCAGCCCGCCTCTCCCAGTCTGTCTGCCTCAGCCCGCCTGTCTCAGTCCGTCTGTCTCAGCCCGCCTGTCTCAGTCCGCCTCTCTCAGTCCGTCTGTCTGAGTCCGTCTGTCTCAGGCCATCTGTCTCAGACCGTCTGCCTCAGCCCGCCTGTCTCAACCCGCCTCTCTCAGTCCGTCTGTCTCAGCCCGCCTGTCTCAGCCCGCCTCTGCCAGTCCGTCTGTCTCAGACCGTCTGTCTCAGCCCGCCTGTCTCAGCCCGCTTCTCTCAGTCCGTCTGTCTGAGTCCGTCTGTCTCAGGCCATCTGTCTCAGACCGTCTGTCTGAGTCCGTCTGTCTCAGGCCATCTGTCTCAGACCGTCTGTCTCAGACCGTCTGTCTCAGACCGTCTGTCTCAGACCGTCTGTCTCAGCCCGCCTGTCTCAGCCCGCTTCTCTCAGTCCGTCTGTCTGAGTCCGTCTGTCTCAGGCCATCTGTCTCAGACCGTCTGTCTCAGACCGTCTGTCTCAGACCGTCTGTCTCAGACCGTCTGTCTCGGACTGTCTGTCTCAGACCGTCTGACTTAGCCCGCCTGTCTCAGTCCGTCTGTCTCAGACCGTCTGTCTCAGACCGTCTGTCTCAGCCCGCCTGTCTCAGCCCGCTTCTCTCAGTCCGTCTGTCTCAGACCGTCTGTCTCAGACGGTCTGTCTCAGATCGTCTGTCTCAGCCCGCCTGTCTCAGCAAGCCTCTCTCAGTCCGACTGTCTGAGACCGTCTGTCTCAGACCGTCTGTCTCAGCACGCCTGTCTCAGTCCGCCTCTCTCAGTCCGCCTGTCTCAGTCCGTCTGTCTCCGCCCGCCTGTCTCTGTCAGTTTGTCTCAGACTGTCTGTCTCAGACCGTCTGTCTCAGCCCGCCTGTCGCAACCCGCCTCTCTCAGTCCGTCTGTCTCAGCCCGCCTGTCTCAGCCCGCCTCTCCCAGTCCGTCTGTCTCAGCCCGCCTGTCTCAGTCCGTCTGTCTCAGACCGTCTGTCTCAGCCCGCCTGTCTCAGTCCGCCTCTCTCAGTACGTCTGTCTGAGTCCATCTGTCTCAGGCCATCTGTCTCAGACCGTCTATCTCAGACCGTCTGTCTCAGACCGTCTGTCTCGGAACGTCTGTCGCAGACCGTCTGACTCGGCCCGCCTGTCTCAATCGGTCTGTCTCCGCCCGCCTGTCTCAGTCCGTCTGTCTCAGACCGTCTGTCTCAGCCCGCCTGTCTCAGCCCGCCTCCCTCAGTCCGTCTGTCAGAGACCGTCTGTCTCAGACCGTCTGTCTCGGACTGTCTGTCTCAGACCGTCTGACTTAGCCCGCCTGTCTCAGTCCGTCTGTCTCAGACCGCCTGTCTCAGACCGTCTGTCTCAGCCCGCCTGTCTCAGCCCGCTTCTCTCAGTCCGTCTGTCTCAGACCGTCTGTCTCAGACGGTCTGTCTCAGATCGTCTGTCTCAGCCCGCCTGTCTCAGCAAGCCTCTCTCAGTCCGACTGTCTGAGACCGTCTGTCTCAGACCGTCTGTCTCAGCCCGCCTCTCCCAGTCCGTCTGTCTCAGCCCGCCTGTCTCAGCCCGTCTGTCTCAGACCGTCTGTCTCAGCCCGCCTGTCTCAGTCCGCCTCTCTCAGTACGTCTGTCTGAGTCCATCTGTCTCAGGCCATCTGTCTCAGACCGTCTATCTCAGACCGTCTGTCTCAGACCGTCTGTCTCGGAACGTCTGTCGCAGATCGTCTGACTCAGCCCGCCTGTCTCAATCGGTCTGTCTCCGCCCGCCTGTCTCAGTCCGTCTGTCTCAGACCGTCTGTCTCAGCCCGCCTGTCTCAGCCCGCCTCCCTCAGTCCGTCTGTCTCAGACCGTCTGTCTCAGCCCGCCTGTCTCAGCAAGCCTCTCTCAGCCCGCCTCCCTCAGTCCGTATGTCTCAGACCGTCTGTCTCTTACCGTTCGCTCCGTCCGTCTGTCTCAGCCCGCCTGTCTCTGACCGTCTGTCTCGGACCGTCTGTCTCGGACCGTCTGTCTCAGATCGTCTCACTCGGCCCGCCTATCTCAGTCCGTCTATCTCCGCCCGCCTGTCTCTGTCCGTTTGTCTCAGACCCTCTGTCTCGGACCGTCTGTCTCAGACCGTCTGACTCAACCCGCCTGTCTCTGTCCGTTTGTCTCAGACCGTCTGTCTCTTACCGTTCGCTCTGTCCGTCTGTCTCAGCCCGCCTGTCTCTGACCGTCTGTCTCGGACCGTCTGTCTCGGACCGTCTGTCTCAGACCGTCTGACTCAACCCGCCTGTCTCTGTCCGTTTGTCTCAGACCGTCCGTCTCAGACCGTCTGTCTCAGCCCGCCTGTCTCAGCCCGCCTCTCCCAGTCCGTCTGTCTCAGACCGTCTGTCTCAGCCCGTCTGTCTCAGCCCGCCTCTCTCAGCCCGCCTCCCTCAGTCCGCCTGTCAGAGACCGTCTGTCTCAGACCGTCTGTCTCAGCCCGCCTGTCTCAGCAAGCCTCTCTCAGTCCGTCTGTCTGAGACCGTCTGTCTCAGACCGTCTGTCTCAGCCTGCCTGTCTCAGCAAGCCTCTCTCAGTCCGTCTGTCTCAGACCGGCTGTCTCTTACCGTTGTCTCTGTCCGTCTGTTTCAGACCGTCTGTCTCCGCCCGCCTGTCTCTGTCCGTTTGTCTCAGACCGTCTGTCTCAGACCGTCTGTCTCAGCCCGCCTGTCTCAACCCGCCTCTCTCAGTCCGTCTGTCTCAGCCCGCCTGTCTCAGCCCGCCTCTCCCAGTCCGTCTGTCTCAGCCCGCCTGTCTCAGTCCGTCTGTCTCAGACCGTCTGTCTCAGCCCGCCTGTCTCAGTCCGCCTCTCTCAGTCCGTCTGTCTGAGTCCATCTGTCTCAGGCCATCTGTCAGAGACCGTCTGTCTCAGACCGTCTGTCTCAGCCCGCCTGTCTCAGCCCGCCTCTCTCAGTCCGTCTGTCTGAGTCCGCCTGTCCAGTCCGTCTGTCTCAGACCATCTGTCTCTGTCCGTCTGTCTCAGACCGTCTGTCTCAGACCGTCTGTCGCAGCCCGCCTCTCTCAGCCTGCCTCCCTCAGTCCGTCTGTCTCTGTCCGTTTGTCTCAGACCGTCTGTCTCAGACGGTCTGTCTCAGCCCGGCTGTCTCAACCCGCCTCCCTCAGTCCGTCTGTCTCAGCCCGTCTGTCTCAGACCGTCTGTCTCTTACCGTTCTCTCAGCCCGCCTCCCTCAGTCCGTCTGTTTCAGACCGTCTGTCTCAGACCGTCTGTCTCGGACCGTCTTCGGCGGACCGTCTGTCTCGGACCGTCTGTCTCAGACCGTCTGTCTCAGACCGTCTGTCTCAGACCGTCTGTCTCAGCCCGCCTGTCTCAGCCCGCTTCTCTCAGTCCGTCTGTCTCAGACCGTCTGTCTCAGACGGTCTGTCTCAGATCGTCTGTCTCAGCCCGCCTGTCTCAGCAAGCCTCTCTCAGTCCGACTGTCTGAGACCGTCTGTCTCAGACCGTCTGTCTCAGCACGCCTGTCTCAGTCCGCCTCTCTCAGTCCGCCTGTCTCAGTCCGTCTGTCTCCGCCCGCCTGTCTCTGTCAGTTTGTCTCAGACTGTCTGTCTCAGACCGTCTGTCTCAGCCCGCCTGTCGCAACCCGCCTCTCTCAGTCCGTCTGTCTCAGCCCGCCTGTCTCAGCCCGCCTCTCCCAGTCCGTCTGTCTCAGCCCGCCTGTCTCAGTCCGTCTGTCTCAGACCGTCTGTCTCAGCCCGCCTGTCTCAGTCCGCCTCTCTCAGTACGTCTGTCTGAGTCCATCTGTCTCAGGCCATCTGTCTCAGACCGTCTATCTCAGACCGTCTGTCTCAGACCGTCTGTCTCGGAACGTCTGTCGCAGACCGTCTGACTCGGCCCGCCTGTCTCAATCGGTCTGTCTCCGCCCGCCTGTCTCAGTCCGTCTGTCTCAGACCGTCTGTCTCAGCCCGCCTGTCTCAGCCCGCCTCCCTCAGTCCGTCTGTCAGAGACCGTCTGTCTCAGACCGTCTGTCTCGGACTGTCTGTCTCAGACCGTCTGACTTAGCCCGCCTGTCTCAGTCCGTCTGTCTCAGACCGCCTGTCTCAGACCGTCTGTCTCAGCCCGCCTGTCTCAGCCCGCTTCTCTCAGTCCGTCTGTCTCAGACCGTCTGTCTCAGACGGTCTGTCTCAGATCGTCTGTCTCAGCCCGCCTGTCTCAGCAAGCCTCTCTCAGTCCGACTGTCTGAGACCGTCTGTCTCAGACCGTCTGTCTCAGCCCGCCTCTCCCAGTCCGTCTGTCTCAGCCCGCCTGTCTCAGCCCGTCTGTCTCAGACCGTCTGTCTCAGCCCGCCTGTCTCATCCCGCCACCATCAGTCCGTCTGTCAGAGACCGTCTGTCTCACACCGTCTGTCTCAGACTGTCTGTCTCAGACCGTCTGTCTCAGCCCGCCTGTCTCAGCCCGCAACTCTCAGTCCGTCTGTCTGAGTCCGTCTGTCTCCGCCCGCCTGTCTCAGTCCGTCTGTCTCAGACCGTCTGACTCAGCCCGCCTCTCTCAGCCCGCCTCCCTCAGTCCGCCTGTCAGAGACCGTCTGTCTCAGACCGTCTGTCTCAGCCCGCCTGTCTCAGCAAGCCTCTCTCAGTCCGTCTGTCTGAGACCGTCTGTCTCAGACCGTCTGTCTCAGCCCGCCTGTCTCCGCAAGCCTCTCTCAGTCCGTCTGTCTCAGACCGGCTGTCTCAGCCCGCCTCTCTCAGCCCGCCTCCCTCAGTCCGCCTGTCAGAGACCGTCTGTCTCAGACCGTCTGTCTCAGCCCGCCTGTCTCAGGAAGCCTCTCTCAGTCCGTCTGTCTGAGACCGCCCGTCTCAGACCGTCTGTCTCAGCCCGCCTGTCTCAGCAAGCCTCTCTCAGCCCGTCTGTCTGAGACCGTCTGTGTCAGACCGTCTGTCTCAGCCCGCCTGTCTCAACCCGCCTCTCTCAGTCCGTCTGTCAGAGACCGTTTGTCCCTTACCGTTCTCTCTGTCCGTCTGTCTCAGCCCTCCTGTCTCAGACCGTCTGTCTCAGACCGTCTGTCTCGGACCGTCTTCCGCGGACTGTCTGTCTCGGACCGTCTGTCTCAGACCGTCTGACTCAGCCCGCCTGTCTCTGTGCGTCTGTCTCAGACCGTCTGCCTCAGCCCGCCTGTCTCAACCCGACTCTCTCAGTCCGTCTGTCTCAGCCCGCCTGTCTCAGCCCGCCTCTGCCCGTCCGTCTGTCTCAGCCCGCCTGTCTCAGTCCGCCTGTCTCAGTCCGCCTGTCTCAGTCCGCCTGTCTCAGTCCGCCTGTCTCAGTCCGCCTGTCTCAGTCCGTCTGTCTCCGCCCGCCTGTCTCTGTCCGTTTGTCTCAGACCGTCTGTCTCAGACCGTCTGTCTCAGCCCGCCTGTCTCAACCCGCCTCTCTCAGTCCGTCTGTCTCAGCCCGCCTGTCTCAGCCCGCCTCTCCCAGTCCGTCTGTCTCAGCCCGCCTGTCTCAGTCCGTCTGTCTCAGACCGTCTGTCTCAGCCCGCCTGTCTCAGTCCGCCTCTCTCAGTCCGTCTGTCTGAGTCCATCTGTCTCAGGCCATCTGTCAGAGACCGTCTGTCTCAGACCGTCTGTCTCAGCCCGCCTGTCTCAGCCCGCCTCTCTCAGTCCGTCTGTCTGAGTCCGCCTGTCCAGTCCGTCTGTCTCAGACCATCTGTCTCTGTCCGTCTGTCTCGGACCGTCTGTCTCTTACCGTTGTCTCTGTCCGTCTGTTTCAGGCCGCCTGTCTCTGTCCGTCTGTCTTTGACCGTCCGTCTCAGACCGTCTGTCTCAGCCCGCCTGTCTCAGCCCGCCTCTCTCAGTCCGTATGTCTGAGACCGTCTGTCTCATGTCATCTGTCTCTGTCCGTCTGTCTCAGACCGTCTGTCACTGTCCGTCTGTCACAGCCCGCCTGTCTCAGCCCGCCTCTCTCAGTCCGTCTGTCTGAGACCGTTTGTCTCTTACCGTTCTCTCTGTCCGTCTGTCTCAGCCCGCCTGTCTCAGACCGTCTGTCTCAGACCGTCTGTCTCAGACCGTCTGTCTCAGACCGTCTGTCTCAGCCCGCCTGTCTCAACCCGTCTCTCTCAGTCCGTCTGTCTCAGCCCGCCTGTCTCAGCCCGCCTCTTCCAGTCCGTCTGTCTCAGCCCGCCTGTCTCAGTCCGTCTGTCTCAGACCGTCTGTCTCAGCCCGCCTGTCTCAGTCCGCCTCCCTCAGTCCGTCTGTCTGAGTCCGTCTGTCTCAGGCCATCTGTCTCAGACCGTCTGTCTCAGACCGTCTGTCTCGGACCGTCTGTCTCAGACCGTCTGACTCAGCCCGCCTGTCTCAATCGGTCTCTCTCCGCCCGCCTGTCTCAGTCCGTCTGTCTCAGACCGTCTGTCTCAGCACGCCTGTCTCAGCCCGCCACCATCAGTCCGTCTGTCGGAGACCGTCTGTCTCAGACCGTCTGTCTCAGACCGTCTGTCTCAGACCGTCTGTCTCAGCCCGCCTGTCTCAGCCCGCAACTCTCAGTCCGTCTGTCTGAGTCCGTCTGTCTCCGCCCGCCTGTCTCAGTCCGTCTGTCTCAGACCGTCTGTCTCAGCCCGCCTCTCTCAGCCCGCCTCCCTCAGTCCGCCTGTCAGAGACCGTCTGTCTCAGACCGTCTGTCTCAGCCCGCCTGTCTCAGCAAGCCTCTCTCAGTCCGTCTGTCGGAGACCGTCTGTCTCAGACCGTCTGTCTCAGCCCGCCTGTCTCCGCAAGCCTCTCTCAGTCCGTCTGTCTCAGACCGGCTGTCTCTTACCGTTGTCTCTGTCCGTCTGTCTCAGACCGTCTGTCCCAGACCTTCTGTCTCAGACCGTCTGTCTCAGACCGTCTGTCTCGGACAGTCTGTCTCAGACCGTCTGACTCAGCCCGCCTGTCTCAATCGGTCTGTCTCCGCCCTCCTGTTTCAGTCCGTCTGTCTCGGACCGTCTGTCTCAGCCCGCCTGTCTCAGCCCGCCTCCCTCAGTCCGTCTGTCAGAGACCGTCTGTCTCAGACCGTCTGTCTCAGACCGTCTGTATCAGCCCGCCTGTCTCAGCCCGCCTCTCTCAGTCCGTCTGTCTGAGTCCGTCTGTCTCAGACCGTCTGTCTCGGACCGTCTGTCTCAGACCGTCTGACTCAGCCCGCCTGTCTCAGTCCGTCTCTCTCCGCCCGCCTGTCTCAGTCCGTCTGCCTCAGACCGTCTGTCTCAGACCGTCTGTCTCAGCCCGCCTCTCTCAGCCCGCCTCCCTCATTCCGCCTGTCAGAGACCGTCTGTCTCAGACCGTCTGTCTCAGTCCGCCTGTCTCAGCAAGCCTCTCTCAGTCCGTCTGTCTGAGACCGTCCGTCTCAGACCGTCTGTCTCAGCCCGCCTGTCTCAGCAAGCCTCTCTCAGTCCGTCTGTCTGAGACCGTCTGTGTCAGACCGTCTGTCTCAGCCCGCCTGTCTCAACCCGCCTCTCTCAGTCCGTCTGTCAGAGACCGTTTGTCCCTTACCGTTCTCTCTGTCCGTCTGTCTCAGACCGTCTGTCTCGGACCGTCTTCCGCGGACTGTCTGTCTCGGACCGTCTGTCTCAGACCGTCTGACTCAGCCCGCCTGTCTCTGTCCGTCTGTCTCAGACCGTCTGCCTCAGCCCGCCTGTCTCAACCCGCCTCTCTCAGTCCGTCTGTCTCAGCCCGCCTGTCTCAGCCCGCCTCTGCCAGTCCGTCTGTCTCAGCCCGCCTGTCTCAGTCCGCCTGTCTCAGTCCGCCTGTCTCAGTCCGCCTGTCTCAGTCCGCCTGTCTCAGTCCGCCTGTCTCAGTCCGCCTGTCTCAGTCCGTCTGTCTCCGCCCGCCTGTCTCTGTCCGTTTGTCTCAGACCGTCTGTCTCAGACCGTCTGTCTCAGCCCGCCTGTCTCAACCCGCCTCTCTCAGTCCGTCTGTCTCAGACCGTCTGTCTCAGCCCGCCTGTCTCAGTCCGCCTCTCTCAGTCCGTCTGTCTGAGTCCATCTGTCTCAGGCCATCTGTCAGAGACCGCCTGTCTCAGACCGTCTGTCTCAGCCCGCCTGTCTCAGCCCGCCTCTCTCAGTCCGTCTGTCTGAGTCCGCCTGTCCAGTCCGTCTGTCTCAGACCATCTGTCTCTGTCCGTCTGTCTCAGACCGCCTGTCTCAGACCGTCTGTCGCAGCCCGCCTCTCTCAGCCTGCCTCCCTCAGTCCGTCTGTCTCTGTCCGTTTGTCTCAGACCGTCTGTCTCAGACGGTCTGTCTCAGCCCGGCTGTCTCAACCCGCCTCCCTCAGTCCGTCTGTCTCAGCCCGTCTGTCTCAGACCGTCTGTCTCTTACCGTTCTCTCAGCCCGCCTCCCTCAGTCCGTCTGTTTCAGACCGTCTGTCTCAGACCGTCTGTCTCGGACCGTCTTCGGCGGACCGTCTGTCTCGGACCGTCTGTCTCAGACCGTCTGTCTCTGTCCGTCTGTCTCAGACCGTCTGGCTCAAACCGTCTGTCTCAGCTCGCCTGTCTCAGTCCGTCTCTCTCAGACCGTCCGTCTCAGACCGTCTGTCTCTGCCCGCCTGTCTCAGCCCGCCTCTCTCAGTCCGTCTGTCAGAGACCGTTTGTCTCTTACCGTTCTCTCTGTCCGTCTGTCTCAGCCCGACTGTCTCAGACCGTCTGTCTCAGACCGTCTGTCTCGGACCGTCTTCCGCGGACTGTCTGTCTCGGACCGTCTGTCTCAGACCGTCTGACTCAGCCCGTCTGTCTCTGTCCTTCTGTCTCAGACCGTCTGCCTCAGCCCGCCTGTCTCAACCCGCCTCTCTCAGTCCGTCTGTCTCAGCCCGCCTGTCTCAGCCCGCCTCTGCCAGTCCGTCTGTCTCAGCTCGCCTGTCTCAGTCCGCCTGTCTCAGTCCGCCTGTCTCAGTCCGTCTGTCTCCGCCCGCCTGTCTCTGTCCGTTTGTCTCAGACCGTCTGTCTCAGACCGTCTGTCTCAGCCCGCCTGTCTCAACCCGCCTCTCTCAGTCCGTCTGTCTCAGCCCGCCTGTCTCAGCCCGCCTCTCCCAGTCTGTCTGCCTCAGCCCGCCTGTCTCAGTCCGTCTGTCTCAGCCCGCCTGTCTCAGTCCGCCTCTCTCAGTCCGTCTGTCTGAGTCCGTCTGTCTCAGGCCATCTGTCTCAGACCGTCTGCCTCAGCCCGCCTGTCTCAACCCGCCTCTCTCAGTCCGTCTGTCTCAGCCCGCCTGTCTCAGCCCGCCTCTGCCAGTCCGTCTGTCTCAGACCGTCTGTCTCAGCCCGCCTGTCTCAGCCCGCTTCTCTCAGTCCGTCTGTCTGAGTCCGTCTGTCTCAGGCCATCTGTCTCAGACCGTCTGTCTGAGTCCGTCTGTCTCAGGCCATCTGTCTCAGACCGTCTGTCTCAGACCGTCTGTCTCAGACCGTCTGTCTCAGACCGTCTGTCTCAGCCCGCCTGTCTCAGCCCGCTTCTCTCAGTCCGTCTGTCTGAGTCCGTCTGTCTCAGGCCATCTGTCTCAGACCGTCTGTCTCAGACCGTCTGTCTCAGACCGTCTGTCTCAGACCGTCTGTCTCGGACTGTCTGTCTCAGACCGTCTGACTTAGCCCGCCTGTCTCAGTCCGTCTGTCTCAGACCGTCTGTCTCAGACCGTCTGTCTCAGCCCGCCTGTCTCAGCCCGCTTCTCTCAGTCCGTCTGTCTCAGACCGTCTGTCTCAGACGGTCTGTCTCAGATCGTCTGTCTCAGCCCGCCTGTCTCAGCAAGCCTCTCTCAGTCCGACTGTCTGAGACCGTCTGTCTCAGACCGTCTGTCTCAGCACGCCTGTCTCAGTCCGCCTCTCTCAGTCCGCCTGTCTCAGTCCGTCTGTCTCCGCCCGCCTGTCTCTGTCAGTTTGTCTCAGACTGTCTGTCTCAGACCGTCTGTCTCAGCCCGCCTGTCGCAACCCGCCTCTCTCAGTCCGTCTGTCTCAGCCCGCCTGTCTCAGCCCGCCTCTCCCAGTCCGTCTGTCTCAGCCCGCCTGTCTCAGTCCGTCTGTCTCAGACCGTCTGTCTCAGCCCGCCTGTCTCAGTCCGCCTCTCTCAGTACGTCTGTCTGAGTCCATCTGTCTCAGGCCATCTGTCTCAGACCGTCTATCTCAGACCGTCTGTCTCAGACCGTCTGTCTCGGAACGTCTGTCGCAGACCGTCTGACTCGGCCCGCCTGTCTCAATCGGTCTGTCTCCGCCCGCCTGTCTCAGTCCGTCTGTCTCAGACCGTCTGTCTCAGCCCGCCTGTCTCAGCCCGCCTCCCTCAGTCCGTCTGTCAGAGACCGTCTGTCTCAGACCGTCTGTCTCGGACTGTCTGTCTCAGACCGTCTGACTTAGCCCGCCTGTCTCAGTCCGTCTGTCTCAGACCGCCTGTCTCAGACCGTCTGTCTCAGCCCGCCTGTCTCAGCCCGCTTCTCTCAGTCCGTCTGTCTCAGACCGTCTGTCTCAGACGGTCTGTCTCAGATCGTCTGTCTCAGCCCGCCTGTCTCAGCAAGCCTCTCTCAGTCCGACTGTCTGAGACCGTCTGTCTCAGACCGTCTGTCTCAGCCCGCCTCTCCCAGTCCGTCTGTCTCAGCCCGCCTG
The DNA here is from genome assembly GCA_947623535.1 of Coelioxys conoideus. NCBI lineage: Eukaryota > Metazoa > Arthropoda > Insecta > Hymenoptera > Megachilidae > Coelioxys > Coelioxys conoideus. The sequence continues at coordinate 495,012 of CANQJN010000023.1, forward strand.
TCTCAGCCCGTCTGTCTCAGACCGTCTGTCTCAGCCCGCCTGTCTCAGTCCGCCTCTCTCAGTACGTCTGTCTGAGTCCATCTGTCTCAGGCCATCTGTCTCAGACCGTCTATCTCAGACCGTCTGTCTCAGACCGTCTGTCTCGGAACGTCTGTCGCAGATCGTCTGACTCAGCCCGCCTGTCTCAATCGGTCTGTCTCCGCCCGCCTGTCTCAGTCCGTCTGTCTCAGACCGTCTGTCTCAGCCCGCCTGTCTCAGCCCGCCTCCCTCAGTCCGTCTGTCTCAGACCGTCTGTCTCAGCCCGCCTGTCTCAGCAAGCCTCTCTCAGCCCGCCTCCCTCAGTCCGTATGTCTCAGACCGTCTGTCTCTTACCGTTCGCTCCGTCCGTCTGTCTCAGCCCGCCTGTCTCTGACCGTCTGTCTCGGACCGTCTGTCTCGGACCGTCTGTCTCAGATCGTCTCACTCGGCCCGCCTATCTCAGTCCGTCTATCTCCGCCCGCCTGTCTCTGTCCGTTTGTCTCAGACCCTCTGTCTCGGACCGTCTGTCTCAGACCGTCTGACTCAACCCGCCTGTCTCTGTCCGTTTGTCTCAGACCGTCTGTCTCTTACCGTTCGCTCTGTCCGTCTGTCTCAGCCCGCCTGTCTCTGACCGTCTGTCTCGGACCGTCTGTCTCGGACCGTCTGTCTCAGACCGTCTGACTCAACCCGCCTGTCTCTGTCCGTTTGTCTCAGACCGTCCGTCTCAGACCGTCTGTCTCAGCCCGCCTGTCTCAGCCCGCCTCTCCCAGTCCGTCTGTCTCAGACCGTCTGTCTCAGCCCGTCTGTCTCAGCCCGCCTCTCTCAGCCCGCCTCCCTCAGTCCGCCTGTCAGAGACCGTCTGTCTCAGACCGTCTGTCTCAGCCCGCCTGTCTCAGCAAGCCTCTCTCAGTCCGTCTGTCTGAGACCGTCTGTCTCAGACCGTCTGTCTCAGCCTGCCTGTCTCAGCAAGCCTCTCTCAGTCCGTCTGTCTCAGACCGGCTGTCTCTTACCGTTGTCTCTGTCCGTCTGTTTCAGACCGTCTGTCTCCGCCCGCCTGTCTCTGTCCGTTTGTCTCAGACCGTCTGTCTCAGACCGTCTGTCTCAGCCCGCCTGTCTCAACCCGCCTCTCTCAGTCCGTCTGTCTCAGCCCGCCTGTCTCAGCCCGCCTCTCCCAGTCCGTCTGTCTCAGCCCGCCTGTCTCAGTCCGTCTGTCTCAGACCGTCTGTCTCAGCCCGCCTGTCTCAGTCCGCCTCTCTCAGTCCGTCTGTCTGAGTCCATCTGTCTCAGGCCATCTGTCAGAGACCGTCTGTCTCAGACCGTCTGTCTCAGCCCGCCTGTCTCAGCCCGCCTCTCTCAGTCCGTCTGTCTGAGTCCGCCTGTCCAGTCCGTCTGTCTCAGACCATCTGTCTCTGTCCGTCTGTCTCAGACCGTCTGTCTCAGACCGTCTGTCGCAGCCCGCCTCTCTCAGCCTGCCTCCCTCAGTCCGTCTGTCTCTGTCCGTTTGTCTCAGACCGTCTGTCTCAGACGGTCTGTCTCAGCCCGGCTGTCTCAACCCGCCTCCCTCAGTCCGTCTGTCTCAGCCCGTCTGTCTCAGACCGTCTGTCTCTTACCGTTCTCTCAGCCCGCCTCCCTCAGTCCGTCTGTTTCAGACCGTCTGTCTCAGACCGTCTGTCTCGGACCGTCTTCGGCGGACCGTCTGTCTCGGACCGTCTGTCTCAGACCGTCTGTCTCAGACCGTCTGTCTCAGACCGTCTGTCTCAGCCCGCCTGTCTCAGCCCGCTTCTCTCAGTCCGTCTGTCTCAGACCGTCTGTCTCAGACGGTCTGTCTCAGATCGTCTGTCTCAGCCCGCCTGTCTCAGCAAGCCTCTCTCAGTCCGACTGTCTGAGACCGTCTGTCTCAGACCGTCTGTCTCAGCACGCCTGTCTCAGTCCGCCTCTCTCAGTCCGCCTGTCTCAGTCCGTCTGTCTCCGCCCGCCTGTCTCTGTCAGTTTGTCTCAGACTGTCTGTCTCAGACCGTCTGTCTCAGCCCGCCTGTCGCAACCCGCCTCTCTCAGTCCGTCTGTCTCAGCCCGCCTGTCTCAGCCCGCCTCTCCCAGTCCGTCTGTCTCAGCCCGCCTGTCTCAGTCCGTCTGTCTCAGACCGTCTGTCTCAGCCCGCCTGTCTCAGTCCGCCTCTCTCAGTACGTCTGTCTGAGTCCATCTGTCTCAGGCCATCTGTCTCAGACCGTCTATCTCAGACCGTCTGTCTCAGACCGTCTGTCTCGGAACGTCTGTCGCAGACCGTCTGACTCGGCCCGCCTGTCTCAATCGGTCTGTCTCCGCCCGCCTGTCTCAGTCCGTCTGTCTCAGACCGTCTGTCTCAGCCCGCCTGTCTCAGCCCGCCTCCCTCAGTCCGTCTGTCAGAGACCGTCTGTCTCAGACCGTCTGTCTCGGACTGTCTGTCTCAGACCGTCTGACTTAGCCCGCCTGTCTCAGTCCGTCTGTCTCAGACCGCCTGTCTCAGACCGTCTGTCTCAGCCCGCCTGTCTCAGCCCGCTTCTCTCAGTCCGTCTGTCTCAGACCGTCTGTCTCAGACGGTCTGTCTCAGATCGTCTGTCTCAGCCCGCCTGTCTCAGCAAGCCTCTCTCAGTCCGACTGTCTGAGACCGTCTGTCTCAGACCGTCTGTCTCAGCCCGCCTCTCCCAGTCCGTCTGTCTCAGCCCGCCTGTCTCAGCCCGTCTGTCTCAGACCGTCTGTCTCAGCCCGCCTGTCTCAGTCCGCCTCTCTCAGTACGTCTGTCTGAGTCCATCTGTCTCAGGCCATCTGTCTCAGACCGTCTATCTCAGACCGTCTGTCTCAGACCGTCTGTCTCGGAACGTCTGTCGCAGATCGTCTGACTCAGCCCGCCTGTCTCAATCGGTCTGTCTCCGCCCGCCTGTCTCAGTCCGTCTGTCTCAGACCGTCTGTCTCAGCCCGCCTGTCTCAGCCCGCCTCCCTCAGTCCGTCTGTCTCAGACCGTCTGTCTCAGCCCGCCTGTCTCAGCAAGCCTCTCTCAGCCCGCCTCCCTCAGTCCGTATGTCTCAGACCGTCTGTCTCTTACCGTTCGCTCCGTCCGTCTGTCTCAGCCCGCCTGTCTCTGACCGTCTGTCTCGGACCGTCTGTCTCGGACCGTCTGTCTCAGATCGTCTCACTCGGCCCGCCTATCTCAGTCCGTCTATCTCCGCCCGCCTGTCTCTGTCCGTTTGTCTCAGACCCTCTGTCTCGGACCGTCTGTCTCAGACCGTCTGACTCAACCCGCCTGTCTCTGTCCGTTTGTCTCAGACCGTCTGTCTCTTACCGTTCGCTCTGTCCGTCTGTCTCAGCCCGCCTGTCTCTGACCGTCTGTCTCGGACCGTCTGTCTCGGACCGTCTGTCTCAGACCGTCTGACTCAACCCGCCTGTCTCTGTCCGTTTGTCTCAGACCGTCCGTCTCAGACCGTCTGTCTCAGCCCGCCTGTCTCAGCCCGCCTCTCCCAGTCCGTCTGTCTCAGACCGTCTGTCTCAGCCCGTCTGTCTCAGCCCGCCTCTCTCAGCCCGCCTCCCTCAGTCCGCCTGTCAGAGACCGTCTGTCTCAGACCGTCTGTCTCAGCCCGCCTGTCTCAGCAAGCCTCTCTCAGTCCGTCTGTCTGAGACCGTCTGTCTCAGACCGTCTGTCTCAGCCTGCCTGTCTCAGCAAGCCTCTCTCAGTCCGTCTGTCTCAGACCGGCTGTCTCTTACCGTTGTCTCTGTCCGTCTGTTTCAGACCGTCTGTCTCCGCCCGCCTGTCTCTGTCCGTTTGTCTCAGACCGTCTGTCTCAGACCGTCTGTCTCAGCCCGCCTGTCTCAACCCGCCTCTCTCAGTCCGTCTGTCTCAGCCCGCCTGTCTCAGCCCGCCTCTCCCAGTCCGTCTGTCTCAGCCCGCCTGTCTCAGTCCGTCTGTCTCAGACCGTCTGTCTCAGCCCGCCTGTCTCAGTCCGCCTCTCTCAGTCCGTCTGTCTGAGTCCATCTGTCTCAGGCCATCTGTCAGAGACCGTCTGTCTCAGACCGTCTGTCTCAGCCCGCCTGTCTCAGCCCGCCTCTCTCAGTCCGTCTGTCTGAGTCCGCCTGTCCAGTCCGTCTGTCTCAGACCATCTGTCTCTGTCCGTCTGTCTCAGACCGTCTGTCTCAGACCGTCTGTCGCAGCCCGCCTCTCTCAGCCTGCCTCCCTCAGTCCGTCTGTCTCTGTCCGTTTGTCTCAGACCGTCTGTCTCAGACGGTCTGTCTCAGCCCGGCTGTCTCAACCCGCCTCCCTCAGTCCGTCTGTCTCAGCCCGTCTGTCTCAGACCGTCTGTCTCTTACCGTTCTCTCAGCCCGCCTCCCTCAGTCCGTCTGTTTCAGACCGTCTGTCTCAGACCGTCTGTCTCGGACCGTCTTCGGCGGACCGTCTGTCTCGGACCGTCTGTCTCAGACCGTCTGTCTCAGACCGTCTGGCTCGAACCGTCTGTCTCAGCTCGGCTGTCTCAGTCCGACTCTCTCAGACCGTCCGTCTCAGACCGTCTGTCTCAGCCCGCCTGTCTCAGCCCGCCTCTCTCAGTCCGTCTGTCAGAGACCGTTTGTCTCTTACCGTTCTCTCTGTCCGTCTGTCTCAGCCCGACTGTCTCAGACCGTCTGTCTCAGACCGTCTGTCTCGGACCGTCTTCCGCGGACTGTCTGTCTCGGACCGTCTGTCTCAGACCGTCTGACTCAGCCCGTCTGTCTCTGTCCTTCTGTCTCAGACCGTCTGCCCCAGCCCGCCTGTCTCAACCCGCCTCTCTCAGTCCGTCTGTCTCAGCCCGCCTGTCTCAGCCCGCCTCTGCCAGTCCGTCTGTCTCAGCCCGCCTGTCTCAGTCCGCCTGTCTCAGTCCGCCTGTCTCAGTACGTCTGTCTCCGCCCGCCTGTCTCTGTCCGTTTGTCTCAGACCGTCTGTCTCAGACCGTCTGTCTCAGCCCGCCTGTCTCAACCCGCCTCTCTCAGTCCGTCTGTCTCAGCCCGCCTGTCTCAGCCCGCCTCTCCCAGTCTGTCTGCCTCAGCGCGCCTGTCTCAGTCCGTCTGTCTCAGCCCGCCTGTCTCAGTCCGCCTCTCTCAGTCCGTCTGTCTGAGTCCGTCTGTCTCAGGCCATCTGTCTCAGACCGTCTGTCTGAGTCCGTCTGTCTCAGGCCATCTGTCTCAGACCGTCTGTCTCAGACCGTCTGTCTCAGCCCGTCTGTCTCAGCCCGCCTCTCTCAGCCCGCCTCCCTCAGTCCGCCTGTCAGAGACCGTCTGTCTCAGACCGTCTGTCTCAGCCCGCCTGTCTCAGCAAGCCTCTCTCAGTCCGTCTGTCTGAGACCGTCTGTCTCAGACCGTCTGTCTCAGCCTGCCTGTCTCAGCAAGCCTCTCTCAGTCCGTCTGTCTCAGACCGGCTGTCTCTTACCGTTGTCCCTGTCCGTCTGTTTCAGACCGTCTGTCTCCGCCCGCCTGTCTCTGTCCGTTTGTCTCAGACCGTCTGTCTCAGACCGTCTGTCTCAGCCCGCCTGTCTCAACCCGCCTCTCTCAGTCCGTCTGTCTCAGCCCGCCTGTCTCAGCCCGCCTCTCCCAGTCCGTCTGTCTCAGCCCGCCTGTCTCAGTCCGTCTGTCTCAGACCGTCTGTCTCAGCCCGCCTGTCTCAGTCCGCCTCTCTCAGTCCGTCTGTCTGAGTCCATCTGTCTCAGGCCATCTGTCAGAGACCGTCTGTCTCAGACCGTCTGTCTCAGCCCGCCTGTCTCAGCCCGCCTCTCTCAGTCCGTCTGTCTGAGTCCGCCTGTCCAGTCCGTCTGTCTCAGACCATCTGTCTCTGTCCGTCTGTCTCAGACCGTCTGTCTCAGACCGTCTGTCGCAGCCCGCCTCTCTCAGCCTGCCTCCCTCAGTCCGTCTGTCTCTGTCCGTTTGTCTCAGACCGTCTGTCTCAGACGGTCTGTCTCAGCCCGGCTGTCTCAACCCGCCTCCCTCAGTCCGTCTGTCTCAGCCCGTCTGTCTCAGACCGTCTGTCTCTTACCGTTCTCTCAGCCCGCCTCCCTCAGTCCGTCTGTTTCAGACCGTCTGTCTCAGACCGTCTGTCTCGGACCGTCTTCGGCGGACCGTCTGTCTCGGACCGTCTGTCTCAGACCGTCTGTCTCAGACCGTCTGGCTCGAACCGTCTGTCTCAGCTCGGCTGTCTCAGTCCGACTCTCTCAGACCGTCCGTCTCAGACCGTCTGTCTCAGCCCGCCTGTCTCAGCCCGCCTCTCTCAGTCCGTCTGTCAGAGACCGTTTGTCTCTTACCGTTCTCTCTGTCCGTCTGTCTCAGCCCGACTGTCTCAGACCGTCTGTCTCAGACCGTCTGTCTCGGACCGTCTTCCGCGGACTGTCTGTCTCGGACCGTCTGTCTCAGACCGTCTGACTCAGCCCGTCTGTCTCTGTCCTTCTGTCTCAGACCGTCTGCCCCAGCCCGCCTGTCTCAACCCGCCTCTCTCAGTCCGTCTGTCTCAGCCCGCCTGTCTCAGCCCGCCTCTGCCAGTCCGTCTGTCTCAGCCCGCCTGTCTCAGTCCGCCTGTCTCAGTCCGCCTGTCTCAGTACGTCTGTCTCCGCCCGCCTGTCTCTGTCCGTTTGTCTCAGACCGTCTGTCTCAGACCGTCTGTCTCAGCCCGCCTGTCTCAACCCGCCTCTCTCAGTCCGTCTGTCTCAGCCCGCCTGTCTCAGCCCGCCTCTCCCAGTCTGTCTGCCTCAGCGCGCCTGTCTCAGTCCGTCTGTCTCAGCCCGCCTGTCTCAGTCCGCCTCTCTCAGTCCGTCTGTCTGAGTCCGTCTGTCTCAGGCCATCTGTCTCAGACCGTCTGTCTGAGTCCGTCTGTCTCAGGCCATCTGTCTCAGACCGTCTGTCTCAGACCGTCTGTCTCTGCCCGCCTGTCTCAGCCCGCTTCTCTCGGTCCGTCTGTCTCAGACCGTCTGTCTCAGACGGTCTGTCTCAGATCGTCTGTCTCAGCCCGCCTGTCTCAGCAAGCCTCTCTCAGTCCGACTGTCTGAGATCGTCTGTCTCAGACCGTCTGTCTCAGCCCGCCTCTCCCAGTCCGTCTGTCTCAGCCCGCCTGTCTCAGCCCGTCTGTCTGAGTCCGTCTGTCTCAGGCCATCTGTCTCAGACCGTCTGTCTCAGACCGTCTGTCTCAGACCGTCTGTCTCAGACCGTCTGTCTCGGACTGTCTGTCTCAGACCGTCTGACTTAGCCCGCCTGTCTCAGTCCGTCTGTCTCAGACCGCCTGTCTCAGACCGTCTGTCTCAGCCCGCCTGTCTCAGCCCGCTTCTCTCAGTCCGTCTGTCTCAGACCGTCTGTCTCAGACGGTCTGTCTCAGATCGTCTGTCTCAGCCCGCCTGTCTCAGCAAGCCTCTCTCAGTCCGACTGTCTGAGACCGTCTGTCTCAGACCGTCTGTCTCAGCCCGCCTCTCCCAGTCCGTCTGTCTCAGCCCGCCTGTCTCAGCCCGTCTGTCTCAGACCGTCTGTCTCAGCCCGCCTGTCTCAGTCCGCCTCTCTCAGTACGTCTGTCTGAGTCCATCTGTCTCAGGCCATCTGTCTCAGACCGTCTATCTCAGACCGTCTGTCTCAGACCGTCTGTCTCGGAACGTCTGTCGCAGATCGTCTGACTCAGCCCGCCTGTCTCAATCGGTCTGTCTCCGCCCGCCTGTCTCAGTCCGTCTGTCTCAGACCGTCTGTCTCAGCCCGCCTGTCTCAGCCCGCCTCCCTCAGTCCGTCTGTCAGAGACCGTCTGTCTCAGACCGTCTGTCTCGGACCGTCTTCGGCTGACCGTCTATCTCGGACCGTCTGTCTCAGACCGTCTGACTCAGCCCGCCTGTCTCAGTCCGTCTGTCTCAGACCGTCTGTCTCAGCCCGCCTGTCTCAACCCGCCTCTCTCAGTCCGTCTGTCTCAGCCCGCCTGTCTCAGCCCGCCTCTGCCAGTCCGTCTGCCTCAGCCCGCCTGTCTCAGTCCGCCTGTCTCAGTCCGCCTGTCTCAGTCCGTCTGTCTCCGCCCGCCTGTCTCTGTCCGTTTGTCTCAGACCGTCTGTCTCAGACCGTCTGTCTCAGACCGTCTGCCTCAGCCCGCCTGTCTCAACCCGCCTCTCTCAGCCCGCCTCCCTGAGTCCGTCTGTCTTAGACCGTCTGTCTCAGCCCGCCTCTCTCAGCCCGCCTCCCTCAGTCCGTATGTCTCAGACCGTCTGTCTCTTACCGTTCGCTCTGTCCGTCTGTCTCAGCCCGCCTGTCTCTGACCGTCTGTCTCGGACCGTCTGTCTCGGACCGTCTGTCTCAGACCGTCTGACTCAACCCGCCTGTCTCTGTCCGTTTGTCTCAGACCGTCCGTCTCAGACCGTCTGTCTCAGCCCGCCTGTCTCAGCCCGCCTCTCCCAGTCCGTCTGTCTCAGCCCGCCTGTCTCAGTCCGTCTGTCTCAGACCGTCTGGCTCAAACCGTCTGTCTCAGCTCGCCTGTCTCAGTCCGTCTCTCTCAGACCGTCTGTCTCAGCCCGCCTGTCTCAGCTCGCCTGTCTCGGTCCGTCTGTCTCTGGACATCTGTCTCAGTCCGTCTGTTTCAGACAGTCTGTCTCTGTCCGTCTGTCTCCGCCCACCTGTCTCTGTCCGTCTGTCTCGTACCGTCTGTCTCAGACCGTCTGTCTCTTACCGTTCTCTCTGTCCGTCTGTTTCAGCCCGCCTGTCTCAGCCCGCCTGTCTCAGACCGTCTGTCTCGGACCGTCTGTCTCGGACCGTCTGTCTCGGACCGTCTGTCTCCGACCGTCTGACTCCGCCCGCCTGTCTCAGACCGTCTGTCTCGGACCCTCTGTCTCAGACCGTCTGTCTCAGACCGTCTGCCTCTTACCGTTGTCTCGGACCGTCTGTCTCGGACCGTCTGTCTCGGACCGTCTGTCTCAGACCATCTGTGTCAGACCATCTGACTCAGACCATCTGTCTCAGACAGTCTGTCTCTGTCCGTCTGTCGCGGACCGTCTGTCTGAGACCGTCTGTCTCGGACCGTCTGTCTCAGACCGTCTGTCTCTTACCGTTGTCTCTGTCCGTCTGTTTCAGCCCGCCTGTCTCTGTCCGTCTGTCTTTGACCGTCCGTCTCAGACCGTCTGTCTCAGCCCGCCTGTCTCAGCCCGCCTCTCTCAGTCCGTCTGTCAGAGACCGCTTGTCTCTTACCGTTCTCTCTGTCCGTCTGTCTCAGCCCGACTGTCTCAGACCGTCTGACTCAGCCCGTCTGTCTCGGACCGTCTTCCGCGGACTGTCTGTCTCGGACCGTCTGTCTCAGACCGTCTGACTCAGCCCGTCTGTCTCTGTCCTTCTGTCTCAGACCGTCTGCCTCAGCCCGCCTGTCTCAACCCGCCTCTCTCAGTCCGTCTGTCTCAGCCCGCCTGTCTCAGACCGCCTCTGCCAGTCCGTCTGTCTCAGACCGTCTGTCTCAGACCGTCTGTCTCAGACCGTCTGTCTCAGACCGTCTGTCTCAGACCGTCTGTCTCAGACCGTCTGTCTCAGACCGTCTGTCTCAGCCCGCCTGTCTCAGTCCGCCTCTCTCAGTCCGTCTGTCTGAGTCCATCTGTCTCAGGCCATCTGTCTCAGACCGTCTGTATCAGACCGTCTGTCTCAGACCGTCTGTCTCGGACCGTCTGTCTCAGACCGTCTGACTCAGCCCGTCTGTCTCTGTCCTTCTGTCTCAGACCGTCTGCCTCAGCCCGCCTGTCTCAACCCGCCTCTCTCAGTCCGTCTGTCTCAGCCCGCCTGTCTCAGACCGCCTCTGCCAGTCCGCCTGTCTCAGCCCGCCTGTCTCAGTCCGCCTGCCTCAGTCCGCCTGTCTCAGTCCGTCTGTCTCCGCCCGCCTGTCTCTGTCCGTTTGTCTCAGACCGTCTGTCTCAGACCGTCTGTCTCAGCCCGCCTGTCTCAACCCGCCTGTCTCAACCCGCCTCTCTCAGTCCGTCTGTCTCAGCCCGCCTCTCCCAGTCTGTCTGCCTCAGCCCGCCTGTCTCAGTCCGTCTGTCTCAACCCGCCTGTCTCAGTCCGCCTCTCTCAGTCCGTCTGTCTGAGTCCGTCTGTCTCAGGCCATCTGTCTCAGACCATCTGTCTGAGTCCGTCTGTCTCAGGCCATCTGTCTCAGACCGTCTGTCTCAGACCGTCTGTCTCAGCCCGCCTGTCTCAGCCCGCCTCCCTCAGTCCGTCTGTCAGACACCGTCTGTCTCAGACCGTCTGTCTCAGACCGTCTGTCTCAGACCGTCTGTCTCAGACCGTCTGTCTCAGACCGTCTGTCTCAGACCGTCTGTCTCAGACGGTCTGTCTCAGCCCGCCTGTCTCAGCCCGCTTCTCTCAGTCCGTCTGTCTGAGTCCGTCTGTCTCAGGCCATCTGTCTCAGACCGTCAGTCTCAGACCGTCTGTCTCAGAGCGTCTGTCTCGGATTGTCTGTCTCAGACCGTCTGACTTAGCCCGCCTGTCTCAGTCCGTCTGTCTCAGACCGTCTGTCTCAGACCGTCTGTCTCAGACCGTCTGTCTCAGACCGTCTGTCTCAGACCGTCTGTCTCAGCCCGCCTGTCTTAGCCCGCTTCTCTCAGTCCGTCTGTCTCAGACCGTCTGTCTCAGACCGTCTGTCTCAGATCGTCTGTCTCAGCCCGCCGGTCTCAGCAAGCCTCTCTCAGTCCGTCTGTCTGAGACCGTCTGTCTCAGACCGTCTGTCTCAGACCGTCTGTCTCAGCCCGCCTGTCTCAGCAAGCCTCTCTCAGTCCCTCTGTCTGAGACCGTCTGTGTCAGACCGTCTGTCTCAGCCCGCCTGTCTCAACCCGCCTCTCTCAGTCCGTCTGTCAGAGACCGTTTGTCTCTTACCGTTCTGTCTGTCCGTCTGTCTCAGCCCTCCTGTCTCAGACCGTCTGTCTCGGACCGTCTTCCGCGGACTGTCTTTCTCGGACCGTCTGTCTCAGACCGTCTGTCTCAGCCCGCCTGTCTCAACCCGCCTCTCTCAGTCCGTCTGTCTCAGCCCGCCTGTCTCAGCCCGCCTCTCCCAGTCCGTCTGTCTCAGCCCGCCTGTCTCAGTCCGTCTGTCTCAGACCGTCTGTCTCAGCCCGCCTGTCTCAGTCCGCCTCTCTCAGTCCGTCTGTCTGAGTCCATCTGTCTCAGGCCATCTGTCTCAGACTGTCTGTATCAGACCGTCTGTCTCAGACCGTCTGTCTCGGACCGTCTGTCTCAGACCGTCTGACTCAGCCCGCCTGTCTCAATCGGTCTGTCTCCGCCCGCCTGTCTCAGTCCGTCTGTCTCAGACCGTCTGTCTCAGCCCGCCTGTCTCAGCCCGCCTCCCTCAGTCCGTCTGTCTCGGACCGTCTTCGGCTGACCGTCTATCTCGGACCGTCTGTCTCAGACCGGCTGACTCAGCCCGCCTGTCTCAGTCCGTCTGTCTCAGACCGTCTGTCTCAGCCCGCCTGTCTCAACCCGCCTCTCTCAGTCCGTCTGTCCCAGACCGTCTGTCTCTTACCGTTCTCTCTGTCCGTCTGTCTCAGCCCGCCTGTCTCTGACCGTCTTCTCAGGCCGTCTGTCTCGGACCGTCTGTCTCAGATCGTCTCACTCGGCCCGCCTATCTCAGTCCGTCTATCTCCGCCCGCCTGTCTCTGTCCGTTTGTCTCAGACCGTCCGTCTCAGACCGTCTGTCTCAGCCCGCCTGTCTCAGCCCGCCTCTCCCAGTCCGTCTGTCCCAGCCCGCCTGTCTCAGTCCGTCTGTCTCAGACCGTCTGGCTCAAACCGTCTGTCTCAGCTCGCCTGTCTCAGTCCGTCTCTCTCAGACCGTCTGTCTCAGACCGTCTGTCTCAGTCCCTCTGTCTGAGACCGTCTGTGTCAGACCGTCTGTCTCAGCCCGCCTGTCTCAACCCGCCTCTCTCAGTCCGTCTGTCAGAGACCGTTTGTCTCTTACCGTTCTGTCTGTCCGTCTGTCTCAGCCCTCCTGTCTCAGACCGTCTGTCTCAGACCGTCTGTCTCGGACCGTCTTCCGCGGACTGTCTTTCTCGGACCGTCTGTCTCAGACCGTCTGTCTCAGCCCGCCTTTCTCAACCCGCCTCTCTCAGTCCGTCTGTCTCAGCCCGCCTTTCTCAACCCGCCTCTCTCAGTCCGTCTGTCTCAGCCCGCCTGTCTCAGCCCGCCTCTCCCAGTCCGTCTGTCTCAGCCCGCCTGTCTCAGTCCGTCTGTCTCAGACCGTCTGTCTCAGCCCGCCTGTCTCAGTCCGCCTCTCTCAGTCCGTCTGTCTGAGTCCATCTGTCTCAGGCCATCTGTCTCAGACCGTCTGTCTCAGACCGTCTGTCTCAGACCGTCTGTCTCGGACCGTCTGTCCCAGCCCGCCTGTCTCAGTCCGTCTGTCTCAGACCGTCTGGCTCAAACCGTCTGTCTCAGCCCGCCTGTCTCAATCGGTCTGTCTCCGCCCGCCTGTCTCAGTCCGTCTGTCTCAGACCGTCTGTCTCAGCCCGCCTGTCTCAGCCCGCCTCCCTCAGTCCGTCTGTCAGAGACCGTCTGTCTCAGACCGTCTGTCTCGGACCGTCTTCGGCTGACCGTCTATCTCGGACCGTCTGTCTCAGACCGTCTGACTCAGCCCGCCTGTCTCAGTCCGTCTGTCTCAGACCGTCTGTCTCAGCCCGCCTGTCTCAACCCGCCTCTCTCAGTCCGTCTGTCTCAGCCCGCCTGTCTCAGCCCGCCTCTGCCAGTCCGTCTGCCTCAACCCGCCTGTCTCAGTCCGCCTGTCTCAGTCCGCCTGTCTCAGTCCGTCTGTCTCCGCCCGCCTGTCTCTGTCCGTTTGTCTCAGACCGTCTGTCTCAGACCGTCTGCCTCAGCCCGCCTGTCTCAACCCGCCTCTCTCAGCCCGCCTCCCTGAGTCCGTCTGTCTTAGACCGTCTGTCTCAGCCCGCCTCTCTCAGCCCGCCTCCCTCAGTCCGTCTGTCCCAGACCGTCTGTCTCTTACCGTTCGCTCTGTCCGTCTGTCTCAGCCCGCCTGTCTCAGCCCGCCTCTCCCAGTCCGTCTGTCCCAGCCCGCCTGTCTCAGTCCGTCTGTCTCAGACCGTCTGGCTCAAACCGTCTGTCTCAGCTCGCCTGTCTCAGTCCGTCTCTCTCAGACCGTCTGTCTCAGACCGTCTGTCTCAGTCCCTCTGTCTGAGACCGTCTGTGTCAGACCGTCTGTCTCAGCCCGCCTGTCTCAACCCGCCTCTCTCAGTCCGTCTGTCAGAGACCGTTTGTCTCTTACCGTTCTGTCTGTCCGTCTGTCTCAGCCCTCCTGTCTCAGACCGTCTGTCTCAGACCGTCTGTCTCGGACCGTCTTCCGCGGACTGTCTTTCTCGGACCGTCTGTCTCAGACCGTCTGTCTCAGCCCGCCTTTCTCAACCCGCCTCTCTCAGTCCGTCTGTCTCAGCCCGCCTTTCTCAACCCGCCTCTCTCAGTCCGTCTGTCTCAGCCCGCCTGTCTCAGCCCGCCTCTCCCAGTCCGTCTGTCTCAGCCCGCCTGTCTCAGTCCGTCTGTCTCAGACCGTCTGTCTCAGCCCGCCTGTCTCAGTCCGCCTCTCTCAGTCCGTCTGTCTGAGTCCATCTGTCTCAGGCCATCTGTCTCAGACCGTCTGTCTCAGACCGTCTGTCTCAGACCGTCTGTCTCGGACCGTCTGTCTCAGACCGTCTGACTCAGCCCGCCTGTCTCAATCGGTCTGTCTCCGCCCGCCTGTCTCAGTCCGTCTGTCTCAGACCGTCTGTCTCAGCCCGCCTGTCTCAGCCCGCCTCCCTCAGTCCGTCTGTCAGAGACCGTCTGTCTCAGACCGTCTGTCTCGGACCGTCTTCGGCTGACCGTCTATCTCGGACCGTCTGTCTCAGACCGTCTGACTCAGCCCGCCTGTCTCAGTCCGTCTGTCTCAGACCGTCTGTCTCAGCCCGCCTGTCTCAACCCGCCTCTCTCAGTCCGTCTGTCTCAGCCCGCCTGTCTCAGCCCGCCTCTGCCAGTCCGTCTGCCTCAACCCGCCTGTCTCAGTCCGCCTGTCTCAGTCCGCCTGTCTCAGTCCGTCTGTCTCCGCCCGCCTGTCTCTGTCCGTTTGTCTCAGACCGTCTGTCTCAGACCGTCTGCCTCAGCCCGCCTGTCTCAACCCGCCTCTCTCAGCCCGCCTCCCTGAGTCCGTCTGTCTTAGACCGTCTGTCTCAGCCCGCCTCTCTCAGCCCGCCTCCCTCAGTCCGTCTGTCCCAGACCGTCTGTCTCTTACCGTTCGCTCTGTCCGTCTGTCTCAGCCCGCCTGTCTCTGACCGTCTTCTCAGACCGTCTGTCTCGGACCGTCTGTCTCAGATCGTCTCACTCGGCCCGCCTATCTCAGTCCGTCTATCTCCGCCCGCCTGTCTCTGTCCGTTTGTCTCAGACCCTCTGTCTCGGACCGTCTGTCTCAGCCCGCCTGTCTCAGTCCGTCTGTCTCAGACCGTCTGGCTCAAACCGTCTGTCTCAGCTCGCCTGTCTCAGTCCGTCTCTCTCAGACCGTCTGTCTCAGCCCGCCTGTCTCAGCTCGCCTGTCTCAGTCCGTCTGTCTCAGGACATCTGTTTCAGTCCGTCTGTTTCAGACAGTCTGTCTCTGTCCGTCTGTCTCAGCCCACCTGTCTCTGTCCGTCTGTCTCAGACCGTCTGTCTCGGACCGTCTGCCTCTTACCGTTGTCTCTGTCCGTCTGTCTCAGACCGTCTGTCTCAGACCGTCTGTCTCTTACCGTTGTCTCTGTCCGTCTGTTTCAGCCCGCCTGTCTCAGACCGTCTGCCTCTTACTGTTGTCTCGGACCGTCTGTCTCGGACCGTCTGTCTCGGACCGTCTGTCTCGGACCGTCTGTCTCGGACCGTCTGTCTCGAACCGTCTGCCTCTTACCGTTGTCTCTGTCCGTCTGTCTCAGACCGTCTGTCTCAGTCCGTCTGTCTCGGACCGTCTGTCTCGGACCGTCTGTCTCAGACCGTCTGACTCGGCCCGCCTGTCTCAGTCCGTCTGTCTCCGCCCGCCTGACTCTGTCCGTTTGTCTCAGACCGTCTGTCTCAGACCGTCTGTCTCAGCCCGCGTGTCTCAACACGCCTCTCTCAGTCCGTCTGTCTCAGCCCGTCTGTCTCAGACCGTCTGTCTCAGCCCGTCTGTCTCAACCCGCCTCTCTCAGTCCGTGTGTCTCAGCCCGCCTGTCTCAGCCCGCCTCTGCCAGTCCGTCTGTCTCAGCCCGCCTGTCTCAGTCCGTCTGTCTCAGGCCATCTGTCTCAGACCGTCTGTCTCTGGCCGTCTGTCTCGGACCGTCTGTCTCGGACCGTCTGTCTCGGACCGTATGTCTCGGACCGTCTGTCTCAGACCGTCTGACTCAGCCCGTCTGACTCAGCCCGCCTGTCTCAGTCCGTCTGTCTCCGCCCGCCTGTCTCAGACCGTCTGTCTCGGACCGTCTGTCTCAGCCCGCCTGTCTCAACCCGCCTCTCTCAGTCCGTCTGTCTCAGCCCGCCTGTCTCAGCCCGCCTCTCCCAGTCGGTCTGTCTCAGCCCGCCTGTCTCAGTCCGTCTGTATCAGACCGTCTGTCTCAGCCCGCCTGTCTCAACCCGCCTCTCTCAGTCCGTCTGTCTCAGCCCGCCTGTCTCAACCGCCTCTGCCAGTCCGTCTGTCTCAGCCCGCCTGTCTCAGTCCGTCTGTCTCAGGCCATCTGTCTCAGACCGTCTGTCTCTGTCCGTCTGTCTCAGACCTTCTGTCTCAGACCGTCTGTCTCAGCCCGCCTGTCTCAGCCCGCCTCTGCCAGTCCGTCTGTCTCAGCCCGCCTGTCTCATCCCGCCTCTCCCAGTCGGTCTGTCTCAGCCCGCCTGTCTCAGTCCGTCTGTCTCAGACCGTCTGTCTCAGCCCGCCTGTCTCAACCCGCCTCTCTCAGTCCGTCTGTCTCAGCCCGCCTGTCTCAGACCGCCTCTGCCAGTCCGTCTGTCTCAGCCCGCCTGTCTCAGGCCATCTGGCTCAGACCGTCTGTCTCTGTCCGTCTGTCTCAGACCGTCTGCCTCTTACCGTTGTCTCTGTCCGTATGTCTCAGACCATCTGTCTCTTACCGTTGTCTCTGTCCGTCTGTTTCAGCCGGCCTGTCTCAGACCGTCTGTCTCACACCGTCTGTCTCAGACCGCCTGTCTCGGACCGTCTGTCTCGGACCGTCTGTCTCGGACCGTCTGTCTCGGACCGTCTGTCTCGGACCGCCTGTCTCAGACCGTCTGACTCAGCCCGCCTGTCTCAGTCCGTCTGTCTCCGCCCGCCTGTCTCAGTCCGTCTGTCTCAGCCCGCCTCTCTCAGTCCGTCTGTCTTTGACCGTCTGTCTCAGATCATCTGTCTCAGACCGTCAGTCTCTGTCCGTCTGCCTCACACCGTCTGTCTCAGACCGTCTGTCTCGGACCGTCTGTCTCGGACCGTCTGACTCAGCCCGCCTGTCTCAGTCGTCTGTCTCCGCCCGCCTGTCTCAGTCCTTCTGTCTCAGACCGTCGGTCTCAGCCCGCCTGTCTCAACCCGCCTCTCTCAGTCCGTCTGTCTCAGCCCGCCTGTCTCAGCCCGCCTCTGCCAGTCCGTCTGTCTCAGCCCGCCTGTCTCAGTCCGTCTGTCTCAGGCCATCTGTCTCAGACCGTCTGTCTCTGTCCGTCTGTCTCAGACCTTCTGTCTCAGACCGTCTGTCTCAGCCCGCCTGTCTCAGCCCGCCTCTGCCATTCCGTCTGTGTCAGACCGCCTGTCTCAGTCCGTCTGCCTCAGGCCATCTGGCTCAGACTGTCTGTCTCTGTCCGTCTGTCTCAGACCGTCTGCCTCTTACCGTTGTCTCTGTCCGTATGTCTCAGACCATCTGTCTCTTACAGTTGTCTCTGTCCGTCTGTTTCAGCCCGCCTGTCTCAGACCGTCTGCCTCACACCGTCTGTCTCAGGCCGCCTGTCTCGGACCGTCTGTCTCGGACCGTCTGTCTCGGACCGTCTGTCTCGGACCGTCTGTCTCGGACCGTCTGTCTCGGACCGTCTGTCTCGGACCGCCTGTCTCAGACCGTCTGACTCAGCCCGCCTGTCTCAGTCCGTCTGTCTCCGCCCGCCTGTCTCAGTCCGTCTGTCTCAGCCCGCCTCTCTCAGCACGTCTGTCTTTGACCGTCTGTCTCAGACCATCTGTCTCAGACCGTCTGTCTCAGCCCGCGTGTCTCAACACGCCTCTCTCAGTCCGTCTGTCTCAGCCCGTCTGTCTCAGACCGTCTGTCTCAGCCCGTCTGTCTCAACCCGCCTCTTTCAGTCCGTGTGTCTCAGCCCGCCTGTCTCAGCCCGCCTCTGCCAGTCCGTCTGTCTCCGCCCGCCTGTCTCAGACCGTCTGTCTCGGACCGTCTGTCTCAGCCCGCCTGTCTCAACCCGCCTCTCTCAGTCCGTCTGTCTCAGCCCGCCTGTCTCAGCCCGCCTCTCCCAGTCGGTCTGTCTCAGCCCGCCTGTCTCAGTCCGTCTGTATCAGACCGTCTGTCTCAGCCCGCCTGTCTCAACCCGCCTCTCTCAGTCCGTCTGTCTCAGCCCGCCTGTCTCAGCCCGCCTCTGCCAGTCCGTCTGTCTCAGCCCGCCTGTCTCAGTCCGTCTGTCTCAGGCCATCTGTCTCAGACCGTCTGTCTCTGTCCGTCTGTCTCAGACCTTCTGTCTCAGACCGTCTGTCTCAGCCCGCCTGTCTCAGCCCGCCTCTGCCAGTCCGTCTGTCTCAGCCCGCCTGTCTCATCCCGCCCCTCCCAGTCGGTCTGTCTCAGCCCGCCTGTCTCAGTCCGTCTGTCTCAGACCGTCTGTCTCAGCCCGCCTGTCTCAACCCGCCTCTCTCAGTCCGTCTGTCTCAGCCCGCCTGTCTCAGACCGCCTCTGCCAGTCCGTCTGTCTCAGCCCGCCTGTCTCAGTCCGTCTGTCTCAGGCCATCTGGCTCAGACCGTCTGTCTCTGTCCGTCTGTCTCAGACCGTCTGCATCTTACCGTTGTCTCTGTCCGTATGTCTCAGACCATCTGTCTCTTACCGTTGTCTCTGTCCGTCTGTTTCAGCCGGCCTGTCTCAGACCGTCTGTCTCACACCGTCTGTCTCAGACCGCCTGTCTCGGACCGTCTGTCTTGGACCGTCTGTCTCGGACCGTCTGTCTCGGACCGTCTGTCTCGGACCGCCTGTCTCAGACCGTCTGACTCAGCCCGCCTGTCTCAGTCCGTCTGTCTCCGCCCGCCTGTCTCAGTCCGTCTGTCTCAGCCCGCCTCTCTCAGTCCGTCTGTCTTTGACCGTCTGTCTCAGATCATCTGTCTCAGACCGTCAGTCTCTGTCCGTCTGCCTCACACCGTCTGTCTCAGACCGTCTGTCTCGGACCGTCTGTCTCGGACCGTCTGACTCAGCCCGCCTGTCTCAGTCCGTCTGTCTCCGCCCGACTGTCTCAGTCCTTCTGTCTCAGACCGTCGGTGTCAGCCCGCCTGTCTCAACCCGCCTCTCTCAGTCCGTCTGTCTCAGCCCGCCTGTCTCAGCCCGCCTCTGCCATTCCGTCTGTCTCAGCCCGCCTCTGCCATTCCGTCTGTCTCAGACCGCCTGTCTCAGTCCGTCTGTCTCAGGCCATCTGGCTCAGACTGTCTGTCTCTGTCCGTCTGTCTCAGACCGTCTGCCTCTTACCGTTGTCTCTGTCCGTATGTCTCAGACCATCTGTCTCTTACAGTTGTCTCTGTCCGTCTGTTTCAGCCCGCCTGTCTCAGACCGTCTGCCTCACACCGTCTGTCTCAGGCCGCCTGTCTCGGACCGTCTGTCTCGGACCGTCTGTCTCGGACCGTCTGTCTCGGACCGTCTGTCTCAGTCCGTCTGTCTCCGCCCGCCGTCTCAGACCGTCTGTCTCGGACCGTCTGTCTCAGCCCGCCTGTCTCAACCCGCCTCTCTCAGTCCGTCTGTCTCAGCCCGCCTGTCTCAGCCCGCCTCTCCCAGTCGGTCTGTCTCAGCCCGCCTGTCTCAGTCAGTCTGTCTCAGACCGTCTGTCTCAGCCCGCCTGTCTCAATCCGCCTCTCTCAGTCCGTCTGTCTCAGCCCGCCTGTCTCAGCCCGCCTCTGCCAGTCCGTCTGTCTCAGCCCGCCTGTCTCAGTCCGTCTGTCTCAGGCCATCTGTCTCAGACCGTCTGTCTCTGTCCGTCTGTCTCAGACCTTCTGTCTCAGACCGTCTGTCTCAGCCCGCCTGTCTCAGCCCGCCTCTGCCAGTCCGTCTGTCTCAGCCCGCCTGTCTCAGTCCGTCTGTCTCAACCCACCTCTCTCAGTCCGTCTGTCTCAGCCCGCCTGTCTCAGCCCGCCTCTCCCAGTCGGTCTGTCTCAACCCGCCTGTCTCAGTCCGTCTGTCTCAGGCCATCTGGCTCAGACCGTCTGTCTCTGTCCGTCTGTCTCAGACCGTCTGCCTCTTACCGTTGTCTCTCTCCGTATGTCTCAGACCATCTGTCTCTTACCGTTGTCTCTGTCCGTCTGTTCAGCCCGCCTGTCTCAGACCGTCTGTCTCGGACCGTCTGTCTCGGACCGTCTGTCTCGGACCGTCTGTCTCGGACCGCCTGTCTCAGACCGTCTGACTCAGCCCGCCTGTCTCAGTCCGTCTGTCTCCTCCCGCCTGTCTCAGACCGTCTGTCTCGGACCGTCTGTCTCAGCCCGCCTGTCTCAACCCGCCTCTCTCAGTCCGTCTGTCTCAGCCCGCCTGTCTCAGCCCGCCTCTCCCAGTCGGTCTCTCTCAGCCCGCCTGTCTCAGTCAGTCTGTCTCAGACCGTCTGTCTCAGCCCGCCTGTCTCAACCCGCCTCTGCCAGTCCGTCTGTCTCAGCCCGCCTGTCTCAGTCCGTCTGTCTCAACCCACCTCTCTCAGTCCGTCTGTCTCAGCCCGCCTGTCTCAGCCCGCCTCTCCCAGTCGGTCTGTCTCAACCCGCCTGTCTCAGTCCGTCTGTCTCAGGCTATCTGGCTCAGACCGTCTGTCTCTGTCCGTCTGTCTCAGACCGTCTGCCGCTTACCGTTGTCTCTGTCCGTATGTCTCAGACCATCTGTCTCTTACCGTTGTCTCTGTCCGTCTGTTCAGCCCGCCTCTCCCAGTCGGTCTGTCTCAGACCGTCTGTCTCAGACCGTCTGTCTCAGCCCGCCTGTCTCAGCAAGCCTCTCTCAGTCCCTCTGTCTGAGACCGTCTGTGTCAGACCGTCTGTCTCAGCCCGCCTGTCTCAACCCGCCTCCCTCAGTCCGTCTGTCAGAGACCGTTTGTCTCTTACCGTTCTGTCTGTCCGTCTGTCTCAGCCCTCCTGTCTCAGACCGTCTGTCTCAGACCGTCTGTCTCGGACCGTCTTCCGCGTACTGTCTTTCTCGGACCGTCTGTCTCAGACCGTCTGTCTCAGCCCGCCTGTCTCAACCCGCCTCGCTCAGTCCGTCTGTCTCAGCCCGCCTGTCTCAGCCCGCCTCTCCCAGTCCGTCTGTCTCAGCCCGCCTGTCTCAGTCCGTCTGTCTCAGACCGTCTGTCTCAGCCCGCCTGTCTCAGTACGCCTCTCTCAGTCCGTCTGTCTGAGTCCATCTGTCTCAGGCCATCTGTCTCAGACCGTCTGTCTCAGACCGTCTGTCTCGGACCGTCTGTCTCAGACCGTCTGACTCAGCCCGCCTGTCTCAATCGGTCTGTCTCCGCCCGCCTGTCTCAGTCCGTCTGTCTCAGACCGTCTGTCTCAGCCCGCCTGTCTCAGCCCGCCTCCCTCAGTCCGTCTGTCAGAGACCGTCTGTCTCAGACCGTCTGTCTCGGACCGTCTTCGGCTGACGGTCTATCTCGGACCGTCTGTCTCAGACCCTCTGACTCAGCCCGCCTGTCTCAGTCCGCCTCTCTCAGCCCGCCTCCCTCAGTCCGTCTGTCCCAGACCGTCTGTCTCTTACCGTTCGCTCTGTCCGTCTGTCTCAGCCCGCCTGTCTCTGACCGTCTTCTCAGACCGTCTGTCTCGGACCGTCTGTCTCAGATCGTCTCACTCGGCCCGCCTATCTCAGTCCGTCTATCTCCGCCCGCCTGTCTCTGTCCGTTTGTCTCAGACCCTCTGTCTCGGACCGTCTGTCTCAGACCGTCTGATTCAACCCGCCTGTCTCTGTCCGTTTGTCTCAGACCGTCTGTCTCAGACCGTCTGTTTCGGACCGTCGGTCTCAGACCGTCTGTCTCAGACCGTCTGTTTCGGACCGTCGGTCTCAGACCGTCTGTCTCTTACCGTTGTCTCTGTCCGTCTGTTTCAGCCCGCCTGTCTCAGACCGTCTGCCTCTTACTGTTGTCTCGGACCGTCTGTCTCGGACCGTCTGTCTCGGACCGTCTGTCTCGGACCGTCTGTCTCGGACCGTCTGTCTCGGACCGTCTGTCTCGAACCGTCTGTCTCGGACCGTCTGTCTCGGACCGTCTGTCTCGGACCGTCTGTCTCGGACCGTCTGTCTCGGACCGTCCGGCTCAAACCGTCAGTCTCAGCCCGCCTGTCTCAGACCGTCTGTCTCTGTCCGTCTGTCTCCGACCGTCTGTCTCAGACCGTCTGTCTTAGCCCGTCTGTCTCAGCCCGCCTGTCTCAGACCGTCTGCCTCTTACCGTTGTCTCTGTCCGTCTGTCTCAGACCGTCTGTCTCAGTCCGTCTGTCTCGGACCGTCTGTCTCGGACCGTCTGTCTCAGACCGTCTGACTCGGCCCGCCTGTCTCAGTCCGTCTGTCTCCGCCCGCCTGACTCTGTCCGTTTGTCTCAGACCGTCTGTCTCAGACCGTCTGTCTCAGCCCGTGTGTCTCAACACGCCTCTCTCAGTCCGTCTGTCTCAGCCCGTCTGTCTCAGACCGTCTGTCTCAGCCCGTCTGTCTCAACCCGCCTCTCTCAGTCCGTGTGTCTCAGCCCGCCTGTCTCAGCCCGCCTCTGCCAGTCCGTCTGTCTCAGCCCGCCTGTCTCAGTCCGTCTGTCTCAGGCCATCTGTTTCAGACCGTCTGTCTCTGTCCGTCTGTCTCGGACCGTCTGTCTCGGACCGTCTGTCTCGGACCGTATGTCTCGGACCGTCTGTCTCAGACCGTATGACTCAGCCCGTCTGACTCAGCCCGCCTGTCTCAGTCCGTCTGTCTCCGCCCGCCTGTCTCAGACCGTCTGTCTCGGACCGTCTGTCTCAGCCCGCCTGTCTCAACCCGCCTCTCTCAGTCCGTCTGTCTCAGCCCGCCTGTCTCAGCCCGCCTCTCCCAGTCGGTCTGTCTCAGCCCGCCTGTCTCAGTCCGTCTGTATCAGACCGTCTGTCTCAGCCCGCCTGTCTCAACCCGCCTCTCTCAGTCCGTCTGTCTCAGCCCGCCTGTCTTTGACCGTCTGTCTCAGATCATCTGTCTCAGACCGTCAGTCTCTGTCCGTCTGCCTCACACCGTCTGTCTTAGACCGTCTGTCTCGGACCGTCTGTCTCGGACCGTCTGACTTAGCCCGCCTGTCTCAGTCCGTCTGTCTCCGCCCGCCTGTCTCAGTCCTTCTGTCTCAGACCGTCGGTCTCAGCCCGCCTGTCTCAACCCGCCTCTCTCAGTCCGTCTGTCTCAGCCCGCCTGTCTCAGCCCGCCTCTGCCAGTCCGTCTGTCTCAGCCCGCCTGTCTCAGTCCGTCTGTCTCAGGCCATCTGTCTCAGACCGTCTGTCTCTGTCCGTCTGTCTCAGACCTTCTGTCTCAGACCGTCTGTCTCAGCCCGCCTGTCTCAGCCCGCCTCTGCCATTCCGTCTGTCTCAACCCGCCTGTCTCAGTCCGTCTGTCTCAGGCTATCTGGCTCAGACCGTCTGTCTCTGTCCGTCTGTCTCAGACCGTCTGCCGCTTACCGTTGTCTCTGTCCGTATGTCTCAGACCATCTGTCTCTTACCGTTGTCTCTGTCCGTCTGTTCAGCCCGCCTCTCCCAGTCGGTCTGTCTCAGACCGTCTGTCTCAGACCGTCTGTCTCAGCCCGCCTGTCTCAGCAAGCCTCTCTCAGTCCCTCTGTCTGAGACCGTCTGTGTCAGACCGTCTGTCTCAGCCCGCCTGTCTCAACCCGCCTCCCTCAGTCCGTCTGTCAGAGACCGTTTGTCTCTTACCGTTCTGTCTGTCCGTCTGTCTCAGCCCTCCTGTCTCAGACCGTCTGTCTCAGACCGTCTGTCTCGGACCGTCTTCCGCGGACTGTCTTTCTCGGACCGTCTGTCTCAGACCGTCTGTCTCAGCCCGCCTGTCTCAACCCGCCTCGCTCAGTCCGTCTGTCTCAGCCCGCCTGTCTCAGCCCGCCTCTCCCAGTCCGTCTGTCTCAGCCCGCCTGTCTCAGTCCGTCTGTCTCAGACCGTCTGTCTCAGCCCGCCTGTCTCAGTACGCCTCTCTCAGTCCGTCTGTCTGAGTCCATCTGTCTCAGGCCATCTGTCTCAGACCGTCTGTCTCAGACCGTCTGTCTCGGACCGTCTGTCTCAGACCGTCTGACTCAGCCCGCCTGTCTCAATCGGTCTGTCTCCGCCCGCCTGTCTCAGTCCGTCTGTCTCAGACCGTCTGTCTCAGCCCGCCTGTCTCAGCCCGCCTCCCTCAGTCCGTCTGTCAGAGACCGTCTGTCTCAGACCGTCTGTCTCGGACCGTCTTCGGCTGACGGTCTATCACGGACCGTCTGTCTCAGACCCTCTGACTCAGCCCGCCTGTCTCAGTCCGCCTCTCTCAGCCCGCCTCCCTCAGTCCGTCTGTCCCAGACCGTCTGTCTCTTACCGTTCGCTCTGTCCGTCTGTCTCAGCCCGCCTGTCTCTGACCGTCTTCTCAGACCGTCTGTCTCGGACCGTCTGTCTCAGATCGTCTCACTCGGCCCGCCTATCTCAGTCCGTCTATCTCCGCCCGCCTGTCTCTGTCCGTTTGTCTCAGACCCTCTGTCTCGGACCGTCTGTCTCAGACCGTCTGATTCAACCCGCCTGTCTCTGTCCGTTTGTCTCAGACCGTCTGTCTCAGACCGTCTGTTTCGGACCGTCGGTCTCAGACCGTCTGTCTCAGACCGTCTGTTTCGGACCGTCGGTCTCAGACCGTCTGTCTCTTACCGTTGTCTCTGTCCGTCTGTTTCAGCCCGCCTGTCTCAGACCGTCTGCCTCTTACTGTTGTCTCGGACCGTCTGTCTCGGACCGTCTGTCTCGGACCGTCTGTCTCGGACCGTCTGTCTCGGACCGTCTGTCTCGGACCGTCTGTCTCGAACCGTCTGTCTCGGACCGTCTGTCTCGGACCGTCTGTCTCGGACCGTCTGTCTCGGACCGTCTGTCTCGGACCGTCCGGCTCAAACCGTCAGTCTCAGCCCGCCTGTCTCAGACCGTCTGTCTCTGTCCGTCTGTCTCCGACCGTCTGTCTCAGACCGTCTGTCTTAGCCCGTCTGTCTCAGCCCGCCTGTCTCAGACCGTCTGCCTCTTACCGTTGTCTCTGTCCGTCTGTCTCAGACCGTCTGTCTCAGTCCGTCTGTCTCGGACCGTCTGTCTCGGACCGTCTGTCTCAGACCGTCTGACTCGGCCCGCCTGTCTCAGTCCGTCTGTCTCCGCCCGCCTGACTCTGTCCGTTTGTCTCAGACCGTCTGTCTCAGACCGTCTGTCTCAGCCCGTGTGTCTCAACACGCCTCTCTCAGTCCGTCTGTCTCAGCCCGTCTGTCTCAGACCGTCTGTCTCAGCCCGTCTGTCTCAACCCGCCTCTCTCAGTCCGTGTGTCTCAGCCCGCCTGTCTCAGCCCGCCTCTGCCAGTCCGTCTGTCTCAGCCCGCCTGTCTCAGTCCGTCTGTCTCAGGCCATCTGTTTCAGACCGTCTGTCTCTGTCCGTCTGTCTCGGACCGTCTGTCTCGGACCGTCTGTCTCGGACCGTATGTCTCGGACCGTCTGTCTCAGACCGTATGACTCAGCCCGTCTGACTCAGCCCGCCTGTCTCAGTCCGTCTGTCTCCGCCCGCCTGTCTCAGACCGTCTGTCTCGGACCGTCTGTCTCAGCCCGCCTGTCTCAACCCGCCTCTCTCAGTCCGTCTGTCTCAGCCCGCCTGTCTCAGCCCGCCTCTCCCAGTCGGTCTGTCTCAGCCCGCCTGTCTCAGTCCGTCTGTATCAGACCGTCTGTCTCAGCCCGCCTGTCTCAACCCGCCTCTCTCAGTCCGTCTGTCTCAGCCCGCCTGTCTTTGACCGTCTGTCTCAGATCATCTGTCTCAGACCGTCAGTCTCTGTCCGTCTGCCTCACACCGTCTGTCTTAGACCGTCTGTCTCGGACCGTCTGTCTCGGACCGTCTGACTTAGCCCGCCTGTCTCAGTCCGTCTGTCTCCGCCCGCCTGTCTCAGTCCTTCTGTCTCAGACCGTCGGTCTCAGCCCGCCTGTCTCAACCCGCCTCTCTCAGTCCGTCTGTCTCAGCCCGCCTGTCTCAGCCCGCCTCTGCCAGTCCGTCTGTCTCAGCCCGCCTGTCTCAGTCCGTCTGTCTCAGGCCATCTGTCTCAGACCGTCTGTCTCTGTCCGTCTGTCTCAGACCTTCTGTCTCAGACCGTCTGTCTCAGCCCGCCTGTCTCAGCCCGCCTCTGCCATTCCGTCTGTCTCAGACCGCCTGCCTCAGTCCGTCTGTCTCAGGCCATCTGGCTCAGACTGTCTGTCTCTGTCCGTCTGTCTCAGACCGTCTGCCTCTTACCGTTGTCTCTGTCCGTATGTCTCAGACCATCTGTCTCTTACAGTTGTCTCTGTCCGTCTGTTTCAGCCCGCCTGTCTCAGACCGTCTGCCTCACACCGTCTGTCTCAGGCCGCCTGTCTCGGACCGTCTGTCTCAGACCGTCTGTCTCAGCCCGTCTGTCTCAACCCGCCTCTCTCAGTCCGTGTGTCTCAGCCCGCCTGTCTCAGGCCGCCTCTGCCAGTCCGTCTGTCTCAGCCCGCCTGTCTCAGTCCGTCTGTCTCAGGCCATCTGTCTCAGACCGTCTGTCTCTGTCCGTCTGTCTCGGACCGTCTGTCTCGGACCGTCTGTCTCGGACCGTCTGTCTCGGACCGTCTGTCTCAGACCGTCTGACTCAGCCCGTCTGACTCAGCCCGCCTGTCTCAGTCCGTCTGTCTCCGCCCGCCTGTCTCAGACCGTCTGTCTCGGACCGTCTGTCTCAGCCCGCCTGTCTCAACCCGCCTCTCTCAGTCCGTCTGTCTCAGCCCGCCTGTCTCAGCCCGCCTCTCCCAGTCGGTCTGTCTCAGCCCGCCTGTCTCAGTCCGTCTGTATCAGACCGTCTGTCTCAGCCCGCTTGTCTCAACCCGCCTCTCTCAGTCCGTCTGTCTCAGTCCTTCTGTCTCAGACCGTCGGTCTCAGCCCGCCTGTCTCAACCCGCCTCTCTCAGTCCGTCTGTCTCAGCCCGCCTGTCTCAGCCCGCCTCTGCCAGTCCGTCTGTCTCAGCCCGCCTGTCTCAGTCCGTCTGTCTCCGCCCGCCTGTCTCAGTCCGTCTGTCTCAGCCCGCCTCTCTCAGTCCGTCTGTCTCAGACCGCCTGTCTCGGACCGTCTGTCTCAGACCGTCTGTCTCTCT
Source organism: Coelioxys conoideus (assembly GCA_947623535.1). NCBI lineage: Eukaryota > Metazoa > Arthropoda > Insecta > Hymenoptera > Megachilidae > Coelioxys > Coelioxys conoideus. Next base: position 521,483 of record CANQJN010000023.1, read on the forward strand.
CCGTCTGTCTCACACCTTCTGTCTCAGACCGTCTGTCTCAGCCCGCCTGTCTCAGCCCGCCTCTGCCAGTCCGTCTGTCTCAGCCCGCCTGTCTCATCCCGCCTCTCCCAGTCGGTCTGTCTCAGCCCGCCTGTCTCAGTCCGTCTGTCTCAGACCGTCTGTCTCAGCCCGCCTGTCTCAACCCGCCTCTCTCAGTCCGTCTGTCTCAGCCCGCCTGTCTCAGACCGCCTCTGCCAGTCCGTCTGTCTCAGCCCGCCTGTCTCAGACCGTCTGTCTCAGGCCATCTGGCTCAGACCGTCTGTCTCTGTCCGTCTGTCTCAGACCGTCTGCATCTTACCGTTGTCTCTGTCCGTATGTCTCAGACCATCTGTCTCTTACCGTTGTCTCTGTCCGTCTGTTTCAGCCGGCCTGTCTCAGACCGTCTGTCTCACACCGTCTGTCTCAGACCGCCTGTCTCGGACCGTCTGTCTCGGACCGCCTGTCTCAGACCGTCTGACTCAGCCCGCCTGTCTCAGTCCGTCTGTCTCAGACCGCCTGTCTCGGACCGTCTGTCTCAGACCGTCTGTCTCTCTCCGTCTGTCTCACACCTTCTGTCTCAGACCGTCTGTCTCAGCCCGCCTGTCTCAGCCCGCCTCTGCCAGTCCGTCTGTCTCAGCCCGCCTGTCTCATCCCGCCTCTCCCAGTCGGTCTGTCTCAGCCCGCCTGTCTCAGACCGTCTGTCTCAGGCCATCTGGCTCAGACCGTCTGTCTCAGACCGTCTGTCTCAGACCGTCTGTCTCAGCCCGCCTGTCTCAGCAAGCCTCTCTCAGTCCCTCTGTCTGAGACCGTCTGTGTCAGACCGTCTGTCTCAGCCCGCCTGTCTCAACCCGCCTCTCTCAGTCCGTCTGTCAGAGACCGTTTGTCTCTTACCGTTCTGTCTGTCCGTCTGTCTCAGCCCTCCTGTCTCAGACCGTCTGTCTCAGACCGTCTGTCTCGGACCGTCTTCCGCGGACTGTCTTTCTCGGAACGTCTGTCTCAGACCGTCTGTCTCAGCCCGCCTGTCTCAACCCGCCTCTCTCAGTCCGTCTGTCTCAGCCCGCCTGTCTCAGCCCGCCTCTCCCAGTCCGTCTGTCTCAGCCCGCCTGTCTCAGTCCGTCTGTCTCAGACCGTCTGTCTCAGCCCGCCTGTCTCAGTACGCCTCTCTCAGTCCGACTGTCTGAGTCCATCTGTCTCAGGCCATCTGTCTCAGACCGTCTGTCTCAGACCGTCTGTCTCAGACCGTCTGTCTCAGACCGTCTGTCTCGGACCGTCTGTCTCAGACCGTCTGACTCAGCCCGCCTGTCTCAATCGGTCTGTCTCCGCCCGCCTGTCTCAGTCCGTCTGTCTCAGACCGTCTGTCTCAGCCCGCCTGTCTCAGCCCGCCTCCCTCAGTCCGTCTGTCAGAGACCGTCTGTCTCAGACCGTCTGTCTCGGACCGTCTTCGGCTGACGGTCTATCTCGGACCGTCTGTCTCAGACCGTCTGACTCAGCCCGCCTGTCTCAGTCCGTCTTTCTCAGACCGTCTGTCTCAGCCCGCCTGTCTCAACCCGCCTCTCTCAGTCCGTCTGTCTCAGCCCGCCTGTCTCAGCCCGCCTCTGCCAGTCCGTCTGCCTCAGCCCGCCTGTCTCAGTCCGCCTGTCTCAGTCCGCCTGTCTCAGTCCGCCTGTCTCAGTCCGTCTGTCTCCGCCCGCCTGTCTCTGTCCGTTTGTCTCAGACCGTCTGTCTCAGACCGTCTGCCTCAGCCCGCCTGTCTCAACCCGCCTCTCTCAGCCCGCCTCCCTGAGTCCGTCTGTCTTAGACCGTCTGTCTCAGCCCGCCTCTCTCAGCCCGCCTCCCTCAGTCCGTCTGTCCCAGACCGTCTGTCTCTTACCGTTCGCTCTGTCCGTCTGTCTCAGCCCGCCTGTCTCTGACCGTCTTCTCAGACCGTCTGTCTCGGACCGTCTGTCTCCGATCGTCTCACTCGGCCCGCCTATCTCAGTCCGTCTATCTCCGCCCGCCTGTCTCTGTCCGTTTGTCTCAGACCCCCTGTCTCGGACCGTCTGTCTCAGACCGTCTGACTCAACCCGTCTGTCTCTGTCCGTTTGTCTCAGACCGTCCGTCTCAGACCGTCTGTCTCGGACCGTCGGTCTCAGACCGTCTGTCTCTTACCGTTGTCTCTGTCCGTCTGTTTCAGCCCGCCTGTCTCAGACCGTCTGCCTCTTACTGTTGTCTCGGACCGTCTGTCTCGGACCGTCTGTCTCGGACCGTCTGTCTCGGACCGTCTGTCTCGGACCGTCTGTCTCGGACCGTCTGTCTCGGACCGTCTGTCTCGAACCGTCTGTCTCGGACCGTCTGTCTCGGACCGTCTGTCTCGGACCGTCTGTCTCGGACCGTCTGTCTCGGACCGTCTGTCTCGGACCGTCTGTCTCGGACCGTCTGTCTCGGACCGTCTGTCTCGGACCGTCTGGCTCAAACCGTCAGTCTCAGCCCGCCTGTCTCAGACCGTCTGTCTCTGTCCGTCTGTCTCCGACCGTCTGTCTCAGACCGTCTGTCTTAGCCCGTCTGTCTCAGCCCGCCTGTCTCAGACCGTCTGCCTCTTACCGTTGTCTCTGTCCGTCTGTCTCAGACCGTCTGTCTCAGTCCGTCTGTCTCGGACCGTCTGTCTCGGACCGTCTGTCTCAGACCGTCTGACTCGGCCCGCCTGTCTCAGTCCGTCTGTCTCCGCCCGCCTGACTCTGTCCGTTTGTCTCACACCGTCTGTCTCAGCCCGCGTGTCTCAACACGCCTCTCTCAGTCCGTCTGTCTCAGCCCGTCTGTCTCAGACCGTCTGTCTCAGCCCGTCTGTCTCAACCCGCCTCTCTCAGTCCGTGTGTCTCAGCCCGCCTGTCTCAGCCCGCCTCTGCCAGTCCGTCTGTCTCAGCCCGCCTGTCTCAGTCCGTCTGTCTCAGGCCATCTGTTTCAGACCGTCTGTCTCTGTCCGTCTGTCTCGGACCGTCTGTCTCGGACCGTCTGTCTCGGACCGTATGTCTCGGACCGTCTGTCTCAGACCGTCTGACTCAGCCCGTCTGACTCAGCCCGCCTGTCTCAGTCCGTCTGTCTCCGCCCGCCTGTCTCAGACCGTCTGTCTCGGACCGTCTCTCTCAGCCCGCCTGTCTCAACCCGCCTCTCTCAGTCCGTCTGTCTCAGCCCGCCTGTCTCAGCCCGCCTCTCCCAGTCGGTCTGTCTCAGCCCGCCTGTCTCAGTCCGTCTGTATCAGACCGTCTGTCTCAGCCCGCCTGTCTCAACCCGCCTCTCTCAGTCCGTCTGTCTCAGCCCGCCTGTCTCAGCCCGCCTCTGCCAGTCCGTCTGTCTCAGCCCGCCTGTCTCAGGCCATCTGTCTCAGACCGTCTGTCTCTGTCCGTCTGTCTCAGACCTTCTGTCTCAGACCGTCTGTCTCAGCCCGCCTGTCTCAGCCCGCCTCTGCCAGTCCGTCTGTCTCAGCCCGCCTGTCTCATCCCGCCTCTCCCAGTCGGTCTGTCTCAGCCCGCCTGTCTCAGTCCGTCTGTCTCAGACCGTCTGTCTCAGCCCGCCTGTCTCAACCCGCCTCTCTCAGTCCGTCTGTCTCAGCCCGCCTGTCTCAGACCGCCTCTGCCAGTCCGTCTGTCTCAGCCCGCCTGTCTCAGTCCGTCTGTCTCAGGCCATCTGGCTCAGACCGTCTGTCTCTGTCCGTCTGTCTCAGACCGTCTGTCTCTTACCGTTGTCTCTGTCCGTCTGTTTCAGCCGGCCTGTCTCAGACCGTCTGTCTCACACCGTCTGTCTCAGACCGCCTGTCTCGGACCGTCTGTCTCGGACCGTCTGTCTCGGACCGTCTGTCTCGGACCGTCTGTCTCGGACCGCCTGTCTCAGACCGTCTGACTCAGCCCGCCTGTCTCAGTCCGTCTGTCTCCGCCCGCCTGTCTCAGTCCGTCTGTCTCAGCCCGCCTCTCTCAGTCCGTCTGTCTTTGACCGTCTGTCTCAGATCATCTGTCTCAGACCGTCAGTCTCTGTCCGTCTGCCTCACACCGTCTGTCTCAGACCGTCTGTCTCGGACCGTCTGTCTCGGACCGTCTGACTCAGCCCGCCTGTCTCAGTCCGTCTGTCTCCGCCCGCCTGTCTCAGTCCTTCTGTCTCAGACCGTCGGTCTCAGCCCGCCTGTCTCAACCCGCCTCTCTCAGTCCGTCTGTCTCAGCCCGCCTGTCTCAGCCCGCCTCTGCCAGTCCTTCTGTCTCAGCCCGCCTGTCTCAGTCCGTCTGTCTCAGGCCATCTGTCTCAGACCGTCTGTCTCTGTCCGTCTGTCTCAGACCTTCTGTCTCAGACCGTCTGTCTCAGTCCGCCTGTCTCAGCCCGCCTCTGCCATTCCGTCTGTCTCAGACCGCCTGTCTCAGTCCGTCTGTCTCAGGCCATCTGGCTCAGACTGTCTGTCTCTATCCGTCTGTCTCAGACCGTCTGCCTCTTACCGTTGTCTCTGTCCGTATGTCTCAGACCATCTGTCTCTTACAGTTGTCTCTGTCCGTCTGTTTCAGCCCGCCTGTCTCAGACCGTCTGCCTCACACCGTCTGTCTCAGGCCGCCTGTCTCGGACCGTCTGTCTCGGACCGTCTGTCTCGGACCGTCTGTCTCGGACCGTCTGTCTCAGTCCGTCTGTCTCCGCCCGCCTGTCTCAGACCGTCTGTCTCGGACCGTCTGTCTCAGCCCGCCTGTCTCAACCCGCCTCTCTCAGTCCGTCTGTCTCAGCCCGCCTGTCTCAGCCCGCCTCTCCCAGTCGGTCTGTCTCAGCCCGCCTGTCTCAGTCAGTCTGTCTCAGACCGTCTGTCTCAGCCCGCCTGTCTCAACCCGCCTCTCTCAGTCCGTCTGTCTCAGCCCGCCTGTCTCAGCCCGCCTCTGCCAGTCCGTCTGTCTCAGCCCGCCTGTCTCAGTCCGTCTGTCTCAGGCCATCTGTCTCAGACCGTCTGTCTCTGTCCGTCTGTCTCAGACCTTCTGTCTCAGACCGTCTGTCTCAGCCCGCCTGTCTCAGCCCGCCTCTGCCAGTCCGTCTGTCTCAGCCGGCCTGTCTCAGTCCGTCTGTCTCAACCCACCTCTCTCAGTCCGTCTGTCTCAGCCCGCCTGTCTCAGCCCGCCTCTCCCAGTCGGTCTGTCTCAACCCGCCTGTCTCAGTCCGTCTGTCTCAGGCCATCTGGCTCAGACCGTCTGTCTCTGTCCGTCTGTCTCAGACCGTCTGCCTCTTACCGTTGTCTCTGTCCGTATGTCTCAGACCATCTGTCTCTGTCCGTCTGTTCAGCCCGCCTGTCTCAGACCGTCTGTCTCGGACCGTCTGTCTCGGACCGTCTGTCTCGGACCGTCTGTCTCGGACCGCCTGTCTCAGACCGTCTAACTCAGCCCGCCTGTCTCAGTCCGTCTGTCTCCTCCCGCCTGTCTCAGACCGTCTGTCTCGGACCGTCTGTCTCAGCCCGCCTGTCTCAACCCGCCTCTCTCAGTCCGTCTGTCTCAGCCCGCCTGTCTCAGCCCGCCTCTCCCAGTCGGTCTCTCTCAGCCCGCCTGTCTCAGTCAGTCTGTCTCAGACCGTCTGTCTCAGCCCGCCTGTCTCAACCCGCCGCTCTCAGTCCGTCTGTCTCAGCCCGCCTGTCTCAGCCCGCCTCTGCCAGTCCGTCTGTCTCAGCCCGCCTGTCTCAGTCCGTCTGTCTCAGGCCATCTGTCTCAGACCGTCTGTCTCAGCCCGCCTGTCTCAACCCGCCTCTCTCAGTCCGTCTGTCTCAGCCCGCCTGTCTCAGCCCGCCTCTGCCAGTCCGTCTGTCTCAGACCGCCTGTCTCAGTCCGTCTGTCTCAGGCCATCTGGCTCAGACTGTCTGTCTCTATCCGTCTGTCTCAGACCGTCTGCCTCTTACCGTTGTCTCTGTCCGTATGTCTCAGACCATCTGTCTCTCACAGTTGTCTCTGTCCGTCTGTTTCAGCCCGCCTGTCTCAGACCGTCTGCCTCACACCGTCTGTCTCAGGCCGCCTGTCTCGGACCGTCTGTCTCGGACCGTCTGTCTCGGACCGTCTGTCTCGGACCGTCTGTCTCGGACCGTCTGTCTCAGTCCGTCTGTCTCCGCCCGCCTGTCTCAGACCGTCTGTCTCGGACCGTCTGTCTCAGCCCGCCTGTCTCAACCCGCCTCTCTCAGTCCGTCTGTCTCAGCCCGCCTGTCTCAGCCCGCCTCTGCCAGTCCGTCTGCCTCAGCCCGCCTGTCTCAGTCCGCCTGTCTCAGTCCGCCTGTCTCAGTCCGCCTGTCTCAGTCCGTCTGTCTCCGCCCGCCTGTCTCTGTCCGTTTGTCTCAGACCGTCTGTCTCAGACCGTCTGCCTCAGCCCGCCTGTCTCAACCCGCCTCTCTCAGCCCGCCTCCCTGAGTCCGTCTGTCTTAGACCGTCTGTCTCAGCCCGCCTCTCTCAGCCCGCCTCCCTCAGTCCGTCTGTCCCAGACCGTCTGTCTCTTACCGTTCGCTCTGTCCCTCTGTCTCAGCCCGCCTGTCTCTGACCGTCTTCTCAGACCGTCTGTCTCGGACCGTCTGTCTCAGATCGTCTCACTCGGCCCGCCTATCTCAGTCCGTCTATCTCCGCCCGCCTGTCTCTGTCCGTTTGTCTCAGACCCTCTGTCTCGGACCGTCTGTCTCAGACCGTCTGACTCAACCCGCCTGTCTCTGTCCGTTTGTCTCAGACCGTCCGTCTCAGACCGTCTGTCTCAGCCCGCCTGTCTCAGCCCGCCTCTCCCAGTCCGTCTGTCTCAGCCCGCCTGTCTCAGACCGTCTGTCTCAGACCGTCTGGCTCAAACCGTCTGTCTCAGCTCGCCTGTCTCAGTCCGTCTGTCTCAGGACATCTGCTTCAGTCCGTCTGTTTCAGACAGTCTGTCTCTGTCCGTCTGTCTCAGCCCACCTGTCTCTGTCCGTCTGTCTCAGACCGTCTGTCTCGGACCGTCGGTCTCAGACCGTCTGTCTCTTACCGTTGTCTCTGTCCGTCTGTTTCAGCCCGCCTGTCTCAGACCGTCTGCCTCTTACTGTTGTCTCGGACCGTCTGTCTCGGACCGTCTGTCTCGGACCGTCTGTCTCGGACCGTCTGTCTCGGACCGTCTGTCTCGGACCGTCTGTCTCGGACCGTCTGTCTCGAGCCGTCTGTCTCGGACCGTCTGTCTCGGACCGTCTGTCTCGGACCGTCTGTCTCGGACCGTCTGTCTCGGACCGTCTGTCTCGGACCGTCTGGCTCAAACCGTCAGTCTCAGCCCGCCTGTCTCAGACCGTCTGTCTCTGTCCGTCTGTCTCCGACCGTCTGTCTCACACCGTCTGTCTTAGCCCGTCTGTCTCAGCCCGCCTGTCTCGGACCGTCTGCCTCTCACCGTTGTCTCTGTCCGTCTGTCTCAGACCGTCTGTCTCAGTCCGTTTGTCTCAGACCCTCTGTCTCGGACCGTCTGTCTCAGACCGTCTGACTCAGCCCGTCTGACTCAGCCCGCCTGTCTCAGTCCGTCTGTCTCCGCCCGCCTGTCTCAGACCGTCTGTCTCGGACCGTCTGTCTCAGCCCGCCTGTCTCAACCCGCCTCTCTCAGTCCGTCTGTCTCAGCCCGCCTGTCTCAGCCCGCCTCTCCCAGTCGGTCTGTCTCAGCCCGCCTGTCTCAGTCCGTCTGTATCAGACCGTCTGTCTCAGCCCGCCTGTCTCAACCCGCCTCTCTCAGTCCGTCTGTCTCAGCCCGCCTGTCTCAGCCCGCCTCTGCCAGTCCGTCTGTCTCAGCCCGCCTGTCTCAGTCCGTCTGTCTCAGGCCATCTGTCTCAGACCGTCTGTCTCTGTCCGTCTGTCTCAGACCTTCTGTCTCAGACCGTCTGTCTCAGCCCGCCTGTCTCAGCCCGCCTCTGCCAGTCCGTCTGTCTCAGCCCGCCTGTCTCATCCCGCCTCTCCCAGTCGGTCTGTCTCAGCCCGCCTGTCTCAGTCCGTCTGTCTCAGACCGTCTGTCTCAGCCCGCCTGTCTCAACCCGCCTCTCTCAGTCCCTCTGTCTCAGCCCGCCTGTCTCAGACCGCCTCTGCCAGTCCGTCTGTCTCAGCCCGCCTGTCTCAGTCCGTCTGTCTCAGGCCATCTGGCTCAGACCGTCTGTCTCTGTCCGTCTGTCTCAGACCGTCTGCCTCTTACCGTTGTCTCTGTCCGTATGTCTCAGACCATCTGTCTCTTACCGTTGTCTCTGTCCGTCTGTTTCAGCCGGCCTGTCTCAGACCGTCTGTCTCACACCGTCTGTCTCAGACCGCCTGTCTCGGACCGTCTGTCTCGGACCGTCTGTCTCGGACCGTCTGTCTCGGACCGCCTGTCTCAGACCGTCTGACTCAGCCCGCCTGTCTCAGTCCGTCTGTCTCCGCCCGCCTGTCTCGGTCCGTCTGTCTCAGCCCGCCTCTCTCAGTCCGTCTGTCTTTGACCGTCTGTCTCAGATCATCTGTCTCAGACCGTCAGTCTCTGTCCGTCTGCCTCACACCGTCTGTCTCAGACCGTCTGTCTCGGACCGTCTGTCTCGGACCGTCTGACTCAGCCCGCCTGTCTCAGTCCGTCTGTCTCCGCCCGCCTGTCTCAGTCCTTCTGTCTCAGACCGTCGGTCTCAGCCCGCCTGTCTCAACCCGCCTCTCTCAGTCTGTCTGTCTCAGCCCGCCTGTCTCAGCCCGCCTCTGCCAGTCCGTCTGTCTCAGCCCGCCTGTCTCAGTCCGTCTGTCTCAGGCCATCTGTCTCAGACCGTCTGTCTCTGTCCGTCTGTCTCAGACCTTCTGTCTCAGACCGTCTGCCTCAGCCCGCCTGTCTCAGCCCGCCTCTGCCATTCCGTCTGTCTCAGACCGCCTGTCTCAGTCCGTCTGTCTCAGGCCATCTGGCTCAGACTGTCTGTCTCTGTCCGTCTGTCTCAGACCGTCTGCCTCTTACCGTTGTCTCTGTCCGTATGTCTCAGACCATCTGTCTCTTACAGTTGTCTCTGTCCGTCTGTTTCAGCCCGCCTGTCTCAGACCGTCTGCCTCACACCGTCTGTCTCAGGCCGCCTGTCTCGGACCGTCTGTCTCGGACCGTCTGTCTCGGACCGTCTGTCTCGGACCGTCTGTCTCGGACCGTCTGTCTCGGACCGCCTGTCTCAGACCGTCTGACTCAGCCCGCCTGTCTCAGTCCGTCTGTCTCCGCCCGCCTGTCTCAGTCCGTCTGTCTCAGCCCGCCTCTCTCAGCACGTCTGTCTTTGACCGTCTGTCTCAGACCATCTGTCTCAGACCGTCTGTCTCAGCCCGCGTGTCTCAACACGCCTCTCTCAGTCCGTCTGTCTCAGCCCGTCTGTCTCAGACCGTCTGTCTCAGCCCGTCTGTCTCAACCCGCCTCTCTCAGTCCGTGTGTCTCAGCCCGCCTGTCTCAGCCCGCCTCTGCCAGTCCGTCTGTCTCAGCCCGCCTGTCTCAGTCCGTCTGTCTCAGGCCATCTGTCTCAGACCGTCTGTCTCTGTCCGTCTGTCTCGGACCGTCTGTCTCGGACCGTCTGTCTCGCACCGTCTGTCTCGGACCGTCTGTCTCAGACCGTCTGACTCAGCCCGTCTGACTCAGCCCGCCTGTCTCAGTCCGTCTGTCTCCGCCCGCCTGTCTCAGACCGTCTGTCTCGGACCGTCTGTCTCAGCCCGCCTGTCTCAACCCGCCTCTCTCAGTCCGTCTGTCTCAGCCCGCCTGTCTCAGCCCGCCTCTCCCAGTCGGTCTGTCTCAGCCCGCCTGTCTCAGTCCGTCTGTATCAGACCGTCTGTCTCAGCCCGCTTGTCTCAACCCGCCTCTCTCAGTCCGTCTGTCTCAGCCCGCCTGTCTCAGCCCGCCTCTGCCAGTCCGTCTGTCTCAGCCCGCCTGTCTCAGTCCGTCTGTCTCAGGCCATCTGTCTCAGACCGTCTGTCTCTGTCCGTCTGTCTCACACCTTCTGTCTCAGACCGTCTGTCTCAGCCCGCCTGTCTCAGCCCGCCTCTGCCAGTCCGTCTGTCTCAGCCCGCCTGTCTCATCCCGCCTCTCCCAGTCGGTCTGTCTCAGCCCGCCTGTCTCAGTCCGTCTGTCTCAGACCGTCTGTCTCAGCCCGCCTGTCTCAACCCGCCTCTCTCAGTCCGTCTGTCTCAGCCCGCCTGTCTCAGACCGCCTCTGCCAGTCCGTCTGTCTCAGCCCGCCTGTCTCAGTCCGTCTGTCTCAGGCCATCTTGCTCAGACCGTCTGTCTCTGTCCGTCTGTCTCAGACCGTCTGCATCTTACCGTTGTCTCTGTCCGTATGTCTCAGACCATCTGTCTCTTACCGTTGTCTCTGTCCGTCTGTTTCAGCCGGCCTGTCTCAGACCGTCTGTCTCACACCGTCTGTCTCAGACCGCCTGTCTCGGACCGTCTGTCTCGGACCGTCTGTCTCGGACCGTCTGTCTCGGACCGCCTGTCTCAGACCGTCTGACTCAGCCCGCCTGTCTCAGTCCGTCTGTCTCCGCCCGCCTGTCTCAGTCCGTCTGTCTCAGCGCGCCTCTCTCAGTCCGTCTGTCTTTGACCGTCTGTCTCAGATCATCTGTCTCAGACCGTCAGTCTCTGTCCGTCTGCCTCACACCGTCTGTCTCAGACCGTCTGTCTCGGACCGTCTGTCTCGGACCGTCTGACTCAGCCCGCCTGTCTCAGTCCGTCTGTCTCCGCCCGCCTGTCTCAGTCCTTCTGTCTCAGACCGTCGGTCTCAGCCCGCCTGTCTCAACCCGCCTCTCTCAGTCCGTCTGTCTCAGCCCGCCTGTCTCAGCCCGCCTCTGCCAGTCCGTCTGTCTCAGCCCGCCTGTCTCAGTCCGTCTGTCTCAGGCCATCTGTCTCAGACCGTCTGTCTCTGTCCGTCTGTCTCAGACCTTCTGTCTCAGACCGTCTGTCTCAGCCCGCCTGTCTCAGCCCGCCTCTGCCATTCCGTCTGTCTCAGACCGCCTGTCTCTGTCCGTCTGTCTCAGACCTTCTGTCTCAGACCGTCTGTCTCAGCCCGCCTGTCTCAGTCCGTCTGTCTCAGCCCGCCTGTCTCAGCCCGCCTCTCTCAGTCCGTCTGTCTCAGACCGTCTGTCTCTGTCCGTCTGTCTCTGACCGTCTGTCTCGGACCGTCTGTCTCAGACCGTCTGACTCAGCCCGCCTGTCTCTGTCCGTCTGTCTCAGACCGTCTGTCTCAGCCCGCCTGTCTCAACCCGCCTCTCTTAGTCCGTCTGTCTCAGCCCGGCTGTCTCAGCCCGCCTCTGCCAGTCCGTCTGTCTCAGCCCGCCTGTCTCAGTCCGCCTGTCTCAGTCCGCCTGTCTCAGTCCGCCTGTCTCAGTCCGCCTGTCTCAGTCCGCCTGTCTCAGTCCGCCTGTCTCAGTCCGCCTGTCTCAGTCCGTCTGTCTCCGCCCGCCTGTCTCTGTCCGTTTGTCTCAGACCGTCTGTCTCAGCCCGCCTGTCTCAGCCCGCCTCCCTCAGTCCGTCCGTCAGAGACCGTCTGTCTCAGACCGTCTGTCTCAGACCGTCTGTCTCAGACCGTCTGTCTCAGATCGTCTGTCTCAGCCCGCCTGTCTCAGCCCGCCTCTCTCAGTCCGTCTGTCTGAGTCCGTCTGTCTCAGGCTATTTGTCTCAGACCGTCTGTCTCAGACCGTCTGTCTCGGACCGTCTGTCTCGGACCGTCTGTCTCACACCGTCTGTCTCAGCCCGCCTGTCTCAGCCCGCCTGTGTCAGCTCGCCTCTCTCAGTCCATCTGTCTCAGACCGTCTGTCTCAGGCCATCTGTCTCAGTCTGTCTGTCCCTGTCCGCCTGTCTCAGACCGTCCCTCTCAGACCATCTGTCTCAGACCGTCTGTCACAGCTCGCCTCTCTCAGTCCATCTGTCTCATACCGTCGGTCTTAGCCCGTCTGTCTGAGCCCGCCTGTCTCTGTCCGTCTGTCTTTGACCGTCCGCCTCAGTCCGTCTGTCTCAGACCGTCTGTCTCTGTCCGTGTGTCTCGGACCGTCTGCCTCTTACCGTTGTCTCCGCCCGCCTGTCTCAGTCCTTCTGTCTCAGACCGTCGGTCTCAGCCCGCCTGTCTCAACCCGCCTCTCTCAGTCCGTCTGTCTCAGCCCGCCTGTCTCAGCCCGCCTCTGCCAGTCCGTCTGTCTCAGCCCGCCTGTCTCAGTCCGTCTGTCTCAGACCATCTGTCTCAGACCGTCTGTCTCTGTCCGTCTGTCTCAGACCTTCTGTCTCAGACCGTCTGTCTCAGCCCGCCTGTCTCAGCCCGCCTCTGCCATTCCGTCTGTCTCAGACCGCCTGTCTCAGTCCGTCTGTCTCAGGCCATCTGGCTCAGATTGTCTGTCTCTGTCCGTCTGTCTCAGACCGTCTGCCTCTTACCGTTGTCTCTGTCCGTATGTCTCAGACCATCTGTCTCTTACAGTTGTCTCTGTCCGTCTGTTTCAGCCCGCCTGTCTCAGACCGTCTGCCTCACACCGTCTGTCTCAGGCCGCCTGTCTCGGACCGTCTGTCTCGGACCGTCTGTCTCGGACCGTCTGTCTCGGACCGTCTGTCTCAGTCCGTCTGTCTCCGCCCGCCTGTCTCAGACCGTCTGTCTCGGACCGTCTGTCTCAGCCCGCCTGTCTCAACCCGCCTCTCTCAGTCCGCCTGTCTCAGTCCGTCTGTCTCCGCCCGCCTGTCTCTGTCCGTTTGTCTCAGACCGTCTGTCTCATACCGTCTGTCTCAGCCCGCCTGTCTCAACCCGCCTCTCTCAGTCCGTCTGTCTCAGCCCGCCTGTCTCAGCCCGCCTCTCCCAGTCCGTCTGTCTCAGCCCGCCTGTCTCAGTTCGTCTGTCTCAGACCGTCTGTCTCAGCCCGCCTGTCTCAGTCCGCCTCTCTCAGTCCGTCTGTCTCAGACCGTCTGTCTCAGCCCGCCTGTCTCAACCCGCCTCTCTCAGTCCGTCTGTCAGAGACCGTTTGTCTCTTACCGTTCTCTCTGTCCGTCTGTCTCAGCCCGCCTGTCTCAGACCGTCTGTCTCAGACCGTCTGTCTCGGACCGTCTTCCGCGGACTGTCTGTCTCGGACCGTCTGTCTCAGACCGTCTGACTCAGCCCGCCTGTCTCAGTCCGTCTGTCTCAGACCGTCTGTCTCAGCGCGCCTGTCTCAACCCGCCTCTCTCAGTCCGCCTGTCGCAGCCCGCCTGTCTCAGCCCGCCTCTCCCAGTCCGACCGTATCAGCCCGCCTGTCTCAGTCCGTCTGTCTCAGCCCGCCTGTCTCAGCCCGCCTCTCTCAGTCCGTCTGTCTCAGACCGTCTGTCTCTGTCCGTCTGTCTCTGACCGTCTGTCTCGGACCGTCTGTCTCAGACCGTCTGACTCAGCCCGCCTGTCTCTGTCCGTCTGTCTCAGACCGTCTGTCTCAGCCCGCCTGTCTCAACCCGCCTCTCTTAGTCCGTCTGTCTCAGCCCGGCTGTCTCAGCCCGCCTCTGCCAGTCCGTCTGTCTCAGCCCGCCTGTCTCAGTCCGCCTGTCTCAGTCCGCCTGTCTCAGTCCGCCTGTCTCAGTCCGCCTGTCTCAGTCCGCCTGTCTCAGTCCGCCTGTCTCAGTCCGCCTGTCTCAGTCCGTCTGTCTCCGCCCGCCTGTCTCTGTCCGTTTGTCTCAGACCGTCTGTCTCAGCCCGCCTGTCTCAGCCCGCCTCCCTCAGTCCGTCCGTCAGAGACCGTCTGTCTCAGACCGTCTGTCTCAGACCGTCCGTCTCAGACCGTCTGTCTCAGACCGTCTGTCTCAGATCGTCTGTCTCAGCCCGCCTGTCTCAGCCCGCCTCTCTCAGTCCGTCTGTCTGAGTCCGTCTGTCTCAGGCCATTTGTCTCAGACCGTCTGTCTCAGACCGTCTGTCTCGGACCGTCTGTCTCGGACCGTCTGTCTCACACCGTCTGTCTCAGCCCGCCTGTCTCAGCCCGCCTGTGTCAGCTCGCCTCTCTCAGTCCATCTGTCTCAGACCGTCTGTCTCAGGCCATCTGTCTCAGTCTGTCTGTCCCTGTCCGCCTGTCTCAGACCGTCCCTCTCAGACCATCTGTCTCAGACCGTCTGTCACAGCTCGCCTCTCTCAGTCCATCTGTCTCATACCGTCGGTCTTAGCCCGTCTGTCTGAGCCCGCCTGTCTCTGTCCGTCTGTCTTTGACCGTCCGTCTCAGTCCGTCTGTCTCAGACCGTCTGTCTCTGTCCGTGTGTCTCGGACCGTCTGCCTCTTACCGTTGTCTCTGTCCGTCTGTTTCAGCCCGCCTGTCTCTGTCCGTCTGTCTTTGACCGTCCGTCTCAGACCGTCTGTCTCAGCCCGCCTGCCTCAGACCGTCTGTCTCAGACCGTCTGTCTCGGACCGTCTTCCGCGGACTGTCTGTCTCGGACCGTCTGTCTCAGACCGTCTGACTCAGCCCGCGTGTCTCTGTCCGTCTGTCTCAGACCGTCTGCCTCAGCCCGCCTGTCTCAACCCGCCTCTCTCAGTCCGTCTGTCTCAGCCCGCCTGTCTCAGCCCGCCTCTGCCAGTCCGTCTGTCTCAGCCCGCCTGTCTCAGTCCGCCTGTCTCAGTCCGCCTGTCTCAGTCCGTCTGTCTCCGCCCGCCTGTCTCTGTCCGTCTGTGTCAGACCGTCTGTCTCATACCGTCTGTCTCAGCCCGCCTGTCTCAACCCGCCTCTCTCAGTCCGTCTGTCTCAGCCCGCCTGTCTCAGCCCGCCTCTCCCAGTCCGTCTGTCTCAGCCCGCCTGTCTCAGTTCGTCTCTCTCAGACCGTCTGTCTCAGACCGTCTGTCTCAGCCCGCCTGTCTCAGTCCGCCTCTCTCAGTCCGTCTGTCTGAGTCCGTCTGTCTCAGGCCATCTGTCTCAGACCGTCTGTCTCAGATCGTCTGTCTCAGCCCGCCTGTCTCAGCCCGCCTCTCTCAGTCCGTCTGTCTGAGTCCGTCTCTCTCAGGCCATCTGTCTCAGACCGTCTGTCTCTGTCCGTCTGTCTCTGACCGTCTGTCTCGGACCGTCTGTCTCAGCCCGCCTGTCTCAGCCCGCCTCTCTCAGTCCGTCTGTCTGAGACCGTCTGTCTCATGTCATCTGTCTCAGACCGTCTGTCTCTGCCCGTCTGTCTCAGCTCGCCTGTCTCAGCCCGCCTCTCTCAGTCCGTCTGTCTGAGACCGTCTGTCTCAGACCATCTGACTCAGCCCGCCTGTCTCAGTCCGTCTGTCTCAGACCGTCTGTCTCGGATCGTCTGTCTCAGCCCGCCTGTCTCAGCCCGCCTCTCTCAGTCCGTCTGTCTGAGTCCGTCTGTCTCAGGCCATCTGTCTCAGACCGTCTGTCTCTGTCCGTCTGTCCCTGACCGTCTGTCTCGGACCATCTGTCTCAGCCCGCCTCTCTCAGTCCGTCTGTCTGAGACCGTCTGTCTCAGCCCGCCTGTCTCAACCCGCCTCTCTCAGTCCGTCTGTCAGAGACCGTTTGTCTCTTACCGTTCTCTCTGTCCGTCTGTCTCAGCCCGCCTGTCTCTGACCGTCTGTCTCAGACCGTCTGTCTCGGACCGTCTTCCGCGGACTGTCTGTCTCGGACCGTCTGTCTCAGACCGTCTGACTCAGCCCGCGTGTCTCTGTCCGTCTGTCTCTGTCCGTCTGCCTCACACCGTCTGTCTCAGACCGTCTGTCTCGGACCGTCTGTCTCGGACCGTCTGACTCAGCCCGCCTGTCTCAGTCCGTCTGTCTCCGCCCGCCTGTCTCAGTCCTTCTGTCTCAGACCGTCGGTCTCAGCCCGCCTGTCTCAACCCGCCTCTCTCAGTCCGTCTGTCTCAGCCCGCCTGTCTCAGCCCGCCTCTGCCAGTCCGTCTGTCTCAGCCCGCCTGTCTCAGTCCGTCTGTCTCAGGCCATCTGTCTCAGACCGTCTGTCTCTGTCCGTCTGTCTCAGACCTTCTGTCTCAGACCGTCTGTCTCAGCCCGCCTGTCTCAGCCCGCCTCTGCCATTCCGTCTGTCTCAGACCGCCTGTCTCTGTCCGTCTGTCTCAGACCTTCTGTCTCAGACCGTCTGTCTCAGCCCGCCTGTCTCAGTCCGTCTGTCTCAGCCCGCCTGTCTCAGCCCGCCTCTCTCAGTCCGTCTGTCTCAGACCGTCTGTCTCTGTCCGTCTGTCTCTGACCGTCTGTCTCGGACCGTCTGTCTCAGACCGTCTGACTCAGCCCGCCTGTCTCTGTCCGTCTGTCTCAGACCGTCTGTCTCAGCCCGCCTGTCTCAACCCGCCTCTCTTAGTCCGTCTGTCTCAGCCCGGCTGTCTCAGCCCGCCTCTGCCAGTCCGTCTGTCTCAGCCCGCCTGTCTCAGTCCGCCTGTCTCAGTCCGCCTGTCTCAGTCCGCCTGTCTCAGTCCGCCTGTCTCAGTCCGCCTGTCTCAGTCCGCCTGTCTCAGTCCGCCTGTCTCAGTCCGCCTGTCTCAGTCCGTCTGTCTCCGCCCGCCTGTCTCTGTCCGTTTGTCTCAGACCGTCTGTCTCAGCCCGCCTGTCTCAGCCCGCCTCCCTCAGTCCGTCCGTCAGAGGCCGTCTGTCTCAGACCGTCTGTCTCAGACCGTCTGTCTCAGACCGTCTGTCTCAGATCGTCTGTCTCAGCCCGCCTGTCTCAGCCCGCCTCTCTCAGTCCGTCTGTCTGAGTCCGTCTGTCTCAGGCTATTTGTCTCAGACCGTCTGTCTCAGACCGTCTGTCTCGGACCGTCTGTCTCGGACCGTCTGTCTCACACCGTCTGTCTCAGCCCGCCTGTCTCAGCCCGCCTGTGTCAGCTCGCCTCTCTCAGTCCATCTGT
Organism: Coelioxys conoideus; assembly: GCA_947623535.1. Lineage (NCBI taxonomy): Eukaryota > Metazoa > Arthropoda > Insecta > Hymenoptera > Megachilidae > Coelioxys > Coelioxys conoideus. The sequence goes on from CANQJN010000023.1 coordinate 538,231, forward strand.
CTCAGACCGTCTGTCTCAGGCCATCTGTCTCAGTCTGTCTGTCCCTGTCCGCCTGTCTCAGACCGTCCCTCTCAGACCATCTGTCTCAGACCGTCTGTCACAGCTCGCCTCTCTCAGTCCATCTGTCTCATACCGTCGGTCTTAGCCCGTCTGTCTGAGCCCGCCTGTCTCTGTCCGTCTGTCTTTGACCGTCCGCCTCAGTCCGTCTGTCTCAGACCGTCTGTCTCTGTCCGTGTGTCTCGGACCGTCTGCCTCTTACCGTTGTCTCCGCCCGCCTGTCTCAGTCCTTCTGTCTCAGACCGTCGGTCTCAGCCCGCCTGTCTCAACCCGCCTCTCTCAGTCCGTCTGTCTCAGCCCGCCTGTCTCAGCCCGCCTCTGCCAGTCCGTCTGTCTCAGCCCGCCTGTCTCAGTCCGTCTGTCTCAGACCATCTGTCTCAGACCGTCTGTCTCTGTCCGTCTGTCTCAGACCTTCTGTCTCAGACCGTCTGTCTCAGCCCGCCTGTCTCAGCCCGCCTCTGCCATTCCGTCTGTCTCAGACCGCCTGTCTCAGTCCGTCTGTCTCAGGCCATCTGGCTCAGATTGTCTGTCTCTGTCCGTCTGTCTCAGACCGTCTGCCTCTTACCGTTGTCTCTGTCCGTATGTCTCAGACCATCTGTCTCTTACAGTTGTCTCTGTCCGTCTGTTTCAGCCCGCCTGTCTCAGACCGTCTGCCTCACACCGTCTGTCTCAGGCCGCCTGTCTCGGACCGTCTGTCTCGGACTGTCTGTCTCGGACCGTCTGTCTCGGACCGTCTGTCTCAGTCCGTCTGTCTCCGCCCGCCTGTCTCAGACCGTCTGTCTCGGACCGTCTGTCTCAGCCCGCCTGTCTCAACCCGCCTCTCTCAGTCCGCCTGTCTCAGTCCGTCTGTCTCCGCCCGCCTGTCTCTGTCCGTTTGTCTCAGACCGTCTGTCTCATACCGTCTGTCTCAGCCCGCCTGTCTCAACCCGCCTCTCTCAGTCCGTCTGTCTCAGCCCGCCTGTCTCAGCCCGCCTCTCCCAGTCCGTCTGTCTCAGCCCGCCTGTCTCAGTTCGTCTGTCTCAGACCGTCTGTCTCAGCCCGCCTGTCTCAGTCCGCCTCTCTCAGTCCGTCTGTCTCAGACCGTCTGTCTCAGCCCGCCTGTCTCAACCCGCCTCTCTCAGTCCGTCTGTCAGAGACCGTTTGTCTCTTACCGTTCTCTCTGTCCGTCTGTCTCAGCCCGCCTGTCTCAGACCGTCTGTCTCAGACCGTCTGTCTCGGACCGTCTTCCGCGGACTGTCTGTCTCGGACCGTCTGTCTCAGACCGTCTGACTCAGCCCGCCTGTCTCAGTCCGTCTGTCTCAGACCGTCTGTCTCAGCGCGCCTGTCTCAACCCGCCTCTCTCAGTCCGCCTGTCGCAGCCCGCCTGTCTCAGCCCGCCTCTCCCAGTCCGACCGTATCAGCCCGCCTGTCTCAGTCCGTCTGTCTCAGCCCGCCTGTCTCAGCCCGCCTCTCTCAGTCCGTCTGTCTCAGACCGTCTGTCTCTGTCCGTCTGTCTCTGACCGTCTGTCTCGGACTGTCTGTCTCAGACCGTCTGACTCAGCCCGCCTGTCTCTGTCCGTCTGTCTCAGACCGTCTGTCTCAGCCCGCCTGTCTCAACCCGCCTCTCTTAGTCCGTCTGTCTCAGCCCGGCTGTCTCAGCCCGCCTCTGCCAGTCCGTCTGTCTCAGCCCGCCTGTCTCAGTCCGCCTGTCTCAGTCCGCCTGTCTCAGTCCGCCTGTCTCAGTCCGCCTGTCTCAGTCCGCCTGTCTCAGTCCGCCTGTCTCAGTCCGCCTGTCTCAGTCCGTCTGTCTCCGCCCGCCTGTCTCTGTCCGTTTGTCTCAGACCGTCTGTCTCAGCCCGCCTGTCTCAGCCCGCCTCCCTCAGTCCGTCCGTCAGAGACCGTCTGTCTCAGACCGTCTGTCTCAGACCGTCCGTCTCAGACCGTCTGTCTCAGACCGTCTGTCTCAGATCGTCTGTCTCAGCCCGCCTGTCTCAGCCCGCCTCTCTCAGTCCGTCTGTCTGAGTCCGTCTGTCTCAGGCCATTTGTCTCAGACCGTCTGTCTCAGACCGTCTGTCTCGGACCGTCTGTCTCGGACCGTCTGTCTCACACCGTCTGTCTCAGCCCGCCTGTCTCAGCCCGCCTGTGTCAGCTCGCCTCTCTCAGTCCATCTGTCTCAGACCGTCTGTCTCAGGCCATCTGTCTCAGTCTGTCTGTCCCTGTCCGCCTGTCTCAGACCGTCCCTCTCAGACCATCTGTCTCAGACCGTCTGTCACAGCTCGCCTCTCTCAGTCCATCTGTCTCATACCGTCGGTCTTAGCCCGTCTGTCTGAGCCCGCCTGTCTCTGTCCGTCTGTCTTTGACCGTCCGTCTCAGTCCGTCTGTCTCAGACCGTCTGTCTCTGTCCGTGTGTCTCGGACCGTCTGCCTCTTACCGTTGTCTCTGTCCGTCTGTTTCAGCCCGCCTGTCTCTGTCCGTCTGTCTTTGACCGTCCGTCTCAGACCGTCTGTCTCAGCCCGCCTGTCTCAGACCGTCTGTCTCAGACCGTCTGTCTCGGACCGTCTTCCGCGGACTGTCTGTCTCGGACCGTCTGTCTCAGACCGTCTGACTCAGCCCGCGTGTCTCTGTCCGTCTGTCTCAGACCGTCTGCCTCAGCCCGCCTGTCTCAACCCGCCTCTCTCAGTCCGTCTGTCTCAGCCCGCCTGTCTCAGCCCGCCTCTGCCAGTCCGTCTGTCTCAGCCCGCCTGTCTCAGTCCGCCTGTCTCAGTCCGCCTGTCTCAGTCCGTCTGTCTCCGCCCGCCTGTCTCTGTCCGTCTGTGTCAGACCGTCTGTCTCATACCGTCTGTCTCAGCCCGCCTGTCTCAACCCGCCTCTCTCAGTCCGTCTGTCTCAGCCCGCCTGTCTCAGCCCGCCTCTCCCAGTCCGTCTGTCTCAGCCCGCCTGTCTCAGTTCGTCTCTCTCAGACCGTCTGTCTCAGACCGTCTGTCTCAGCCCGCCTGTCTCAGTCCGCCTCTCTCAGTCCGTCTGTCTGAGTCCGTCTGTCTCAGGCCATCTGTCTCAGACCGTCTGTCTCAGATCGTCTGTCTCAGCCCGCCTGTCTCAGCCCGCCTCTCTCAGTCCGTCTGTCTGAGTCCGTCTCTCTCAGGCCATCTGTCTCAGACCGTCTGTCTCTGTCCGTCTGTCTCTGACCGTCTGTCTCGGACCGTCTGTCTCAGCCCGCCTGTCTCAGCCCGCCTCTCTCAGTCCGTCTGTCTGAGACCGTCTGTCTCATGTCATCTGTCTCAGACCGTCTGTCTCTGCCCGTCTGTCTCAGCTCGCCTGTCTCAGCCCGCCTCTCTCAGTCCGTCTGTCTGAGACCGTCTGTCTCAGACCATCTGACTCAGCCCGCCTGTCTCAGTCCGTCTGTCTCAGACCGTCTGTCTCGGATCGTCTGTCTCAGCCCGCCTGTCTCAGCCCGCCTCTCTCAGTCCGTCTGTCTGAGTCCGTCTGTCTCAGGCCATCTGTCTCAGACCGTCTGTCTCTGTCCGTCTGTCCCTGACCGTCTGTCTCGGACCATCTGTCTCAGCCCGCCTCTCTCAGTCCGTCTGTCTGAGACCGTCTGTCTCAGCCCGCCTGTCTCAACCCGCCTCTCTCAGTCCGTCTGTCAGAGACCGTTTGTCTCTTACCGTTCTCTCTGTCCGTCTGTCTCAGCCCGCCTGTCTCTGACCGTCTGTCTCAGACCGTCTGTCTCGGACCGTCTTCCGCGGACTGTCTGTCTCGGACCGTCTGTCTCAGACCGTCTGACTCAGCCCGCGTGTCTCTGTCCGTCTGTCTCAGACCGTCTGCCTCAGCCCGCCTGTCTCAACCCGCCTCTCTCAGTCCGTCTGTCTCAGCCCGCCTGTCTCAGCCCGCCTCTGCCAGTCCGTCTGTCTCAGCCCGCCTGTCTCAGTCCGCCTGTCTCAGTCCGCCTGTCTCAGTCCGTCTGTCTCCGCCCGCCTGTCTCTGTCCGTTTGTCTCAGACCGTCTGTCTCATACCGTCTGTCTCAGCCCGCCTGTCTCAACCCGCCTCTCTCAGTCCGTCTGTCTCAGCCCGCCTGTCTCAGCCCGCCTCTCCCAGTCCGTCTGTCTCAGCCCGCTTGTCTCAGTTCGTCTGTCTCAGACCGTCTGTCTCAGCCCGCCTGTCTCAGTCCGCCTCTCTCAGTCCGTCTGTCTGAGTCCGTCTGTCTCAGGCCATCTGTCTCAGACCGTCTGTCTCTGTCCGTCTGTCTCTGACCGTCTGTCTCGGACCGTCTGTCTCAGCCCGCCTGTCTCAGCCCGCCTCTCTCAGTCCGTCTGTCTGAGACCGTCTGTCTCATGTCATCTGTCTCTGTCCGTCTGTCTCAGACCGTCTGTCTCTGTCCGTCTGACTTTGACCGTCCGTCTCAGTCCGTCTGTCTCAGACCGTCTGTCTCTGTCCGTGTGTCTCGGACCGTCTGTCTCTTACCGTTGTCTCTGTCCGTCTGTTTCAGCCCGCCTGTCCCAGTCCGTCTGTCTTTGACCGTCTGTCTCAGACCATCTGTCTCAGACCATCTGTGTCAGACCATCTGACTCAGACCATCTGTCTCAGACAGTCTGTCTCTGTCCGTCTGTCGCGGACCGTCTGTCTCAGACCGTCTGTCTCGGACCGTCTGTCTCAGACCGTCTGTCTCTTACCGTTGTCTCTGTCCGTCTGTTCCAGCCCGCCTGTCTCTGTCCGTCTGTCTTTGACCGTCCGTCTCAGACCGTCTGTCTCAGCCCGCCTGTCTCAGCCCGCCTCTCTCAGTCCGTCTGTCTGAGACCGTCTGTCTCATGTCATCTGTCTCTGTCCGTCTGTCTCAGACCGTCTGTCTCTGTCCGTCTGTCTCAGCCCGCCTGTCTCAGCCCGCCTCTCTCAGTCCGTCTGTCTGAGACCGTCTGTCTCAGACCGTCTGTCTCAGCCCGCCTGTCTCAACCCGCCTCTCTCAGTCCGTCTGTCAGAGACCGTTTGTCTCTTACCGTTCTCTCTGTCCGTCTGTCTCAGCCCGCCTGTCTCTGACCGTCTGTCTCAGACCGTCTGTCTCGGACCGTCTTCCGCGGACTGTCTGTCTCGGACCGTCTGTCTCAGACCGTCTGACTCAGCCCGCGTGTCTCTGTCCGTCTGTCTCAGACCGTCTGCCTCAGCCCGCCTGTCTCAACCCGCCTCTCTCAGTCCGTCTGTCTCAGCCCGCCTGTCTCAGCCCGCCTCTGCCAGTCCGTCTGTCTCAGCCCGCCTGTCTCAGTCCGCCTGTCTCAGTCCGCCTGTCTCAGTCCGTCTGTCTCCGCCCGCCTGTCTCTGTCCGTTTGTCTCAGACCGTCTGTCTCATACCGTCTGTCTCAGCCCGCCTGTCTCAACCCGCCTCTCTCAGTCCGTCTGTCTCAGCCCGCCTGTCTCAGCCCGCCTCTCCCAGTCCGTCTGTCTCAGCCCGCCTGTCTCAGTTCGTCTGTCTCAGACCGTCTGTCTCAGCCCGCCTGTCTCAGTCCGCCTCTCTCAGTCCGTCTGTCTGAGTCCGTCTGTCTCAGGCCATCTGTCTCAGACCGTCTGTCTCTGTCCGTCTGTCTCTGACCGTCTGTCTCGGACCGTCTGTCTCAGCCCGCCTGTCTCAGCCCGCCTCTCTCAGTCCGTCTGTCTGAGACCGTCTGTCTCATGTCATCTGTCTCTGTCCGTCTGTCTCAGACCGTCTGTCTCTGTCCGTCTGTCTTTGACCGTCCGTCTCAGTCCGTCTGTCTCAGACCGTCTGTCTCTGTCCGTGTGTCTCGGACCGTCTGTCTCTTACCGTTGTCTCTGTCCGTCTGTTTCAGCCCGCCTGTCCCAGTCCGTCTGTCTTTGACCGTCTGTCTCAGACCATCTGTCTCAGACCATCTGTGTCAGACCATCTGACTCAGACCATCTGTCTCAGACAGTCTGTCTCTGTCCGTCTGTCGCGGACCGTCTGTCGCGGACCGTCTGTCTCAGACCGTCTGTCTCGGACCGTCTGTCTCAGACCGTCTGTCTCTTACCGTTGTCTCTGTCCGTCTGTTTCAGCCCGCCTGTCTCTGTCCGTCTGTCTTTGACCGTCCGTCTCAGTCCGTCTGTCTCAGACCGTCTGTCTCTGTCCGTGTGTCTCGGACCGTCTGTCTCTTACCGTTGTCTCTGTCCGTCTGTTTCAGCCCGCCTGTCTCTGTCCGTCTGTCTTTGACCGTCCGTCTCAGACCGTCTGTCTCAGCCCGCCTGTCTCAGCCCGCCTCTCTCAGTCCGTCTGTCTGAGACCGTCTGTCTCATGTCATCTGTCTCTGTCCGTCTGTCTCAGACCGTCTGTCTCTGTCCGTCTGTCTCAGCCCGCCTGTCTCAGCCCGCCTCTCTCAGTCCGTCTGTCTGAGACCGTCTGTCTCAGCCCGCCTGTCTCAACCCGCCTCTCTCAGTCCGTCTGTCAGAGACCGTTTGTCTCTTACCGTTCTCTCTGTCCGTCTGTCTCAGCCCGCCTGTCTCTGACCGTCTGTCTCAGACCGTCTGTCTCGGACCGTCTTCCGCGGACTGTCTGTCTCGGACCGTCTGTCTCAGACCGTCTGACTCAGCCCGCGTGTCTCTGTCCGTCTGTCTCAGACCGTCTGCCTCAGCCCGCCTGTCTCAACCCGCCTCTCTCAGTCCGTCTGTCTCAGCCCGCCTGTCTCAGCCCGCCTCTGCCAGTCCGTCTGTCTCAGCCCGCCTGTCTCAGTCCGCCTGTCTCAGTCCGCCTGTCTCAGTCCGTCTGTCTCCGCCCGCCTGTCTCTGTCCGTTTGTCTCAGACCGTCTGTCTCATACCGTCTGTCTCAGCCCGCCTGTCTCAACCCGCCTCTCTCAGGTCCGTCTTTCTCAGCCCGCCTGTCTCAGCCCGCCTCTCCCAGTCCGTCTGTCTCAGCCCGCCTGTCTCAGTTCGTCTGTCTCAGACCGTCTGTCTCAGCCCGCCTGTCTCAGTCCGCCTCTCTCAGTCCGTCTATCTCTGTCCGTCTGTCTCTGACCGTCTGTCTCGGACCGTCTGTCTCAGCCCGCCTGTCTCAGCCCGCCTCTCTCAGTCCGTCTGTCTCGGACCGTCTGTCTCAGACCGTCTGTCTCTTACCGTTGTCTCTGTCCGTCTGTTCCAGCCCGCCTGTCTCTGTCCGTCTGTCTTTGACCGTCCGTCTCAGTCCGTCTGTCTCAGACCGTCTGTCTCTGTCCGTGTGTCTCGGACCGTCTGTCTCTTACCGTTGTCTCTGTCCGTCTGTTTCAGCCCGCCTGTCTCTGTCCGTCTGTCTTTGACCGTCCGTCTCAGACCGTCTGTCTCAGCCCGCCTGTCTCAGCCCGCCTCTCTCAGTCCGTCTGTCTGAGACCGTCTGTCTCATGTCATCTGTCTCTGTCCGTCTGTCTCAGACCGTCTGTCTCTGTCCGTCTGTCTCAGCCCGCCTGTCTCAGCCCGCCTCTCTCAGTCCGTCTGTCTGAGACCGTCTGTCTCAGACCGTCTGTCTCAGCCCGCCTGTCTCAACCCGCCTCTCTCAGTCCGTCTGTCAGAGACCGTTTGTCTCTTACCGTTCTCTCTGTCCGTCTGTCTCAGCCCGCCTGTCTCTGACCGTCTGTCTCAGACCGTCTGTCTCGGACCGTCTTCCGCGGACTGTCTGTCTCGGACCGTCTGTCTCAGACCGTCTGACTCAGCCCGCGTGTCTCTGTCCGTCTGTCTCAGACCGTCTGCCTCAGCCCGCCTGTCTCAACCCGCCTCTCTCAGTCCGTCTGTCTCAGCCCGCCTGTCTCAGCCCGCCTCTGCCAGTCCGTCTGTCTCAGCCCGCCTGTCTCAGTCCGCCTGTCTCAGTCCGCCTGTCTCAGTCCGTCTGTCTCCGCCCGCCTGTCTCTGTCCGTTTGTCTCAGACCGTCTGTCTCATACCGTCTGTCTCAGCCCGCCTGTCTCAACCCGCCTCTCTCAGTCCGTCTGTCTCAGCCCGCCTGTCTCAGCCCGCCTCTCCCAGTCCGTCTGTCTCAGCCCGCCTGTCTCAGTTCGTCTGTCTCAGACCGTCTGTCTCAGCCCGCCTGTCTCAGTCCGCCTCTCTCAGTCCGTCTGTCTGAGTCCGTCTGTCTCAGGCCATCTGTCTCAGACCGTCTGTCTCTGTCCGTCTGTCTCTGACCGTCTGTCTCGGACCGTCTGTCTCAGCCCGCCTGTCTCAGCCCGCCTCTCTCAGTCCGTCTGTCTGAGACCGTCTGTCTCATGTCATCTGTCTCTGTCCGTCTGTCTCAGACCGTCTGTCTCTGTCCGTCTGTCTTTGACCGTCCGTCTCAGTCCGTCTGTCTCAGACCGTCTGTCTCTGTCCGTGTGTCTCGGACCGTCTGTCTCTTACCGTTGTCTCTGTCCGTCTGTTTCAGCCCGCCTGTCCCAGTCCGTCTGTCTTTGACCGTCTGTCTCAGACCATCTGTCTCAGACCATCTGTGTCAGACCATCTGACTCAGACCATCTGTCTCAGACAGTCTGTCTCTGTCCGTCTGTCGCGGACCGTCTGTCGCGGACCGTCTGTCTCAGACCGTCTGTCTCGGACCGTCTGTCTCAGACCGTCTGTCTCTTACCGTTGTCTCTGTCCGTCTGTTTCAGCCCGCCTGTCTCTGTCCGTCTGTCTTTGACCGTCCGTCTCAGTCCGTCTGTCTCAGACCGTCTGTCTCTGTCCGTGTGTCTCGGACCGTCTGTCTCTTACCGTTGTCTCTGTCCGTCTGTTTCAGCCCGCCTGTCTCTGTCCGTCTGTCTTTGACCGTCCGTCTCAGACCGTCTGTCTCAGCCCGCCTGTCTCAGCCCGCCTCTCTCAGTCCGTCTGTCTGAGACCGTCTGTCTCATGTCATCTGTCTCTGTCCGTCTGTCTCAGACCGTCTGTCTCTGTCCGTCTGTCTCAGCCCGCCTGTCTCAGCCCGCCTCTCTCAGTCCGTCTGTCTGAGACCGTCTGTCTCAGCCCGCCTGTCTCAACCCGCCTCTCTCAGTCCGTCTGTCAGAGACCGTTTGTCTCTTACCGTTCTCTCTGTCCGTCTGTCTCAGCCCGCCTGTCTCTGACCGTCTGTCTCAGACCGTCTGTCTCGGACCGTCTTCCGCGGACTGTCTGTCTCGGACCGTCTGTCTCAGACCGTCTGACTCAGCCCGCGTGTCTCTGTCCGTCTGTCTCAGACCGTCTGCCTCAGCCCGCCTGTCTCAACCCGCCTCTCTCAGTCCGTCTGTCTCAGCCCGCCTGTCTCAGCCCGCCTCTGCCAGTCCGTCTGTCTCAGCCCGCCTGTCTCAGTCCGCCTGTCTCAGTCCGCCTGTCTCAGTCCGTCTGTCTCCGCCCGCCTGTCTCTGTCCGTTTGTCTCAGACCGTCTGTCTCATACCGTCTGTCTCAGCCCGCCTGTCTCAACCCGCCTCTCTCAGGTCCGTCTTTCTCAGCCCGCCTGTCTCAGCCCGCCTCTCCCAGTCCGTCTGTCTCAGCCCGCCTGTCTCAGTTCGTCTGTCTCAGACCGTCTGTCTCAGCCCGCCTGTCTCAGTCCGCCTCTCTCAGTCCGTCTGTCTGAGTCCGTCTGTCTCAGGCCATCTGTCTCAGACCGTCTGTCTCTGTCCGTCTGTCTCTGACCGTCTGTCTCGGACCGTCTGTCTCAGCCCGCCTGTCTCAGCCCGCCTCTCTCAGTCCGTCTGTCTGAGACCGTCTGTCTCATGTCATCTGTCTCTGTCCGTCTGTCTCAGACCGTCTGTCTCTGTCCGTCTGTCTTTGACCGTCCGTCTCAGTCCGTCTGTCTCAGACCGTCTGTCTCTGTCCGTGTGTCTCGGACCGTCTGTCTCTTACCGTTGTCTCTGTCCGTCTGTTTCAGCCCGCCTGTCCCAGTCCGTCTGTCTTTGACCGTCTGTCTCAGACCATCTGTCTCAGACCATCTGTGTCAGACCATCTGACTCAGACCATCTGTCTCAGACAGTCTGTCTCTGTCCGTCTGTCGCGGACCGTCTGTCTCAGACCGTCTGTCTCGGACCGTCTGTCTCAGACCGTCTGTCTCTTACCGTTGTCTCTGTCCGTCTGTTTCAGCCCGCCTGTCTCTGTCCGTCTGTCTTTGACCGTCCGTCTCAGTCCGTCTGTCTCAGACCGTCTGTCTCTGTCCGTGTGTCTCGGACCGTCTGTCTCTTACCGTTGTCTCTGTCCGTCTGTTTCAGCCCGCCTGTCTCTGTCCGTCTGTCTTTGACCGTCCGTCTCAGACCGTCTGTCTCAGCCCGCCTGTCTCAGCCCGCCTCTCTCAGTCCGTCTGTCTGAGACCGTCTGTCTCATGTCATCTGCCTCTGTCCGTCTGTCTCAGACCGTCTGTCTCTGTCCGTCTGTCTCAGCCCGCCTGTCTCAGCCCGCCTCTCTCAGTCCGTCTGTCTGAGACCGTCTGTCTCAGACCGTCTGTCTCAGCCCGCCTGTCTCAACCCGCCTCTCTCAGTCCGTCTGTCAGAGACCGTTTGTCTCTTACCGTTCTCTCTGTCCGTCTGTCTCAGCCCGCCTGTCTCAGTCCGTCTGTCTCAGACCGTCTGTCTCGGACCGTCTTCCGCGGACTGTCTGTCTCGGACCGTCTGACTCAGACCGTCTGACTCAGCCCGCCTGTCCCTGTCCGCCTGTCTCAGCCCGCCTCTCTCAGTCCGTCTGTCTCAGGCCATCTGTCTCAGACCGTCTGTCTCTGTCCGTCTGTCTCTGACCGTCTGTCTCGGACCGTCTGTCTCAGACCGTCTGACTCAGCCCGCCTGTCTCTGTCCGTCTGTCTCAGACCGTCTATCTCAGCCCGCCTGTCTCAACCCGCCTCTCTCAGTCCGTCTGTCTCAGACCGTCTGTCTCAGACCGTCTGTCTCAGACCGTCTGTCTCAGACCGTCTGTCTCAGACCGTCTGTCTCAGACCGTCTGTCTCAGATCGTCTGTCTCAGCCCGCCTGTCTCAGCCCGCCTCTCTCAGTCCGTCTGTCTGAGTCCGTCTGTCTCAGGCCATCTGTCTCAGACCGTCTGTCTCAGACCGTCTGTCTCGGACCGTCTGTCTCAGACCATCTGTCTCAGACCATCTGTCTCAGGCCATCTGTCTCAGACCATCTGTCTCAGACCGTCTGTCTCTGTCCGTCTGTCTCGGACCGTCTGTCTCAGACCGTCTGTCTCAGCCCGCCTGCCTCAGCCCGCCTGTCTCAGCCCGCCTGTCTCAGGTCGCCTCTCTCAGTCCATCTGTCTCAGACCGTCTGTCTCAGGCCATCTGTCTCAGTCCGTCTGTCCCTGTCCGCCTGTCTCAGACCGTCTGTCTCAGCCCGCCTGTCTCTGCCCGCCTGTCTCAGCCCGCCTCTCTCAGTTTGTCTGTCTGAGACCGTCTGTCTCAGACCATCTGTCTCAGACCGTCTGTCACAGCTCGCCTCTCTCAGTCCATCTGTCTCATACCGTCGGTCTTAGCCCGTCTGTCTGAGCCCGCCTGTCTCTGTCCGTGTATCTCAGACCGTCTGTCTCGGACCGTCTGTCTCAGACCGTCTGTCTCTTACCGTTGTCTCTGTCCGTCTGTTTCAGCCCGCCTGTCTCTGTCCGTCTGTCTTTGACCGTCCGTCTCAGTCCGTCTGTCTCAGACCGTCTGTCGCTGTCCGTCTGTCTCGGACCGTCTGTCTCTTACCGTTGTCTCTGTCCGTCTGTTTCAGCCCGCCTGTCTCTGTCCGTCTGTATTTGACCGTTCGTCTCAGACCGTCTGTCTCATCCCGACTGTCTCAGCCCGCCTCTCTCAGTCCGTGTGTCTGAGACCGTCTGTCACAGACCGTCTGTCTCATCCCGCCTGTCCCAGTCCGTCTGTCTTTGAACGTCTGTCTCAGACCATCTGTCTCAGACCATCTGTGTCAGACCGTCTGACTCAGACCATCTGTCTCAGACAGTCTGTCACTGTCCGTCTGTCGCGGACCGTCTGTATCAGACCGTCTGTCTTTGACCGTCTGTCTCAGAACGTCTGTCTCAGCCCGCCTGTCTCAGCCCGCATCTCTCAGTCCGTCTGTCTCATGTCATCTGTCTCTGTCCGTCTGTCTCAGACCGTCTGTCTCTGTCCGTCTGTCTCAGCCCGCCTGTCTCAGCCCGCCTCTCTCAGTCCGTCTGTCTGAGACCGTCTGTCTCAGATCGTCTGTCTCAGCCCGCCTGTCTCAACCCGCCTCTCTCAGTCCGTCTGTCAGAGACCGTTTGTCGCTTACCGTTCTCTCTGTCCGTCTGTCTCAGCCCGCCTGTCTCAGACCGTCTGTCTCAGACCGTCTGTCTCAGACCGTCTGTCTCAGCCCGCCTGTCTCAACCCGCCTCTCTCAGTCCGTCTGTCTCAGCCCGCCTGTCTCAGCCGGCCTCTCCCAGTCCGTCTGTTTCAGCCCGCCTGTCTCAGTCCGTCTGTCTCAGCCCGCCTGTCTCAGCCCGCCTCTCTCAGTCCGTCTGTCTGAGTCCGTCTGTCTCAGGCCATCTGTCTCAGACCGTCTGTCTCAGACCGTCTGTCTCGGACCGTCTGTCTCAGACCGTCTGACTCAGCCCGCCTGTCTCAGTCCGTCTGTCTCCGCCCGCCTCTCTCAGTCCGTCTGTCTCAGACCGTCTGTCTCAGACCGTCTGTCTCAGCCCGCCTGTCTCAGCAAGCCTCTCTCAGTCCGTCTGTCTCAGACCGTCTGTCTCAGACCGTCTGTCTCAGACCGTCTGTCTCTGACCGTCTGTCTCAGCCCTACTGTCTCAGACCGTCTGTCTCAGTCCGTCTGTCCCTGTCCGTCTGTCTCAGACCGTCTGTCTCAGCCCGCCTGTCTCAGCCCGCCTGTCTCAGCCCGCCTCTCTCAGTCCGTCTATCTCAGCCCGCCTGTCTCAGCAAGCCTCTCTCAGTCCGTCTGTCTGAGACCGTCTGTCTCGGACGGTCTGTCTCAGACCGTCTGACTCAGCCCGCCTGTCTCAATCGGTCTGTCTCCGCCCGCCTGTCTCAGTCCGTCTGTCGCGGACCGTCTGTCTCTGCCCGTTTGTCTCAGACCGTGTGTCTCAGACCGTCTGTCTCAGCCCGCCTCTCTCAGCCCGCCTCCCTCAGTCCGTCTGTCTCTGCCCGCCTGTCTCAACCCGCCTCTCTCAGTCCGTCTGTCTCAGCCCGCCTGTCTCAGCCCGCCTCTGCTAGTCCGTCTATCTCAGCCCGCCTGTCTCAGTCCGCCTGTCTCAGTCCGCCTGTCTCAGTCCGTCTGTCTCCGCCCGCCTGTCTCTGTCCGTTTGTCTCAGACCGTCTGTCTCATACCGTCTGTCTCAGCCCGCCTGTCTCAACCCGCCTCTCTCAGTCCGACTGTCTCAGCCCGCCTGTCTCAGCCCGCCTCTCCCAGTCCGTCTGTCTCAGCCCGCCTGTCTCAGTTCGTCTGTCTCAGACCGTCTGTCTCAGCCCGCCTGTCTCAGTCCGCCTCTCTCAGTCCGTCTGTCTCAGACCGTCTGTCTCAGCCCGCCTGTCTCAACCCGCCTCTCTCAGTCCGTCTGTCAGAGACCGTTTGTCTCTTACCGTTCTCTCTGTCCGTCTGTCTCAGCCCGCCTGTCTCAGACCGTCTGTCTCAGACCGTCTGTCTCGGACCGTCTTCCGCGGACTGTCTGTCTCGGACCGTCTGTCTCAGACCGTCTGACTCAGCCCGCCTGTCTCAGTCCGTCTGTCTCAGACCGTCTGTCTCAGCCCGCCTGTCTCAACCCGCCTCTCTCAGTCCGCCTGTCTCAGCCCGCCTGTCTCAGCCCGCCTCTCCCAGTCCGACCGTATCAGCCCGCCTGTCTCAGTCCGTCTGTCTCAGCCCGCCTGTCTCAGCCCGCCTCTCTCAGTCCGTCTGTCTCAGACCGTCTGTCTCTGTCCGTCTGTCTCTGACCGTCTGTCTCGGACCGTCTGTCTCAGACCGTCTGACTCAGCCCGCCTGTCTCTGTCCGTCTGTCTCAGACCGTCTGTCTCAGCCCGCCTGTCTCAACCCGCCTCTCTTAGTCCGTCTGTCTCAGCCCGGCTGTCTCAGCCCGCCTCTGCCAGTCCGTCTGTCTCAGCCCGCCTGTCTCAGTCCGCCTGTCTCAGTCCGCCTGTCTCAGTCCGCCTGTCTCAGTCCGCCTGTCTCAGTCCGCCTGTCTCCGCCCGCCTGTCTCTGTCCGTTTGTCTCAGACCGTCTGTCTCAGCCCGCCTGTCTCAGCCCGCCTCCCTCAGTCCGTCCGTCAGAGACCGTCTGTCTCAGACCGTCTGTCTCAGACCGTCTGTCTCAGACCGTCTGTCTCAGATCGTCTGTCTCAGCCCGCCTGTCTCAGCCCGCCTCTCTCAGTCCGTCTGTCTGAGTCCGTCTGTCTCAGGCCATTTGTCTCAGACCGTCTGTCTCAGACCGTCTGTCTCGGACCGTCTGTCTCGGACCGTCTTCCGCGGACTGTCTGTCTCGGACCGTCTGTCTCAGACCGTCTGACTCAGCCCGCGTGTCTCTGTCCGTCTGTCTCAGACCGTCTGCCTCAGCCCGCCTGTCTCAACCCGCCTCTCTCAGTCCGTCTGTCTCAGCCCGCCTGTCTCAGCCCGCCTCTGCCAGTCCGTCTGTCTCAGCCCGCCTGTCTCAGTCCGCCTGTCTCACTCCGCCGGTCTCAGTCCGTCTGTCTCCGCCCGCCTGTCTCTGTCCGTCTGTCTCAGACCGTCTGTCTCATACCGTCTGTCTCAGCCCGCCTGTCTCAACCCGCCTCTCTCAGTCCGTCTGTCTCAGCCCGCCTGTCTCAGCCCGCCTCTCCCAGTCCGTCTGTCTCAGCCCGCCTGTCTCAGTTCGTCTGTCTCAGACCGTCTGTCTCGGACCGTCTTCCGCGGACTGTCTGTCTCGGACCGTCTGTCTCAGACCGTCTGACTCAGCCCGCCTGTCTCAGTCCGTCTGTCTCAGACCGTCTGTCTCAGCCCGCCTGTCTCAGTCCGCCTCTCTCAGTCCGTCTGTCTGAGTCCGTCTGTCTCAGGCCATCTGTCTCAGACCGTCTGTCTCTGTCCGTCTGTCTCTGACCGTCTGTCTCGGACCGTCTGTCTCAGCCCGCCTGTCTCAGCCCGCCTCTCTCAGTCCGTCTGTCTGAGACCGTCTGTCTCATGTCATCTGTCTCTGTCCGTCTGTCTCAGACCGTCTGTCTCTGTCCGTCTGTCTTTGACCGTCCGTCTCAGTCCGTCTGTCTCAGACCGTCTGTATCTGTCCGTGTGTCTCGGACCGTCTGTCTCTTACCGTTGTCTCTGTCCGTCTGTTTCAGCCCGCCTGTCCCAGTCCGTCTGTCTTTGACCGTCTGTCTCAGACCATCTGTCTCAGACCATCTGTGTCAGACCATCTGACTCAGACCATCTGTCTCAGACAGTCTGTCTCTGTCCGTCTGTCGCGGACCGTCTGTCTCAGACCGTCTGTCTCGGACCGTCTGTCTCAGACCGTCTGTCTCTTACCGTTGTCTCTGTCCGTCTGTTTCAGCCCGCCTGTCTCTGTCCGTCTGTCTTTGACCGTCCGTCTCAGTCCGTCTGTCTCAGACCGTCTGTCTCTGTCCGTGTGTCTCTGACCGTCTGTCTCTTACCGTTGTCTCTGTCCGTCTGTTTCAGCCCGCCTGTCTCTGTCCGTCTGTCTTTGACCGTCCGTCTCAGACCGTCTGTCTCAGCCCGCCTGTCTCAGCCCGCCTCTCTCAGTCCGTCTGTCTGAGACCGTCTGTCTCATGTCATCTGTCTCTGTCCGTCTGTCTCAGACCGTCTGTCTCTGTCCGTCTGTCTCAGCCCGCCTGTCTCAGCCCGCCTCTCTCAGTCCGTCTGTCTGAGACCGTCTGTCTCAGACCGTCTGTCTCAGCCCGCCTGTCTCAGTCCGCCTCTCTCAGTCCGTCTGTCTGAGTCCGTCTGTCTCAGGCCATCTGTCTCAGACCGTCTGTCTCTGTCCGTCTGTCTCTGACCGTCTGTCTCGGACCGTCTGTCTCAGCCCGCCTGTCTCAGCCCGCCTCTCTCAGTCCGTCTGTCTGAGACCGTCTGTCTCATGTCATCTGTCTCTGTCCGTCTGTCTCAGACCGTCTGTCTCTGTCCGTCTGTCTTTGACCGTCCGTCTCAGTCCGTCTGTCTCAGACCGTCTGTATCTGTCCGTGTGTCTCGGACCGTCTGTCTCTTACCGTTGTCTCTGTCCGTCTGTTTCAGCCCGCCTGTCCCAGTCCGTCTGTCTTTGACCGTCTGTCTCAGACCATCTGTCTCAGACCATCTGTGTCAGACCATCTGACTCAGACCATCTGTCTCAGACAGTCTGTCTCTGTCCGTCTGTCGCGGACCGTCTGTCTCAGACCGTCTGTCTCTGTCCGTGTGTCTCTGACCGTCTGTCTCTTACCGTTGTCTCTGTCCGTCTGTTTCAGCCCGCCTGTCTCTGTCCGTCTGTCTTTGACCGTCCGTCTCAGACCGTCTGTCTCAGCCCGCCTGTCTCAGCCCGCCTCTCTCAGTCCGTCTGTCTGAGACCGTCTGTCTCATGTCATCTGTCTCTGTCCGTCTGTCTCAGACCGTCTGTCTCTGTCCGTCTGTCTCAGCCCGCCTGTCTCAGCCCGCCTCTCTCAGTCCGTCTGTCTGAGACCGTCTGTCTCAGACCGTCTGTCTCAGCCCGCCTGTCTCAACCCGCCTCTCTCAGTCCGTCTGTCAGAGACCGTTTGTCTCTTACCGTTCTCTCTGTCCGTCTGTCTCAGCCCGCCTGTCTCAGACCGTCTGTCTCAGACCGTCTGTCTCGGACCGTCTTCCGCGGACTGTCTGTCTCGGACCGTCTGACTCAGACCGTCTGACTCAGCCCGCCTGTCTCTGTCCGCCTGTCTCAGCCCGCCTCTCTCAGTCCGTCTGTCTGAGGCCATCTGACTCAGCCCGCCTGTCTCTGTCCGTCTGTCTCAGACCGTCTGTCTCAGACCGTCTGTCTCAGACCGTCTGTCTCAGACCGTCTGTCTCAGACCGTCTGTCTCAGACCGTCTGTCTCAGATCGTCTGTCTCAGCCCGCCTGTCTCAGCCCGCCTCTCTCAGTCCGTCTGTCTGAGTCCGTCTGTCTCAGGCCATCTGTCTCAGACCGTCTGTCTCAGACCGTCTGTCTCGGACCGTCTGTCTCAGACCATCTGTCTCAGACCATCTGTCTCAGGCCATCTGTCTCAGACCATCTGTCTCAGACCGTCTGTCTCTGTCCGTCTGTCTCGGACCGTCTGTCTCAGACCGTCTGTCTCAGCCCGCCTGCCTCAGCCCGCCTGTCTCAGCCCGCCTGTCTCAGGTCGCCTCTCTCAGTCCATCTGTCTTAGACCGTCTGTCTCAGGCCATCTGTCTCAGTCCGTCTGTCCCTGTCCGCCTGTCTCAGACCGTCTGTCTCAGCCCGCCTGTCTCTGCCCGCCTGTCTCAGCCCGCCTCTCTCAGTTTGTCTGTCTGAGACCGTCTGTCTCAGACCATCTGTCTCAGACCGTCTGTCACAGCTCGCCTCTCTCAGTCCATCTGTCTCATACCGTCGGTCTTAGCACGTCTGTCTGAGCCCGCCTGTCTCTGTCCGTGTATCTCAGACCGTCTGTCTCGGACCGTCTGTCTCAGACCGTCTGTCTCTTACCGTTGTCTCTGTCCGTCTGTTTCAGACCGCCTGTCTCTGTCCGTCTGTCTTTGACCGTCCGTCTCAGTCCGTCTGTCTCAGACCGTCTGTCGCTGTCCGTCTGTCTCGGACCGTCTGTCTCTTACCGTTGTCTCTGTCCGTCTGTTTCAGCCCGCCTGTCTCTGTCCGTCTGTATTTGACCGTTCGTCTCAGACCGTCTGTCTCATCCCGACTGTCTCAGCCCGCCTCTCTCAGTCCGTGTGTCTGAGACCGTCTGTCACAGACCGTCTGTCTCATCCCGCCTGTCCCAGTCCGTCTGTCTTTGAACGTCTGTCTCAGACCATCTGTCTCAGACCATCTGTGTCAGACCGTCTGACTCAGACCATCTGTCTCAGACAGTCTGTCACTGTCCGTCTGTCGCGGACCGTCTGTATCAGACCGTCTGTCTTTGACCGTCTGTCTCAGAACGTCTGTCTCAGCCCGCCTGTCTCAGCCCGCATCTCTCAGTCCGTCTGTCTGAGACCGTCTGTCTCATGTCATCTGTCTCTGTCCGTCTGTCTCAGACCGTCTGTCTCTGTCCGTCTGTCTCAGCCCGCCTGCCTCAGCCCGCCTCTCTCAGTCCGTCTGTCTGAGACCGTCTGTCTCAGATCGTCTGTCTCAG
Organism: Coelioxys conoideus; assembly: GCA_947623535.1. Lineage (NCBI taxonomy): Eukaryota > Metazoa > Arthropoda > Insecta > Hymenoptera > Megachilidae > Coelioxys > Coelioxys conoideus. Next base: position 556,402 of record CANQJN010000023.1, read on the forward strand.
CCCGCCTGTCTCAACCCGCCTCTCTCAGTCCGTCTGTCAGAGACCGTTTGTCGCTTACCGTTCTCTCTGTCCGTCTGTCTCAGCCCGCCTGTCTCAGACCGTCTGTCTCAGCCCGCCTGTCTCAGCCGGCCTCTCCCAGTCCGTCTGTTTCAGCCCGCCTGTCTCAGTCCGTCTGTCTCAGCCCGCCTGTCTCAGCCCGCCTGTCTCAGCCCGCCTCCCTCAGTCCGTCTGTCAGAGAACGTCTGTCTCAGACCATCTGTCTCAGACCGTCTGTCTCAGACCGTCTGTCTCAGCCCGCCTGTCTCAGCAAGCCTCTCTCAGTCCGTCTGTCTGAGACCGTCCGTCTCAGACCGTCTGTCTCAGACCGTCTGTCTCAGCCCGCCTGTCTCAACCCGCCTCTCTCAGTCCGTCTGTCAGAGACCGTTTGTCTCTTACCGTTCTCTCTGTCCGTCTGTCTCAGCCCTCCTGTCTCAGACCGTCTGTCTCAGACCGTCTGTCTCGGACCGTCTTCCGCGGACCGTCTGTCTCGGACCGTCTGTCTCAGACCGTCTGACTCAGCCCGCCTGTCTCTGTCCGTCTGTCTCAGACCGTCTGCCTCAGCCCGCCTGTCTCAACCCGCCTCTCTCAGTCCGTCTGTCTCAGCCCGCCTGTCTCGGCCCGCCTCTGCCAGTCCGTCTGTCTCAACCCGCCTGTCTCAGTCCGCCTGTCTCAGTCCGCCTGTCTCAGCCCGCCTCTCTCAGTCCGTCTGTCTGAGTCCACCTGTCTCAGTCCGTCTGTCTCAGACCATCTGTCTCTGTCCGTCTGTCTCAGACCGTCTGTCTCAGACCGTCTGTCTCAGACCGTCTGTCTCAGCCCGCCTCTCTCAGCCCGCCTCCCTCAGTCCGTCTGTCTCTGCCCGTTTGTCTCAGACCGTCTGTCTCAGACCGTCTGTCTCAGCCCGGCTGTCTCAACCCGCCTCCCTCAGTCCGTCTGTCTCAGCCCGTCTGTCTCAGACCGTCTGTCTCTTACCGTTCTCTCAGCCCGCCTCCCTCAGTCCGTCTGTCTCAGACCGTCTGTCACGGACCGTCTGTCTCGGACCGTCTTTGGCGGACCGTCTGTCTCGGACCGTCTGTCTCCGACCGTCTGATTCGGCCCGCCTGTCTCAGTCCGTCTGTCTCAGCCCGCCTGTCTCAGCCCGCCTCTCTCAGTCCGTCTGTCTCAGACCGTCTGCCTCAGCCCGCCTGTCTCAACCCGCCTCTCTCAGTCCGTCTGTCTCTGCCCGTTTGTCTCAGACCGTGTGTCTCAGACCGTCTGTCTCAGCCCGCCTCTCTCAGCCCGCCTCCCTCAGTCCGTCTGTCTCTGCCCGCCTGTCTCAACCCGCCTCTCTCAGTCCGTCTGTCTCAGCCCGCCTGTCTCAGCCCGCCTCTGCCAGTCCGTCTATCTCAGCCCGCCTGTCTCAGTCCGCCTGTCTCAGTCCGCCTGCCTCAGTCCGTCTGTCTCCGCCCGCCTGTCTCTGTCCGTTTGTCTCAGACCGTCTGTCTCATACCGTCTGTCTCAGCCCGCCTGTCTCAACCCGCCTCTCTCAGTCCGTCTGTCTCAGCCCGCCTGTCTCAGCCCGCCTCTCCCAGTCCGACCGTATCAGCCCGCCTGTCTCAGTCCGTCTGTCTCAGCCCGCCTGTCTCAGCCCGCCTCTCGCAGTCCGTCTGTCTCAGACCGTCTGTCTCTGTCCGTCTGTCTCTGACCGTCTGTCTCGGACCGTCTGTCTCAGACCGTCTGACTCAGCCCGCCTGTCTCTGTCCGTCTGTCTCAGACCGTCTGTCTCAGCCCGCCTGTCTCAACCCGCCTCTCTTAGTCCGTCTGTCTCAGCCCGGCTGTCTCAGCCCGCCTCTGCCAGTCCGTCTGTCTCAGCCCGCCTGTCTCAGTCCGCCTGTCTCAGTCCGCCTGTCTCAGTCCGCCTGTCTCAGTCCGCCTGTCTTAGTCCGCCTGTCTCAGTCCGTCTGTCTCCGCCCGCCTGTCTCTGTCCGTTTGTCTCAGATCGTCTGTCTCAGCCCGCCTGTCTCAGCCCGCCTCCCTCAGTCCGTCCGTCAGAGACCGTCTGTCTCAGACCGTCTGTCTCAGACCGTCTGTCTCAGACCGTCTGTCTCAGACCGTCTGTCTCAGATCGTCTGTCTCAGCCCGCCTGTCTCAGCCCGCCTCTCTCAGTCCGTCGGTCTGAGTCCGTCTGTCTCAGGCCATTTGTCTCAGACCGTCTGTCTCAGACCGTCTGTCTCGGACCGTCTGTCTCGGACCGTCTTCCGCGGACTGTCTGTCTCGGACCGTCTGTCTCAGACCGTCTGACGCAGCCCGCGTGTCTCTGTCCGTCTGTCTCAGACCGTCTGCCTCAGCCCGCCTGTCTCAACCCGCCTCTCTCAGTCCGTCTGTCTCAGCCCGCCTGTCTCAGCCCGCCTCTGCCAGTCCGTCTGTCTCAGCCCGCCTGTCTCAGTCCGCCTGTCTCTGTCCGCCTGTCTCAGTCCGTCTGTCTCCGCCCGCCTGTCTCTGTCCGTCTGTCTCAGACCGTCTGTCTCATACCGTCTGTCTCAGCCCGCCTGTCTCAACCCGCCTCTCTCAGTCCGTCTGTCTCAGCCCGCCTGTCTCAGCCCGCCTCTCCCAGTCCGTCTGTCTCAGCCCGCCTGTCTCAGTTCGTCTGTATCAGACCGTCTGTCTCAGCCCGCCTGTCTCAGTCCGCCTCTCTCAGTCCGTCTGTCTGAGTCCGTCTGTCTCAGGCCATCTGTCTCAGACCGTCTGTCTCAGACCGTCTGTCTCGGATCGTCTGTCTCAGCCCGCCTGTCTCAGCCCGCCTCTCTCAGTCCGTCTGTCTGAGTCCGTCTCTCTCAGGCCATCTGTCTCAGACCGTCTGTCTCTGTCCGTCTGTCTCTGACCGTCTGTCTCGGACCGTCTGTCTCAGCCCGCCTGTCTCAGCCCGCCTCTCTCAGTCCGTCTGTCTGAGACCGTCTGTCTCATGTCATCTGTCTCTGTCCGTCTGTCTCAGACCGTCTGTCTCTGCCCGTCTGTCTCAGCTCGCCTGTCTCAGCCCGCCTCTCTCAGTCCGTCTGTCTGAGACCGTCTGTCTCAGACCATCTGACTCAGCCCGCCTGTCTCAGTCCGTCTGTCTCAGACCGTCTGTCTCGGATCGTCTGTCTCAGCCCGCCTGTCTCAGCCCGCCTCTCTCAGTCCGTCTGTCTGAGTCCATCTGTCTCAGGCCATCTGTCTCAGACCGTCTGTCTCTGTCCGTCTGTCCCTGACCGTCTGTCTCGGACCGTCTGTCTCAGCCCGCCTCTCTCAGTCCGTCTGTCTGGGACCGTCTGTCTCAGCCCGCCTGTCTCAACCCGCCTCTCTCAGTCCGTCTGTCAGAGACCGTTTGTCTCTTACCGTTCTCTCTGTCCGTCTGTCTCAGCCCGCCTGTCTCTGACCGTCTGTCTCAGACCGTCTGTCTCGGACCGTCTTCCGCGGACTGTCTGTCTCGGACCGTCTGTCTCAGACCGTCTGACTCAGCCCGCGTGTCTCTGTCCGTCTGTCTCAGACCGTCTGCCTCAGCCCGCCTGTCTCAACCCGCCTCTCTCAGTCCGTCTGTCTCAGCCCGCCTGTCTCAGCCCGCCTCTGCCAGTCCGTCTGTCTCAGCCCGCCTGTCTCAGTCCGCCTGTCTCAGTCCGCCTGTCTCAGTCCGTCTGTCTCCGCCCGCCTGTCTCTGTCCGTTTGTCTCAGACCGTCTGTCTCATACGGTCTGTCTCAGCCCGCCTGTCTCAACCCGCCTCTCTCAGTCCGTGTGTCTCAGCCCGCCTGCCTCAGCCCGCCTCTCCCAGTCCGTCTGTCTCAGCCCGCCTGTCTCAGTTCGTCTGTCTCAGACCGTCTGTCTCAGCCCGCCTGTCTCAGTCCGCCTCTCTCAGTCCGTCTGTCTGAGTCCGTCTGTCTCAGGCCATCTGTCTCAGACCGTCTGTCTCTGTCCGTCTGTCTCTGACCGTCTGTCTCGGACCGTCTGTCTCAGCCCGCCTGTCTCAGCCCGCCTCTCTCAGTCCGTCTGTCTGAGACCGTCTGTCTCATGCCATCTGTCTCTGTCCGTCTGTCTCAGACCGTCTGTCTCTGTCCGTCTGTCTTTGACCGTCCGTCTCAGTCCGTCTGTCTCAGACCGTCTGTCTCTGTCCGTGTGTCTCGGACCGTCTGTCTCTTACCGTTGTCTCTGTCCGTCTGTTTCAGCCCGCCTGTCCCAGTCCGTCTGTCTGAGACCGTCTGTCTCATGTCATCTGTCTCTGTCCGTCTGTCTCTGTCCGTCTGTCTCAGCCCGCCTGTCTCAGCCCGCCTCTCTCAGTCCGTGTGTCTGAGACCGTCTGTCACAGACCGTCTGTCTCATCCCGCCTGTCCCAGTCCGTCTGTCTTTGAACGTCTGTCTCAGACCGTCTGTCTCAGACCGTCTGTCTCAGACCGTCTGTCTCAGACCGTCTGTCTCAGACCGTCTGTCTCAGACCGTCTGTCTCAGACCGTCTGTCTCAGATCGTCTGTCTCAGCCCGCCTGTCTCAGCCCGCCTCTCTCAGTCCGTCTGTCTGAGTCCGTCTGTCTCAGGCCATCTGTCTCAGACCGTCCGTCTCAGACCGTCTGTCTCAGCCCGCCTGTCTCAGCCCGCCTCTCTCAGTCCGTCTGTCTGAGACCGTCTGTCTCATGTCATCTGTCTCTGTCCGTCTGTCTCAGACCGTCTGTCTCTGTCCGTCTGTCTCAGCCCGCCTGTCTCAGCCCGCCTCTCTCAGTCCGTCTGTCTGAGACCGTCTGTCTCAGACCGTCTGTCTCAGCCCGCCTGTCTCAACCCGCCTCTCTCAGTCCGTCTGTCAGAGACCGTTTGTCTCTTACCGTTCTCTCTGTCCGTCTGTCTCAGCCCGCCTGTCTCAGACCGTCTGTCTCAGACCGTCTGTCTCGGACCGTCTTCCGCGGACTGTCTGTCTCGGACCGTCTGACTCAGACCGTCTGACTCAGCCCGCCTGTCTCTGTCCGCCTGTCTCAGCCCGCCTCTCTCAGTCCGTCTGTCTCAGGCCATCTGTCTCAGACCGTCTGTCTCTGTCCGTCTGTCTCTGACCGTCTGTCTCGGACCGTCTGTCTCAGACCGTCTGACTCAGCCCGCCTGTCTCTGTCCGTCTGTCTCAGACCGTCTATCTCAGCCCGCCTGTCTCAACCCGCCTCTCTCAGTCCGTCTGTCTCAGACCGTCTGTCTCAGACCGTCTGTCTCAGACCGTCTGTCTCAGACCGTCTGTCTCAGACCGTCTGTCTCAGACCGTCTGTCTCAGACCGTCTGTCTCAGATCGTCTGTCTCAGCCCGCCTGTCTCAGTCCGCCTCTCTCAGTCCGTCTGTCTGAGTCCGTCTGTCTCAGGCCATCTGTCTCAGACCGTCTGTCTCAGACCGTCTGTCTCGGACCGTCTGTCTCAGACCATCTGTCTCAGACCATCTGTCTCAGACCATCTGTCTCAGACCATCTGTCTCAGACCGTCTGTCGCTGTCCGTCTGTCTCGGACCGTCTGTCTCTTACCGTTGTCTCTGTCCGTCTGTTTCAGCCCGCCTGTCTCTGTCCGTCTGTATTTGACCGTTCGTCTCAGACCGTCTGTCTCATCCCGACTGTCTCAGCCCGCCTCTCTCAGTCCGTGTGTCTGAGACCGTCTGTCACAGACCGTCTGTCTCATCCCGCCTGTCCCAGTCCGTCTGTCTTTGAACGTCTGTCTCAGACCGTCTGTCTCAGACCGTCTGTCTCAGACCGTCTGTCTCAGACCGTCTGTCTCAGACCGTCTGTCTCAGACCGTCTGTCTCAGACCGTCTGTCTCAGATCGTCTGTCTCAGCCCGCCTGTCTCAGCCCGCCTCTCTCAGTCCGTCTGTCTGAGTCCGTCTGTCTCAGGCCATCTGTCTCAGACCGTCTGTCTCAGACCGTCTGTCTCGGACCGTCTGTCTCAGACCATCTGTCTCAGACCATCTGTCTCAGACCATCTGTCTCAGACCATCTGTCTCAGACCGTCTGTCGCTGTCCGTCTGTCTCGGACCGTCTGTCTCTTACCGTTGTCTCTGTCCGTCTGTTTCAGCCCGCCTGTATCTGTCCGTCTGTATTTGACCGTTCGTCTCAGACCGTCTGTCTCATCCCGACTGTCTCAGCCCGCCTCTCTCAGTCCGTGTGTCTGAGACCGTCTGTCACAGACCGTCAGTCTCACCCCGCCTGTCCCAGTCCGTCTGTCTTTGAACGTCTGTCTCAGACCATCTGTCTCAGACCATCTGTGTCAGACCGTCTGACTCAGACCATCTGTCTCAGACAGTCTGTCACTGTCCGTCTGTCGCGGACCGTCTGTATCAGACCGTCTGTCTTTGACCGTCTGTCTCAGAACGTCTGTCTCAGCCCGCCTGTCTCAGCCCGCATCTCTCAGTCCGTCTGTCTGAGACCGTCTGTCTCATGTCATCTGTCTCTGTCCGTCTGTCTCTGTCCGTCTGTCTCAGCCCGCCTGTCTCAGCCCGCCTCTCTCAGTCCGTCTGTCTGAGACCGTCTGTCTCAGATCGTCTGTCTCAGCCCGCCTGTCTCAACCCGCCTCTCTCAGTCCGTCTGTCAGAGACCGTTTGTCGCTTACCGTTCTCTCTGTCCGTCTGTCTCAGCCCGCCTGTCTCAGACCGTCTGTCTCAGACCGTCTGTCTCAGACCGTCTGTCTCAGACCGTCTGTCTCAGCCCGCCTGTCTCAACCCGCCTCTCTCAGTCCGTCTGTCTCAGCCCGCCTGTCTCAGCCGGCCTCTCTCAGTCCGTCTGTCAGAGACCGTTTGTCGCTTACCGTTCTCTCTGTCCGTCTGTCTCAGCCCGCCTGTCTCAGACCGTCTGTCTCAGACCGTCTGTATCAGACCATCTGTCTCAGACCGTCTGTCTCAGACCGTCTGTCTCAGCCCGCCTGTCTCAGCAAGCCTCTCTCAGTCCGTCTGTCTGAGACCGTCCGTCTCAGACCGTCTGTCTCAGACCGTCTGTCTCAGCCCGCCTGTCTCAACCCGCCACTCTCAGTCCGTCTGTCAGAGACCGTTTGTCTCTTACCGTTCTCTCTGTCCGTCTGTCTCAGCCCTCCTGTCTCAGACCATCTGTCTCTGTCCGTCTGTCTCAGCCCGCCTGTCTCAGACCGTCTGTCTCAGACCGTCTGTCTCGGACCGTCTTCCGCGGACTGTCTGTCTCGGACCGTCTGACTCAGACCGTCTGACTCAGCCCGCCTGTCTCTGTCCGCCTGTCTCAGCCCGCCTCTCTCAGTCCGTCTGTCTCAGGCCATCTGTCTCAGACCGTCTGTCTCTGTCCGTCTGTCTCTGACCGTCTGTCTCGGACCGTCTGTCTCAGACCGTCTGACTCAGCCCGCCTGTCTCTGTCCGTCTGTCTCAGACCGTCTATCTCAGCCCGCCTGTCTCAACCCGCCTCTCTCAGTCCGTCTGTCTCAGACCGTCTGTCTCAGACCGTCTGTCTCAGACCGTCTGTCTCAGACCGTCTGTCTCAGACCGTCTGTCTCAGACCGTCTGTCTCAGACCGTCTGTCTCAGATCGTCTGTCTCAGCCCGCCTGTCTCAGTCCGCCTCTCTCAGTCCGTCTGTCTGAGTCCGTCTGTCTCAGGCCATCTGTCTCAGACCGTCTGTCTCAGACCGTCTGTCTCGGACCGTCTGTCTCAGACCATCTGTCTCAGACCATCTGTCTCAGACCATCTGTCTCAGACCATCTGTCTCAGACCGTCTGTCGCTGTCCGTCTGTCTCGGACCGTCTGTCTCTTACCGTTGTCTCTGTCCGTCTGTTTCAGCCCGCCTGTCTCTGTCCGTCTGTATTTGACCGTTCGTCTCAGACCGTCTGTCTCATCCCGACTGTCTCAGCCCGCCTCTCTCAGTCCGTGTGTCTGAGACCGTCTGTCACAGACCGTCTGTCTCATCCCGCCTGTCCCAGTCCGTCTGTCTTTGAACGTCTGTCTCAGACCGTCTGTCTCAGACCGTCTGTCTCAGACCGTCCGTCTCAGACCGTCTGTCTCAGACCGTCTGTCTCAGACCGTCTGTCTCAGATCGTCTGTCTCAGCCCGCCTGTCTCAGCCCGCCTCTCTCAGTCCGTCTGTCTGAGTCCGTCTGTCTCAGGCCATCTGTCTCAGACCGTCTGTCTCAGACCGTCTGTCTCGGACCGTCTGTCTCAGACCATCTGTCTCAGACCATCTGTCTCAGACCATCTGTCTCAGACCATCTGTCTCAGACCGTCTGTCGCTGTCCGTCTGTCTCGGACCGTCTGTCTCTTACCGTTGTCTCTGTCCGTCTGTTTCAGCCCGCCTGTATCTGTCCGTCTGTATTTGACCGTTCGTCTCAGACCGTCTGTCTCATCCCGACTGTCTCAGCCCGCCTCTCTCAGTCCGTGTGTCTGAGACCGTCTGTCACAGACCGTCAGTCTCACCCCGCCTGTCCCAGTCCGTCTGTCTTTGAACGTCTGTCTCAGACCATCTGTCTCAGACCATCTGTGTCAGACCGTCTGACTCAGACCATCTGTCTCAGACAGTCTGTCACTGTCCGTCTGTCGCGGACCGTCTGTATCAGACCGTCTGTCTTTGACCGTCTGTCTCAGAACGTCTGTCTCAGCCCGCCTGTCTCAGCCCGCATCTCTCAGTCCGTCTGTCTGAGACCGTCTGTCTCATGTCATCTGTCTCTGTCCGTCTGTCTCTGTCCGTCTGTCTCAGCCCGCCTGTCTCAGCCCGCCTCTCTCAGTCCGTCTGTCTGAGACCGTCTGTCTCAGATCGTCTGTCTCAGCCCGCCTGTCTCAACCCGCCTCTCTCAGTCCGTCTGTCAGAGACCGTTTGTCGCTTACCGTTCTCTCTGTCCGTCTGTCTCAGCCCGCCTGTCTCAGACCGTCTGTCTCAGACCGTCTGTCTCAGACCGTCTGTCTCAGACCGTCTGTCTCAGCCCGCCTGTCTCAACCCGCCTCTCTCAGTCCGTCTGTCTCAGCCCGCCTGTCTCAGCCGGCCTCTCTCAGTCCGTCTGTCAGAGACCGTTTGTCGCTTACCGTTCTCTCTGTCCGTCTGTCTCAGCCCGCCTGTCTCAGACCGTCTGTCTCAGACCGTCTGTATCAGACCATCTGTCTCAGACCGTCTGTCTCAGACCGTCTGTCTCAGCCCGCCTGTCTCAGCAAGCCTCTCTCAGTCCGTCTGTCTGAGACCGTCCGTCTCAGACCGTCTGTCTCAGACCGTCTGTCTCAGCCCGCCTGTCTCAACCCGCCACTCTCAGTCCGTCTGTCAGAGACCGTTTGTCTCTTACCGTTCTCTCTGTCCGTCTGTCTCAGCCCTCCTGTCTCAGACCATCTGTCTCTGTCCGTCTGTCTCAGACCGTCTGTCTCAGACCGTCTGTCTCAGACCGTCTGTCTCAGACCGTCTGTCTCAGCCCGCCACTCTCAGCCCGCCTCCCTCAGTCCGTCTGTCTCTGCCCGTTTGTCTCAGACCGTCTGTCTCAGACCGTCTGTCTCAGCCCGGCTGTCTCAACCCGCCTCCCTCAGTCCGTCTGTCTCAGCCCGTCTGTCTCAGACCGTCTGTCTCTTACCGTTCTCTCAGCCCGCCTCCCTCAGTCCGTCTGTCTCAGACCGTCTGTCTCAGACCGTCTGTCTCGGACCGTCTTTGGCGGACCGTCTGTCTCGGACCGTCTGTCTCCGACCGTCTGATTCGGCCCGCCTGTCTCAGTCCGTCTGTCTCAGCCCGCCTGTCTCAGCCCGCCTCTCTCAGTCCGTCTGTCTCATACCGTCTGTCTCTGTCCGTCTGTCTCTGACCGTCTGTCTCGGACCGTCTGTCACAGACCGTCTGACTCAGCCCGCCTGTCTCTGTCCGTCTGTCTCAGACCGTCTGTCTCAGCCCGCCTGTCTCAGCCCGCATCTCTCAGTCCGTCTGTCTGAGACCGTCTGTCTCATGTCATCTGTCTCTGTCCGTCTGTCTCAGCCCGCCTGTCTCAGCCCGCCTCTCTCAGTCCGTCTGTCTGAGACCGTCTGTCTCAGATCGTCTGTCTCAGCCCGCCTGTCTCAACCCGCCTCTCTCAGTCCGTCTGTCAGAGACCGTTTGTCGCTTACCGTTCTCTCTGTCCGTCTGTCTCAGCCCGCCTGTCTCAGACCGTCTGTCTCAGACCGTCTGTCTCAGACCGTCTGTCTCAGACCGTCTGTCTCAGCCCGCCTGTCTCAGCCCGCCTCTGCCAGTCCGTCTGTCTCAGTCCGCCTGTCTCAGTCCGCCTGTCTCAGTCCGCCTGTCTCAGTCCGCCTGTCTCAGTCCGCCTGTCTCAGTCCGTCTGTCTCCGCCCGCCTGCCTCTGTCCGTTTGTCTCAGACCGTCTGTCTCAGCCCGCCTGTCTCAGCCCGCCTCCCTCAGTCCGTCCGTCAGAGACCCGTGTCTCAGACCGTCTGTCTCAGACCGTCTGTCTCAGCCCGCCTGTCTCAACCCGCCTCTCTTAGTCCGCCTGTCTCAGCCCGGCTGTCTCAGCCCGCCTCTGCCAGTCCGTCTGTCTCAGCCCGCCTGTCTCAGCCCGCCTCTCTCAGTCCGTCTGTCTGAGTCCGTCTGTCTCAGGCCATCTGTCTCAGACCGTCTGTCTCTGTCCGTCTGTCTCAGACCGTCTGCCTCTTACCGTTGTCTCTGTCCGTATGTCTCAGACCATCTGTCTCTTACAGTTGTCTCTGTCCGTCTGTTTCAGCCCGCCTGTCTCAGACCGTCTGCCTCACACCGTCTATCTCAGGCCGCCTGTCTCGGACCGTCTGTCTCGGACCGTCTGTCTCGGACCGTCTGTCTCGGACCGTCTGTCTCAGTCCGTCTGTCTCCGCCCGCCTGTCTCAGACCGTCTGTCTCGGGCCGTCTGTCTCAGCCCGCCTGTCTCAGACCATCTGTCTCTGTCCGTCTGTCTCAGACCGTCTGTCTCAGACCGTCTGTCTCAGACCGTCTGTCTCAGACCGTCTGTCTCAGCCCGCCTCTCTCAGCCCGCCTCCCTCAGTCCGTCTGTCTCTGCCCGTTTGTCTCAGACCGTCTGTCTCAGACCGTCTGTCTCAGCCCGGCTGTCTCAACCCGCCTGTCTCAGCCCGCCTCTCTCAGTCCGTCTGTCTGAGACCGTCTGTCTCAGATCGTCTGTCTCAGCCCGCCTGTCTCAACCCGCCTCTCTCAGTCCGTCTGTCAGAGACCGTTTGTCGCTTACCGTTCTCTCTGTCCGTCTGTCTCAGCCCGCCTGTCTCAGACCGTCTGTCTCAGACCGTCTGTCTCAGACCGTCTGTCTCAGACCGTCTGTCTCAGCCCGCCTGTCTCAACCCGCCTCTCTCAGTCCGTCTGTCTCAGCCCGCCTGTCTCAACCCGCCACTCTCAGTCCGTCTGTCAGAGACCGTTTGTCTCTTACCGTTCTCTCTGTCCGTCTGTCTCAGCCCTCCTGTCTCAGACCATCTGTCTCTGTCCGTCTGTCTCAGACCGTCTGTCTCAGACCGTCTGTCTCAGACCGTCTGTCTCAGACCGTCTGTCTCAGCCCGCCTCTCTCAGCCCGCCTCCCTCAGTCCGTCTGTCTCTGCCCGTTTGTCTCAGACCGTCTGTCTCAGACCGTCTGTCTCAGCCCGGCTGTCTCAACCCGCCTCCCTCAGTCCGTCTGTCTCAGCCCGTCTGTCTCTTACCGTTCTCTCAGCCCGCCTCCCTCAGTCCGTCTGTCTCAGACCGTCTGTCTCGGACCGTCCTTGGCGGACCGTCTGTCTCGGACCGTCTGTCTCCGACCGTCTGATTCGGCCCGCCTGTCTCAGTCCGTCTGTCTCAGCCCGCCTGTCTCAGCCCGCCTCTCTCAGTCCGTCTGTCTCATACCGTCTGTCTCTGTCCGTCTGTCTCTGACCGTCTGTCTCTGTCCGTCTGTCTCAGACCGTCTGTCTCAGCCCGCCTGTCTCAACCCGCCTCTCTTAGTCCGTCTGTCTCAGCCCGGCTGTCTCAGCCCGGCTGTCTCAGCCCGCCTCTGCCAGTCCGTCTGTCTCAGCCCGCCTGTCTCAGTCCGCCTGTCTCAGTCCGCCTGTCTCAGTCCGTCTGTCTCCGCCCGCCTGCCTCTGTCCTTTTGTCTCAGACCGTCTGTCTCAGCCCGCCTGTCTCAGCCCGCCTCCCTCAGTCCGTCCGTCAGAGACCCGTGTCTCAGACCGTCTGTCTCAGACCGTCTGTCTCAGCCCGCCTGTCTCAACCCGCCTCTCTTAGTCCGCCTGTCTCAGCCCGGCTGTCTCAGCCCGCCTCTGCCAGTCCGTCTGTCTCAGCCCGCCTGTCTCAGCCCGCCTCTCTCAGTCCGTCTGTCTGAGTCCGTCTGTCTCAGGCCATCTGTCTCAGACCGTCTGTCTCTGTCCGTCTGTCTCAGACCGTCTGCCTCTTACCGTTGTCTCTGTCCGTATGTCTCAGACCATCTGTCTCTTACAGTTGTCTCTGTCCGTCTGTTTCAGCCCGCCTGTCTCAGACCGTCTGCCTCACACCGTCTGTCTCAGGCCGCCTGTCTCGGACCGTCTGTCTCGGACCGTCTGTCTCGGACCGTCTGTCTCGGACCGTCTGTCTCAGTCCGTCTGTCTCCGCCCGCCTGTCTCAGACCGTCTGTCTCGGACCGTCTGTCTCAGCCCGCCTGTCTCAACCCGCCTCTCTCAGTCCGCCTGTCTCAGCCCGCCTGTCTCAGCCCGCCTCTGCCAGTCCGTCTGTCTCAGCCCGCCTGTCTCAGTCCGCCTGTCTCAGTCCGCCTGTCTCAGTCCGTCTGTCTCCGCCCGCCTGTCTCTGTCCGTTTGTCTCAGACCGTCTGTCTCATACCGTCTGTCTCAGCCCGCCTGTCTCAACCCGCCTCTCTCAGTCCGTCTGTCTCAGCCCGCCTGTCTCAGCCCGCCTCTCCCAGTCCGTCTGTCTCAGCCCGCCTGTCTCAGATCGTCTGTCTCAGACCGTCTGTCTCAGCCCGCCTGTCTCAGTCCGCCTCTCTCAGTCCGTCTGTCTCAGACCGTCTGTCTCAGCCCGCCTGTCTCAACCCGCCTCTCTCAGTCCGTCTGTCAGAGACCGTTTGTCTCTTACCGTTCTCTCTGTCCGTCTGTCTCAGCCCGCCTGTCTCAGACCGTCTGTCTCAGACCGTCTGTCTCGGACCGTCTTCCGCGGACTGTCTGTCTCGGACCGTCTGTCTCAGACCGTCTGACTCAGCCCGCCTGTCTCAGTCCGTCTGTCTCAGACCGTCTGTCTCAGCCCGCCTGTCTCAACCCGCCTCTCTCAGTCCGCCTGTCTCAGCCCGCCTGTCTCAGCCCGCCTCTCCCAGTCCGACCGTATCAACCCGCCTGTCTCAGTCCGTCTGTCTCAGCCCGCCTGTCTCAGCCCGCCTCTCTCAGTCCGTCTGTCTCAGACCGTCTGTCTCTGTCCGTCTGTCTCTGACCGTCTGTCTCGGACCGTCTGTCTCAGACCGTCTGACTCAGCCCGCCTGTCTCTGTCCGTCTGTCTCAGACCGTCTGTCTCAGCCCGCCTGTCTCAACCCGCCTCTCTTAGTCCGTCTGTCTCAGCCCGGCTGTCTCAGCCCGCCTCTGCCAGTCCGTCTGTCTCAGCCCGCCTGTCTCAGTCCGCCTGTCTCAGTCCGCCTGTCTCAGTCCGCCTGTCTCAGTCCGCCTGTCTCAGTCCGCCTGTCTCAGTCCGTCTGTCTCCGCCCGCCTGTCTCTGTCCGTTTGTCTCAGACCGTCTGTCTCAGCCCGCCTGTCTCAGCCCGCCTCCCTCAGTCCGTCCGTCAGAGACCGTCTGTCTCAGACCGTCTGTCTCAGACCGTCTGTCTCAGACCGTCTGTCTCAGATCGTCTGTCTCAGCCCGCCTGTCTCAGCCCGCCTCTCTCAGTCCGTCTGTCTGAGTCCGTCTGTCTCAGGCCATTTGTCTCAGACCGTCTGTCTCAGACCGTCTGTCTCGGACCGTCTGTCTCGGACCGTCTGTCTCACACCGTCTGTCTCAGCCCGCCTGTCTCAGCCCGCCTGTGTCAGCTCGCCTCTCTCAGTCCATCTGTCTCAGACCGTCTGTCTCAGGCCATCTGTCTCAGACCGTCTGTCTCAGCCCGCCTGTCTCAGCCCGCCTCCCTCAGTCCGTCCGTCAGAGACCGTCTGTCTCAGACCGTCTGTCTCGGACCGTCTTCCGCGGACTGTCTGTCTCGGACCGTCTGTCTCAGACCGTCTGACTCAGCCCGCGTGTCTCTGTCCGTCTGTCTGAGCCCGCCTGTCTCTGTCCGTCTGTCTTTGACCGTCCGTCTCAGTCCGTCTGTCTCAGACCGTCTGTCTCTGTCCGTGTGTCTCGGACCGTCTGCCTCTTACCGTTGTCTCTGTCCGTCTGTTTCAGCCCGCCTGTCTCTGTCCGTCTGTCTTTGACCGTCCGTCTCAGACCGTCTGTCTCAGCCCGCCTGTCTCAGACCGTCTGTCTCAGACCGTCTGTCTCGGACCGTCTTCCGCGGACTGTCTGTCTCGGACCGTCTGTCTCAGACCGTCTGACTCAGCCCGCGTGTCTCTGTCCGTCTGTCTCAGACCGTCTGCCTCAGCCCGCCTGTCTCAACCCGCCTCTGCCAGTCCGTCTGTCTCAGCCCGCCTGTCTCAGTCCGCCTGTCTCAGTCCGCCTGTCTCAGTCCGTCTGTCTCCGCCCGCCTGTCTCTGTCCGTCTGTCTCAGACCGTCTGTCTCATACCGTCTGTCTCAGCCCGCCTGTCTCAACCCGCCTCTCTCAGTCCGTCTGTCTCAGCCCGCCTGTCTCAGCCCGCCTCTCCCAGTCCGTCTGTCTCAGCCCGCCTGTCTCAGTTCGTCTGTCTCAGACCGTCTGTCTCAGCCCGCCTGTCTCAGTCCGCCTCTCTCAGTCCGTCTGTCTGAGTCCGTCTGTCTCAGGCCATCTGTCTCAGACCGTCTGTCTCAGACCGTCTGTCTCGGATCGTCTGTCTCAGCCCGCCTGTCTCAGCCCGCCTCTCTCAGTCCGTCTGTCTGAGTCCGTCTCTCTCAGGCCATCTGTCTCAGACCGTCTGTCTCTGTCCGTCTGTCTCTGACCGTCTGTCTCGGACCGTCTGTCTCAGCCCGCCTGTCTCAGCCCGCCTCTCTCAGTCCGTCTGTCTGAGACCGTCTGTCTCATGTCATCTGTCTCTGTCCGTCTGTCTCAGACCGTCTGTCTCTGTCCGTCTGTCTCAGCCCGCCTGTCTCAGCCCGCCTCTCTCAGTCCGTCTGTCTGAGACCGTCTGTCTCAGACCGTCTGTCTCAGCCCGCCTGTCTCAACCCGCCTCTCTCAGTCCGTCTGTCAGAGACCGTTTGTCTCTTACCGTTCTCTCTGTCCGTCTGTCTCAGCCCGCCTGTCTCAGACCGTCTGTCTCAGACCGTCTGTCTCGGACCGTCTTCCGCGGACTGTCTGTCTCGGACCGTCTGACTCAGCCCGCCTGTCTCTGTCCGCCTGTCTCAGCCCGCCTCTCTCAGTCCGTCTGTCTCAGGCCATCTGTCTCAGACCGTCTGTCTCTGTCCGTCTGTCTCTGACCGTCTGTCTCGGACCGTCTGTCTCAGACCGTCTGACTCAGCCCGCCTGTCTCTGTCCGTCTGTCTCAGACCGTCTGTCTCAGCCCGCCTGTCTCAACCCGCCTCTCTCAGTCCGTCTGTCTCAGACCGTCTGTCTCAGACCGTCTGTCTCAGACCGTCTGTCTCAGACCGTCTGTCTCAGACCGTCTGTCTCAGACCGTCTGTCTCTGACCGTCTGTCTCGGACCGTCTGTCTCAGCCCGCCTGTCTCAGCCCGCCTCTCTCAGTCCGTCTGTCTGAGACCGTCTGTCTCATGTCATCTGTCTCTGTCCGTCTGTCTCAGACCGTCTGTCTCTGTCCGTCTGTCTCAGCCCGCCTGTCTCAGCCCGCCTCTCTCAGTCCGTCTGTCTGAGACCGTCTGTCTCAGACCGTCTGTCTCAGCCCGCCTGTCTCAACCCGCCTCTCTCAGTCCGTCTGTCAGAGACCGTTTGTCTCTTACCGTTCTCTCTGTCCGTCTGTCTCAGCCCGCCTGTCTCAGACCGTCTGTCTCAGACCGTCTGTCTCGGACCGTCTTCCGCGGACTGTCTGTCTCGGACCGTCTGACTCAGCCCGCCTGTCTCTGTCCGCCTGTCTCAGCCCGCCTCTCTCAGTCCGTCTGTCTCAGGCCATCTGTCTCAGACCGTCTGTCTCTGTCCGTCTGTCTCTGACCGTCTGTCTCGGACCGTCTGTCTCAGACCGTCTGACTCAGCCCGCCTGTCTCTGTCCGTCTGTCTCAGACCGTCTGTCTCAGCCCGCCTGTCTCAACCCGCCTCTCTCAGTCCGTCTGTCTCAGACCGTCTGTCTCAGACCGTCTGTCTCAGACCGTCTGTCTCAGACCGTCTGTCTCAGACCGTCTGTCTCAGACCGTCTGTCTCAGACCGTCTGTCTCAGATCGTCTGTCTCAGCCCGCCTGTCTCAGCCCGCCTCTCTCAGTCCGTCTGTCTGAGTCCGTCTGTCTCAGGCCATCTGTCTCAGACCGTCTGTCTCAGACCGTCTGTCTCGGACCGTCTGTCTCAGACCATCTGTCTCAGACCATCTGTCTCAGACCATCTGTCTCAGACCATCTGTCTCAGACCGTCTGTCTCTGTCCGTCTGTCTCGGACCGTCTGTCTCAGACCGTCTGTCTCAGCCCGCCTGCCTCAGCCCGCCTGTCACAGCCCGCCTGTCTCAGGTCGCCTCTCTCAGTCCATCTGTCTCAGACCGTCTGTCTCAGGCCATCTGTCTCAGTCCGTCTGTCCCTGTCCGCCTGTCTCAGACCGTCTGTCTCAGCCCGCCTGTCTCTGCCCGCCTGTCTCAGCCCGCCTCTCTCAGTTTGTCTGTCTGAGACCGTCTGTCTCAGACCATCTGTCTCAGACCGTCTGTCACAGCTCGCCTCTCTCAGTCCATCTGTCTCATACCGTCGGTCTTAGCCCGTCTGTCTGAGCCCGCCTGTCTCTGTCCGTGTGTCTCAGACCGTCTGTCTCAGACCGTCTGTCTCAGACCGTCTGTCTCAGACCGTCTGTCTCTTACCGTTGTCTCTGTCCGTCTGTTTCAGCCCGCCTGTCTCTGTCCGTCTGTCTTTGACCGTCCGTCTCAGTCCGTCTGTCTCATCCCGACTGTCTCAGCCCGCCTCTCTCAGTCCGTGTGTCTGAGACCGTCTGTCACAGACCGTCTGTCTCATCCCGCCTGTCCCAGTCCGTCTGTCTTTGAACGTCTGTCTCAGACCATCTGTCTCAGACCATCTGTGTCAGACCGTCTGACTCAGACCATCTGTCTCAGACAGTCTGTCACTGTCCGTCTGTCGCGGACCGTCTGTATCAGACCGTCTGTCTTTGACCGTCTGTCTCAGAACGTCTGTCTCAGCCCGCCTGTCTCAGCCCGCATCTCTCAGTCCGTCTGTCTGAGACCGTCTGTCTCATGTCATCTGTCTCTGTCCGTCTGTCTCAGACCGTCTGTCTCTGTCCGTCTGTCTCAGCCCGCCTGTCTCAGCCCGCCTCTCTCAGTCCGTCTGTCTGAGACCGTCTGTCTCAGATCGTCTGTCTCAGCCCGCCTGTCTCAACCCGCCTCTCTCAGTCCGTCTGTCAGAGACCGTTTGTCGCTTACCGTTCTCTCTGTCCGTCTGTCTCAGCCCGCCTGTCTCAGCCCGCCTGTCTCAGCCGGCCTCTCCCAGTCCGTCTGTTTCAGCCCGCCTCTCTCAGTCCGTCTGTCTGAGTCCGTCTGTCTCAGGCCATCTGTCTCAGACCGTCTGTCTCAGACCGTCTGTCTCGGACCGTCTGTCTCAGACCGTCTGACTCAGCCCGCCTGTCTCAGTCCGTCTGTCTCCGCCCGCCTCTCTCAGTCCGTCTGTCTCAGACCGTCTGTCTCAGACCGTCTGTCTCAGCCCGCCTGTCTCAGCAAGCCTCTCTCAGTCCGTCTGTCTCAGACCGTCTGTCTCAGACCGTCTGTCTCAGACCGTCTGTCTCTGACCGTCTGTCTCAGCCCTCCTGTCTCAGACCGTCTGTCTCAGTCCGTCTGTCCCTGTCCGTCTGTCTCAGACCGTCTGTCTCAGCCCGCCTGTCTCAGCCCGCCTGTCTCAGCCCGCCTCTCTCAGTCCGTCTATCTCAGCCCGCCTGTCTCAGCAAGCCTCTCTCAGTCCGTCTGTCTGAGACCGTCTGTCTCGGACGATCTGTCTCAGACCGTCTGACTCAGCCCGCCTGTCTCAATCGGTCTGTCTCCGCCCGCCTGTCTCAGTCCGTCTGTCGCGGACCGTCTGTCTCAGCCCGCCTGTCTCAGCCCGCCTCCCTCAGTCCGTCTGTCAGAGAACGTCTGTCTCAGACCATCTGTCTCAGACCGTCTGTCTCAGACCGTCTGTCTCAGCCCGGCTGTCTCAACCCGCCTCCCTCAGTCCGTCTGTCTCAGCCCGTCTGTCTCAGACCGTCTGTCTCTTACCGTTCTCTCAGCCCGCCACCCTCAGTCCGTCTGTCTCAGACCGTCTGTCTCAGACCGTCTGTCTCGGACCGTCTTTGGCGGAACGTCTGTATCGGACCGTCTGTCTCCGACCGTCTGATTCGGCCCGCCTGTCTCAGTCCGTCTGTCTCAGCCCGCCTGTCTCAGCCCGCCACTCTCAGTCCGTCTGTCTCAGACCGTCTGTCTCTGTCCGTCTGTCTCTGACCGTCTGTCTCAGGCCATCTGTCTCAGTCCGTCTGTCCCTGTCCGCCTGTCTCAGACCGTCTCTCTCAGACCATCTGTCTCAGACCGTCTGTCACAGCTCGCCTCTCTCAGTCCATCTGTCTCATACCGTCGGTCTTAGCCCGTCTGTCTGAGCCCGCCTGTCTCTGTCCGTGTGTCTCGGACCGTCTGTCTCTTACCGTTGTCTCTGTCCGTCTGTTTCAGCCCGCCTGTCTCTGTCCGTCTGTCTTTGACCGTCCGTCTCAGACCGTCTGTCTCAGCCCGCCTGTCTCAGACCGTCTGTCTCAGACCGTCTGTCTCGGACCGTCTTCCGCGGACTGTCTGTCTCGGACCGTCTGTCTCAGACCGTCTGACTCAGCCCGCGTGTCTCTGTCCGTCTGTCTCAGACCGTCTGCCTCAGCCCGCCTGTCTCAACCCGCCTCTCTCAGTCCGTCTGTCTCAGCCCGCCTGTCTCAGCCCGCCTCTGCCAGTCCGTCTGTCTCAGCCCGCCTGTCTCAGTCCGCCTGTCTCAGTCCGCCTGTCTCAGTCCGTCTGTCTCCGCCCGCCTGTCTCTGTCCGTTTGTCTCAGACCGTCTGTCTCATACCGTCTGTCTCAGCCCGCCTGTCTCAACCCGCCTCTCTCAGTCCGTCTGTCTCAGCCCGCCTGTCTCAGCCCGCCTCTCCCAGTCCGTCTGTCTCAGCCCGCCTGTCTCAGTTCGTCTGTCTCAGACCGTCTGTCTCAGCCCGCCTGTCTCAGTCCGCCTCTCTCAGTCCGTCTGTCTGAGTCCGTCTGTCTCAGGCCATCTGTCTCAGACCGTCTGTCTCTGTCCGTCTGTCTCTGACCGTCTGTCTCGGACCGTCTGTCTCAGCCCGCCTGTCTCAGCCCGCCTCTCTCAGTCCGTCTGTCTGAGACCGTCTGTCTCATGTCATCTGTCTCTGTCCGTCTGTCTCAGACCGTCTGTCTCTGCCCGTCTGTCTCAGCTCGCCTGTCTCAGCCCGCCTCTCTCAGTCCGTCTGTCTGAGACCGTCTGTCTCAGACCATCTGACTCAGCCCGCCTGTCTCAGTCCGTCTGTCTCAGACCGTCTGTCTCGGATCGTCTGTCTCAGCCCGCCTGTCTCAGCCCGCCTCTCTCAGTCCGTCTGTCTGAGTCCGTCTGTGGCAGGCCATCTGTCTCAGACCGTCTGTCTCTGTCCGTCTGTCTCTGACCGTCTGTCTCGGACCGTCTGTCTCAGCCCGCCTCTCTCAGTCCGTCTGTCAGAGAATCGTCTGTCTCAGACCGTCTGTCTCAGCCCGCCTGTCTCAGCCCGCCTCTCTCAGTCCGTCTGTCTCAGGCCATTTGTCTCAGACCGTCTGTCTCTGTCCGTCTGTCTCTGACCGTCTGTCTCGGACCGTCTGTCTCAGACCGTCTGACTCAGCCCGTCTGTCTCTGTCCGTCTGTCTCAGACCGTCTGTCTCAGCCCGCCTGTCTCAACCCGCCTCTCTCAGTCCGTCTGTCTCAGCCCGCCTGTCTCAGCCCGCCTCTGCCAGTCCGTCTGTCTCAGCCCGCCTGTCTCAGTCCGCCTGTCTCAGTCCGCCTGTCTCAGTCCGTCTGTCTCCGCCCGCCTGTCTCTGTCCGTTTGTCTCAGACCGTCTGTCTCAGCCCGCCTGTCTCAGCCCGCCTCCCTCAGTCCGTCTGTCAGAGACCGTTTGTCTCTTACCGTTCTCTCTGTCCGTCTGTCTCAGCCCGCCTGTCTCAGACCGTCTGTCTCAGACCGTCTGTCTCGGACCGTCTTCCGCGGACTGTCTGTCTCGGACCGTCTGTCTCAGACCGTCTGACTCAGCCCGCGTGTCTCTGTCCGTCTGTCTCAGACCGTCTGCCTCAGCCCGCCTGTCTCAACCCGCCTCTCTCAGTCCGTCTGTCTCAGCCCGCCTGTCTCAGTCCGCCTGTCTCAGTCCGTCTGTCTCCGCCCGCCTGTCTCAGCCCGCCTCTCTCAGTCCGTCTGTCTGAGTCCGTCTCTCTCAGGCCATCTGTCTCAGACCGTCTGTCTCTGACCGTCTGTCTCTGACCGTCTGTCTCGGACCGTCTGTCTCAGCCCGCCTGTCTCAGCCCGCCTCTCTCAGTCCGTCTGTCTGAGACCGTCTGTCTCATGTCATCTGTCTCTGTCCGTCTGTCTCAGACCGTCTGTCTCTGCCCGTCTGTCTCAGCTCGCCTGTCTCAGCCCGCCTCTCTCAGTCCGTCTGTCTGAGACCGTCTGTCTCAGACCATCTGACTCAGCCCGCCTGTCTCAGTCCGTCTGTCTCAGACCGTCTGTCTCGGATCGTCTGTCTCAGCCCGCCTGTCTCAGCCCGCCTCTCTCAGTCCGTCTGTCTGAGTCCGTCTGTCTCAGGCCATCTGTCTCAGACCGTCTGTCTCTGTCCGTCTGTCCCTGACCGTCTGTCTCGGACCGTCTGTCTCAGCCCGCCTCTCTCAGTCCGTCTGTCTCAGCCCGCCTGTCTCAGCCCGCCTCTCCCAGTCCGTCTGTCTCAGCCCGCCTGTCTCAGTTCGTCTGTCTCAGACCGTCTGTCTCAGCCCGCCTGTATCAGTCCGCCTCTCTCAGTCCGTCTGTCTGAGTCCGTCTGTCTCAGGCCATCTGTCTCAGACCGTCTGTCTCTGTCCGTCTGTCTCTGACCGTCTGTCTCGGACCGTCTGTCTCAGCTCGCCTGTCTCAGCCCGCCTCTCTCAGTCCGTCTGTCTGAGACCGTCTGTCTCAGACCATCTGACTCAGCCCGCCTGTCTCAGTCCGTCTGTCTCAGACCGTCTGTCTCGGATCGTCTGTCTCAGCCCGCCTGTCGAAGCCCGCCTCTCTCAGTCCGTCTGTCTGAGTCCGTCTGTCTCAGGCCATCTGTCTCAGACCGTCTGTCTCTGTCCGTCTGTCTCTGACCGTCTGTCTCGGACCGTCTGTCTCAGCCCGCCTCCCTCAGTCCGTCCGTCAGAGACCGTCTGTCTCAGACCGTCTGTCTCAGACCGTCTGTCTCAGACCGTCTGTCTCAGACCGTCTGTCTCAGACCGTCTGTCTCAGACCGGCTGTCTCAGATCGTCTGTCTCAGCCCGCCTGTCTCAGCCCGCCTCTCTCAGTCCGTCTGTCTGAGTCCGTCTGTCTCAGGCCATCTGTCTCAGACCGTCTGTCTCAGACCGTCTGTCTCGGACCGTCTGTCTCAGACCATCTGTCTCAGACCATCTGTCTCAGAGCGTCTGTCTCTGTCCGTCTGTCTCGGACCGTCTGTCTCAGACCGTCTGTCTCAGCCCGCCTGCCTCAGCCCGCCTGTCTCAGCCCGCCTGTCTCAGGTCGCCTCTCTCAGTCCATCTGTCTCAGACCGTCTGTCTCAGGCCATCTGTCTCAGTCCGTCTGTCCCTGTCCGCCTGTCTCAGACCGTCTGTCTCAGCCCGCCTGTCTCTGCCCGCCTGTCTCAGCCCGCCTCTCTCAGTTTGTCTGTCTGAGACCGTCTGTCTCAGACCATCTGTCTCAGACCGTCTGTCACAGCTCGCCTCTCTCAGTCCATCTGTCTCATACCGTCGGTCTTAGCCCGTCTGTCTGAGCCCGCCTGTCACTGTCCGTCTGTCGCGGACCGTCTGTCTCAGACCGTCTGTCTCAGACCGTCTGTCTCAGACCGTCTGTCTCAGACCGTCTGACTCAGCCCGGCTGTCTCAATCGGTCTCTCTCCGCCCGCCTGTCTCAGTCCGTCTGTCTCAGACCGTCTGTCTCAGCACGCCTGTCTCAGCCCGCCACCATCAGTCCGTCTGTCAGAGACCGTCTGTCTCAGACCGTCTGTCTCAGACCGTCTGTCTCAGCCCGCCTGTCTCAGCCCGCCTGTCTCAGCCCGCCTCCCTCAGTCCGTCTGTCAGAGACCGTCTGTCTCAGACCGTCTGTCTCAGACCGTCTGTCTCAGCCCGCCTGTCTCAGTAAGCCTCTCTCAGTCCGTCTGTCTGAGACCGTCCGTCTCAGACCGTCTGTCTCAGCCCGCCTGTCTCAGCAAGCCTCTCTCAGTCCGTCTGTCTGAGACCGTCTGTGTCAGACCGTCTGTCTCAGCAGGCCTGTCTCAACCCGCCTCTCTCAGTCCGTCTGTCAGAGACCGTTTGTCTCTTACCGTTCTCTCTGTCCGTCTGTCTCAGCCCTCCTGTCTCAGACCGTCTGTCTCAGACCGTCTGTCTCGGACCGTCTTCCGCGGACTGTCTGTCTCGGACCGTCTGTCTCAGACCGTCTGACTCAGCCCGCCTGTCTCTGTCCGTCTGTCTCAGACCGTCTGTCTCAGACCGTCTGCCTCAGCCCGCCTGTCTCAGACCGTCTGTCTCAGACCGTCTGTCTCTTACCGTTCCCTCTGTCCGTCTGTCTCAGACCGTCTGGCTCAAACCATCTGTCTCAGCTCGCCTGTCTCAGTCCGTCTGTCTCAGGACATCTGTCTCAGTCCGTCTCTCTCAGACCGTCTGTCTCAGCCCGCCTGTCTCACCTCGCCTGTCTCAGTCCGTCTGTCTTAGGACATCTGTCTCAGACAGTCTGTCTCTGTCCGTCTGTCTCAGCCCGCCTGTCTCTGTCCGTCTGTCTCAGTCCGTCTGTCTCAGCCCGCCTGTCTCAGTCCGCCTGTCTCAGTCCGCCTGTCTCAGTCCGCCTGTCTCAGTCCGCCTGTCTCAGACCGTCTGTCTCAGACCGTCTGTCTCAGACCGTCTGACTCAGCCCGCCTGTCTCAATCGGTCTCTCTCCGCCCGCCTGTCTCAGTCCGTCTGTCTCAGACCGTCTGTCTCAGCACGCCTGTCTCAGCCCGCCACCATCAGTCCGTCTGTCAGAGACCGTCTGTCTCAGACCGTCTGTCTCATCCCGCCTGTCTCAGCCCGCCTCTCTCAGTCCGTCTGTCTGAGACCGTCTGTCTCATGTCATCTGTCTCTGTCCGTCTGTCTCAGACCGTCTGTCTCTGTCCGTCTGGCTCAGCCCGCCTGTCTCAGCCCGCCTCTCTCAGTCCGTCTGTCTGAGACCGTCTGTCTCAGACCGTCTGCCTCAGCCCGCCTGTCTCAACCCGCCTCTCTCAGTCCGTCTGTCAGAGACCGTTTGTCTCTTACCGTTCTCTCTGTCCGTCTGTCTCAGCCCGCCTGTCTCAGACCGTCTGTCTCAGACCGTCTGTCTCAGACCGTCTGACTCAGCCCGCCTGTCTCAATCGGTCTCTCTCCGCCCGCCTGTCTCAGTCCGTTTGTCTCAGACCGTCTGTCTCAGACCGTCTGTCTCAGCCCGCCTGTCTCATCCCGCCACCATCAGTCCGTCTGTCAGAGACCGTCTGTCTCACACCGTCTGTCTCAGACTGTCTGTCTCAGACCGTCTGTCTCAGCCCGCCTGTCTCAGCCCGCAACACTCAGTCCGTCTGTCTGAGTCCGTCTGTCTCCGCCCGCCTGTCTCAGTCCGTCTGTCTCAGACCGTCTGTCTCAGCCCGCCTCTCTCAGCCCGCCTCCCTCAGTCCGCCTGTCAGAGACCGTCTGTCTCAGCCCGCCTGTCTCAGCAAGCCTCTCTCAGTCCGTCTGTCTGAGACCGTCTGTCTCAGACCGTCTGTCTCGGACCGTCTGTCTCAGACCGTCTGACTCAGCCCGCCTGTCTCAATCGGTCTGTCTCCGCCCTCCTGTTTCAGTCCGTCTGTCTCGCACCGTCTGTCTCAGCCCGCCTGTCTCAGCCCGCCTCCCTCGGTCCGTCTGTCAGAGACCGTCTGTCTCAGACCGTCTGTATCAGCCCGCCTGTCTCAGCCCGCCTCTCTCAGTCCGTCTGTCTGAGTCCGTCTGTCTCAGACCGTTTGTCTCGGACCGTCTGTCTCAGACCGTCTGACTCAGCCCGCCTGTCTCAGTCCGTCTCTCTCCGCCCGCCTGTCTCAGTCCGTCTGCCTCAGACCGTCTGTCTCAGACCGTCTGTCTCAGCCCGCCTCTCTCAGCCCGCCTCCCTCAGTCCGCCTGTCAGAGACCGTCTGTCTCAGACCGTCCGTCTCAGACCGTCTGTCTCAGCCCGCCTGTCTCAGCAAGCCTCTCTCAGTCCGTCTGTCTGAGACCGTCTGTGTCAGACCGTCTGTCTCAGCCCGCCTGTCTCAACCCGCCTCTCTCAGTCCGTCTGTCAGAGACCGTTTGTCCCTTACCGTTCTCTCTGTCCGTCTGTCTCAGACCGTCTGTCTCGGACCGTCTTCCGCGGACTGTCTGTCTCGGACCGTCTGTCTCAGACCGACTGACTCAGCCCGCCTGTCTCTGTCCGTCTGTCTCAGACCGTCTGCCACAGACCGCCTGTCTCAACCCGCCTCTCTCAGTCCGTCTGTCTCAGCCCGCCTGTCTCAGCCCGCCTCTGCCAGTCCGTCTGTCTCAGCCCGCCTGTCTCAGTCCGCCTGTCTCAGTCCGCCTGTCTCAGTCCGCCTGTCTCAGTCCGCCTGTCTCAGTCCGCCTGTCTCAGTCCGTCTGTCTCCGCCCGCCTGTCTCTGTCCGTTTGTCTCAGACCGTCTGTCTCAGACCGTCTGTCTCAGCCCGCCTGTCTCAACCCGCCTCTCTCAGTCCGTCTGTCTCAGCCCGCCTGTCTCAGCCCGCCTCTCCCAGTCCGTCTGTCTCAGCCCGCCTGTCTCAGTCCGTCTGTCTCAGACCGTCTGTCTCAGCCCGCCTGTCTCAGTCCGCCTCTCTCAGTCCGTCTGTCTGAGTCCATCTGTCTCAGGCCATCTGTCAGAGACCGTCTGTCTCAGACCGTCTGTCTCAGCCCGCCTGTCTCAGCCCGCCTCTCTCAGTCCGTCTGTCTGAGTCCGCCTGTCCAGTCCGTCTGTCTCAGACCATCTGTCTCTGTCCGTCTGTCTCAGACCGTCTGTCTCAGACCGTCTGTCGCAGCCCGCCTCTCTCAGCCTGCCTCCCTCAGTCCGTCTGCCTCTGTCCGTTTGTCTCAGACCGTCTGTCTCAGACGGTCTATCTCAGCCCGGCTGTCTCAACCCGCCTCCCTCAGTCCGTCTGTCTCAGCCCGTCTGTCTCAGACCGTCTGTCTCTTACCGTTCTCTCAGCCCGCCTCCCTCAGTCCGTCTGTTTCAGACCGTCTGTCTCAGACCGTCTGTCTCGGACCGTCTTCGGCGGACCGTCTGTCTCGGACCGTCTGTCTCAGACCGTCTGTCTCTGTCCGTCTGTCTCAGACCGTCTGGCTCAAACCGTCTGTCTCAGCTCGCCTGTCTCAGTCCGTCTCTCTCAGACCGTCCGTCTCAGACCGTCTGTCTCAGCCCGCCTGTCTCAGCCCGCCTCTCTCAGTCCGTCTGTCAGAGACCGTTTGTCTCTTACCGTACTCTCTGTCCGTCTGTCTCAGCCCGACTGTCTCAGACCGTCTGTCTCAGACCGTCTGTCTCGGACCGTCTTCCGCGGACTGTCTGTCTCGGACCGTGTGTCTCAGACCGTCTGACTCAGCCCGTCTGTCTCTGTCCTTCTGTCTCAGACCGTCTGCCTCAGCCCGCCTGTCTCAACCCGCCTCTCTCAGTCCGTCTGTCTCAGCCCGCCTGTCTCAGCCCGCCTCTGCCAGTCCGTCTGTCTCAGCCCGCCTCTGCCAGTCCGTCTGTCTCAGCCCGCCTGTCTCAGTCCGCCTGTCTCAGTCCGCCTGTCTCAGTCCGTCTGTCTCCGCCCGCCTGTCTCTGTCCGTTTGTCTCAGACCGTCTGTCTCAGACCGTCTGTCTCAGCCCGCCTGTCTCAACCCGCCTCTCTCAGTCCGTCTGTCTCAGCCCGCCTGTCTCAGCCCGCCTCTCCCAGTCTGTCTGCCTCAGCCCGCCTGTCTCAGTCCGTCTGTCTCAGCCCGCCTGTCTCAGTCCGCCTCTCTCAGTCCGTCTGTCTGAGTCCGTCTGTCTCAGGCCATCTGTCTCAGACCGTCTGTCTGAGTCCGTCTGTCTCAGGCCATCTGTCTCAGACCGTCTGTCTCAGACCGTCTGTCTCAGACCGTCTGTCTCAGACCGTCTGTCTCGGACTGTCTGTCTCAGACCGTCTGACTTAGCCCGCCTGTCTCAGTCCGTCTG
The DNA here is from genome assembly GCA_947623535.1 of Coelioxys conoideus. NCBI lineage: Eukaryota > Metazoa > Arthropoda > Insecta > Hymenoptera > Megachilidae > Coelioxys > Coelioxys conoideus. The sequence goes on from CANQJN010000023.1 coordinate 583,010, forward strand.
TCTCAGACCGTCTGTCTCAGACCGTCTGTCTCAGACCGTCTGTCTCAGCCCGCCTGTCTCAGCCCGCTTCTCTCAGTCCGTCTGTCTCAGACCGCCTGTCTCAGCCCGCCTGTCTCAGCCCGCCTGTCTCAGCCCGCCTCCCTCAGTCCGTCTGTCAGAGACCGTCTGTCTCAGACCGTCTGTCTCAGACCGTCTGTCTCAGCCCGCCTGTCTCAATCGGTCTGTCTCCGCCCGCCTGTCTCAGTCCGTCTGTCTCAGACCGTCTGTCTCAGCCCGCCTGTCTCAGCCCGCCTCCCTCAGTCCGTCTGTCAGAGACCGTCTGTCTCAGACCGTCTGTCTCAGACCGTCTGTCTCAGCCCGCCTGTCTCAACCCGCCTGTCTCTGTCCGCCTCCCTCAGTCCGTCCGTCAGAGACCGTCTGTCTCAGACCGTCTGTCTCATCCCGCCTGTCTCAGCCCGCCTCTCTCAGTCCGTCTGTCTGAGACCGTCTGTCTCATGTCATCTGTCTCTGTCCGTCTGTCTCAGTCCGTCTGTCTCTGTCCGTCTGGCTCAGCCCGCCTGTCTCAGCCCGCCTGTCTCAACCCGCCTCTCTCAGTCCGTCTGTCAGAGACCGTTTGTCTCTTACCGTTCTCTCTGTCCGTCTGTCTCAGCTCGCCTGTCTCAGACCGTCTGTCTCAGACCGTCTGTCTCAGACCGTCTGACTCAGCCCGCCTGTCTCAATCGGTCTCTCTCCGCCCGCCTGTCTCAGTCCGTCTGTCTCAGACCGTCTGTCTCAGACCGTCTGTCTCAGCCCGCCTGTCTCATCCCGCCACCATCAGTCCGTCTGTCAGAGACCGTCTGTCTCACACCGTCTGTCTCAGACTGTCTGTCTCAGACCGTCTGTCTCAGCCCGCCTGTCTCAGCCCGCAACACTCAGTCCGTCTGTCTGAGTCCGTCTGTCTCCGCCCGCCTGTCTCAGTCCGTCTGTCTCAGACCGTCTGTCTCAGCCCGCCTCTCTCAGCCCGCCTCCCTCAGTCCGCCTGTCAGAGACCGTCTGTCTCAGACCGTCTGTCTCAGCCCGCCTGTCTCAGCAAGCCTCTCTCAGTCCGTCTGTCTGAGACCGTCTGTCTCAGACCGTCTGTCTCAGCCCGCCTGTCTCAGCAAGCCTCTCTCAGTCCCTCTGTCTCAGACCGGCTGTCTCTTACCGTTGTCTCTGTCCGTCTGTTTCAGACCGTCTGTCCCAGACCTTCTGTCTCAGACCGTCTGTCTCAGACCGTCTGTCTCGGACCGTCTGTCTCAGACCGTCTGACTCAGCCCGCCTGTCTCAATCGGTCTGTCTCCGCCCTCCTGTTTCAGTCCGTCTGTCTCGGACCGTCTGTCTCAGCCCGCCTGTCTCAGCCCGCCTCCCTCGGTCCGTCTGTCAGAGACCGTCTGTCTCAGACCGTCTGTATCAGCCCGCCTGTCTCAGCCCGCCTCTCTCAGTCCGTCTGTCTGAGTCCGTCTGTCTCAGACCGTCTGTCTCGGACCGTCTGTCTCAGACCGTCTGAATCAGCCCGCCTGTCTCAGTCCGTCTCTCTCCGCCCGCCTGTCTCAGTCCGTCTGCCTCAGACCGTCTGTCTCAGACCGTCTGTCTCAGCCCGCCTCTCTCAGCCCGCCTCCCTCAGTCCGCCTGTCAGAGACCGTCTGTCTCAGACCGTCTGTCTCAGCCCGCCTGTCTCAGCAAGCCTCTCTCAGTCCGTCTGTCTGAGACCGTCCGTCTCAGACCGTCTGTCTCAGCCCGCCTGTCTCAGCAAGCCTCTCTCAGTCCGTCTGTCTGAGACCGTCTGTGTCAGACCGTCTGTCTCAGCCCGCCTGTCTCAACCCGCCTCTCTCAGTCCGTCTGTCAGAGACCGTTTGTCCCTTACCGTTCTGTCTGTCCGTCTGTCTCAGACCGTCTGTCTCGGACCGTCTTCCGCGGACTGTCTGTCTCGGACCGTCTGTCTCAGACCGTCTGACTCAGCCCGCCTGTCTCTGTCCGTCTGTCTCAGACCGTCTGCCTCAGACCGCCTGTCTCAACCCGCCTCTCTCAGTCCGTCTGTCTCAGCCCGCCTGTCTCAGCCCGCCTCTGCCAGTCCGTCTGTCTCAGCCCGCCTGTCTCAGTCCGCCTGTCTCAGTCCGCCTGTCTCAGTCCGCCTGTCTCAGTCCGCCTGTCTCAGTCCGCCTGTCTCAGTCCGCCTGTCTCAGTCCGTCTGTCTCCGCCCGCCTGTCTCTGTCCGTTTGTCTCAGACCGTCTGTCTCAGACCGTCTGTCTCAGCCCGCCTGTCTCAACCCGCCTCTCTCAGTCCGTCTGTCTCAGCCCGCCTGTCTCAGCCCGCCTCTCCCAGTCCGTCTGCCTCAGCCCGCCTGTCTCAGTCCGTCTGTCTCAGACCGTCTGTCTCAGCCCGCCTGTCTCAGTCCGCCTCTCTCAGTCCGTCTGTCTGAGTCCATCTGTCTCAGGCCATCTGTCAGAGACCGTCTGTCTCAGACCGTCTGTCCCAGCCCGCCTCTCTCAGCCTGCCTCCCTCAGTCCGTCTGTCTCTGTCCGTTTGTCTCAGACCGTCTGTCTCAGACCATCTGTCTCTGTCCGTCTGTCTCAACCCGCCTCCCTCAGTCCGTCTGTCTCAGCCCGTCTGTCTCAGACCGTCTGTCTCTTACCGTTCTCTCAGCCCGCCTCCCTCAGTCCGTCTGTTTCAGACCGTCTGTCTCAGACCGTCTGTCTCGGACCGTCTTCGGCGGACCGTCTGTCTCGGACCGTCTGTCTCAGACCGTCTGTCTCTGTCCGTCTGTCTCAGACCGTCTGGCTCAAACCGTCTGTCTCAGCTCGCCTGTCTCAGCCCGTCTCTCTCAGACCGTCCGTCTCAGACCGTCTGTCTCAGCCCGCCTGTCTCAGCCCGCCTCTCTCAGTCCGTCTGTCAGAGACCGTTTGTCTCTTACCGTACTCTCTGTCCGTCTGTCTCAGCCCGACTGTCTCAGACCGTCTGTCTCTGACCGTCTGTCTCGGACCGTCTTCCGCGGACTGTCTGTCTCGGACCGTCTGTCTCAGACCGTCTGACTCAGCCCGTCTGTCTCTGTCCTTCTGTCTCAGACCGTCTGCCTCAGCCCGCCTGTCTCAACCCGCCTCTCTCAGTCCGTCTGTCTCAGCCCGCCTGTCTCAGCCCGCCTCTGCCAGTCCGTCTGTCTCAGCCCGCCTGTCTCAGTCCGCCTGTCTCAGTCCGCCTGTCTCAGTCCGTCTGTCTCCGCCCGCCTGTCTCTGTCCGTTAGTCTCAGACCGTCTGTCTCAGACCGTCTGTCTCAGCCCGCCTGTCTCAACCCGCCTCTCTCAGTCCGTCTGTCTCAGCCCGCCTGTCTCAGCCCGCCTCTCCCAGTCTGTCTGCCTCAGCCCGCCTGTCTCAGTCCGTCTGTCTCAGCCCGCCTGTCTCAGTCCGCCTCTCTCAGTCCGTCTGTCTGAGTCCGTCTGTCTCAGACCGTCTGTCTCAGCACGCCTGTCTCAGTCCGCCTCTCTCAGTCCGCCTGTCTCAGTCCGTCTGTCTCCGCCCGCCTGTCTCTGTCAGTTTGTCTCAGACTGTCTGTCTCAGACCGTCTGTCTCAGCCCGCCTGTCGCAACCCGCCTCTCTCAGTCCGTCCGTCTCAGCCCGCCTGTCTCAGCCCGCCTCTCCCAGTCCGTCTGTCTCAGCCCGCCTGTCTCAGTCTGTCTGTCTCAGACCGTCTGTCTCAGCCCGCCTGTCTCAGTCCGCCTCTCTCAGTACGTCTGTCTGAGTCCATCTGTCTCAGGCCATCTGTCTCAGACCGTCTATCTCAGACCGTCTGTCTCAGACCGTCTGTCTCGGAACGTCTGTCGCAGACCGTCTGACTCAGCCCGCCTGTCTCAATCGGTCTGTCTCCGCCCGCCTGTCTCAGTCCGTCTGTCTCAGACCGTCTGTCTCAGCCCGCCTGTCTCAGCCCGCCTCCCTCAGTCCGTCTGTCAGAGACCGTCTGTCTCAGACCGTCTGTCTCGGACCGTCTTCGGCTGACCGTCTATCTCGGACCGTCTGTCTCAGACCGTCTGACTCAGCCCGCCTGTCTCAGTCCGTCTGTCTCAGACCGTCTGTCTCAGCCCGCCTGTCTCAACCCGCCTCTCTCAGTCCGTCTGTCTCAGCCCGCCTGTCTCAGCCCGCCTCTGCCAGTCCGTCTGCCTCAGCCCGCCTGTCTCAGTCCGCCTGTCTCAGTCCGCCTGTCTCAGTCCGTCTGTCTCCGCCCGCCTGTCTCTGTCCGTTTGTCTCAGACCGTCTCTCTCAGACCGTCTGCCTCAGCCCGCCTGTCTCAACCCGCCTCTCTCAGCCCGCCTCCCTGAGTCCGTCTGTCTTAGACCGTCTGTCTCAGCCCGCCTCTCTCAGCCCGCCTCCCTCAGTCCGTCTGTCCCAGACCGTCTGTCTCTTACCGTTCGCTCTGTCCGTCTGTCTCAGCCCGCCTGTCTCTGACCGTCTTCTCAGACCGTCTGTCTCGGACCGTCTGTCTCAGATCGTCTCACTCGGCCCGCCTATCTCAGTCCGTCTATCTCCGCCCGCCTGTCTCTGTCCGTTTGTCTCAGACCCTCTGTCTCGGACCGTCTGTCTCAGACCGTCTGACTCAACCCGCCTGTCTCTGTCCGTTTGTCTCAGACCGTCCGTCTCAGACCGTCTGTCTCAGCCCGCCTGTCTCAGCCCGCCTCTCCCAGTCCGTCTGTCTCAGCCCGCCTGTCTCAGTCCGTCTGTCTCAGACCGTCTGGCTCAAACCGTCTGTCTCAGCTCGCCTGTCTCAGTCCGTCTCTCTCAGACCGTCTGTCTCAGCCCGCCTGTCTCAGCTCGCCTGTCTCAGTCCGTCTGTCTCAGGACATCTGTTTCAGTCCGTCTGTTTCAGACAGTCTGTCTCTGTCCGTCTGTCTCAGCCGACCTGTCTCTGTCCGTCTGTCTCAGACCGTCTGTCTCGGACCGTCGGTCTCAGACCGTCTGTCTCTTACCGTTGTCTCTGTCCGTCTGTTTCAGCCCGCCTGTCTCAGACCGTCTGCCTCTTACTGTTGTCTCGGACCGTCTGTCTCGGACCGTCTGTCTCGGACCGTCTGTCTCAGACCGTCTGACTCAGCCCGCCTGTCTCAATCGGTCTGTCTCCGCCCTCCTGTTTCAGTCCGTCTGTCTCGGACCGTCTGTCTCAGCCCGCCTGTCTCAGCCCGCCTCCCTCGGTCCGTCTGTCAGAGACCGTCTGTCTCAGACCGTCTGTATCAGCCCGCCTGTCTCAGCCCGCCTCTCTCAGTCCGTCTGTCTGAGTCCGTCTGTCTCAGACCGTCTGTCTCGGACCGTCTGTCTCAGACCGTCTGAATCAGCCCGCCTGTCTCAGTCCGTCTCTCTCCGCCCGCCTGTCTCAGTCCGTCTGCCTCAGACCGTCTGTCTCAGACCGTCTGTCTCAGCCCGCCTCTCTCAGCCCGCCTCCCTCAGTCCGCCTGTCAGAGACCGTCTGTCTCAGACCGTCTGTCTCAGCCCGCCTGTCTCAGCAAGCCTCTCTCAGTCCGTCTGTCTGAGACCGTCCGTCTCAGACCGTCTGTCTCAGCCCGCCTGTCTCAGCAAGCCTCTCTCAGTCCGTCTGTCTGAGACCGTCTGTGTCAGACCGTCTGTCTCAGCCCGCCTGTCTCAACCCGCCTCTCTCAGTCCGTCTGTCAGAGACCGTTTGTCCCTTACCGTTCTGTCTGTCCGTCTGTCTCAGACCGTCTGTCTCGGACCGTCTTCCGCGGACTGTCTGTCTCGGACCGTCTGTCTCAGACCGTCTGACTCAGCCCGCCTGTCTCTGTCCGTCTGTCTCAGACCGTCTGCCTCAGACCGCCTGTCTCAACCCGCCTCCCTCAGTCCGTCTGTCTCAGCCCGCCTGTCTCAGCCCGCCTCTGCCAGTCCGTCTGTCTCAGCCCGCCTGTCTCAGTCCGCCTGTCTCAGTCCGCCTGTCTCAGTCCGCCTGTCTCAGTCCGCCTGTCTCAGTCCGCCTGTCTCAGTCCGCCTGTCTCAGTCCGTCTGTCTCCGCCCGCCTGTCTCTGTCCGTTTGTCTCAGACCGTCTGTCTCAGACCGTCTGTCTCAGCCCGCCTGTCTCAACCCGCCTCTCTCAGTCCGTCTGTCTCAGCCCGCCTGTCTCAGCCCGCCTCTCCCAGTCCGTCTGCCTCAGCCCGCCTGTCTCAGTCCGTCTGTCTCAGACCGTCTGTCTCAGCCCGCCTGTCTCAGTCCGCCTCTCTCAGTCCGTCTGTCTGAGTCCATCTGTCTCAGGCCATCTGTCAGAGACCGTCTGTCTCAGACCGTCTGTCCCAGCCCGCCTCTCTCAGCCTGCCTCCCTCAGTCCGTCTGTCTCTGTCCGTTTGTCTCAGACCGTCTGTCTCAGACCATCTGTCTCTGTCCGTCTGTCTCAACCCGCCTCCCTCAGTCCGTCTGTCTCAGCCCGTCTGTCTCAGACCGTCTGTCTCTTACCGTTCTCTCAGCCCGCCTCCCTCAGTCCGTCTGTTTCAGACCGTCTGTCTCAGACCGTCTGTCTCGGACCGTCTTCGGCGGACCGTCTGTCTCGGACCGTCTGTCTCAGACCGTCTGTCTCTGTCCGTCTGTCTCAGACCGTCTGGCTCAAACCGTCTGTCTCAGCTCGCCTGTCTCAGCCCGTCTCTCTCAGACCGTCCGTCTCAGACCGTCTGTCTCAGCCCGCCTGTCTCAGCCCGCCTCTCTCAGTCCGTCTGTCAGAGACCGTTTGTCTCTTACCGTACTCTCTGTCCGTCTGTCTCAGCCCGACTGTCTCAGACCGTCTGTCTCTGACCGTCTGTCTCGGACCGTCTTCCGCGGACTGTCTGTCTCGGACCGTCTGTCTCAGACCGTCTGACTCAGCCCGTCTGTCTCTGTCCTTCTGTCTCAGACCGTCTGCCTCAGCCCGCCTGTCTCAACCCGCCTCTCTCAGTCCGTCTGTCTCAGCCCGCCTGTCTCAGCCCGCCTCTGCCAGTCCGTCTGTCTCAGCCCGCCTGTCTCAGTCCGCCTGTCTCAGTCCGCCTGTCTCAGTCCGTCTGTCTCCGCCCGCCTGTCTCTGTCCGTTAGTCTCAGACCGTCTGTCTCAGACCGTCTGTCTCAGCCCGCCTGTCTCAACCCGCCTCTCTCAGTCCGTCTGTCTCAGCCCGCCTGTCTCAGCCCGCCTCTCCCAGTCTGTCTGCCTCAGCCCGCCTGTCTCAGTCCGTCTGTCTCAGCCCGCCTGTCTCAGTCCGCCTCTCTCAGTCCGTCTGTCTGAGTCCGTCTGTCTCAGACCGTCTGTCTCAGCACGCCTGTCTCAGTCCGCCTCTCTCAGTCCGCCTGTCTCAGTCCGTCTGTCTCCGCCCGCCTGTCTCTGTCAGTTTGTCTCAGACTGTCTGTCTCAGACCGTCTGTCTCAGCCCGCCTGTCGCAACCCGCCTCTCTCAGTCCGTCCGTCTCAGCCCGCCTGTCTCAGCCCGCCTCTCCCAGTCCGTCTGTCTCAGCCCGCCTGTCTCAGTCTGTCTGTCTCAGACCGTCTGTCTCAGCCCGCCTGTCTCAGTCCGCCTCTCTCAGTACGTCTGTCTGAGTCCATCTGTCTCAGGCCATCTGTCTCAGACCGTCTATCTCAGACCGTCTGTCTCAGACCGTCTGTCTCGGAACGTCTGTCGCAGACCGTCTGACTCAGCCCGCCTGTCTCAATCGGTCTGTCTCCGCCCGCCTGTCTCAGTCCGTCTGTCTCAGACCGTCTGTCTCAGCCCGCCTGTCTCAGCCCGCCTCCCTCAGTCCGTCTGTCAGAGACCGTCTGTCTCAGACCGTCTGTCTCGGACCGTCTTCGGCTGACCGTCTATCTCGGACCGTCTGTCTCAGACCGTCTGACTCAGCCCGCCTGTCTCAGTCCGTCTGTCTCAGACCGTCTGTCTCAGCCCGCCTGTCTCAACCCGCCTCTCTCAGTCCGTCTGTCTCAGCCCGCCTGTCTCAGCCCGCCTCTGCCAGTCCGTCTGCCTCAGCCCGCCTGTCTCAGTCCGCCTGTCTCAGTCCGCCTGTCTCAGTCCGTCTGTCTCCGCCCGCCTGTCTCTGTCCGTTTGTCTCAGACCGTCTCTCTCAGACCGTCTGCCTCAGCCCGCCTGTCTCAACCCGCCTCTCTCAGCCCGCCTCCCTGAGTCCGTCTGTCTTAGACCGTCTGTCTCAGCCCGCCTCTCTCAGCCCGCCTCCCTCAGTCCGTCTGTCCCAGACCGTCTGTCTCTTACCGTTCGCTCTGTCCGTCTGTCTCAGCCCGCCTGTCTCTGACCGTCTTCTCAGACCGTCTGTCTCGGACCGTCTGTCTCAGATCGTCTCACTCGGCCCGCCTATCTCAGTCCGTCTATCTCCGCCCGCCTGTCTCTGTCCGTTTGTCTCAGACCCTCTGTCTCGGACCGTCTGTCTCAGACCGTCTGACTCAACCCGCCTGTCTCTGTCCGTTTGTCTCAGACCGTCCGTCTCAGACCGTCTGTCTCAGCCCGCCTGTCTCAGCCCGCCTCTCCCAGTCCGTCTGTCTCAGCCCGCCTGTCTCAGTCCGTCTGTCTCAGACCGTCTGGCTCAAACCGTCTGTCTCAGCTCGCCTGTCTCAGTCCGTCTCTCTCAGACCGTCTGTCTCAGCCCGCCTGTCTCAGCTCGCCTGTCTCAGTCCGTCTGTCTCAGGACATCTGTTTCAGTCCGTCTGTTTCAGACAGTCTGTCTCTGTCCGTCTGTCTCAGCCGACCTGTCTCTGTCCGTCTGTCTCAGACCGTCTGTCTCGGACCGTCGGTCTCAGACCGTCTGTCTCTTACCGTTGTCTCTGTCCGTCTGTTTCAGCCCGCCTGTCTCAGACCGTCTGCCTCTTACTGTTGTCTCGGACCGTCTGTCTCGGACCGTCTGTCTCGGACCGTCTGTCTCGGACCGTCTGTCTCGGACCGTCTGTCTCGGACCGTCTGTCTCGGACCGTCTGTCTCGGACCGTCTGTCTCAGACCGTCTGACTCAGCCCGCCTGTCTCAATCGGTCTGCCTCCGCCCGCCTGTCTCAGTCCGTCTGTCTCAGACCGTCTGTCTCAGCCCGCCTGTCTCAGCCCGCCTCCCTCAGTCCGTCTGTCAGAGACCGTCTGTCTCAGACCGTCTGTCTCGGACCGTCTTCGGCTGACCGTCTATCTCGGACCGTCTGTCTCAGACCGTCTGACTCAGCCCGCCTGTCTCAGTCCGTCTGTCTCAGACCGTCTGTCTCAGCCCGCCTGTCTCAACGCGCCTCTCTCAGTCCGTCTGTCTCAGCCCGCCTGTCTCAGCCCGCCTCTGCCAGTCCGTCTGCCTCAGCCCACCTGTCTCAGTCCGCCTGTCTCAGTCCGCCTGTCTCAGTCCGTCTGTCTCCGCCCGCCTGTCACTGTCCGTTTGTCTCAGACCGTCTGTCTCAGACCGTCTGCCTCAGCCCGCCTGTCTCAACCCGCCTCTCTCAGCCCGCCTCCCTGAGTCCGTCTGTCTTAGAACGTCTGTCTCAGCCCGCCTCTCTCAGCCCGCCTCCCTCAGTCCGTCTGTCCCAGACCGTCTGTCTCTTACCGTTCGCTCTGTCCGTCTGTCTCAGCCCGCCTGTCTCTGACCGTCTTCTCAGACCGTCTGTCTCGGACCGTCTGTCTCAGATCGTCTCACTCGGCCCGCCTATCTCAGTCCGTCTATCTCCGCCCGCCTGTCTCTGTCCGTTTGTCTCAGACCCTCTGTCTCGGACCGTCTGTCTCAGACCGTCTGACTCAACCCGCCTGTCTCTGTCCGTTTGTCTCAGACCGTCCGTCTCAGACCGTCTGTCTCAGCCCGCCTGTCTCAGCCCGCCTCTCCCAGTCCGTCTGTCTCAGCCCGCCTGTCTCAGTCCGTCTGTCTCAGACCGTCTGGCTCAAACCGCCTCTCTCAGTCCGTGTGTCTCAGCCCGCCTGTCTCAGCCCGCCTCTGCCAGTCCGTCTGTCTCAGCCCGCCTGTCTCAGCTCGCCTGTCTCAGTCCGTCTGTCTCAGGACATCTGTTTCAGTCCGTCTGTTTCAGACAGTCTGTCTCTGTCCGTCTGTCTCAGCCCACCTGTCTCTGTCCGTCTGTCTCAGACCGTCTGTCTCGGACCGTCGGTCTCAGACCGTCTGTCTCTTACCGTTGTCTCTGTCCGTCTGTTTCAGCCCGGCTGTCTCAGACCGTCTGCCTCTTACTGTTGTCTCGGACCGTCTGTCTCGGACCGTCTGTCTCGGACCGTCTGTCTCGGACCGTCTGTCTCGGAACGTCTGTCTCGGACCGTCTGTCTCGGACCGTCTGTCTCGAACCGTCTGTCTCGGACCGTCTGTCTCGGACCGTCTGTCTCGGACCGTCTGTCTCGGACCGTCTGTCTCGGACCGTCTGTCTCGGACCGTCTGTCTCGGACCGTCTGGCTCAAACCGTCAGTCTCAGCCCGCCTGTCTCAGACCGTCTGTCTCTGTCCGTCTGTCTCCGACCGTCTGTCTCAGACCGTCTGTCTTAGCCCGTCTGTCTCAGCCCGCCTGTCTCAGACCGTCTGCCTCTTACCGCTGTCTCTGTCCGTCTGTCTCGGACCGTCTGTCTCGGACCGTCTGTCTCGGACCGTCTGTCTAAGTCCGTCTGTCTCCGCCCGCCTGTCTCAGTCCGTCTGTCTCAGCCCGCCTCTCTCAGCACGTCTGTCTTTGACCGTCTGTCTCAGACCATCTGTCTCGGACCGTCTGTCTCAGCCCGCGTGTCTCAACACGCCTCTCTCAGTCCGTCTGTCTCAGCCCGTCTGTCTCAGACCGTCTGTCACAGCCCGTCTGTCTCAACCCGCCTCTCTCAGTCCGTGTGTCTCAGCCCGCCTGTCTCAGCCCGCCTCTGCCAGTCCGTCCGTCTCAGCCCGCCTGTCTCAGTCCGTCTGTCTCAGGCCATCTGTCTCAGACCGTCTGTCTCTGTCCGTCTGTCTCGGACCGTCTGTCTCGGACCGTCTGTCTCGGACCGTCTGTCTCGGACCGTCTGTCTCAGACCGTCTGACTCAGCCCGTCTGACTCAGCCCGCCTGTCTCAGTCCGTCTGTCTCCGCCCGCCTGTCTCAGACCGTCTGTCTCGGACCGTCTGTCTCAGCCCGCCTGTCTCAACCCGCCTCTCTCAGTCCGTCTGTCTCAGCCCGCCTGTCTCAGCCCGCCTCTCCCAGTCGGTCTGTCTCAGCCCGCCTGTCTCAGTCCGTCTGTATCAGACCGTCTGTCTCAGCCCGCCTGTCTCAACCCGCCTCTCTCAGTCCGTCTGTCTCAGCCCGCCTGTCTCAGCCCGCCTCTGCCTGTCCGTCTGTCTCAGCCCGCCTGTCTCAGTCCGTCTGTCTCAGGCCATCTGTCTCAGACCGTCTGTCTCTGTCCGTCTGTCTCAGACCTTCTGTCTCAGACCGTCTGTCTCAGCCCGCCTGTCTCAGCCCGCCTCTGCCAGTCCGTCTGTCTCAGCCCGCCTGTCTCATCCCGCCTCTCCCAGTCGGTCTGTCTCAGCCCGCCTGTCTCAGTCCGTCTGTCTCAGACCGTCTGTCTCAGCCCGCCTGTCTCAACCCGCCTCTCTCAGTCCGTCTGTCTCAGCCCGCCTGTCTCAGACCGCCTCTGCCAGTCCGTCTGTCTCAGCCCGCCTGTCTCAGTCCGTCTGTCTCAGGCCATCTGGCTCAGACCGTCTGTCTCTGTCCGTCTGTCTCAGACCGTCTGCATCTTACCGTTGTCTCTGTCCGTATGTCTCAGACCATCTGTCTCTTACCGTTGTCTCTGTCCGTCTGTTTCAGCCGGCCTGTCTCGGACCGCCTGTCTCAGACCGTCTGACTCAGCCCGCCTGTCTCAGTCCGTCTGTCTCCGCCCGCCTGTCTCAGTCCGTCTGTCTCAGCCCGCCTCTCTCAGTCCGTCTGTCTTTGACCGTCTGTCTCAGATCATCTGTCTCAGACCGTCAGTCTCTGTCCGTCTGCCTCACACCGTCTGTCTCAGACCGTCTGTCTCGGACCGTCTGTCTCGGACCGTCTGACTCAGCCCGCCTGTCTCAGTCCGTCTGTCTCCGCCCGCCTGTCTCAGTCCTTCTGTCTCAGACCGTCGGTCTCAGCCCGCCTGTCTCAACCCGCCTCTCTCAGTCCGTCTGTCTCAGCCCGCCTGTCTCAGCCCGCCTCTGCCATTCCGTCTGTCTCAGACCGCCTGTCTCAGTCCGTCTGTCTCAGGCCATCTGGCTCAGACTGTCTGTCTCTGTCCGTCTGTCTCAGACCGTCTGCCTCTTACCGTTGTCTCTGTCCGTATGTCTCAGACCATCTGTCTCTTACAGTTGTCTCTGTCCGTCTGTTTCAGCCCGCCTGTCTCAGACCGTCTGCCTCACACCGTCTGTCTCAGGCCGCCTGTCTCGGACCGTCTGTCTCGGACCGTCTGTCTCGGACCGTCTGTCTCGGACCGTCTGTCTCAGTCCGTCTGTCTCCGCCCGCCTGTCTCAGACCGTCTGTCTCGGACCGTCTGTCTCAGCCCGCCTGTCTCAACCCGCCTCTCTCAGTCCGTCTGTCTCAGCCCGCCTGTCTCAGCCCGCCTCTCCCAGTCGGTCTCTCTCAGCCCGCCTGTCTCAGTCAGTCTGTCTCAGACCGTCTGTCTCAGCCCGCCTGTCTCAACCCGCCGCTCTCAGTCCGTCTGTCTCAGCCCGCCTGTCTCAGCCCGCCTCTGCCAGCCCGTCTGTCTCAGCCCGCCTGTCTCAGTCCGTCTGTCTCAGGCCATCTGTCTCAGACCGTCTGTCTCTGCCCGTCTGTCTCAGACCGTCTGCCTCTTACCGTTGTCTCTGTCCGTATGTCTCAGACCATCTGTCTCTTACCGTTGTCTCTGTCCGTCTGTTCAGCCCGCCTGTCTCAGACCGTCTGTCTCGGACTGTCTGTCTCGGACCGTCTGTCTCAGACCGTCTGGCTCAAACCGTCTGTCTCAGCTCGCCTGTCTCAGCCCGTCTCTCTCAGACCGTCCGTCTCAGACCGTCTGTCTCAGCCCGCCTGTCTCAGCCCGCCTCTCTCAGTCCGTCTGTCAGAGACCGTTTGTCTCTTACCGTACTCTCTGTCCGTCTGTCTCAGCCCGACTGTCTCAGTCCGTCTGTCTCCGCCCGCCTCTCTCAGTCCGTCTGTCTCAGACCGTCTGTCTCAGACCGTCTGTCTCAGCCCGCCTGTCTCAGCAAGCCTCTCTCAGTCCGTCTGTCTCAGACCGTCTGGCTCAGACCGTCTGTCTCAGACCGTCTGTCTCTGACCGTCTGTCTCAGCCCTCCTGTCTCAGACCGTCTGTCTCAGTCCGTCTGTCCCTGTCCGTCTGTCTCAGACCGTCTGTCTCAGCCCGCCTGTCTCAGCCCGCCTGTCTCAGCCCGCCTCTCTCAGTCCGTCTATCTCAGCCCGCCTGTCTCAGCAAGCCTCTCTCAGTCCGTCTGTCTGAGACCGTCTGTCTCGGACGATCTGTCTCAGACCGTCTGACTCAGCCCGCCTGTCTCAATCGGTCTGTCTCCGCCCGCCTGTCTCAGTCCGTCTGTCGCGGACCGTCTGTCTCAGCCCGCCTGTCTCAGCCCGCCTCCCTCAGTCCGTCTGTCAGAGAACGTCTGTCTCAGACCATCTGTCTCAGACCGTCTGTCTCAGACCGTCTGTCTCAGCCCGGCTGTCTCAACCCGCCTCCCTCAGTCCGTCTGTCTCAGCCCGTCTGTCTCAGACCGTCTGTCTCTTACCGTTCTCTCAGCCCGCCACCCTCAGTCCGTCTGTCTCAGACCGTCTGTCTCAGACCGTCTGTCTCGGACCGTCTTTGGCGGAACGTCTGTATCGGACCGTCTGTCTCCGACCGTCTGATTCGGCCCGCCTGTCTCAGTCCGTCTGTCTCAGCCCGCCTGTCTCAGCCCGCCACTCTCAGTCCGTCTGTCTCAGACCGTCTGTCTCTGTCCGTCTGTCTCTGACCGTCTGTCTCAGGCCATCTGTCTCAGTCCGTCTGTCCCTGTCCGCCTGTCTCAGACCGTCTCTCTCAGACCATCTGTCTCAGACCGTCTGTCACAGCTCGCCTCTCTCAGTCCATCTGTCTCATACCGTCGGTCTTAGCCCGTCTGTCTGAGCCCGCCTGTCTCTGTCCGTGTGTCTCGGACCGTCTGTCTCTTACCGTTGTCTCTGTCCGTCTGTTTCAGCCCGCCTGTCTCTGTCCGTCTGTCTTTGACCGTCCGTCTCAGACCGTCTGTCTCAGCCCGCCTGTCTCAGACCGTCTGTCTCAGACCGTCTGTCTCGGACCGTCTTCCGCGGACTGTCTGTCTCGGACCGTCTGTCTCAGACCGTCTGACTCAGCCCGCGTGTCTCTGTCCGTCTGTCTCAGACCGTCTGCCTCAGCCCGCCTGTCTCAACCCGCCTCTCTCAGTCCGTCTGTCTCAGCCCGCCTGTCTCAGCCCGCCTCTGCCAGTCCGTCTGTCTCAGCCCGCCTGTCTCAGTCCGCCTGTCTCAGTCCGCCTGTCTCAGTCCGTCTGTCTCCGCCCGCCTGTCTCTGTCCGTTTGTCTCAGACCGTCTGTCTCATACCGTCTGTCTCAGCCCGCCTGTCTCAACCCGCCTCTCTCAGTCCGTCTGTCTCAGCCCGCCTGTCTCAGCCCGCCTCTCCCAGTCCGTCTGTCTCAGCCCGCCTGTCTCAGTTCGTCTGTCTCAGACCGTCTGTCTCAGCCCGCCTGTCTCAGTCCGCCTCTCTCAGTCCGTCTGTCTGAGTCCGTCTGTCTCAGGCCATCTGTCTCAGACCGTCTGTCTCTGTCCGTCTGTCTCTGACCGTCTGTCTCGGACCGTCTGTCTCAGCCCGCCTGTCTCAGCCCGCCTCTCTCAGTCCGTCTGTCTGAGACCGTCTGTCTCATGTCATCTGTCTCTGTCCGTCTGTCTCAGACCGTCTGTCTCTGCCCGTCTGTCTCAGCTCGCCTGTCTCAGCCCGCCTCTCTCAGTCCGTCTGTCTGAGACCGTCTGTCTCAGACCATCTGACTCAGCCCGCCTGTCTCAGTCCGTCTGTCTCAGACCGTCTGTCTCGGATCGTCTGTCTCAGCCCGCCTGTCTCAGCCCGCCTCTCTCAGTCCGTCTGTCTGAGTCCGTCTGTGGCAGGCCATCTGTCTCAGACCGTCTGTCTCTGTCCGTCTGTCTCTGACCGTCTGTCTCGGACCGTCTGTCTCAGCCCGCCTCTCTCAGTCCGTCTGTCAGAGAATCGTCTGTCTCAGACCGTCTGTCTCAGCCCGCCTGTCTCAGCCCGCCTCTCTCAGTCCGTCTGTCTCAGGCCATTTGTCTCAGACCGTCTGTCTCTGTCCGTCTGTCTCTGACCGTCTGTCTCGGACCGTCTGTCTCAGACCGTCTGACTCAGCCCGTCTGTCTCTGTCCGTCTGTCTCAGACCGTCTGTCTCAGCCCGCCTGTCTCAACCCGCCTCTCTCAGTCCGTCTGTCTCAGCCCGCCTGTCTCAGCCCGCCTCTGCCAGTCCGTCTGTCTCAGCCCGCCTGTCTCAGTCCGCCTGTCTCAGTCCGCCTGTCTCAGTCCGTCTGTCTCCGCCCGCCTGTCTCTGTCCGTTTGTCTCAGACCGTCTGTCTCAGCCCGCCTGTCTCAGCCCGCCTCCCTCAGTCCGTCTGTCAGAGACCGTTTGTCTCTTACCGTTCTCTCTGTCCGTCTGTCTCAGCCCGCCTGTCTCAGACCGTCTGTCTCAGACCGTCTGTCTCGGACCGTCTTCCGCGGACTGTCTGTCTCGGACCGTCTGTCTCAGACCGTCTGACTCAGCCCGCGTGTCTCTGTCCGTCTGTCTCAGACCGTCTGCCTCAGCCCGCCTGTCTCAACCCGCCTCTCTCAGTCCGTCTGTCTCAGCCCGCCTGTCTCAGTCCGCCTGTCTCAGTCCGTCTGTCTCCGCCCGCCTGTCTCAGCCCGCCTCTCTCAGTCCGTCTGTCTGAGTCCGTCTCTCTCAGGCCATCTGTCTCAGACCGTCTGTCTCTGACCGTCTGTCTCTGACCGTCTGTCTCGGACCGTCTGTCTCAGCCCGCCTGTCTCAGCCCGCCTCTCTCAGTCCGTCTGTCTGAGACCGTCTGTCTCATGTCATCTGTCTCTGTCCGTCTGTCTCAGACCGTCTGTCTCTGCCCGTCTGTCTCAGCTCGCCTGTCTCAGCCCGCCTCTCTCAGTCCGTCTGTCTGAGACCGTCTGTCTCAGACCATCTGACTCAGCCCGCCTGTCTCAGTCCGTCTGTCTCAGACCGTCTGTCTCGGATCGTCTGTCTCAGCCCGCCTGTCTCAGCCCGCCTCTCTCAGTCCGTCTGTCTGAGTCCGTCTGTCTCAGGCCATCTGTCTCAGACCGTCTGTCTCTGTCCGTCTGTCCCTGACCGTCTGTCTCGGACCGTCTGTCTCAGCCCGCCTCTCTCAGTCCGTCTGTCTCAGCCCGCCTGTCTCAGCCCGCCTCTCCCAGTCCGTCTGTCTCAGCCCGCCTGTCTCAGTTCGTCTGTCTCAGACCGTCTGTCTCAGCCCGCCTGTATCAGTCCGCCTCTCTCAGTCCGTCTGTCTGAGTCCGTCTGTCTCAGGCCATCTGTCTCAGACCGTCTGTCTCTGTCCGTCTGTCTCTGACCGTCTGTCTCGGACCGTCTGTCTCAGCTCGCCTGTCTCAGCCCGCCTCTCTCAGTCCGTCTGTCTGAGACCGTCTGTCTCAGACCATCTGACTCAGCCCGCCTGTCTCAGTCCGTCTGTCTCAGACCGTCTGTCTCGGATCGTCTGTCTCAGCCCGCCTGTCTCAGCCCGCCTCTCTCAGTCCGTCTGTCTGAGTCCGTCTGTCTCAGGCCATCTGTCTCAGACCGTCTGTCTCTGTCCGTCTGTCTCTGACCGTCTGTCTCGGACCGTCTGTCTCAGCCCGCCTCCCTCAGTCCGTCCGTCAGAGACCGTCTGTCTCAGACCGTCTGTCTCAGACCGTCTGTCTCAGACCGTCTGTCTCAGACCGGCTGTCTCAGATCGTCTGTCTCAGCCCGCCTGTCTCAGCCCGCCTCTCTCAGTCCGTCTGTCTGAGTCCGTCTGTCTCAGGCCATCTGTCTCAGACCGTCTGTCTCAGACCGTCTGTCTCGGACCGTCTGTCTCAGACCATCTGTCTCAGACCATCTGTCTCAGAGCGTCTGTCTCTGTCCGTCTGTCTCGGACCGTCTGTCTCAGACCGTCTGTCTCAGCCCGCCTGCCTCAGCCCGCCTGTCTCAGCCCGCCTGTCTCAGGTCGCCTCTCTCAGTCCATCTGTCTCAGACCGTCTGTCTCAGGCCATCTGTCTCAGTCCGTCTGTCCCTGTCCGCCTGTCTCAGACCGTCTGTCTCAGCCCGCCTGTCTCTGCCCGCCTGTCTCAGCCCGCCTCTCTCAGTTTGTCTGTCTGAGACCGTCTGTCTCAGACCATCTGTCTCAGACCGTCTGTCACAGCTCGCCTCTCTCAGTCCATCTGTCTCATACCGTCGGTCTTAGCCCGTCTGTCTGAGCCCGCCTGTCACTGTCCGTCTGTCGCGGACCGTCTGTCTCAGACCGTCTGTCTCAGACCGTCTGTCTCAGACCGTCTGTCTCAGACCGTCTGACTCAGCCCGGCTGTCTCAATCGGTCTCTCTCCGCCCGCCTGTCTCAGTCCGTCTGTCTCAGACCGTCTGTCTCAGCACGCCTGTCTCAGCCCGCCACCATCAGTCCGTCTGTCAGAGACCGTCTGTCTCAGACCGTCTGTCTCAGACCGTCTGTCTCAGCCCGCCTGTCTCAGCCCGCCTGTCTCAGCCCGCCTCCCTCAGTCCGTCTGTCAGAGACCGTCTGTCTCAGACCGTCTGTCTCAGACCGTCTGTCTCAGCCCGCCTGTCTCAGTAAGCCTCTCTCAGTCCGTCTGTCTGAGACCGTCCGTCTCAGACCGTCTGTCTCAGCCCGCCTGTCTCAGCAAGCCTCTCTCAGTCCGTCTGTCTGAGACCGTCTGTGTCAGACCGTCTGTCTCAGCAGGCCTGTCTCAACCCGCCTCTCTCAGTCCGTCTGTCAGAGACCGTTTGTCTCTTACCGTTCTCTCTGTCCGTCTGTCTCAGCCCTCCTGTCTCAGACCGTCTGTCTCAGACCGTCTGTCTCGGACCGTCTTCCGCGGACTGTCTGTCTCGGACCGTCTGTCTCAGACCGTCTGACTCAGCCCGCCTGTCTCTGTCCGTCTGTCTCAGACCGTCTGTCTCAGACCGTCTGCCTCAGCCCGCCTGTCTCAGACCGTCTGTCTCAGACCGTCTGTCTCTTACCGTTCCCTCTGTCCGTCTGTCTCAGACCGTCTGGCTCAAACCATCTGTCTCAGCTCGCCTGTCTCAGTCCGTCTGTCTCAGGACATCTGTCTCAGTCCGTCTCTCTCAGACCGTCTGTCTCAGCCCGCCTGTCTCACCTCGCCTGTCTCAGTCCGTCTGTCTTAGGACATCTGTCTCAGACAGTCTGTCTCTGTCCGTCTGTCTCAGCCCGCCTGTCTCTGTCCGTCTGTCTCAGTCCGTCTGTCTCAGCCCGCCTGTCTCAGTCCGCCTGTCTCAGTCCGCCTGTCTCAGTCCGCCTGTCTCAGTCCGCCTGTCTCAGACCGTCTGTCTCAGACCGTCTGTCTCAGACCGTCTGACTCAGCCCGCCTGTCTCAATCGGTCTCTCTCCGCCCGCCTGTCTCAGTCCGTCTGTCTCAGACCGTCTGTCTCAGCACGCCTGTCTCAGCCCGCCACCATCAGTCCGTCTGTCAGAGACCGTCTGTCTCAGACCGTCTGTCTCATCCCGCCTGTCTCAGCCCGCCTCTCTCAGTCCGTCTGTCTGAGACCGTCTGTCTCATGTCATCTGTCTCTGTCCGTCTGTCTCAGACCGTCTGTCTCTGTCCGTCTGGCTCAGCCCGCCTGTCTCAGCCCGCCTCTCTCAGTCCGTCTGTCTGAGACCGTCTGTCTCAGACCGTCTGCCTCAGCCCGCCTGTCTCAACCCGCCTCTCTCAGTCCGTCTGTCAGAGACCGTTTGTCTCTTACCGTTCTCTCTGTCCGTCTGTCTCAGCCCGCCTGTCTCAGACCGTCTGTCTCAGACCGTCTGTCTCAGACCGTCTGACTCAGCCCGCCTGTCTCAATCGGTCTCTCTCCGCCCGCCTGTCTCAGTCCGTTTGTCTCAGACCGTCTGTCTCAGACCGTCTGTCTCAGCCCGCCTGTCTCATCCCGCCACCATCAGTCCGTCTGTCAGAGACCGTCTGTCTCACACCGTCTGTCTCAGACTGTCTGTCTCAGACCGTCTGTCTCAGCCCGCCTGTCTCAGCCCGCAACACTCAGTCCGTCTGTCTGAGTCCGTCTGTCTCCGCCCGCCTGTCTCAGTCCGTCTGTCTCAGACCGTCTGTCTCAGCCCGCCTCTCTCAGCCCGCCTCCCTCAGTCCGCCTGTCAGAGACCGTCTGTCTCAGCCCGCCTGTCTCAGCAAGCCTCTCTCAGTCCGTCTGTCTGAGACCGTCTGTCTCAGACCGTCTGTCTCGGACCGTCTGTCTCAGACCGTCTGACTCAGCCCGCCTGTCTCAATCGGTCTGTCTCCGCCCTCCTGTTTCAGTCCGTCTGTCTCGCACCGTCTGTCTCAGCCCGCCTGTCTCAGCCCGCCTCCCTCGGTCCGTCTGTCAGAGACCGTCTGTCTCAGACCGTCTGTATCAGCCCGCCTGTCTCAGCCCGCCTCTCTCAGTCCGTCTGTCTGAGTCCGTCTGTCTCAGACCGTTTGTCTCGGACCGTCTGTCTCAGACCGTCTGACTCAGCCCGCCTGTCTCAGTCCGTCTCTCTCCGCCCGCCTGTCTCAGTCCGTCTGCCTCAGACCGTCTGTCTCAGACCGTCTGTCTCAGCCCGCCTCTCTCAGCCCGCCTCCCTCAGTCCGCCTGTCAGAGACCGTCTGTCTCAGACCGTCCGTCTCAGACCGTCTGTCTCAGCCCGCCTGTCTCAGCAAGCCTCTCTCAGTCCGTCTGTCTGAGACCGTCTGTGTCAGACCGTCTGTCTCAGCCCGCCTGTCTCAACCCGCCTCTCTCAGTCCGTCTGTCAGAGACCGTTTGTCCCTTACCGTTCTCTCTGTCCGTCTGTCTCAGACCGTCTGTCTCGGACCGTCTTCCGCGGACTGTCTGTCTCGGACCGTCTGTCTCAGACCGACTGACTCAGCCCGCCTGTCTCTGTCCGTCTGTCTCAGACCGTCTGCCACAGACCGCCTGTCTCAACCCGCCTCTCTCAGTCCGTCTGTCTCAGCCCGCCTGTCTCAGCCCGCCTCTGCCAGTCCGTCTGTCTCAGCCCGCCTGTCTCAGTCCGCCTGTCTCAGTCCGCCTGTCTCAGTCCGCCTGTCTCAGTCCGCCTGTCTCAGTCCGCCTGTCTCAGTCCGTCTGTCTCCGCCCGCCTGTCTCTGTCCGTTTGTCTCAGACCGTCTGTCTCAGACCGTCTGTCTCAGCCCGCCTGTCTCAACCCGCCTCTCTCAGTCCGTCTGTCTCAGCCCGCCTGTCTCAGCCCGCCTCTCCCAGTCCGTCTGTCTCAGCCCGCCTGTCTCAGTCCGTCTGTCTCAGACCGTCTGTCTCAGCCCGCCTGTCTCAGTCCGCCTCTCTCAGTCCGTCTGTCTGAGTCCATCTGTCTCAGGCCATCTGTCAGAGACCGTCTGTCTCAGACCGTCTGTCTCAGCCCGCCTGTCTCAGCCCGCCTCTCTCAGTCCGTCTGTCTGAGTCCGCCTGTCCAGTCCGTCTGTCTCAGACCATCTGTCTCTGTCCGTCTGTCTCAGACCGTCTGTCTCAGACCGTCTGTCGCAGCCCGCCTCTCTCAGCCTGCCTCCCTCAGTCCGTCTGCCTCTGTCCGTTTGTCTCAGACCGTCTGTCTCAGACGGTCTATCTCAGCCCGGCTGTCTCAACCCGCCTCCCTCAGTCCGTCTGTCTCAGCCCGTCTGTCTCAGACCGTCTGTCTCTTACCGTTCTCTCAGCCCGCCTCCCTCAGTCCGTCTGTTTCAGACCGTCTGTCTCAGACCGTCTGTCTCGGACCGTCTTCGGCGGACCGTCTGTCTCGGACCGTCTGTCTCAGACCGTCTGTCTCTGTCCGTCTGTCTCAGACCGTCTGGCTCAAACCGTCTGTCTCAGCTCGCCTGTCTCAGTCCGTCTCTCTCAGACCGTCCGTCTCAGACCGTCTGTCTCAGCCCGCCTGTCTCAGCCCGCCTCTCTCAGTCCGTCTGTCAGAGACCGTTTGTCTCTTACCGTACTCTCTGTCCGTCTGTCTCAGCCCGACTGTCTCAGACCGTCTGTCTCAGACCGTCTGTCTCGGACCGTCTTCCGCGGACTGTCTGTCTCGGACCGTGTGTCTCAGACCGTCTGACTCAGCCCGTCTGTCTCTGTCCTTCTGTCTCAGACCGTCTGCCTCAGCCCGCCTGTCTCAACCCGCCTCTCTCAGTCCGTCTGTCTCAGCCCGCCTGTCTCAGCCCGCCTCTGCCAGTCCGTCTGTCTCAGCCCGCCTCTGCCAGTCCGTCTGTCTCAGCCCGCCTGTCTCAGTCCGCCTGTCTCAGTCCGCCTGTCTCAGTCCGTCTGTCTCCGCCCGCCTGTCTCTGTCCGTTTGTCTCAGACCGTCTGTCTCAGACCGTCTGTCTCAGCCCGCCTGTCTCAACCCGCCTCTCTCAGTCCGTCTGTCTCAGCCCGCCTGTCTCAGCCCGCCTCTCCCAGTCTGTCTGCCTCAGCCCGCCTGTCTCAGTCCGTCTGTCTCAGCCCGCCTGTCTCAGTCCGCCTCTCTCAGTCCGTCTGTCTGAGTCCGTCTGTCTCAGGCCATCTGTCTCAGACCGTCTGTCTGAGTCCGTCTGTCTCAGGCCATCTGTCTCAGACCGTCTGTCTCAGACCGTCTGTCTCAGACCGTCTGTCTCAGACCGTCTGTCTCGGACTGTCTGTCTCAGACCGTCTGACTTAGCCCGCCTGTCTCAGTCCGTCTGTCTCAGACCGTCTGTCTCAGACCGTCTGTCTCAGACCGTCTGTCTCAGCCCGCCTGTCTCAGCCCGCTTCTCTCAGTCCGTCTGTCTCAGACCGCCTGTCTCAGCCCGCCTGTCTCAGCCCGCCTGTCTCAGCCCGCCTCCCTCAGTCCGTCTGTCAGAGACCGTCTGTCTCAGACCGTCTGTCTCAGACCGTCTGTCTCAGCCCGCCTGTCTCAATCGGTCTGTCTCCGCCCGCCTGTCTCAGTCCGTCTGTCTCAGACCGTCTGTCTCAGCCCGCCTGTCTCAGCCCGCCTCCCTCAGTCCGTCTGTCAGAGACCGTCTGTCTCAGACCGTCTGTCTCAGACCGTCTGTCTCAGCCCGCCTGTCTCAACCCGCCTGTCTCTGTCCGCCTCCCTCAGTCCGTCCGTCAGAGACCGTCTGTCTCAGACCGTCTGTCTCATCCCGCCTGTCTCAGCCCGCCTCTCTCAGTCCGTCTGTCTGAGACCGTCTGTCTCATGTCATCTGTCTCTGTCCGTCTGTCTCAGTCCGTCTGTCTCTGTCCGTCTGGCTCAGCCCGCCTGTCTCAGCCCGCCTGTCTCAACCCGCCTCTCTCAGTCCGTCTGTCAGAGACCGTTTGTCTCTTACCGTTCTCTCTGTCCGTCTGTCTCAGCTCGCCTGTCTCAGACCGTCTGTCTCAGACCGTCTGTCTCAGACCGTCTGACTCAGCCCGCCTGTCTCAATCGGTCTCTCTCCGCCCGCCTGTCTCAGTCCGTCTGTCTCAGACCGTCTGTCTCAGACCGTCTGTCTCAGCCCGCCTGTCTCATCCCGCCACCATCAGTCCGTCTGTCAGAGACCGTCTGTCTCACACCGTCTGTCTCAGACTGTCTGTCTCAGACCGTCTGTCTCAGCCCGCCTGTCTCAGCCCGCAACACTCAGTCCGTCTGTCTGAGTCCGTCTGTCTCCGCCCGCCTGTCTCAGTCCGTCTGTCTCAGACCGTCTGTCTCAGCCCGCCTCTCTCAGCCCGCCTCCCTCAGTCCGCCTGTCAGAGACCGTCTGTCTCAGACCGTCTGTCTCAGCCCGCCTGTCTCAGCAAGCCTCTCTCAGTCCGTCTGTCTGAGACCGTCTGTCTCAGACCGTCTGTCTCAGCCCGCCTGTCTCAGCAAGCCTCTCTCAGTCCCTCTGTCTCAGACCGGCTGTCTCTTACCGTTGTCTCTGTCCGTCTGTTTCAGACCGTCTGTCCCAGACCTTCTGTCTCAGACCGTCTGTCTCAGACCGTCTGTCTCGGACCGTCTGTCTCAGACCGTCTGACTCAGCCCGCCTGTCTCAATCGGTCTGTCTCCGCCCTCCTGTTTCAGTCCGTCTGTCTCGGACCGTCTGTCTCAGCCCGCCTGTCTCAGCCCGCCTCCCTCGGTCCGTCTGTCAGAGACCGTCTGTCTCAGACCGTCTGTATCAGCCCGCCTGTCTCAGCCCGCCTCTCTCAGTCCGTCTGTCTGAGTCCGTCTGTCTCAGACCGTCTGTCTCGGACCGTCTGTCTCAGACCGTCTGAATCAGCCCGCCTGTCTCAGTCCGTCTCTCTCCGCCCGCCTGTCTCAGTCCGTCTGCCTCAGACCGTCTGTCTCAGACCGTCTGTCTCAGCCCGCCTCTCTCAGCCCGCCTCCCTCAGTCCGCCTGTCAGAGACCGTCTGTCTCAGACCGTCTGTCTCAGCCCGCCTGTCTCAGCAAGCCTCTCTCAGTCCGTCTGTCTGAGACCGTCCGTCTCAGACCGTCTGTCTCAGCCCGCCTGTCTCAGCAAGCCTCTCTCAGTCCGTCTGTCTGAGACCGTCTGTGTCAGACCGTCTGTCTCAGCCCGCCTGTCTCAACCCGCCTCTCTCAGTCCGTCTGTCAGAGACCGTTTGTCCCTTACCGTTCTGTCTGTCCGTCTGTCTCAGACCGTCTGTCTCGGACCGTCTTCCGCGGACTGTCTGTCTCGGACCGTCTGTCTCAGACCGTCTGACTCAGCCCGCCTGTCTCTGTCCGTCTGTCTCAGACCGTCTGCCTCAGACCGCCTGTCTCAACCCGCCTCTCTCAGTCCGTCTGTCTCAGCCCGCCTGTCTCAGCCCGCCTCTGCCAGTCCGTCTGTCTCAGCCCGCCTGTCTCAGTCCGCCTGTCTCAGTCCGCCTGTCTCAGTCCGCCTGTCTCAGTCCGCCTGTCTCAGTCCGCCTGTCTCAGTCCGCCTGTCTCAGTCCGTCTGTCTCCGCCCGCCTGTCTCTGTCCGTTTGTCTCAGACCGTCTGTCTCAGACCGTCTGTCTCAGCCCGCCTGTCTCAACCCGCCTCTCTCAGTCCGTCTGTCTCAGCCCGCCTGTCTCAGCCCGCCTCTCCCAGTCCGTCTGCCTCAGCCCGCCTGTCTCAGTCCGTCTGTCTCAGACCGTCTGTCTCAGCCCGCCTGTCTCAGTCCGCCTCTCTCAGTCCGTCTGTCTGAGTCCATCTGTCTCAGGCCATCTGTCAGAGACCGTCTGTCTCAGACCGTCTGTCCCAGCCCGCCTCTCTCAGCCTGCCTCCCTCAGTCCGTCTGTCTCTGTCCGTTTGTCTCAGACCGTCTGTCTCAGACCATCTGTCTCTGTCCGTCTGTCTCAACCCGCCTCCCTCAGTCCGTCTGTCTCAGCCCGTCTGTCTCAGACCGTCTGTCTCTTACCGTTCTCTCAGCCCGCCTCCCTCAGTCCGTCTGTTTCAGACCGTCTGTCTCAGACCGTCTGTCTCGGACCGTCTTCGGCGGACCGTCTGTCTCGGACCGTCTGTCTCAGACCGTCTGTCTCTGTCCGTCTGTCTCAGACCGTCTGGCTCAAACCGTCTGTCTCAGCTCGCCTGTCTCAGCCCGTCTCTCTCAGACCGTCCGTCTCAGACCGTCTGTCTCAGCCCGCCTGTCTCAGCCCGCCTCTCTCAGTCCGTCTGTCAGAGACCGTTTGTCTCTTACCGTACTCTCTGTCCGTCTGTCTCAGCCCGACTGTCTCAGACCGTCTGTCTCTGACCGTCTGTCTCGGACCGTCTTCCGCGGACTGTCTGTCTCGGACCGTCTGTCTCAGACCGTCTGACTCAGCCCGTCTGTCTCTGTCCTTCTGTCTCAGACCGTCTGCCTCAGCCCGCCTGTCTCAACCCGCCTCTCTCAGTCCGTCTGTCTCAGCCCGCCTGTCTCAGCCCGCCTCTGCCAGTCCGTCTGTCTCAGCCCGCCTGTCTCAGTCCGCCTGTCTCAGTCCGCCTGTCTCAGTCCGTCTGTCTCCGCCCGCCTGTCTCTGTCCGTTAGTCTCAGACCGTCTGTCTCAGACCGTCTGTCTCAGCCCGCCTGTCTCAACCCGCCTCTCTCAGTCCGTCTGTCTCAGCCCGCCTGTCTCAGCCCGCCTCTCCCAGTCTGTCTGCCTCAGCCCGCCTGTCTCAGTCCGTCTGTCTCAGCCCGCCTGTCTCAGTCCGCCTCTCTCAGTCCGTCTGTCTGAGTCCGTCTGTCTCAGACCGTCTGTCTCAGCACGCCTGTCTCAGTCCGCCTCTCTCAGTCCGCCTGTCTCAGTCCGTCTGTCTCCGCCCGCCTGTCTCTGTCAGTTTGTCTCAGACTGTCTGTCTCAGACCGTCTGTCTCAGCCCGCCTGTCGCAACCCGCCTCTCTCAGTCCGTCCGTCTCAGCCCGCCTGTCTCAGCCCGCCTCTCCCAGTCCGTCTGTCTCAGCCCGCCTGTCTCAGTCTGTCTGTCTCAGACCGTCTGTCTCAGCCCGCCTGTCTCAGTCCGCCTCTCTCAGTACGTCTGTCTGAGTCCATCTGTCTCAGGCCATCTGTCTCAGACCGTCTATCTCAGACCGTCTGTCTCAGACCGTCTGTCTCGGAACGTCTGTCGCAGACCGTCTGACTCAGCCCGCCTGTCTCAATCGGTCTGTCTCCGCCCGCCTGTCTCAGTCCGTCTGTCTCAGACCGTCTGTCTCAGCCCGCCTGTCTCAGCCCGCCTCCCTCAGTCCGTCTGTCAGAGACCGTCTGTCTCAGACCGTCTGTCTCGGACCGTCTTCGGCTGACCGTCTATCTCGGACCGTCTGTCTCAGACCGTCTGACTCAGCCCGCCTGTCTCAGTCCGTCTGTCTCAGACCGTCTGTCTCAGCCCGCCTGTCTCAACCCGCCTCTCTCAGTCCGTCTGTCTCAGCCCGCCTGTCTCAGCCCGCCTCTGCCAGTCCGTCTGCCTCAGCCCGCCTGTCTCAGTCCGCCTGTCTCAGTCCGCCTGTCTCAGTCCGTCTGTCTCCGCCCGCCTGTCTCTGTCCGTTTGTCTCAGACCGTCTCTCTCAGACCGTCTGCCTCAGCCCGCCTGTCTCAACCCGCCTCTCTCAGCCCGCCTCCCTGAGTCCGTCTGTCTTAGACCGTCTGTCTCAGCCCGCCTCTCTCAGCCCGCCTCCCTCAGTCCGTCTGTCCCAGACCGTCTGTCTCTTACCGTTCGCTCTGTCCGTCTGTCTCAGCCCGCCTGTCTCTGACCGTCTTCTCAGACCGTCTGTCTCGGACCGTCTGTCTCAGATCGTCTCACTCGGCCCGCCTATCTCAGTCCGTCTATCTCCGCCCGCCTGTCTCTGTCCGTTTGTCTCAGACCCTCTGTCTCGGACCGTCTGTCTCAGACCGTCTGACTCAACCCGCCTGTCTCTGTCCGTTTGTCTCAGACCGTCCGTCTCAGACCGTCTGTCTCAGCCCGCCTGTCTCAGCCCGCCTCTCCCAGTCCGTCTGTCTCAGCCCGCCTGTCTCAGTCCGTCTGTCTCAGACCGTCTGGCTCAAACCGTCTGTCTCAGCTCGCCTGTCTCAGTCCGTCTCTCTCAGACCGTCTGTCTCAGCCCGCCTGTCTCAGCTCGCCTGTCTCAGTCCGTCTGTCTCAGGACATCTGTTTCAGTCCGTCTGTTTCAGACAGTCTGTCTCTGTCCGTCTGTCTCAGCCGACCTGTCTCTGTCCGTCTGTCTCAGACCGTCTGTCTCGGACCGTCGGTCTCAGACCGTCTGTCTCTTACCGTTGTCTCTGTCCGTCTGTTTCAGCCCGCCTGTCTCAGACCGTCTGCCTCTTACTGTTGTCTCGGACCGTCTGTCTCGGACCGTCTGTCTCGGACCGTCTGTCTCGGACCGTCTGTCTCGGACCGTCTGTCTCGGACCGTCTGTCTCGGACCGTCTGTCTCGGACCGTCTGTCTCAGACCGTCTGACTCAGCCCGCCTGTCTCAATCGGTCTGCCTCCGCCCGCCTGTCTCAGTCCGTCTGTCTCAGACCGTCTGTCTCAGCCCGCCTGTCTCAGCCCGCCTCCCTCAGTCCGTCTGTCAGAGACCGTCTGTCTCAGACCGTCTGTCTCGGACCGTCTTCGGCTGACCGTCTATCTCGGACCGTCTGTCTCAGACCGTCTGACTCAGCCCGCCTGTCTCAGTCCGTCTGTCTCAGACCGTCTGTCTCAGCCCGCCTGTCTCAACGCGCCTCTCTCAGTCCGTCTGTCTCAGCCCGCCTGTCTCAGCCCGCCTCTGCCAGTCCGTCTGCCTCAGCCCACCTGTCTCAGTCCGCCTGTCTCAGTCCGCCTGTCTCAGTCCGTCTGTCTCCGCCCGCCTGTCACTGTCCGTTTGTCTCAGACCGTCTGTCTCAGACCGTCTGCCTCAGCCCGCCTGTCTCAACCCGCCTCTCTCAGCCCGCCTCCCTGAGTCCGTCTGTCTTAGAACGTCTGTCTCAGCCCGCCTCTCTCAGCCCGCCTCCCTCAGTCCGTCTGTCCCAGACCGTCTGTCTCTTACCGTTCGCTCTGTCCGTCTGTCTCAGCCCGCCTGTCTCTGACCGTCTTCTCAGACCGTCTGTCTCGGACCGTCTGTCTCAGATCGTCTCACTCGGCCCGCCTATCTCAGTCCGTCTATCTCCGCCCGCCTGTCTCTGTCCGTTTGTCTCAGACCCTCTGTCTCGGACCGTCTGTCTCAGACCGTCTGACTCAACCCGCCTGTCTCTGTCCGTTTGTCTCAGACCGTCCGTCTCAGACCGTCTGTCTCAGCCCGCCTGTCTCAGCCCGCCTCTCCCAGTCCGTCTGTCTCAGCCCGCCTGTCTCAGTCCGTCTGTCTCAGACCGTCTGGCTCAAACCGCCTCTCTCAGTCCGTGTGTCTCAGCCCGCCTGTCTCAGCCCGCCTCTGCCAGTCCGTCTGTCTCAGCCCGCCTGTCTCAGCTCGCCTGTCTCAGTCCGTCTGTCTCAGGACATCTGTTTCAGTCCGTCTGTTTCAGACAGTCTGTCTCTGTCCGTCTGTCTCAGCCCACCTGTCTCTGTCCGTCTGTCTCAGACCGTCTGTCTCGGACCGTCGGTCTCAGACCGTCTGTCTCTTACCGTTGTCTCTGTCCGTCTGTTTCAGCCCGGCTGTCTCAGACCGTCTGCCTCTTACTGTTGTCTCGGACCGTCTGTCTCGGACCGTCTGTCTCGGACCGTCTGTCTCGGACCGTCTGTCTCGGAACGTCTGTCTCGGACCGTCTGTCTCGGACCGTCTGTCTCGAACCGTCTGTCTCGGACCGTCTGTCTCGGACCGTCTGTCTCGGACCGTCTGTCT
The DNA here is from genome assembly GCA_947623535.1 of Coelioxys conoideus. Lineage (NCBI taxonomy): Eukaryota > Metazoa > Arthropoda > Insecta > Hymenoptera > Megachilidae > Coelioxys > Coelioxys conoideus. Next base: position 611,368 of record CANQJN010000023.1, read on the forward strand.
CGGACCGTCTGTCTCGGACCGTCTGTCTCGGACCGTCTGTCTCGGACCGTCTGGCTCAAACCGTCAGTCTCAGCCCGCCTGTCTCAGACCGTCTGTCTCTGTCCGTCTGTCTCCGACCGTCTGTCTCAGACCGTCTGTCTTAGCCCGTCTGTCTCAGCCCGCCTGTCTCAGACCGTCTGCCTCTTACCGCTGTCTCTGTCCGTCTGTCTCGGACCGTCTGTCTCGGACCGTCTGTCTCGGACCGTCTGTCTAAGTCCGTCTGTCTCCGCCCGCCTGTCTCAGTCCGTCTGTCTCAGCCCGCCTCTCTCAGCACGTCTGTCTTTGACCGTCTGTCTCAGACCATCTGTCTCGGACCGTCTGTCTCAGCCCGCGTGTCTCAACACGCCTCTCTCAGTCCGTCTGTCTCAGCCCGTCTGTCTCAGACCGTCTGTCACAGCCCGTCTGTCTCAACCCGCCTCTCTCAGTCCGTGTGTCTCAGCCCGCCTGTCTCAGCCCGCCTCTGCCAGTCCGTCTGTCTCAGCCCGCCTGTCTCAGTCCGTCTGTCTCAGGCCATCTGTCTCAGACCGTCTGTCTCTGTCCGTCTGTCTCGGACCGTCTGTCTCGGACCGTCTGTCTCGGACCGTCTGTCTCGGACCGTCTGTCTCAGACCGTCTGACTCAGCCCGTCTGACTCAGCCCGCCTGTCTCAGTCCGTCTGTCTCCGCCCGCCTGTCTCAGACCGTCTGTCTCGGACCGTCTGTCTCAGCCCGCCTGTCTCAACCCGCCTCTCTCAGTCCGTCTGTCTCAGCCCGCCTGTCTCAGCCCGCCTCTCCCAGTCGGTCTGTCTCAGCCCGCCTGTCTCAGTCCGTCTGTATCAGACCGTCTGTCTCAGCCCGCCTGTCTCAACCCGCCTCTCTCAGTCCGTCTGTCTCAGCCCGCCTGTCTCAGCCCGCCTCTGCCTGTCCGTCTGTCTCAGCCCGCCTGTCTCAGTCCGTCTGTCTCAGGCCATCTGTCTCAGACCGTCTGTCTCTGTCCGTCTGTCTCAGACCTTCTGTCTCAGACCGTCTGTCTCTGTCCGTCTGTCTCAGACCGTCTGCATCTTACCGTTGTCTCTGTCCGTATGTCTCAGACCATCTGTCTCTTACCGTTGTCTCTGTCCGTCTGTTTCAGCCGGCCTGTCTCAGACCGTCTGTCTCACACCGTCTGTCTCAGACCGCCTGTCTCGGACCGTCTGTCTCGGACCGTCTGTCTCGGACCGTCTGTCTCGGACCGTCTGTCTCGGACCGCCTGTCTCAGACCGTCTGACTCAGCCCGCCTGTCTCAGTCCGTCTGTCTCCGCCCGCCTGTCTCAGTCCGTCTGTCTCAGCCCGCCTCTCTCAGTCCGTCTGTCTTTGACCGTCTGTCTCAGATCATCTGTCTCAGACCGTCAGTCTCTGTCCGTCTGCCTCACACCGTCTGTCTCAGACCGTCTGTCTCGGACCGTCTGTCTCGGACCGTCTGACTCAGCCCGCCTGTCTCAGTCCGTCTGTCTCCGCCCGCCTGTCTCAGTCCTTCTGTCTCAGACCGTCGGTCTCAGCCCGCCTGTCTCAACCCGCCTCTCTCAGTCCGTCTGTCTCAGCCCGCCTGTCTCAGCCCGCCTCTGCCATTCCGTCTGTCTCAGACCGCCTGTCTCAGTCCGTCTGTCTCAGGCCATCTGGCTCAGACTGTCTGTCTCTGTCCGTCTGTCTCAGACCGTCTGCCTCTTACCGTTGTCTCTGTCCGTATGTCTCAGACCATCTGTCTCTTACAGTTGTCTCTGTCCGTCTGTTTCAGCCCGCCTGTCTCAGACCGTCTGCCTCACACCGTCTGTCTCAGGCCGCCTGTCTCGGACCGTCTGTCTCGGACCGTCTGTCTCGGACCGTCTGTCTCGGACCGTCTGTCTCAGTCCGTCTGTCTCCGCCCGCCTGTCTCAGACCGTCTGTCTCGGACCGTCTGTCTCAGCCCGCCTGTCTCAACCCGCCTCTCTCAGTCCGTCTGTCTCAGCCCGCCTGTCTCAGCCCGCCTCTCCCAGTCGGTCTCTCTCAGCCCGCCTGTCTCAGTCAGTCTGTCTCAGACCGTCTGTCTCAGCCCGCCTGTCTCAACCCGCCGCTCTCAGTCCGTCTGTCTCAGCCCGCCTGTCTCAGCCCGCCTCTGCCAGCCCGTCTGTCTCAGCCCGCCTGTCTCAGTCCGTCTGTCTCAGGCCATCTGTCTCAGACCGTCTGTCTCTGCCCGTCTGTCTCAGACCGTCTGCCTCTTACCGTTGTCTCTGTCCGTATGTCTCAGACCATCTGTCTCTTACCGTTGACTCTGTCCGTCTGTTCAGCCCGCCTGTCTCAGACCGTCTGTCTCGGACTGTCTGTCTCGGACCGTCTGTCTCAGACCGTCTGTCTCGGACCGTCTTCCGCGGACTGTCTTTCTCGGACCGTCTGTCTCAGACCGTCTGTCTCAGCCCGCCTGTCTCAACCCGCCTCTCTCAGTCCGTCTGTCTCAGCCCGCCTGTCTCAGCCCGCCTCTCCCAGTCCGTCTGTCCCAGCCCGCCTGTCTCAGTCCGTCTGTCTCAGACCGTCTGTCTCAGCCCGCCTGTCTCAGTCCGCCTCTCTCAGTCCGTCTGTCTGAGTCCATCTGTCTCAGGCCATCTGTCTCAGACCGTCTGTCTCATACCGTCTGTCTCAGACCGTCTGTCTCGGACCGTCTGTCTCAGACCGTCTGACTCAGCCCGCCTGTCTCAATCGGTCTGTCTCCGCCCGCCTGTCTCAGTCCGTCTGTCTCAGACCGTCTGTCTCAGCCCGCCTGTCTCAGCCCGCCTCCCTCAGTCCGTCTGTCAGAGACCGTCTGTCTCAGACCGTCTGTCTCGGACCGTCTTCGGCTGACCGGCTATCTCGGACCGTCTGTCTCAGACCGTCTGACTCAGCCCGCCTGTCTCAGTCCGTCTGTCTCAGACCGTCTGTCTCAGCCCGCCTGTCTCAACCCGCCTCTCTCAGTCCGTCTGTCTCAGCCCGCCTGTCTCAGCCCGCCTCTGCCAGTCCGTCTGCCTCAGCCCGCCTGTCTCAGTCCGCCTGTCTCAGTCCGCCTGTCTCAGTCCGTCTGTCTCCGCCCGCCTGTCTCTGTCCGTTTGTCTCAGACCGTCTGTCTCAGACCGTCTGCCTCAGCCCGCCTGTCTCAACCCGCCTCTCTCAGCCCGCCTCCCTGAGTCCGTCTGTCTTAGACCGTCTGTCTCAGCCCGCCTCTCTCAGCCCGCCTCCCTCAGTCCGTCTGTCCCAGACCGTCTGTCTCTTACCGTTCGCTCTGTCCGTCTGTCTCAGCCCGCCTCTCCCAGTCCGTCTGTCTCAGCCCGCCTGTCTCAGTCCGTCTGTCTCAGACCGTCTGGCTCAAACCGTCTGTCTCAGCTCGCCTGTCTCAGTCCGTCTGTCTCAGGACATCTGTTTCAGTCCGTCTCTTTCAGACAGTCTGTCTCTGTCCGTCTGTCTCAGCCCACCTGTCTCTGTCCGTCTGTCTCGGACCGTCTGTCTCGGACCGTCTGTCTCGGACCGTCTGTCTCGGACCGTCTGTCTCGGACCGCCTGTCTCGGACCGTCTGTCTCGGACCGCCTGTCTCAGACCGTCTGACTCAGCCCGCCTGTCTCAGTCCGTCTGTCTCCGCCCGCCTGTCTCAGTCCGTCTGTCTCAGCCCGCCTCTCTCAGTCCGTCTGTCTTTGACCGTCTGTCTCAGATCATCTGTCTCAGACCGTCAGTCTCTGTCCGTCTGCCTCACACCGTCTGTCTCAGACCGTCTGTCTCGGACCGTCTGTCTCGGACCGTCTGACTCAGCCCGCCTGTCTCAGTCCGTCTGTCTCCGCCCGCCTGTCTCAGTCCTTCTGTCTCAGACCGTCGGTCTCAGCCCGCCTGTCTCAACCCGCCTCTCTCAGTCCGTCTGTCTCAGCCCGCCTGTCTCAGCTCGCCTCTGCCAGTCCGTCTGTCTCAGCCCGCCTGTCTCAGTCCGTCTGTCACAGCCCGCCTCTCTCAGTCCGCCTGTCTCAACCCGCCTCTCTCAGTCCGTCTGTCTCAGCCCGCCTGTCTCAGCCCGCCTCTGCCAGTCCGTCGGTCTCAGCCCGCCTGTCTCAGTCCGTCTGTCTCAGGCCATCTGGCTCAGACCGTCTGTCTCTGTCCGTCTGTCTCAGACCGTCTGCCTCTTACCGTTGTCTCTGTCCGTATGTCTCAGACCATCTGTCTCTTACCGTTGTCTCTGTCCGTCTGTTCCAGCCCGCCTGTCTCAGACCGTCTGTCTCACACCGTCTGTCTCAGACCGCCTGTCTCGGACCGTCTGTCTCGGAACGTCTGTCTCAGACCGTCTGACTCAGCCCGCCTGTCTCAACCCGCCTCTCTCAGTCCGTCTGTCTCAGCCCGCCTGTCTCAGCCCGCCTCTGCCAGTCCGTCTGTCTCAGCCCGCCTGTCTCAGTCCGTCTTACTCAGTCCTTCTGTCTCAGACCGTCGGTCTCAGCCCGCCTGTCTCAACCCGCCTCTCTCAGTCCGTCTGTCTCAGCCCGCCTGTCTCAGCCCGCCTCTGCCAGTCCGTCTGTCTCAGCCCGCCTGTCTCAGTCCGTCTGTCTCAGGCCATCTGTCTCAGACCGTCTGTCTCTGTCCGTCTGTCTCAGACCTTCTGTCTCAGACCGTCTGTCTCAGCCCGCCTGTCTCAGCCCGCCTCTGCCATTCCGTCTGTCTCAGACCGCCTGTCTCAGTCCGTCTGTCTCAGGCCATCTGGCTCAGACTGTCTGTCTCTGTCCGTCTGTCTCAGACCGTCTGCCTCTTACCGTTGTCTCTGTCCGTATGTCTCAGACCATCTGTCTCTTACAGTTGTCTCTGTCCGTCTGTTTCAGCCCGCCTGTCTCAGACCGTCTGCCTCACACCGTCTGTCTCAGGCCGCCTGTCTCGGACCGTCTGTCTCGGACCGTCTGTCTCGGACCGTCTGTCTCGGACCGTCTGTCTCGGACCGTCTGTCTCAGTCCGTCTGTCTCCGCCCGCCTGTCTCAGACCGTCTGTCTCGGACCGTCTGTCTCAGCCCGCCTGTCTCAACCCGCCTCTCTCAGTCCGTCTGTCTCAGCCCGCCTCTCCCAGTCGGTCTGTCTCAGCCCGCCTGTCTCAGTCAGTCTGTCTCAGACCGTCTGTCTCAGCCCGCCTGTCTCAACCCGCCTCTCTCAGTCCGTCTGTCTCAGCCCGCCTGTCTCAGCCCGCCTCTGCCAGTCCGTCTGTCTCAGCCCGCCTGTCTCAGTCCGTCTGTCTCAGGCCATCTGTCTCAGACCGTCTGTCTCTGTCCGTCTGTCTCAGACCTTCTGTCTCAGACCGTCTGTCTCAGCCCGCCTGTCTCAGCCCGCCTCTGCCAGTCCGTCTGTCTCATGCCGCCTGTCTCGGACCGTCTGTCTCTTACCGTTGTCTCTGTCCGTCTGTTTCAGCCCGCCTGTCTCAGACCGTCTGTCTCACACCGTCTGTCTCAGCCCGCCTGTCTCAGCCCGCCTCTGCCAGTCCGTCTGTCTCAGCCCGCCTGTCTCAGTCCGTCTGTCTCAGGCCATCTGGCTCAGACCGTCTGTCTCTGTCCGTCTGTCTCAGACCGTCTGCCTCTTACCGTTGTCTCTGTCCGTATGTCTCAGACCATCTGTCTCTTACCGTTGTCTCTGTCCGTCTGTTTCAGCCCGCCTGTCTCAGACCGTCTGTCTCACACCGTCTGTCTCAGACCGCCTGTCTCGGACCGTCTGTCTCGGACCGTCTCTCTGTCCGTATGTCTCAGACCATCTGTCTCTTACCGTTGTCTCTGTCCGTCTGTTTCAGCCCGCCTGTCTCAGACCGTCTGTCTCGGACCGTCTGTCTCGGACCGTCTGTCTCGGACCGTCTGTCTCGGATCGCCTGTCGCAGACCGTCTGACTCTGCCCGCCTGTCTCAGTCCGTCTGTCTCCGCCCGCCTGTCTCAGTCCGTCTGTCACAGCCCGCCTCTCTCAGTCCGCCTGTCTCAACCCGGCTCTCTCAGTCCGTCTGTCTCAGCCCGCCTGTCTCAGCCCGCCTCTGCCAGTCCGTCTGTCTCAGCCCGCCTGTCTCAGTCCGTCTGTCTCAGGCCATCTGGCTCAGACCGTCTGTCTCTGTCCGTCTGTCTCAGACCGTCTGCCTCTTACCGTTGTCTCTGTCCGTATGTCTCAGACCATCTGTCTCTTACCGTTGTCTCTGTCCGTCTGTTCCAGCCCGCCTGTCTCAGACCGTCTGTCTCACACCGTCTGTCTCAGACCGCCTGTCTCGGACCGTCTGTCTCGGACCGTCTGTCTCAGACCGTCTGACTCAGCCCGTCTGTCTCAGACCGTCTGCCTCTTACCGTTGTCTCTGTCCGTATGTCTCAGACCATCTGTCTCTTACCGTTGTCTCTGTCCGTCTGTTCAGCCCGCCTGTCTCAGACCGTCTGTCTCGGACCGTCTGTCTCGGACCGTCTGTCTCGTACCGTCTGTCTCGGACCGCCTGTCTCAGACCGTCTGACTCAGCCCGCCTGTCTCAGTCCGTCTGTCTCCTCCCGCCTGTCTCACACCGTCTGACTCAGCCCGCCTGTCTCAGTCCGTCTGTCTCCTCCCGCCTGTCTCAGACCGTCTGTCTCAGTCCGTCTGTCTCAGCCCGCCTGTCTCAGCCCGCCTCTCCCAGTCGGTCTGTCTCAGCCCGCCTGTCTCAGTCAGTCTGTCTCAGACCGTCTGTCTCAGCCCGCCCGTCTCAGCCCGCCTCTCTCAGTCCGTCTGTCTCAGCCCGCATGTCTCAGCCCGCCTCTGCCAGTCCGTCTGTTTCAACCCGCCTATCTCAGACCGTCTGTCTCGGACCGTCTGTCTCGGACCGTCTGTCTCGGACCGTCTGTCTCGGACCGTCTGTCTCGGACCGCCTGTCTCAGACCGTCTGACTCAGCCCGCCTGTCTCAGTCCGTCTGTCTCCGCCCGCATGTCTCAGACCGTCTGTCTCGGACCGTCTGACTCAGCCCGCCTGTCTCAGTCCGTCTGTCTCCGCCCGCCTGTCTCAGTCCGTCTGTCTCAGCCCGCCTCTCTCAGTCCGTCTGTCTTTGACCGTCTGTCTCAGATCATCTGTCTCAGACCGTCTGTCTCTGTCCGTCTGTCTCAGACCTTCTGTCTCAGACCGTCTGTCTCAGCCCGCCTGTCTCAGCCCGCCTCTGCCAGTCCGTCTGTCTCAGCCCGCCTGTCTCAGTCCGTCTGTCTCAACCCACCTCTCTCAGTCCGTCTGTCTCAGCCCGCCTGTCTCACCCCGCCTCTCCCAGTCGGTCTGTCTCAACCCGCCTGTCTCAGTCCGTCTGTCTCAGGCCATCTGGCTCAGACCGTCTGTCTCTGTCCGTCTGTCTCAGACCGTCTGCCTCTTACCGTTGTCTCTGTCCGTATGTCTCAGACCATCTGTCTCTTACCGTTGTCTCTGTCCGTCTGTTCAGCCCGCCTGTCTCAGACCGTCTGTCTCGGACCGTCTGTCTCGGACCGTCTGTCTCGGACCGCCTGTCTCAGACCGTCTGACTCAGCCCGCCTGTCTCAGTCCGTCTGTCTCCGCCCGCCTGTCTCAGACCGTCTGTCTCGGACCGTCTGTCTCAGCCCGCCTGTCTCAACCCGCCTCTCTCAGTCCGTCTGTCTCAGCCCGCCTGTCTCAGCCCACCTCTCCCAGTCGGTCTGTCTCAGCCCGCCTGTCTCAGTCAGTCTGTCTCAGACCGTCTGTCTCAGACAGTCTGTCTCTGTCCGTCTGTCTCAGACCTTCTGTCTCAGTCCGTCTGTCTCAGCCCGCCTGTCTCAGCCCGCCTCTGCCAGTCCGTCTGTCTCAGACCGCCTGTCTCAGTCCGTCTGTCTCAGGCCATCTGGCTCAGACCGTCTGTCTCTGTCCGTCTGTCTCAGACCGTCTGCCTCTTACCGTTGTCTCTGTCCGTATGTCTCAGACCATCTGTCTCTTACCGTTGTCTCTGTCCGTCTGTTCCAGCCCGCCTGTCTCAGACCGTCTGTCTCACACCGTCTGTCTCAGACCGCCTGTCTCGGACCGTCTGTCTCGGACCGTCGGTCTCGGACCGTCTGTCTCGGACCGTCTGTCTCGGACCGTCTGTCTCGGACCGCCTGTCTCAGATCGTCTGACTCAGCCCGCCTGTCTCAGTCCGTCTGTCTCCGCCCGCCTGTCTCAGACCGTCTGTCTCGGACCGTCTGTCTCAGCCCGCCTGTCTCAACCCGCCTCTCTCAGTCCGTCTGTCTCAGCCCGCCTGTCTCAGCCCGCCTCTCCCAGTCGGTCTGTCTCAGCCCGCCTGTCTCAGTCAGTCTGTCTCAGACCGTCTGTCTCAGACCGTCTGTCTCAGCCCGCCTGTCTCAGCCCGCCTGTCTCAGTTCGTCTGTCTGAGACCGTCTGTCTCAGACCACCTGTCTCTTACCGTCTGTCTCAGCCCGCCTGTCTCAGTCCGTCTGTCTCAGGCCATCTGTCTCAGACCGTCTGTCTCTGTCCGTCTGTCTCAGACCTTCTGTCTCAGACCGTCTGTCTCAGCCCGCCTGTCTCAGTCCGCCTCTGCCAGTCCGTCTGTCTCAGCCCGCCTGTCTCAGTCCGTCTGTCTCAGGCCATCTGGCTCAGACCGTCTGTCTCTGTCCGTCTGTACCAGACCGTCTGCCTCTTACCGTTGTCTCTGTCCGTATGTCTCAGACCATCTGTCTCTTACCGTTGTCTCTGTCCGTCTGTTTCAGCCCGCCTCTCTCAGACCGTCTGTCTCGGACCGTCTGTCTCGGATCGTCTGTCTCGGACCCTCTGTCTCGGACCGCCTGTCGCAGACCGTCTGACTCTGCCCGCCTGTCTCAGTCCGTCTGTCTCCGCCCGCCTGTCTCAGTCCGTCTGTCTCAGCCCGCCTCTCTCAGTCCGCCTGTCTCAACCCGCCTCTCTCAGTCCGTCTGTCTCAGCCCGCCTGTCTCAGCCCGCCTCTGACAGTCCGTCTGTCTCAGCCCGCCTGTCTCAGTCCGTCTGTCTCAGGACATCTGTCTCAGACCGTCTGTCTCTGTCCGTCTGTCTCAGACCTTCTGTCTCAGACCGTCTGTCTCAGCCCGCCTGTATCAGCCCGCCTCTGCCAGCCCGTCTGTCACAGCCCGCCTGTCTCAGTCCGTCTGTCTCAGGCCATCTGGCTCAGACCGTCTGTCTATGTCCGTCTGTCTCAGACCGTCTGCCTCTTACCGTTGTCTCTGTCCGTATGTCTCAGACCATCTGTCTCATACCGTTGTCTCTGTCCGTCTGTTTCAGCCCGCCTGTCTCAGACCGTCTGTCTCAGACCGTCTGTCTCACACCGTCTGTCTCAGACCGCCTGTCTCGGACCGTCTGTCTCGGACCGTCTGTCTCGGACCGTCTGTCTCGGACCGTCTGTCTCGGACCGTCTGTCTCGGACCGCCTGTCTCAGTTCGTCTGTCTGAGACCGTCTGTCTCAGACCATCTGTCTCTTACCGTCTGTCTCGGACCGTCTGTCCCGGACCGTCTGTCTCGGACCGTCTGTCTCGGACCGTCTGTCTCAGACCGTCTGTCTCAGCCCGCCTGTCTCAGCCCGCCTGTCTCAGTTCGTCTGTCTGAGACCGTCTGTCTCAGACCATCTGTCTCTTACCGTCTGTCTCGGACCGCCTGTCTCAGTCCGTCTGTCTCCGCCCGCCTGTCTCAGTCCGTCTGTCTCATACCGTCTGTCTCAGCCCGTCTGACTCAGCCCGCCTGTCACAGTCCGTCTGTCTCCGCCCGCCTGTCTCAGACCGTCTGTCTCGGACCGTCTGTCTCAGCCCGCCTGTCTCAACCCGCCTCTCTCAGTCCGTCTGTCTCAGCCCGCCTGTCTCAGCCCGCCTCTCCCAGCCCGCCTGTCTCAGCCCGCCTGTCTCAGTTCGTCTGTCTGAGACCGTCTGTCTCAGACCATCTGTCTCTTACCGTCTGTCTCAGCCCGCCTGTCTCAGCCCGCCTGTCTCAGTTCGTCTGTCTGAGACCGTCTGTCTCAGACCATCTGTCTCTTACCGTCTGTCTCGGACCGCCTGTCTCAGTCCGTCTGTCTCCGCCCGCCTGTCTCAGTCCGTCTGTCTCATACCGTCTGTCTCAGCCCGTCTGACTCAGCCCGCCTGTCACAGTCCGTCTGTCTCCGCCCGCCTGTCTCGGACCGTCTGTCTCGGACCGTCTGTCTCGGACCGCCTGTCTCAGACCGTCTGACTCAGCCCGCCTGTCTCAGTCCGTCTGTCTCCGCCCGCCTGTCTCAGTCCGTCTGTCTCAGCCCGCCTCTCTCAGTCCGCCTGTCTCAACCCGCCTCTCTCAGTCCGTCTGTCTCAGCCCGCCTGTCACAGCCCGCCTCTGACAGTCCGTCTGTCTCAGCCCGCCTGTCTCAGTCCGTCTGTCTCAGGCCATCTGTCTCAGACCGTCTGTCTCTGCCCGTCTGTCTCAGACCTTCTGTCTCAGACCGTCTGTCTCAGCCCGCCTGTCTCAGCCCGCCTCTGCCAGCCCGTCTGTCTCAGCCCGCCTGTCTCAGTCCGTCTGTCTCAGGCCATCTGGCTCAGACCGTCTGTCTCTGTCCGTCTGTCTCAGACCGTCTGCCTCTTACCGTTGTCTCTGTCCGTATGTCTCAGACCATCTGTCTCTTACCGTTGTCTCTGTCCATCTGTTCCAGCCCGCCTGTCTCAGACCGTCTGTCTCACACCGTCTGTCTCAGACCGCCTGTCTCGGACCGTCTGTCTCGGACCGTCTGTCTCGGACCGTCTGTCTCGGACCGTCTGTCTCGGACCGTCTGTCTCGGACCGTCTGTCTCGGACCGCCTGTCTCAGACCGTCTGACTCAGCCCGCCTGTCTCAGTCCGTCTGTCTCCGCCCGCCTGTCTCAGACCGTCTGTCTCGGACCGTCTGTCTCAGCCCGCCTGTCTCAACCCGCCTCTCTCAGTCCGTCTGTCTCAGCCCGCCTGTCTCAGCCCGCCTCTCCCAGTCGGTCTGTCTCAGCCCGCCTGTCTCAGTCAGTCTGTCTCAGACCGTCTGTCTCAGCCCGCCTGTCTCAGCCCGCCTGTCTCAGTTCGTCTGTCTGAGACCGTCTGTGTCAGACCACCTGTCTCTTACCGTCTGTCTCAGCCCGCCTGTCTCAGTCCGTCTGTCTCAGGCCATCTGTCTCAGACCGTCTGTCTCTGTCCGTCTGTCTCAGACCTTCTGTCTCAGACCGTCTGTCTCAGCCCGCCTGTCTCAGCCCGCCTCTGCCAGTCCGTCTGTCTCAGACCGCCTGTCTCAGTCCGTCAGTCTCAGGCCATCTGGCTCAGACCGTCTGTCTCTGTCCGTCTGTCTCAGACCGTCTGCCTCTTACCGTTGTCTCTGTCCGTATGTCTCAGACCATCTGTCTCTTACCGTTGTCTCTGTCCGTCTGTTTCAGCCCGCCTGTCTCAGACCGTCTGCCTCACACCGTCTGTCTCAGGCCGCCTGTCTCGGACCGTCTGTCTCGGACCGTCTGTCTCGGACCGTCTGTCTCGGACCGTCTGTCTCGGACCGTCTGTCTCAGCCCGCCTCTCTCAGTCCGTCTGTCTTTGACCGTCTGTCTCAGACCATCTGACTCAGACCGTCAGTCTCTGTCCGTCTGTCTCACACCGTCTGTCTCAGACCGTATGTCTCAGACCATCTGTCTCTTACCGTTGTCTCTGTCCGTCTGTTTCAGCCCGCCTCTCTCAGACCGTCTGTCTCACACCGTCTGTCTCAGACCGTCTGTCTCGGACCGCCTGTCTCAACCCGCCTCTCTCAGTCCGTCTGTCTCAGCCCGCCTGTCTCAGCCCGCCTCTCCCAGCCCGCCTGTCTCAGCCCGCCTGTCTCAGTCAGTCTGTCTCAGACCGTCTGTCTCAGCCCGCCTGTCTCAGCCCGCCTGTCTCAGTTCGTCTGTCTGAGACCGTCTGTCTCAGACCATCTGTCTCTTACCGTCTGTCTCGGACCGTCTGTCTCAGCCCGCCTGTCTCAGCCCGCCTCTCCCAGCCCGCCTGTCTCAGCCCGCCTGTCTCAGTCCGTCTGTCTCAGGCCATCTGACTCAGACCGTCTGTCTCTGTCCGTCTGTCTCAGACCGTCTGCCTCTTACCGTTGTCTCTGTCCGTATGTCTCAGACCATCTGTCTCTTACCGTTGTCTCTGTCCGTCTGTTTCAGCCCGCCTGTCTCAGACCGTCTGTCTCACACCGTCTGTCTCAGGCCGCCTGTCTCGGACCGTCTGTCTCGGACCGGCTGTCTCGGACCGTCTGTCTCGGACCGTCTGTCTCGGACCGCCTGTCTCAGACCGTCTGACTCAGCCCGCCTGTCTCAGTCCGTCTGTCTCCGCCCGCCTGTCTCAGTCCGTCTGTCTCAGCCCGCCTGTCACAGCCCGCCTCTGACAGTCCGTCTGTCTCAGCCCGCCTGTCTCAGTCCGTCTGTCTCAGGCCATCTGTCTCAGACCGTCTGTCTCTGCCCGTCTGTCTCAGACCTTCTGTCTCAGACCGTCTGTCTCAGCCCGCCTGTCTCAGCCCGCCTCTGCCAGCCCGTCTGTCTCAGCCCGCCTGTCTCAGTCCGTCTGTCTCAGGCCATCTGGCTCAGACCGTCTGTCTCTGTCCGTCTGTCTCAGACCGTCTGCCTCTTACCGTTGTCTCTGTCCGTATGTCTCAGACCATCTGTCTCTTACCGTTGTCTCTGTCCATCTGTTCCAGCCCGCCTGTCTCAGACCGTCTGTCTCACACCGTCTGTCTCAGACCGCCTGTCTCGGACCGTCTGTCTCGGACCGTCTGTCTCGGACCGTCTGTCTCGGACCGTCTGTCTCGGACCGTCTGTCTCGGACCGTCTGTCTCGGACCGCCTGTCTCAGACCGTCTGACTCAGCCCGCCTGTCTCAGTCCGTCTGTCTCCGCCCGCCTGTCTCAGACCGTCTGTCTCGGACCGTCTGTCTCAGCCCGCCTGTCTCAACCCGCCTCTCTCAGTCCGTCTGTCTCAGCCCGCCTGTCTCAGCCCGCCTCTCCCAGTCGGTCTGTCTCAGCCCGCCTGTCTCAGTCAGTCTGTCTCAGACCGTCTGTCTCAGCCCGCCTGTCTCAGTCCGCCTGTCTCAGTTCGTCTGTCTGAGACCGTCTGTGTCAGACCACCTGTCTCTTACCGTCTGTCTCAGCCCGCCTGTCTCAGTCCGTCTGTCTCAGGCCATCTGTCTCAGACCGTCTGTCTCTGTCCGTCTGTCTCAGACCTTCTGTCTCAGACCGTCTGTCTCAGCCCGCCTGTCTCAGCCCGCCTCTGGCAGTCCGTCTGTCTCAGACCGCCTGTCTCAGTCCGTCTGTCTCAGGCCATCTGGCTCAGACCGTCTGTCTCTGTCCGTCTGTCTCAGACCGTCTGCCTCTTACCGTTGTCTCTGTCCGTATGTCTCAGACCATCTGTCTCTTACCGTTGTCTCTGTCCGTCTGTTTCAGTCCGCCTGTCTCAGACCGTCTGCCTCACACCGTCTGTCTCAGGCCGCCTGTCTCGGACCGTCTGTCTCGGACCGTCTGTCTCGGACCGTCTGTCTCGGACCGTCTGTCTCGGACCGTCTATCTCGGACCGCCTGTCTCAGACCGTCTGACTCAGCCCGCCTGTCTCAGTCCGTCTGTCTCCGCCCGCCTGTCTCAGTCCGTCTGTCTCAGCCCGCCTCTCTCAGTCCGTCTGTCTTTGACCGTCTGTCTCAGACCATCTGACTCAGACCGTCAGTCTCTGTCCGTCTGTCTCACACCGTCTGTCTCAGACCGTATGTCTCAGACCATCTGTCTCTTACCGTTGTCTCTGTCCGTCTGTTTCAGCCCGTCTGTCTCCGCCCGCCTGTCTCAGTCCGTCTGTCTCAGACCGTCTGTCTCAGCCCGCCTGTCTCAACCCGCCTCTCTCAGTCCGTCTGTCTCAGCCCGCCTGTCTCAGCCCGCCTCTCCCAGCCCGCCTGTCTCAGCCCGCCTGTCACAGTCAGTCTGTCTCAGACCGTCTGTCTCAGCCCGCCCGTCTCAGCCCGCCTGTCTCAGTTCGTCTGTCTGAGACCGTCTGTCTCAGACCATCTGTCTCTTACCGTCTGTCTCGGACCGTCTGTCACGGACCGTCTGTCCCGGACCATCTGTCTCGGACCGTCTGTCTCAGACCGTCTGACTCAGACCGTCTGTCTCAGCCCGCCTGTCTCAACCCGCCTCTCTCAGTCCGTCTGTCTCAGCCCGCCTGTCTCAGCCCGCCTCTGCCAGTCCGTCTGTCTCAGCCCGCCTGTCTCAGTCCGTCTGTCTCAGGCCATCTGTCTCAGACCGTCGGTCTCTGTCCGTCTGTCTCAGACCTTCTGTCTCAGACCGTCTGTCTCAGCCCGCCTGTCTCAGCGCGCCTCTGCCAGTCCGTCTGTCTCAGCCCGCCTGTCTCAGTCCGTCTGTCTCAGGCCATCTGGCTCAGACCGTCTGTCTCTGTCCGTCTGTCTCATACCGTCTGCCTCTTACCGTTGTCTCTGTCCGTATGTCTCAGACCATCTGTCTCTTACCGTTGTCTCTGTCCGTCTGTTTCAGCCCGCCTGACTCAGCCCGCCTGTCTCAGTCCGTCTGTCTCCGCCCGCCTGTCTCAGACCGTCTGTCTCGGACCGTCTGTCTCAGCCCGCCTGTCTCAGCCCGCCTGTCTCAGTCAGTCTGTCTCAGACCGTCTGTCTCAGCCCGCCTGTCTCAGCCCGCCTGTCTCAGCCCGCCTATCTCAGTTCGTCTGTCTGAGACCGTCTGTCTCAGACCATCTGTCTCTTACCGTCTGTCTCGGACCGTCTGGCTCGGACCGTCTGTCTCGGACCGTCTGTCTCAGACCGTCCGACTCAGCCCGCCTGTCTCAGTCCGTCTGTCTCAGTCCGTCTGTGTCAGACCGTCTGCCTCAGCCCGCCTGTCTCAACCCGCCTCTCTCAGTCCGTCTGTCTCAGCCCGCCTGTCTCAGCCCGCCTCTGCCAGTCCGTCTGTCTCAGCCCGCCTGTCTCAGTCCGTCTGTCTCAGGCCATCTGTCTCTTACCGTCTGTCTCGGACCGTCTGTCTCGGACCGTCTGTCTCGGACCGCCTGTCTCAGACCGCCTGTCTCAGACCGTCTGTCTCAGAGCGTCTGTCTCAGACCGTCTGTCTCAGACCGTAAGTCTCACACCGTCTGTCTCACACCGTCTGTCTCAGGCCGTCTGTCTCAGACCGTCTGTATCAGACCGTCTGTCTCAGACCGTAAGTCTCACACCGTCTGTCTCAGCCCGCCTGTCTCAGCCCGCCTGTCTCCGCCCGCCTGTCTCAGTCAGTCTGTCTCAGCCCGCCTCTCTCAGTCCGTCTGTCTTTGACCGTCTGTCTCAGACCATCTGTCTCAGACCGTCAGTCTCTGTCCGTCTGTCTCACACCGTCTGTCTCAGACCGTCTGTCTCAGACCGTCTGTCTCAGACTGTCTGTCTCAGACCGTCTGTCTCAGACCGTCTGTCTCAGACCGCCTGTCTCAGACCGTCTGTCTCAGAGCGTCTGTCTCAGACCGTCTGTCTCAGACCGTAAGTCTCACACCGTCTGTCTCACACCGTCTGTCTCAGGCCGTCTGTCTCAGACCGTCTGTATCAGACCGTCTGTCTCAGACCGTAAGTCTCACACCGTCTGTCTCACACCGTCTGTCTCAGGCCGTCTGTCTCAGACCGTCTATCTCAGACCGTCTGTCTCTGTCTGTCTGTCTCAGACCGTCTGTCTCATCCCGCCTGTCCCAGTCCGTCTGTCTTCGACCGCCTGTCTCAGACCATCTGTCTCAGACCGTCTGCCTCTGTCCGTCTGTCTCAGCCCGCCTGTCTCAGCCCGCCTCTCTCAGTCCGTCTGTCTCAGCCCGTCTGTCTCAGACCGTCTGTCTCAGACCGTCTGTCTCAGACCGTCTGTCTCAGACCGTCTGTCTCAGACCGTCTGTCTCAGACCGTCTGTCTCAGACCGTCTGTCTCTGTCCGTCTGTCTCTGCCCGCCTGTCTCAGCCCGCCTCTCTCAGCACGCCTGTCTCAGCCCGCCTCTCTCTGTCCGTCTATCTCAGCCCGTCTGTCTCAGACCGTCTGTCTTCGCGCGTCCGTCTCAGTCCGCCTGTCTCAGACCGTCTGTCGCGGACCGTCTGTCTCAGACCGTCTGCCTCTTACCGTTGTCTCAGACCGTCTGTCTCAGACCGTCTGTCTCAGACCGTCTGTTTCAGCCCGCCTGTCTCAGCCCGTCTGTCTCAGCCCGCCTCTCTCAGTCCGTCTGTCTTTGACCGTCTGTCTCAGACCATCTGTCTCAGACCGTCAGTCTCTGTCCGTCTGTCTCACACCGTCTGTCTCAGACCGTCTGTCTCAGACCGTCTGTCTCAGACCGTCTGTCTCAGACTGTCTGTCTCAGACCGTCTGTCTCAGACCGTCTGTCTCAGACCGCCTGTCTCAGACCGTCTGTCTCAGAGCGTCTGTCTCAGACCGTCTGTCTCAGACCGTAAGTCTCACACCGTCTGTCTCACACCGTCTGTCTCAGGCCGTCTGTCTCAGACCGTCTGTATCAGACCGTCTGTCTCAGACCGTAAGTCTCACACCGTCTGTCTCACACCGTCTGTCTCAGGCCGTCTGTCTCAGACCGTCTGTCTCAGACCGTAAGTCTCACACCGTCTGTCTCACACCGTCTGTCTCAGGCCGTCTGTCTCAGCCAGCCTGTCTCAGTCCGTCTGTCTCAGCCCGCCTGTCTCAACCCGCCTCTCTCAGTCCGTGTGTCTCAGCCCGCCTGTCTCAGCCCGCCTGTCTCAGCCCCCCTCTCGCGGACCGACTGTCTCTGTCCATCTGTCTTAGCCCGTCTGTCTCAGCCCGCCTCTCTCAGCCCGCCTGTCTCAGCCCGCCTCTCACAGTCCGCCTGTCTGAAACCGTCTGTCTCAGACCATCTGTCTCAGACCGTCTATCTCAGCCCGCCTGTCACAGCCCGCTTGTCTCAGTTCTGAGACCGTCTCTCTCTGTAAGTCTGTCTCAGACCGTCTATCTCAGACCGTCTGTCTCTGTCTGTCTGTCTCAGACCGTCTGTCTCATCCCGCCTGTCCCAGTCCGTCTGTCTTCGACCGTCTGTCTCAGACCATCTGTCTCAGACCGTCTGTCTCTATCCGTCTGTCTCAGACCGTCTGACGCGGCCCGCCTGTCTCAGTCAGTCTGTCTCCGCCCGCCTGACTCTGTCCGTTTGTCTCAGACCGTCTGTCTCAGCCCGCGTGTCTCAACACGCCTCTCTCAGTCCGTCTGTCTCAGCCCGTCTGTCTCAGCCCGCCTGTCTCAGTCCGTCTGTCTCAGACCGTCTGTCTTAGCCGGCCTGTCTCAGACCATCTGTCTCAGACCGTCTGCCTCTGTCCGTCTGTCTCAGCCCGCCTGTCTCAGCCCGCCTCTCTCAGTCCGTCTGTCTCAGCCCGTCTGTCTCAGACCGTCTGTCTCAGACCGTCTGTCTCAGACCGTCTGTCTCTGTCCGTCTGTCTCTGCCCGCCTGTCTCAGCCCGCCTCTCTCAGCACGACTGTCTCAGCCCGCCTCTCTCTGTCCGTCTATCTCAGCCCGTCTGTCTCAGACCGTCTGTCTTCGCGCGTCCGTCTCAGTCCGCCTGTCTCAGACCGTCTGTCGCGGACCGTCTGTCTCAGACCGTCTGCCTCTTACCGTTGTCTCAGACCGTCTGTCTCAGACCGTCTGTTTCAGCCCGCCTGTCTCAGCCCGCCTCTCTTAGCCCGCCTGTCTCAGTCCGCCTCTCTCAGTCCGCCTGTCTGAGACCGTCTGCCTCTTACCGTTGTCCCAGTCCGTCTGTCTTTGACCGTCTGTCTCAGACCATCTGTCTCAGACCGTCTGTCTCTATCCGTCTGTCTCAGACCGTCTGTCTCATCCCGCCTGTCCCAGGCCGTCTGTCATTGACCGTCCGTCTCAGACCATCTGTCTCAGACCGTCTGTCCCAGGCCATCTGTCTCAGCCCGCCTGTCTCAGCCCGCCTCTGCCAGTCCGTCTGTCTCAGCCAGCCTGTCTCAGTCCGTCTGTCTCAGACCGTCTGTCTCAGACCGTCTGTCTCAGCCCGCCTGTGTCAGCCCGCCTCTCTTAGCCCGCCTGTCTCAGCCCGCCTCTCTCAGTACGTCTGTCTGAGACCGTCTGTCTCAGGCGATGTGTCTCCGTCCGTCTGCCTCAGACCATCTGTCTCAGACCGTCTGCCTCTGTCCGTCTGTCTCAGCCCGCCTGTCTCAGCCCGCCTCTCTCAGTCCGTCTGTCTCAGCCCGCCTGTCTCAGACCGCCTCTCTCAGTCCGTCTGTCTGAGTCCGTCTGTCTCAGGCGATGTGTCTCAGACCATCCGTCTCAGACCGCCTGTCTCTGTCCGTCTGTCTCAGACCGTCTGTCTCAGCCCGCCTGTCTCAGACCGCCCCTCTCAGTCCGTCTGTCTGAGTCGGTCTGTCTCAGGCGATGTGTCTCAGACCATCCGTCTCAGACCGCCTGTCTCTGTCCGTCTGTCTCAGACCGTCTGTCTCAGCCCGCCCGTCTCAGACCGTCTGTCTCAGTCCATCTGTCTCTGTCCGCCTGTCTCAGTCCGCCTCTCTCAGTCCGCCTGTCTGAGACCGTCTGCCTCTTACCGTTGTCCCAGTCCGTCTGTCTTTGACCGTCTGTCTCAGACCATCTGTCTCAGACCGTCTGTCTCTATCCGTCTGTCTCAGACCGTCTGTCTCATCCCGCCTGTCCCAGTCCGTCTGTCATTGACCGTCCGTCTCAGAGCATCTGTCTCAGACCGTCTGTCTCTGGCCGTCTGTCTCAGACCGTCTGTCTCATCCCGCCTGTCCCAGTCCGTCTGTCTGAGACCGTCTGTCTCAGGCGATGTGTCTCAGTCCGTCTGCCTCAGACCATCTGTCTCAGACCGTCTGCCTCTGTCCGTCTGTCTGAGCCCGCCTGTCTCAGCCCGCCTCTCTGAGTCCGTCTGTCTGAGACCGTCTGTCTCAGGCGATGTGTCTCAGTCCGCGTGTCTCATACCGTCTATCTCGGACTGTCTGTCCCAGACCATCTGCCTCTTACCGTTGTCTCAGCCCGCCTGTCTCAGCCCGTCTGTCTCAGACCGTCTGTCTCAGACCGTCTGTCTCAGACCGTCCGCCTCTGTCCGTCTGTCTCAGACCGTCTGTCTTAGCGCGTCCGTCTCAGTCCGCCTGTCTCAGACCGTCTGTCGCGGACCGTCTGTCTCAGACCGTCTGCCTCTTACCGTTGTCTCAGACCGTCTGTCCCAGACCGTCTGTCTCAGACCGTCTGCCTCAGAACGCCTGTGTCAGCCCGCCTCTCTCAGTCCGTCTGTCTGAGACCGTCTGTCTCAGCCCGTCTGACTCTGTCCGTCTGTCTCAGCCCGCCTGTCTCAGCCCGCCTCTCTCGGACCGTCTGTCTCAGACCGAATGCCTCAGACCGTCTGCCTAAGCGCGCCTGTCTCAGCCCGTCTGTCTCAGACCGTCTGTCTCAGCCCGCCTGTCTCAGCCCGCCTCTCGGGGACCGTCTGTCTCAGACCGTCTGCCTCAGACCGTCTGCCTCAGCCCGCCTGTCTCAGCCCGTCTGTCTCAGACCGTCTGTCTCAGCCCGCCTGTCTCAGCCCGCCTCTCTCGGACCGTCTGTCTCAGACCGTCTGCCTCAGACCGTCTGCCTAAGCCCACCTGTCTCAGCCCGCCTCTCTTAGCCCGCCAGTCTCAGTCCGCCTCTCTCAGTCCGCCTGTCTGAGACCGTCTGCCTCTCTCAGTCCGCCTGTCTGAGACCGTCTGCCTCTTACCGCTGTCTCAGAGCGTCTGTCTCAGACCGTCTGTCTCAGACCGTCTGTCTCAGACCGCCTGTCTCAGACCGTCTGTCTCAGACCGTCTGTCTCAGACCGTCTGTCTCAGACCGTCTGTCTCAGACCGTCTGTATCAGCCCGCCTGTCTCAGCCCGCCTCTCTCAGCCCATCTGTCTCAGCCCGTCTGTCTCAGACCGTCTGTCTCAGACCGTCTGTCTTTGTCCGTATGTCTCTGCCCGCCTGTCTTAGCCCGCCTCTCTCAGCACGCCTGTCTCAGCCCGCCTCTCTCTGTCCGTCTGTCTCAGACCGTCTGTCTCAGACCGTCTGTCTCAGACCGTCTGTCTCAGCCCGTCTGTCTCAGACCGTCTGTCTTAGCGCGTCCGTCTCAGTCCGCCTGTCTCAGACCGTCTGTCGCGGACCGTCTGTCTCAGACCGTCTGCCTCTTACCGTTGTCTCAGACCGTCTGTCTCAGACCATCTGCCTAAGCCAGCCTGTCTCAGCCCGTCTGTCTCAGACCGTCTGTCTCAGCCCGCCTGTCTCAGCCCGCCTCTCTCGGACCGTCTGTCTCAGCCCGCCTGTGTCAGCCCGCCTCTCTCAGTCCGTATGTCTGAGACCGTCTGTCTCAGCCCGTCTGTCTCTGTCCGTCTGTCTCATCCCGCCTGTCCCAGTCCGTCTGTCTTTGACCGTCTGTCTCAGACCATCTGTCTCAGACCGCCTGTTTCTGTCCGTCTGTCTCGGACCGTCTGTCTCAGCCCGTCTGTCTCAGACCGTCTGTCTCAGCCTGCCTGTCTCAGCCCGCCTCTCTCGGACCGTCTGTCTCAGACCGTCTGCCTCAGACCGTCTGCCTAAGCGCGCCTGTCTCAGCCCGTCTGTCTCAGACCGTCTGTCTCAGCCCGCCTGTCTCAGCCCGCCTCTCTCGGACCGTCTGCCTCAGACCGTCTGCCTAAGCCCACCTGTCTCAGCCCGCCTCTCTTAGCCCGCCTGTCTCAGTCCGCCTCTCTCAGTCCGCCTGTCTGAGACCGTCTGCCTCTTACCGTTGTCCCAGTCCGTCTGTCTTTGACCGTCTGTCTCAGACCATCTGTCTCAGACCGTCTGTCTCTGTCCGTCTGTCTCAGACCGCCTGTCTCATCCCGCCTGTCCCAGTCCGTCTGTCATTGACCGTCCGTCTCAGACTATCTGTCTCACACCGTCTGTCTCTGGCCGTCTGTCTCAGACCGTCTGTCTCATCCCGCCTGTCCCAGTCCGACTGTCTGAGACCGTCTGTCTCAGGCTATGTGTCTCGGACCATCCGTCTCAGACCGCCTGTCTCTGTCCGTCTGTCTCAGACCGACTGTCTCAGCCCGCCCGTCTCAGACCGTGTGTCTCTGTCGGTCTGTCTCTGTCCGTCTGTCTCTGTCCGTCTCTCTCAAACCGCCTGTCTCAGTCCGTCTGTCTGGGATCATCTGTCTCAGACCGTTGCCTCTGTCCTTCCGTCTCAGCCCGCCTGGCTCAGACCGTCAGTCATTATCCGTCTGTCTCAGACCGGATGTCTCAGACCGTCTGCCTCTGTCCGTCTGTCTCATCCCGCCTGTCCCAGTCCGTCTGTCTTTGACCGTCTGTCTCAGACCATCTGTCTCAGACCGCCTGTCTCTGTCCGTCTGTCACCGACCGTCTGTCTCAGCCCGTCTGTCTCAGCCCGTCTGTCTCAGACCGTCTGTCTCAGCCCGCCTCTCTCGGACCGTCTGTCTCTGACCGTCTGCCTCAGACCGTCTGTCTAAGCCCGCCTGTCTCAGCCCGTCTGTCTCAGACCGTCTGTCTCAGCCCGCCTGTCTCAGCCGCCTCTCTCAGACCGTCTGTCTCAGACCGTCTGTCTCAGACCGTCTGTCTCAGACCGTCTGTCTCAGACCGTCTGTCTCAGCCCGCCTGTCTCAGACCGTCTGTGTCAGTCCGCCTGTCTCAGACCGTCTGCCTCAGTCCGTCTGTCTCTGTCCGTCTGTCTCTGTCCGTCTGTCTCTGTCCGTCTCTCTCAAACCACCTGTCTCAGTCCGTCTGTCTGGGATCATCTGTCTCAGACCGTTGCCTCTGTCCTTCCGTCTCAGCCCGCCTGGGTCAGACCGTCAGTCATTATCCGTCTGTCTCAGACCGGATGTCTCAGACCGCCTGCCTCTTACCGTTGTCTCAGACCGTCTGTCTCAGACCGTCTGTCTCAGACCGTCTGTCTCAGACCGTCTGTCTCAGACCGTCTGTCTCAGCCCGCCTGTGTCAGCCCGCCTCTCTCAGTCCGTCTGTCTGAGACCGTCTGTCTCAGCCCGTCTGTCTCTGTCCGTCTGTCTCATCCCGCCTGTCTCAGTCCGTCTGTCTTTGACCGTCTGTCTCAGACCATCTGTCTCAGACCGCCTGTCTCTGTCCGTCTGTCTCCGACCGTCTGTCTCAGCCCGTCTGTCTCAGACCGTCTGTCTCAGCCCGCCTGTCTCAGCCCGCCTCTCTCGGACCGTCTGTCTCAGACCGTCTGCCTCAGACCGTCTGCCTAAGCGCGCCTGTCTCAGCCCGTCTGTCTCAGACCGTCTGTCTCAGACCGTCTGTTTCAGCCCGCCTGTCTCAGACCGTCGGTGTCAGTCCGCCTGTCTCAGACCGTCTGCCTCAGTCCGTCTGTCTGAGACCGTCTGCCTCAGACCATCTGTTTCAGACCGTCTGTCTCTGTCCGTCTGCCTCTGTCCGTCTCTCTAAAAACCACTTGTCTCAGTCCGTCTGTCTCGGATCATCTGTCTCAGACCGTTGCCTCTGTCCTTCCGTCTCAGCCCGCCTGGCTCAGACCGTTTGTCCCAGTCCATCTTTCTCAGACCGTCTGTCTTATCGCGTCTGTCTCAGTCCGCCTGTCTCATACCGTCTGTCTCAGACCGTCTGTCTCAGCCCGCCTGTCTCAGCCCGCCTCTCACAGTCCGTCTGTCTGAGACCGTCTGCCTCAGACCATCTGTCTCAGACCGTCTGTCTCTGTCCGTCTGCCTCTGTCCGTCTCTCTAAAAACCACTTGTCTCAGTCCGTCTGTCTCGGATCATCTGTCTCAGACCGTTGCCTCTGTCCTTCCTTCTCAGCCCGCCTGGCTCAGACCGTCTGTCCCAGTCCATCTTTCTCAGACCATCTGTCTTAGCGCGTCTGTCTCAGTCCGCCTGTCTCATACCGTCTGTCTCGGACCGTCTGCCTCAGACCATCTGTCTCAGACCGTCTGCCTCTGTCCGTCTGTCTCTGTCCGTCTCTCTAAAAACCACTTGTCTCAGTCCGTCTGTCTCGGATCATCTGTCTCAGACCGTTGCCTCTGTCCTTCCGTCTCAGCCCG
This sequence comes from Coelioxys conoideus, assembly GCA_947623535.1. Classification (NCBI taxonomy): domain Eukaryota; kingdom Metazoa; phylum Arthropoda; class Insecta; order Hymenoptera; family Megachilidae; genus Coelioxys; species Coelioxys conoideus. The sequence goes on from CANQJN010000023.1 coordinate 634,370, forward strand.
CCTGGCTCAGACCGTCTGGCCCAGTCCATCTTTCTCAGACCGTCTGTCTTAGCGCGTCTGTCTCAGTCCGCCTGTCTCAGACCGTCTGTCTCCGACCGTCGGTCGCAGACCATCTGCCTCTTACCGTTGTCTCAGACCGTCTGCCTCAGACCATCTGCCTCTTACCGTTGTCTCTGTCGGTCTGTCTCAGACCGTCTGTCTCAGACCGTCTGTCTCAGCCCGCCTGTGTCAGCCCGCCTCTCTCAGTCCGTCTGTCTGAGACCGTCTGTCTCAGCCCGTCTGTCTCTGTCCGTCTGTCTCATCCCGCTTGTCCCAGTCCGTCTGTCTTTGACCGTCTGTCTCAGACCATCTGTCTCAGACCGCCTGTCTCTGTCCGTCTGTCTCAGACCGTCTGTGTCAGACCGCCTGTCTCAGCCCGCCTCTCTCAGTCCATCTGTCTGAGACCGTCTGCCTCAGACCGTCTGTCCCTGTCCGTATGTCTCAGACGGTCTGTCTCAGACCGTCTGTCTCAGACCGTCTGTCTCAGACCGTCTGTCTCAGACCGTCCGTCTGAGACCGTCCGTCTCAGACCGTCCGTCTCAGACCGTCTGTCTCAGACCGTCTGTCTCAGCCCGACTCTCTCAGTCCGTCTGTCTCAGCCCGCCTGGCTCAGACCGTCTGTCTCAGACCGTCTGTCTCAGACCGTCTGTCTCAGACCGTCTGTCTCAGACCGCCAGTCTCAGGCCGTCTGTCTCAATCCATTTGTCTCGAACCGTCTGTCTCAGACCGTCTGTCTCAGACCGTCTGTGTCAGACCGTCTGTCTCAGACCGTCTGTCTCAGACCGTCTGTCTCAGACCGTCTGTCTCAGACCGTCTGTCTCACACCGTCTGTCTCAGACCGTCTGTATCAGACTGTCTGTCTCAGACTGTCTGTCTCAGGCCGTATGTGTAAGACCGTCTGTCTAAGACCGTCTGTCTCAGGCCGTCTGTCTCAAACCGTCTGTCTCAGACCGTCCGTCTCAGACCGTCCGTCTCAGACCGTCCGTGTCAGACCGTCTGTCTCAGACCGTCTGTCTCAGACCGTCTGTCTCAGACCGTCTGTCCCAGACCGTCTGTCTCAGACCGTAAGTCTCACACCGTCTGTCTCACACCGTCTGTCTCAGGCCGTCTGTCTCAGACCGTCTGTCTCAGACCGTCTGTCTCAGACCGTCTGACTCGGACCGTCTGTCTCGGACCGTCTGTCTTGGACCGTCTGTCTCGGACCGTCTTCCGCGGACCGTCTGTCTCAGGCCATCTGTCTCAGCCCGCCTGTCTCAGCCCGCCTCTGCCAGTCCGTCTGTCTCAGCCAGCCTGTCTCAGTCCGTCTGTCTCAGACCGTCTGTCTCAGCCCGCCTGTCTCAACCCGCCTCTCTCAGTCCGTGTGTCTCAGCCCGCCTGTCTCAGCCCGCCTGTCTCAGCCCCCCTCTCGCGGACCGACTGTCTCTGTCCATCTGTCTTAGCCCGTCTGTCTCAGCCCGCCTCTCTCAGCCCGCCTGTCTCAGCCCGCCTCTCACAGTCCGCCTGTCTGAAACCGTCTGTCTCAGACCATCTGTCTCAGACCGTCTATCTCAGCCCGCCTGTCACAGCCCGCTTGTCTCAGTTCTGAGACCGTCTCTCTCTGTAAGTCTGTCTCAGACCGTCTATCTCAGACCGTCTGTCTCTGTCTGTCTGTCTCAGACCGTCTGTCTCATCCCGCCTGTCCCAGTCCGTCTGTCTTCGACCGTCTGTCTCAGACCATCTGTCTCAGACCGTCTGTCTCTATCCGTCTGTCTCAGACCGTCTGACGCGGCCCGCCTGTCTCAGTCAGTCTGTCTCCGCCCGCCTGACTCTGTCCGTTTGTCTCAGACCGTCTGTCTCAGCCCGCGTGTCTCAACACGCCTCTCTCAGTCCGTCTGTCTCAGCCCGTCTGTCTCAGCCCGCCTGTCTCAGTCCGTCTGTCTCAGACCGTCTGTCTTAGCCCGCCTGTCTCAGACCATCTGTCTCAGACCGTCTGCCTCTGTCCGTCTGTCTCAGCCCGCCTGTCTCAGCCCGCCTCTCTCAGTCCGTCTGTCTCAGCCCGTCTGTCTCAGACCGTCTGTCTCAGACCGTCTGTCTCAGACCGTCTGTCTCAGACCGTCTGTCTCTGTCCGTCTGTCTCTGCCTGCCTGTCTCAGCCCGCCTCTCTCAGCACGCCTGTCTCAGCCCGCCTCTCTCTGTCCGTCTATCTCAGCCCGTCTGTCTCAGACCGTCTGTCTTCGCGCGTCCGTCTCAGTCCGCCTGTCTCAGACCGTCTGTCGCGGACCGTCTGTCTCAGACCGTCTGCCTCTTACCGTTGTCTCAGACCGCCTGTCTCAGACCGTCTGTCTCAGACCGTCTGTCTCAGACCGTCTGTCTCAGCCCGCCTGTCTCAGCCCGCCTCTCTTAGCCCGCCTGTCTCAGTCCGCCTCTCTCAGTCCGCCTGTCTGAGACCGTCTGCCTCTTACCGTTGTCCCAGTCCGTCTGTCTTTGACCGTCTGTCTCAGACCATCTGTCTCAGACCGTCTGTCTCTATCCGTCTGTCTCAGACCGTCTGTCTCATCCCGCCTGTCCCAGGCCGTCTGTCATTGACCGTCCGTCTCAGACCATCTGTCTCAGACCGTCTGTCCCAGGCCATCTGTCTCAGCCCGCCTGTCTCAGCCCGCCTCTGCCAGTCCGTCTGTCTCAGCCAGCCTGTCTCAGTCCGTCTGTCTCAGACCGTCTGTCTCAGACCGTCTGTCTCAGAACGCCTGTCTCAGCCCGCCTCTCTTAGCCCGCCTGTCTCAGCCCGCCTCTCTCAGTACGTCTGTCTGAGACCGTCTGTCTCAGGCGATGTGTCTCCGTCCGTCTGCCTCAGACCATCTGTCTCAGACCGTCTGCCTCTGTCCGTCTGTCTCAGCCCGCCTGTCTCAGCCCGCCTCTCTCAGTCCGTCTGTCTCAGCTCGCCTGTCTCAGACCGCCTCTCTCAGTCCGTCTGTCTGAGTCCGTCTGTCTCAGGCGATGTGTCTCAGACCATCCGTCTCAGACCGCCTGTCTCTGTCCGTCTGTCTCAGACCGTCTGTCTCAGCCCGCCTGTCTCAGACCGCCCCTCTCAGTCCGTCTGTCTGAGTCGGTCTGTCTCAGGCGATGTGTCTCAGACCATCCGTCTCAGACCGCCTGTCTCTGTCCGTCTGTCTCAGACCGTCTGTCTCAGCCCGCCCGTCTCAGACCGTCTGTCTCAGTCCATCTGTCTCTGTCCGCCTGTCTCAGTCCGCCTCTCTCAGTCCGCCTGTCTGAGACCGTCTGCCTCTTACCGTTGTCCCAGTCCGTCTGTCTTTGACCGTCTGTCTCAGACCATCTGTCTCAGACCGTCTGTCTCTATCCGTCTGTCTCAGACCGTCTGTCTCATCCCGCCTGTCCCAGTCCGTCTGTCATTGACCGTCCGTCTCAGAGCATCTGTCTCAGACCGTCTGTCTCTGGCCGTCTGTCTCAGACCGTCTGTCTCATCCCGCCTGTCCCAGTCCGTCTGTCTGAGACCGTCTGTCTCAGGCGATGTGTCTCAGTCCGTCTGCCTCAGACCATCTGTCTCAGACCGTCTGCCTCTGTCCGTCTGTCTGAGCCCGCCTGTCTCAGCCCGCCTCTCTGAGTCCGTCTGTCTGAGACCGTCTGTCTCAGGCGATGTGTCTCAGTCCGCGTGTCTCATACCGTCTATCTCAGACTGTCTGTCCCAGACCATCTGCCTCTTACCGTTGTCTCAGCCCGCCTGTCTCAGCCCGTCTGTCTCAGACCGTCTGTCTCAGACCGTCTGTCTCAGACCGTCTGTCTCAGACCGTCCGCCTCTGTCCGTCTGTCTCAGACCGTCTGTCTTAGCGCGTCCGTCTCAGTCCGCCTGTCTCAGACCGTCTGTCGCGGACCGTCTGTCTCAGACCGTCTGTCTCTTACCGTTGTCTCAGACCGTCTGTCCCAGACCGTCTGTCTCAGACCGTCTGTCTCAGCCCGCCTGTGTCAGCCCGCCTCTCTCAGTCCGTCTGTCTGAGACCGTCTGTCTCAGCCCGTCTGACTCTGTCCGTCTGTCTCAGCCCGCCTGTCTCAGCCCGCCTCTCTCGGACCGTCTGTCTCAGACCGAATGCCTCAGACCGTCTGCCTAAGCGCGCCTGTCTCAGCCCGTCTGTCTCAGACCGTCTGTCTCAGCCCGCCTGTCTCAGCCCGCCTCTCGGGGACCGTCTGTCTCAGACCGTCTGCCTCAGACCGTCTGCCTCAGCCCGCCTGTCTCAGCCCGTCTGTCTCAGACCGTCTGTCTCAGCCCGCCTGTCTAAGCCCGCCTCTCTCGGACCGTCTGTCTCAGACCGTCTGCCTCAGACCGTCTGCCTAAGCCCACCTGTCTCAGCCCGCCTCTCTTAGCCCGCCAGTCTCAGTCCGCCTCTCTCAGTCCGCCTGTCTGAGACCGTCTGCCTCTCTCAGTCCGCCTGTCTGAGACCGTCTGCCTCTTACCGCTGTCTCAGAGCGTCTGTCTCAGACCGTCTGTCTCAGACCGTCTGTCTCAGACCGCCTGTCTCAGACCGTCTGTCTCAGACCGTCTGTCTCAGACCGTCTGTCCCAGACCGTCTGTATCAGCCCGCCTGTCTCAGCCCGCCTCTCTCAGCCCATCTGTCTCAGCCCGTCTGTCTCAGACCGTCTGTCTCAGACCGTCTGTCTCTGTCCGTATGTCTCTGCCCGCCTGTCTCAGCCCGCCTCTCTCAGCACGCCTGTCTCAGCCCGCCTCTCTCTGTCCGTCTGTCTCAGACCGTCTGTCTCAGACCGTCTGTCTCAGACCGTCTGTCTCAGACCGTCTGTCTCAGCCCGTCTGTCTCAGACCGTCTGTCTTAGCGCGTCCGTCTCAGTCCGCCTGTCTCAGACCGTCTGTCGCGGACCGTCTGTCTCAGACCGTCTGCCTCTTACCGTTGCCTCAGACCGTCTGTCTCAGACCATCTGCCTAAGCCAGCCTGTCTCAGCCCGTCTGTCTCAGACCGTCTGTCTCAGCCCGCCTGTCTCAGCCCGCCTCTCTCGGACCGTCTGTCTCAGCCCGCCTGTGTCAGCCCGCCTCTCTCAGTCCGTATGTCTGAGACCGTCTGTCTCAGCCCGTCTGTCTCTGTCCGTCTGTCTCAGCCCGCCTGTCCCAGTCCGTCTGTCTTTGACCGTCTGTCTCAGACCATCTGTCTCAGACCGCCTGTTTCTGTCCGTCTGTCTCGGACCGTCTGTCTCAGCCCGTCTGTCTCAGACCGTCTGTCTCAGCCTGCCTGTCTCAGCCCGCCTCTCTCGGACCGTCTGTCTCAGACCGTCTGCCTCAGACCGTCTGCCTAAGCGCGCCTGTCTCAGCCCGTCTGTCTCAGACCGTCTGTCTCAGCCCGCCTGTCTCAGCCCGCCTCTCTCGGACCGTCTGTCTCAGACCGTCTGCCTAAGCCCACCTGTCTCAGCCCGCCTCTCTTAGCCCGCCTGTCTCAGTCCGCCTCTCTCAGTCCGCCTGTCTGAGACCGTCTGCCTCTTACCGTTGTCCCAGTCCGTCTGTCTTTGACCGTCTGTCTCAGACCATCTGTCTCAGACCGTCTGTCTCTGTCCGTCTGTCTCAGACCGCCTGTCTCATCCCGCCTGTCCCAGTCCGTCTGTCATTGACCGTCCGTCTCAGACTATCTGTCTCACACCGTCTGTCTCTGGCCGTCTGTCTCAGACCGTCTGTCTCATCCCGCCTGTCCCAGTCCGACTGTCTGAGACCGTCTGTCTCAGGCTATGTGTCTCGGACCATCCGTCTCAGACCGCCTGTCTCTGTCCGTCTGTCTCAGACCGACTGTCTCAGCCCGCCCGTCTCAGACCGTGTGTCTCTGTCGGTCTGTCTCTGTCCGTCTGTCTCTGTCCGTCTATCTCAAACCACCTGTCTCAGTCCGTCTGTCTGGGATCATCTGTCTCAGACCGTTGCCTCTGTCCTTCCGTCTCAGCCCGCCTGGCTCAGACCGTCTGTCCCAGTCGGCCTGTCTCTGTCCGTCTGTCTCAGACCGTCTGTCTCAGACCGTCTGTCTCAGACCATCTGCCTCTTACCGTTGTCTCAGACCGTCTGTCTCAGACCATCTGCCTCTTACCGTCGTCTCAGTCCGTCTGTCTCTGTCCGTCTGTCTCAGACCGTCTGTCTAAGCCCGTCTGTCTCAGCCCGCCTGTCTCAGCCCGTCTGTCTCAGACCGTCTGTCTCAGCCCGCCTGTCTCAGCCCGTCTGTCTCTGTCCGTCTGTCTCATCCCGCCTGTCCCAGTCCGTCTGTCTTTGACCGTCTGTCTCAGACCATCCGTCTCAGACCGCCTGTCTCTGTCCGTCTGTCTCAGACCGTCTGTCTCAGCCCGCCCGTCTCAGACCGTGTGTCTCTGTCCGTCTGTCTCTGTCCGTCTGTCTCTGTCCGTCTGTCTCTGTCCGTCTCTCTCAAACCACCTGTCTCAGTCCGTCTGTCTGGGATCATCTGTCTCAGACCGTTGCCTCTGTCCTTCCGTCTCAGCCCGCCTGGGTCAGACCGTCAGTCATTATCCGTCTGTCTCAGACCGGATGTCTCAGACCGCCTGCCTCTTACCGTTGTCTCAGACCGTCTGTCTCAGACCGTCTGTCTCAGACCGTCTGTCTCAGACCGTCTGTCTCAGCCCGCCTGTGTCAGCCCGCCTCTCTCAGTCCGTCTGTCTGAGACCGTCTGTCTCAGCCCGTCTGTCTCTGTCCGTCTGTCTCATCCCGCCTGTCCCAGTCCGTCTGTCTTTGACCGTCTGTCTCAGACCATCTGTCTCAGACCGCCTGTCTCTGTCCGTCTGTCTCCGACCGTCTGTGTCAGCCCGTCTGTCTCAGACCGTCTGTCTCAGCCCGCCTGTCTCAGCCCGCCTCTCTCGGACCGTCTGTCTCAGACCGTCTGCCTCAGACCGTCTGCCTAAGCGCGCCTGTCTCAGCCCGTCTGTCTCAGACCGTCTGTTTCAGCCCGCCTGTCTCAGACCGTCGGTGTCAGTCCGCCTGTCTCAGACCGTCTGCCTCAGTCCGTCTGTCTGAGACCGTCTGCCTCAGACCATCTGTTTCAGACCGTCTGTCTCTGTCCGTCTGCCTCTGTCCGTCTCTCTAAAAACCACTTGTCTCAGTCCGTCTGTCTCGGATCATCTGTCTCAGACCGTTGCCTCTGTCCTTCCGTCTCAGCCCGCCTGGCTCAGACCGTTTGTCCCAGTCCATCTTTCTCAGACCGTCTGTCTTATCGCGTCTGTCTCAGTCCGCCTGTCTCATACCGTCTGTCTCAGACCGTCTGTCTCAGCCCGCCTGTCTCAGCCCGCCTCTCACAGTCCGTCTGTCTGGGACCGTCTGCCTCAGACCATCTGTCTCAGACCGTCTGTCTCTGTCCGTCTGCCTCTGTCCGTCTCTCTAAAAACCACTTGTCTCAGTCCGTCTGTCTCGGATCATCTGTCTCAGACCGTTGCCTCTGTCCTTCCTTCTCAGCCCGCCTGGCTCAGACCGTCTGTCCCAGTCCATCTTTCTCAGACCATCTGTCTTAGCGCGTCTGTCTCAGACTGTCTGTCTCAGGCCGTATGTGTAAGACCGTCTGTCTAAGACCGTCTGTCTCAGGCCGTCTGTCTCAAACCGTCTGTCTCAGACCGTCCGTCTCAGACCGTCCGTCTCAGACCGTCCGTGTCAGACCGTCTGTCTCAGACCGTCTGTCTCAGACCGTCTGTCTCAGACCGTCTGTCCCAGACCGTCTGTCTCAGACCGTCTGTCTCAGACCGTCTGTCTCAGACCGTCTGTCTGAGACCGTCTGTGTCAGGCCGTCTGTCTCAGGCCGCCTGTCTCTGACCGTCTGTCTCAGACCGTCTGTCTCAGACCGTCTGTCTCAGACCGTCTGTCTCAGACCGCCAGTCTCAGGCCGTCTGTCTCAATCCATCTGTCTCGAACCGTCTGTCTCAGACCGTCTGTCTAAGACCGTCTGTCTCAGGCCGTCTGTCTCAAACCGTCTGTCTCAGACCGTCCGTCTCAGACCGTCCGTCTCAGAACGTCTGTGTCAGACCGTCTGTCTCAGACCGTCTGTCTCAGACCGTCTGTCCCAGACCGTCTGTCTCAGACCGTCTGTCTCAGACCGTCTGTCTCAGACCGTCTGTGTCAGGCCGCCTGTCTCAGGCCGCCTGTCTCTGACCGCCTGTCTCAGACCGCCTGTCTCAGACCGTCTGTCTCAGACCGTCTGTATCAGACCGCCAGTCTCAGAACGTCTGTCTCAATCCCTCTGTCTCGAACCGTCTGTCTCAGACCGTCTATCTCAGTCAGCCTATCTGAGACCGTCCGTCTCAGTCTGTCTGCCGCTATCGCGCAGCGTCTATTCGCCTGTCCCTGTCCCCCTGTCGCAGACCGCCTGTCTCAGGCCGTCTGTCTCAGACCTTCTGTCGCAGACCGCCTGTCTTAGACCGTGTCTCAGACCGTCTGTCTCAGACCGTCTGTCTCAGACCGTGCGTCTCAGACCGACTGTCTCAGACCGTCTGTATCAGACCGTCTGTATCAGACCGTCTGCATCAGACCGTCTGTCTCAGGCCGTCTGTCTCAGGCCGCCTGTCTCTGACCGTCTGTCTCAGACCGTCTGTCTCAGACCGTCTGTCTCAGGCCGTCTGTCTCAGGCCGCCTGTCTCTGACCGTCTGTCTCAGACCGTCTGTCTCAGACCGTCCGTCTCAGACCGCCTGTCTCAGACCGTCTCTCTCAGACCGTCTGTCTCAGACCGCCTGTCTCAGACCGTCTGTCTCAGACCGTCTGTCTCACACCGTCTGTCTCAGACCGTCTGTCTCAGACCGTCTGTCTCAGACCGTCTGTCTCAGACCGTCTGTCTCAGGCCGTCTGTCACAGACTGTCTGTCTCAGAGCGTCTATCTCAGACCGTCTGCCGCTATCGGGCAGCGTCTATTCGCCTGTCCCTGTCCATCTGTCTCAGACCGCCTGTCCCAGACCGTCTCTCTCAGACCGTCTGTCTCAGACCGTCTGTCTCAGGCCGTCTGTCTGAGGCCGCCTGTCTCTGACCGTCTGTCTCAGACCGTCTGTCTCAGACCGCCTGTCTCAGACCGCCTGTCTCTGACCGTCTGTCTCAGACCGTCTGTCTCAGACCGTTTGTATCAGACCGCCTGTCTCAGACCGTCTGTCTCACACCGTCTGTCTCAGAGTGTCTGTCTCAGGCCGTATGTCTCAGACCGTCTGTATCAGACTGTCTGTCTCAGACTGTCTGTCTCAGGCCGTATGTCTAAGACCGTCTGTCTCAGACCGTCTGTCACAGACCGTCTGTCTCAGACAGTCTGTCTCAGACCGTCTGTCTCAGGCCGTCTGTCTCAGACCGTCTATCTCAGTCAGCCTATCTCAGACCGTCCGTCTCAGTCCGTCTGCCGCTATCGGGCATCGCCTATTCGCCTGTCCCTGGCCGTATGTCTCAGACCGTGCGTCTCAGACCGTCTGTCTCAGACCGTCTGTCTCAGACCGTCTGTCTCAGACCGTCTATCTCAGTCAGCCTATCTCAGACCGTCCGTCTCAGTCCGTCTGCCGCTATCGGGCACCGTCTATTCGCCTGTCCCTGTCCGTCTGTATCATACCCTCTGTCTCTGACCGTCTGTCTCAGACCGTCTGTCCCAGACCGTCTGTCTCAGACCGCCAGTCTCAGGCCGTCTGTCTCAATCCCTCTGTCTCGAACCGTCTGTCTCAGACCGTCTGTCTCAGACCGTCTGTCTCAGACCGTCTGTGTCAGACCGTCTGTCTCAGACCGTCTGTCTCAGACCGTCTGTCTCAGACCGTCTGTCTCAGACCGTCTGTCTCAGACCGTCTGTCTCAGACCGTCTGTCTCAGACCGTCTGTGTCAGGCCGTCTGTCTCAGGCCGCCTGTCTCTGACCGCCTGTCTCAGACCGTCTGTCTCAGACCGTCTGTATCAGACCGCCAGTCTCAGACCGTCTGTCTCAATCCCTCTGTCTCGAACCGTCTGTCTCAGACCGTCTATATCAGTCAGCCTATCTGAGACCGTCCGTCTCAGTCTGTCTGCGGCTACCGGGCAGCGTCTATTCGCCTGTCCCTGTCCGTCTGTATCAGACCGCCTGTCTCTGACCGTCTGTGTCAGACCGTCTGTCTCAGACCGTCTGTCTCAGACCGTCTGTCTCAGACCGTCTGTATCAGACTGTCTGTCTCAGACTGTCTGTCTCAGGCCGTATGTGTAAGACCGTCTGTCTAAGACCGTCTGTCTCAGGCCGTCTGTCTCAAACCGTCTGTCTCAGACCGTCTCACTCAGACCGTCTGTCTCAGACCGTCTGTCTCAGACCGTCTGTCTCAGACCGTCTGTCTCTGACCGTCTGTGTCAGGCCGTCTGTCTCAGACCGTCTGTCTCAGACCGTCTGTCTCAGACCGTCTGTATCAGACTGTCTGTCTCAGACTGTCTGTCTCAGGCCGTATGTGTAAGACCGTCTGTCTAAGACCGTCTGTCTCAGGCCGTCTGTCTCAAACCGTCTGTCTCAGACCGTCTCACTCAGACCGTCTGTCTCAGACCGTCTGTCTCAGACCGTCTGTCTCAGACCGTCTGTCTCTGACCGTCTGTGTCAGGCCGTCTGTCTCAGGCCGCCTGTCTCTGACCGCCTGTCTCAGACCGTCTGTCTCAGACCGTCTGTATCAGACCGCCAGTCTCAGACCGTCTGTCTCAATCCCTGTCTCGAACCGTCTGTCTCGAACCGTCTGTCTCAGACCGTCTGTCTCAGACCGTCTGTCTCAGTCCATCTGTCTCTGTCCGCCTGTCTCAGTCCGCCTCTCTCAGTCCGCCTGTCTGAGACCGTCTGCCTCTTACCGTTGTCCCAGTCCGTCTGTCTTTGACCGTCTGTCTCAGACCATCTGTCTCAGACCGTCTGTCTCTATCCGTCTGTCTCAGACCGTCTGTCTCATCCCGCCTGTCCCAGTCCGTCTGTCATTGACCGTCCGTCTCAGAGCATCTGTCTCAGACCGCCTGTCCCTGTCCGTCTGCCTCAGACCATCTGTCTCAGACCGTCTGCCTCTGTCCGTCTGTCTGAGCCCGCCTGTCTCAGCCCGCCTCTCTGAGTCCGTCTGTCTGAGACCGTCTGTCTCAGGCGATGTGTCTCAGTCCGCGTGTCTCATACCGTCTATCTCGGACTGTCTGTCCCAGACCATCTGCCTCTTACCGTTGTCTCAGCCCGCCTGTCTCAGACCGTCTGTCTCTGTCCGTCTGCCTCTGTCCGTCTCTCTAAAAACCACTTGTCTCAGTCCGTCTGTCTCGGATCATCTGTCTCAGACCGTTGCCTCTGTCCTTCCGTCTCAGCCCGCCTGGCTCAGACCGTCTGTCCCAGTCGGCCTGTCTCTGTCCGTCTGTCTCAGACCGTCTGTCTCAGACCGTCTGTCTCAGACCATCTGCCTCTTACCGTTGTCTCAGACCGTCTGTCTCAGACCATCTGCCTCTTACCGTCGTCTCAGTCCGTCTGTCTCTGTCCGTCTGTCTCAGACCGTCTGTCTCAGCCCGTCTGTCTCAGCCCGCCTGTCTCAGCCCGTCTGTCTCAGACCGTCTGTCTCAGCCCGCCTGTCTCAGCCCGTCTGTCTCTGTCCGTCTGTCTCATCCCGCCTGTCCCAGTCCGTCTGTCTTTGACCGTCTGTCTCAGACCATCCGTCTCAGACCGCCTGTCTCTGTCCGTCTGTCTCAGACCGTCTGTCTCAGCCCGCCCGTCTCAGACCGTGTGTCTCTGTCCGTCTGTCTCTGTCCGTCTGTCTCTGTCCGTCTCTCTCAAACCACCTGTCTCAGTCCGTCTGTCTGGGATCATCTGTCTCAGACCGTTGCCTCTGTCCTTCCGTCTCAGCCCGCCTGGGTCAGACCGTCAGTCATTATCCGTCTGTCTCAGACCGGATGTCTCAGACCGCCTGCCTCTTACCGTTGTCTCAGACCGTCTGTCTCAGACCGTCTGTCTCAGACCGTCTGTCTCAGACCGTCTGTCTCAGCCCGCCTGTGTCAGCGCGCCTCTCTCAGTCCGTCTGTCTGAGACCGTCTGTCTCAGCCCGTCTGTCTCTGTCCGTCTGTCTCATCCCGCCTGTCCCAGTCCGTCTGTCTTTGACCGTCTGTCTCAGACCATCTGTCTCAGACCGCCTGTCTCTGTCCGTCTGTCTCCGACCGTCTGTCTCAGCCCGTCTGTCTCAGACCGTCTGTCTCAGCCCGCCTGTCTCAGCCCGCCTCTCTCGGACCGTCTGTCTCAGACCGTCTGCCTCAGACCGTCTGCCTAAGCGCGCCTGTCTCAGCCCGTCTGTCTCAGACCGTCTGTTTCAGCCCGCCTGTCTCAGACCGTCGGTGTCAGTCCGCCTGTCTCAGACCGTCTGCCTCAGTCCGTCTGTCTGAGACCGTCTGCCTCAGACCATCTGTTTCAGACCGTCTGTCTCTGTCCGTCTGCCTCTGTCCGTCTCTCTAAAAACCACTTGTCTCAGTCCGTCTGTCTCGGATCATCTGTCTCAGACCGTTGCCTCTGTCCTTCCGTCTCAGCCCGCCTGGCTCAGACCGTTTGTCCCAGTCCATCTTTCTCAGACCGTCTGTCTTATCGCGTCTGTCTCAGTCCGCCTGTCTCATACCGTCTGTCTCAGACCGTCTGTCTCAGCCCGCCTGTCTCAGCCCGCCTCTCACAGTCCGTCTGTCTGAGACCGTCTGCCTCAGACCATCTGTCTCAGACCGTCTGTCTCTGTCCGTCTGCCTCTGTCCGTCTCTCTAAAAACCACTTGTCTCAGTCCGTCTGTCTCGGATCATCTGTCTCAGACCGTTGCCTCTGTCCTTCCTTCTCAGCCCGCCTGGCTCAGACCGTCTGTCCCAGTCCATCTTTCTCAGACCATCTGTCTTAGCGCGTCTGTCTCAGACTGTCTGTCTCAGGCCGTATGTGTAAGACCGTCTGTCTAAGACCGTCTGTCTCAGGCCGTCTGTCTCAAACCGTCTGTCTCAGACCGTCCGTCTCAGACCGTCCGTCTCAGACCGTCCGTGTCAGACCGTCTGTCTCAGACCGTCTGTCTCAGACCGTCTGTCTCAGACCGTCTGTCCCAGACCGTCTGTCTCAGACCGTCTGTCTCAGACCGTCTGTCTCAGACCGTCTGTCTGAGACCGTCTGTGTCAGGCCGTCTGTCTCAGGCCGCCTGTCTCTGACCGTCTGTCTCAGACCGTCTGTCTCAGACCGTCTGTCTCAGACCGTCTGTCTCAGACCGCCAGTCTCAGGCCGTCTGTCTCAATCCATCTGTCTCGAACCGTCTGTCTCAGACCGTCTGTCTAAGACCGTCTGTCTCAGGCCGTCTGTCTCAAACCGTCTGTCTCAGACCGTCCGTCTCAGACCGTCCGTCTCAGACCGTCTGTGTCAGACCGTCTGTCTCAGACCGTCTGTCTCAGACCGTCTGTCCCAGACCGTCTGTCTCAGACCGTCTGTCTCAGACCGTCTGTCTCAGACCGTCTGTATCAGACCGCCAGTCTCAGACCGTCTGTCTCAATCCCTCTGTCTCGAACCGTCTGTCTCAGACCGTCTATCTCAGTCAGCCTATCTGAGACCGTCCGTCTCAGTCTGTCTGCCGCTATCGCGCAGCGTCTATTCGCCTGTCCCTGTCCCCCTGTCGCAGACCGCCTGTCTCAGGCCGTCTGTCTCAGACCTTCTGTCGCAGACCGCCTGTCTTAGACCGTGTCTCAGACCGTCTGTCTCAGACCGTCTGTCTCAGACCGTGCGTCTCAGACCGACTGTCTCAGACCGTCTGTATCAGACCGTCTGTATCAGACCGTCTGCATCAGACCGTCTGTCTCAGGCCGTCTGTCTCAGGCCGCCTGTCTCTGACCGTCTGTCTCAGACCGTCTGTCTCAGACCGTCTGTCTCAGGCCGTCTGTCTCAGGCCGCCTGTCTCTGACCGTCTGTCTCAGACCGTCTGTCTCAGACCGTCCGTCTCAGACCGCCTGTCTCAGACCGTCTCTCTCAGACCGTCTGTCTCAGACCGCCTGTCTCAGACCGTCTGTCTCAGACCGTCTGTCTCACACCGTCTGTCTCAGACCGTCTGTCTCAGACCGTCTGTCTCAGACCGTCTGTCTCAGACCGTCTGTCTCAGACCGTCTGTCTCAGGCCGTCTGTCACAGACTGTCTGTCTCAGAGCGTCTATCTCAGACCGTCTGCCGCTATCGGGCAGCGTCTATTCGCCTGTCCCTGTCCATCTGTCTCAGACCGCCTGTCCCAGACCGTCTCTCTCAGACCGTCTGTCTCAGACCGTCTGTCTCAGGCCGTCTGTCTGAGGCCGCCTGTCTCTGACCGTCTGTCTCAGACCGTCTGTCTCAGACCGCCTGTCTCAGACCGCCTGTCTCTGACCGTCTGTCTCAGACCGTCTGTCTCAGACCGTTTGTATCAGACCGCCTGTCTCAGACCGTCTGTCTCACACCGTCTGTCTCAGAGTGTCTGTCTCAGGCCGTATGTCTCAGACCGTCTGTATCAGACTGTCTGTCTCAGACTGTCTGTCTCAGGCCGTATGTCTAAGACCGTCTGTCTCAGACCGTCTGTCACAGACCGTCTGTCTCAGACAGTCTGTCTCAGACCGTCTGTCTCAGGCCGTCTGTCTCAGACCGTCTATCTCAGTCAGCCTATCTCAGACCGTCCGTCTCAGTCCGTCTGCCGCTATCGGGCATCGCCTATTCGCCTGTCCCTGGCCGTATGTCTCAGACCGTCTGTCTCAGACCGTGCGTCTCAGACCGTCTGTCTCAGACCGTCTGTCTCAGACCGTCTGTCTCAGACCGTCTATCTCAGTCAGCCTATCTCAGACCGTCCGTCTCAGTCCGTCTGCCGCTATCGGGCACCGTCTATTCGCCTGTCCCTGTCCGTCTGTATCATACCCTCTGTCTCTGACCGTCTGTCTCAGACCGTCTGTTCCAGACCGTCTGTCTCAGACCGCCAGTCTCAGGCCGTCTGTCTCAATCCCTCTGTCTCGAACCGTCTGTCTCAGACCGTCTGTCTCAGACCGTCTGTCTCAGACCGTCTGTGTCAGACCGTCTGTCTCAGACCGTCTGTCTCAGACCGTCTGTCTCAGACCGTCTGTCTCAGACCGTCTGTCTCAGACCGTCTGTCTCAGACCGTCTGTCTCAGACCGTCTGTGTCAGGCCGTCTGTCTCAGGCCGCCTGTCTCTGACCGCCTGTCTCAGACCGTCTGTCTCAGACCGTCTGTATCAGACCGCCAGTCTCAGACCGTCTGTCTCAATCCCTCTGTCTCGAACCGTCTGTCTCAGACCGTCTATATCAGTCAGCCTATCTGAGACCGTCCGTCTCAGTCTGTCTGCGGCTACCGGGCAGCGTCTATTCGCCTGTCCCTGTCCGTCTGTATCAGACCGCCTGTCTCTGACCGTCTGTGTCAGACCGTCTGTCTCAGACCGTCTGTCTCAGACCGTCTGTCTCAGACCGTCTGTATCAGACTGTCTGTCTCAGACTGTCTGTCTCAGGCCGTATGTGTAAGACCGTCTGTCTAAGACCGTCTGTCTCAGGCCGTCTGTCTCAAACCGTCTGTCTCAGACCGTCTCACTCAGACCGTCTGTCTCAGACCGTCTGTCTCAGACCGTCTGTCTCAGACCGTCTGTCTCTGACCGTCTGTGTCAGGCCGTCTGTCTCAGGCCGCCTGTCTCTGACCGCCTGTCTCAGACCGTCTGTCTCAGACCGTCTGTATCAGACCGCCAGTCTCAGACCGTCTGTCTCAATCCCTCTGTCTCGAACCGTCTGTCTCGAACCGTCTGTCTCAGACTGTCTGTCTCAGACCGTCTGTCTCAGTCCATCTGTCTCTGTCCGCCTGTCTCAGTCCGCCTCTCTCAGTCCGCCTGTCTGAGACCGTCTGCCTCTTACCGTTGTCCCAGTCCGTCTGTCTTTGACCGTCTGTCTCAGACCATCTGTCTCAGACCGTCTGTCTCTATCCGTCTGTCTCAGACCGTCTGTCTCATCCCGCCTGTCCCAGTCCGTCTGTCATTGACCGTCCGTCTCAGAGCATCTGTCTCAGACCGTCTGTCTCTGGCCGTCTGTCTCAGACCGTCTGTCTCATCCCGCCTGTCCCAGTCCGTCTGTCTGAGACCGTCTGTCTCAGGCGATGTGTCTCAGTCCGCCTGTCTCAGCCCGTCTGTCTCAGACCGTCTGTCTCAGACCGTCTGTCTCAGACCGTCCGACTCTGTCCGTCTGTCTCAGACCGTCTGTCTTAGCGCGTCCGTCTCAGTCCGCCTGTCTCAGACCGTCTGTCGCGGACCGTCTGTCTCAGACCGTCTGCCTCTTACCGTTGTCTCAGACCGTCTGTCCCAGACCGTCTGTCTCAGACCGTCTGTCTCAGCCCGCCTGTGTCAGCCCGCCTCTCTCAGTCCGTCTGTCTGAGACCGTCTGTCTCAGCCCGTCTGACTCTGTCCGTCTGTCTCAGCCCGCCTGTCTCAGCCCGCCTCTCTCGGACCGTCTGTCTCAGACCGAATGCCTCAGACCGTCTGCCTAAGCGCGCCTGTCTCAGCCCGTCTGTCTCAGACCGTCTGTCTCAGCCCGCCTGTCTCAGCCCGCCTCTCGGGGACCGTCTGTCTCAGACCGTCTGCCTCAGACCGTCTGCCTCAGCCCGCCTGTCTCAGCCCGTCTGTCTCAGACCGTCTGTCTCAGCCCGCCTGTCTCAGCCCGCCTCTCTCGGACCGTCTGTCTCAGACCGTCTGCCTCAGACCGTCTG
Source organism: Coelioxys conoideus (assembly GCA_947623535.1). NCBI lineage: Eukaryota > Metazoa > Arthropoda > Insecta > Hymenoptera > Megachilidae > Coelioxys > Coelioxys conoideus. The sequence continues at coordinate 651,058 of CANQJN010000023.1, forward strand.
CCTAAGCCCACCTGTCTCAGCCCGCCTCTCTTAGCCCGCCAGTCTCAGTCCGCCTCTCTCAGTCCGCCTGTCTGAGACCGTCTGCCTCTCTCAGTCCGCCTGTCTGAGACCGTCTGCCTCTTACCGCTGTCTCAGAGCGTCTGTCTCAGACCGTCTGTCTCAGACCGTCTGTCTCAGACCGCCTGTCTCAGACCGTCTGTCTCAGACCGTCTGTCTCAGACCGTCTGTCTCAGACCGTCTGTCTCAGACCGTCTGTCTCAGACCGTCTGTATCAGCCCGCCTGTCTCAGCCCGCCTCTCTCAGCCCATCTGTCTCAGCCCGTCTGTCTCAGACCGTCTGTCTCAGACCGTCTGTCTCTGTCCGTATGTCTCTGCCCGCCTGTCTCAGCCCGCCTCTCTCAGCACGCCTGTCTCAGCCCGCCTCTCTCTGTCCGTCTGTCTCAGACCGTCTGTCTCAGACCGTCTGTCTCAGACCGTCTGTCTCAGACCGTCTGTCTCAGCCCGTCTGTCTCAGACCGTCTGTCTTAGCGCGTCCGTCTCAGTCCGCCTGTCTCAGACCGTCTGTCGCGGACCGTCTGTCTCAGACCGTCTGCCTCTTACCGTTGTCTCAGACCGTCTGTCTCAGACCATCTGCCTAAGCCAGCCTGTCTCAGCCCGTCTGTCTCAGACCGTCTGTCTCAGCCCGCCTGTCTCAGCCCGCCTCTCTCGGACCGTCTGTCTCAGCCCGCCTGTGTCAGCCCGCCTCTCTCAGTCCGTATGTCTGAGACCGTCTGTCTCAGCCCGTCTGTCTCTGTCCGTCTGTCTCATCCCGCCTGTCCCAGTCCGTCTGTCTTTGACCGTCTGTCTCAGACCATCTGTCTCAGACCGCCTGTTTCTGTCCGTCTGTCTCGGACCGTCTGTCTCAGCCCGTCTGTCTCAGACCGTCTGTCTCAGCCTGCCTGCCTCAGCCCGCCTCTCTCGGACCGTCTGTCTCAGACCGTCTGCCTCAGACCGTCTGCCTAAGCGCGCCTGTCTCAGCCCGTCTGTCTCAGACCGTCTGTCTCAGCCCGCCTGTCTCAGCCCGCCTCTCTCGGACCGTCTGTCTCAGACCGTCTGCCTAAGCCCACCTGTCTCAGCCCGCCTCTCTTAGCCCGCCTGTCTCAGTCCGCCTCTCTCAGTCCGCCTGTCTGAGACCGTCTGCCTCTTACCGTTGTCCCAGTCCGTCTGTCTTTGACCGTCTGTCTCAGACCATCTGTCTCAGACCGTCTGTCTCTGTCCGTCTGTCTCAGACCGCCTGTCTCATCCCGCCTGTCCCAGTCCGTCTGTCATTGACCGTCCGTCTCAGACTATCTGTCTCACACCGTCTGTCTCTGGCCGTCTGTCTCAGACCGTCTGTCTCATCCCGCCTGTCCCAGTCCGACTGTCTGAGACCGTCTGTCTCAGGCTATGTGTCTCGGACCATCCGTCTCAGACCGCCTGTCTCTGTCCGTCTGTCTCAGACCGACTGTCTCAGCCCGCCCGTCTCAGACCGTGTGTCTCTGTCGGTCTGTCTCTGTCCGTCTGTCTCTGTCCGTCTCTCTCAAACCACCTGTCTCAGTCCGTCTGTCTGGGATCATCTGTCTCAGACCGTTGCCTCTGTCCTTCCGTCTCAGCCCGCCTGGCTCAGACCGTCAGTCATTATCCGTCTGTCTCAGACCGGATGTCTCAGACCGTCTGCCTCTGTCCGTCTGTCTCATCCCGCCTGTCCCAGTCCGTCTGTCTTTGACCGTCTGTCTCAGACCATCTGTCTCAGACCGTCTGTCTCTGTCCGTCTGCCTCTGTCCGTCTGTCTCTGTCCGTCTGTCTCTGTCCGTCTGTCTCTGTCCGTCTCTCTCAAACCACCTGTCTCAGTCCGTCTGTCTGGGATCATCTGTCTCAGACCGTTGCCTCTGTCCTTCCGTCTCAGCCCGCCTGGGTCAGACCGTCAGTCATTATCCGTCTGTCTCAGACCGGATGTCTCAGACCGCCTGCCTCTTACCGTTGTCTCAGACCGTCTGTCTCAGACCGTCTGTCTCAGACCGTCTGTCTCAGACCGTCTGTCTCAGACCGTCTGTCTCAGCCCGCCTGTGTCAGCCCGCCTGTCTCAGACCGTCTGTCTCAGCCCGCCTGTCTCAGCCCGTCTGTCTCTGTCCGTCTGTCTCATCCCACCTGTCCCAGTCCGTCTGTCTTTGACCGTCTGTCTCAGACCATCCGTCTCAGACCGCCTGTCTCTGTCCGTCTGTCTCAGACCGTCTGTCTCAGCCCGCCCATCTCAGACCGTGTGTCTCTGTCCGTCTGTCTCTGTCCGTCTGTCTCTGTCCGTCTGTCTCTGTCCGTCTGTCTCTGTCCGTCTCTCTCAAACCACCTGTCTCAGTCCGTCTGTCTGGGATCATCTGTCTCAGACCGTTGCCTCTGTCCTTCCGTCTCAGCCCGCCTGGGTCAGACCGTCAGTCATTATCCGTCTGTCTCAGACCGGATGTCTCAGACCGCCTGCCTCTTACCGTTGTCCCAGACCGTCTGTCTCAGACCGTCTGTCTCAGACCGTCTGTCTCAGACCGTCTGTCTCAGCCCGCCTGTGTCAGCCCGCCTCTCTCAGTCCGTCTGTCTGAGACCGTCTGTCTCAGCCCGTCTGTCTCTGTCCGTCTGTCTCATCCCGCCGGTCCCAGTCCGTCTGTCTTTGACCGTCTGTCTCAGACCATCTGTCTCAGACCGCCTGTCTCTGTCCGTCTGTCTCCGACCGTCTGTCTCAGCCCGTCTGTCTCAGACCGTCTGTCTCAGCCCGCCTGTCTCAGCCCGCCTCTCTCGGACCGTCTGTCTCAGACCGTCTGCCTCAGACCGTCTGCCTAAGCGCGCCTGTCTCAGCCCGTCTGTCTCAGACCGTCTGTCTCAGACCGTCTGTTTCAGCCCGCCTGTCTCAGACCGTCGGTGTCAGTCCGCCTGTCTCAGACCGTCTGCCTCAGTCCGTCTGTCTGAGACCGTCTGCCTCAGACCATCTGTTTCAGACCGTCTGTCTCTGTCCGTCTGCCTCTGTCCGTCTCTCTAAAAACCACTTGTCTCAGTCCGTCTGTCTCGGATCATCTGTCTCAGACCGTTGCCTCTGTCCTTCCGTCTCAGCCCGCCTGGCTCAGACCGTTTGTCCCAGTCCATCTTTCTCAGACCGTCTGTCTTATCGCGTCTGTCTCAGTCCGCCTGTCTCATACCGTCTGTCTCAGACCGTCTGTCTCAGCCCGCCTGTCTCAGCCCGCCTCTCACAGTCCGTCTGTCTGAGACCGTCTGCCTCAGACCATCTGTCTCAGACCGTCTGTCTCTGTCCGTCTGCCTCTGTCCGTCTCTCTAAAAACCACTTGTCTCAGTCCGTCTGTCTCGGATCATCTGTCTCAGACCGTTGCCTCTGTCCTTCCTTCTCAGCCCGCCTGGCTCAGACCGTCTGTCCCAGTCCATCTTTCTCAGACCATCTGTCTTAGCGCGTCTGTCTCAGACTGTCGGTCTCAGGCCGTATGTGTAAGACCGTCTGTCTAAGACCGTCTGTCTCAGGCCGTCTGCCTCAAACCGTCTGTCTCAGACCGTCCGTCTCAGACCGTCCGTCTCAGACCGTCCGTGTCAGACCGTCTGTCTCAGACCGTCTGTCTCAGACCGTCTGTCTCAGACCGTCTGTCCCAGACCGTCTGTCTCAGACCGTCTGTCTCAGACCGTCTGTCTCAGACCGTCTGTCTCAGACCGTCTGTCTCAGACCGTCTGTGTCAGGCCGCCTGTCTCTGACCGCCTGTCTCAGACCGCCTGTCTCAGACCGTCTGTCTCAGACCGTCTGTATCAGACCGCCAGTCTCAGACCGTCTGTCTCAATCCCTCTGTCTCGAACCGTCTGTCTCAGACCGTCTATCTCAGTCAGCCTATCTGAGACCGTCCGTCTCAGTCTGTCTGCCGCTATCGCGCAGCGTCTATTCGCCTGTCCCTGTCCCCCTGTCGCAGACCGCCTGTCTCAGGCCGTCTGTCTCAGACCTTCTGTCGCAGACCGCCTGTCTTAGACCGTGTCTCAGACCGTCTGTCTCAGACCGTCTGTCTCAGACCGTGCGTCTCAGACCGACTGTCTCAGACCGTCTGTATCAGACCGTCTGTATCAGACCGTCTGCATCAGACCGTCTGTCTCAGGCCGTCTGTCTCAGGCCGCCTGTCTCTGACCGTCTGTCTCAGACCGTCTGTCTCAGACCGTCTGTCTCAGGCCGTCTGTCTCAGGCCGCCTGTCTCTGACCGTCTGTCTCAGACCGTCTGTCTCAGACCGTCCGTCTCAGACCGCCTGTCTCAGACCGTCTCTCTCAGACCGTCTGTCTCAGACCGCCTGTCTCAGACCGTCTGTCTCAGACCGTCTGTCTCACACCGTCTGTCTCAGACCGTCTGTCTCAGACCGTCTGTCTCAGACCGTCTGTCTCAGACCGTCTGTCTCAGGCCGTCTGTCACAGACTGTCTGTCTCAGAGCGTCTATCTCAGACCGTCTGCCGCTATCGGGCAGCGTCTATTCGCCTGTCCCTGTCCATCTGTCTCAGACCGCCTGTCCCAGACCGTCTCTCTCAGACCGTCTGTCTCAGACCGTCTGTCTCAGGCCGTCTGTCTGAGGCCGCCTGTCTCTGACCGTCTGTCTCAGACCGTCTGTCTCAGACCGCCTGTCTCAGACCGCCTGTCTCTGACCGTCTGTCTCAGACCGTCTGTCTCAGACCGTTTGTATCAGACCGCCTGTCTCAGACCGTCTGTCTCACACCGTCTGTCTCAGAGTGTCTGTCTCAGGCCGTCTGTCTCAGACCGTCTGTCACAGACCGTCTGTCTCAGACAGTCTGTCTCAGACCGTCTGTCTCAGGCCGTCCGTCTCAGACCGTCTATCTCAGTCAGCCTATCTCAGACCGTCCGTCTCAGTCCGTCTGCCGCTATCGGGCATCGCCTATTCGCCTGTCCCTGGCCGTATGTCTCAGACCGTCTGTCTCAGACCGTGCGTCTCAGACCGTCTGTCTCAGACCGTCTGTCTCAGACCGTCTGTCTCAGACCGTCTATCTCAGTCAGCCTATCTCAGACCGTCCGTCTCAGTACGTCTGCCGCTATCGGGCACCGTCTATTCGCCTGTCCCTGTCCGTCTGTATCATACCCTCTGTCTCTGACCGTCTGTCTCAGACCGTCTGTCCCAGACCGTCTGTCTCAGACCGCCAGTCTCAGGCCGTCTGTCTCAGACCGTCTGTCTCAGACCGTCTGTGTCAGGCCGTCTGTCTCAGGCCGCCTGTCTCTGACCGCCTGTCTCAGACCGTCTGTCTCAGACCGTCTGTATCAGACCGCCAGTCTCAGACCGTCTGTCTCGAACCGTCTGTCTCAGGTCGTCTATATCAGTCAGCCTATCTGAGACCGTCCGTCTCAGTCTGTCTGCGGCTACCGGGCAGCGTCTATTCGCCTGTCCCTGTCCGTCTGTATCAGACCGCCTGTCTCTGACCGTCTGTGTCAGACCGTCTGTCTCAGACCGTCTGTCTCAGACCGTCTGTCTCAGACCGTCTGTATCAGACTGTCTGTCTCAGACTGTCTGTCTCAGGCCGTATGTGTAAGACCGTCTGTCTAAGACCGTCTGTCTCAGGCCGTCTGTCTCAAACCGTCTGTCTCAGACCGTCTCACTCAGACCGTCTGTCTCAGACCGTCTGTCTCAGACCGTCTGTCTCAGACCGTCTGTCTCAGACCGTCTGTCTCTGACCGTCTGTGTCAGGCCGTCTGTCTCAGGCCGCCTGTCTCTGACCGCCTGTCTCAGACCGTCTGTCTCAGACCGTCTGTATCAGACCGCCAGTCTCAGACCGTCTGTCTCAATCCCTCTGTCTCGAACCGTCTGTCTCGAACCGTCTGTCTCAGACCGTCTGTCTCAGACCGTCTGTCTCAGTCCGTCTGTCTCAGACCGTCTGTCTCAGACCGTCTCTCTCAGACCGTCTGTCTCAGGCCGTCTGTCTCAGACCGTCTATCTCAGTCAGCCTATCTCAGACCGTCCGTCTCAGTCCGTCTGCCGCTATCGGGCATCGCCTATTCGCCTGTCCCTGGCCGTATGTCTCAGACCGTCTGTCTCAGACCGTGCGTCTCAGACCGTTTGTCTCAGACCGTCTGTCTCAGACCGTCTGTCTCAGACCGTCTATCTCAGTCAGCCTATCTCAGACCGTCCGTCTCAGTCCGTCTGCCGCTATCGGGCACCGTCTATTCGCCTGTCCCTGTCCGTCTGTATCATACCGTCTGTCTCTGACCGTCTGTCTCAGACCGTCTGTCTCAGACCGTCTGTCTCAGACCGTCTGTCTCAGACCGTCTGTCTCAGGCCGTCTGTCTGAGGCCGCCTGTCTCTGACCGTCTGTCTCAGACCGTCTGTCTCAGATCGCCTGACTCAGACCGTCTGTCTGAGACCGTCTGTCTCAGACCGTTTGTATCAGACCGCCTGTCTCAGACCGTCTGTCTCAGACCGTCTGTCTCACACCGTCTGTCTCAGACTGTCTGTCTCAGGCCGTATGTCTCAGACCGTCTGTCTCAGACCGTTTGTATCAGACCGCCTGTCTCAGACCGTCTGTCTCAGACCGTCTGTCTCAGACCGTCTGTCTCAGACCGTCTGTCTCAGACCGTCTGTCTCAGACCGTTTGTATCAGACCGCCTGTCTCAGACCGTCTGTCTCAGACCGTCTGTCTCACACCGTCTGTCTCAGACTGTCTGTCTCAGGCCGTATGTCTCAGACCGTCTGGCTCAGACCGTTTGTATCAGACCGCCTGTCTCCGACCGTCTGTCTCAGACCGTCTGTCTCACACCGTCTGTCTCAGACTGTCTGTCTCAGGCCGTATGTCTCAGACCGTCTGTCTCAGACCGTCTCTCTCAGACCGTCTGTCTCAGGCCGTCTGTCTCAGACCGTCTATCTCAGTCAGCCTATCTCAGACCGTCCGTCTCAGTCTGTCTGCCGCTATCGCGCAGCGTCTATTAGCCTGTCCCTGTCCCCCTGTCGCAGACCGCCTGTCTCAGGCCGTCTGTCTCAGACCGTCTGTCTCAGACCGTCTGTCTCAGACCGTCTGTCTCAGACCGTCTGTCTCAGACCGTCTGTCTCAGACCGTCTGTCTCAGACCGTCTGTCTCAGACCGTCTGTCTCAGACCGTGCGTCTCAGACCGACTGTCTCAGACCGTCTGTATCAGACCGTCTGTATCAGACCGTCTGCATCAGACCGTCTGTCTCAGGCCGTCTGTCTCAGGCCGCCTGTCTCTGACCGTCTGTCTCAGACCGTCTGTCTCAGACCGTCTGTCTCAGGCCGTCTGTCTCAGGCCGCCTGTCTCTGACCGTCTGTCTCAGACCGTCTGTCTCAGACCGTCTGTCTCAGACCGCCTGTCTCAGACCGTCTCTCTCAGACCGTCTGTCTCAGACCGCCTGTCTCAGACCGTCTGTCTCAGACCGTCTGTCTCACACCGTCTGTCTCAGACCGTCTGTCTCAGACCGTCTGTCTCAGACCGTCTGTCTCAGACCGTCTGTCTCAGGCCGTCTGTCACAGACTGTCTGTCTCAGAGCGTCTATCTCAGACCGTCTGCCGCTATCGGGCAGCGTCTATTCGCCTGTCCCTGTCCATCTGTCTCAGACCGCCTGTCCCAGACCGTCTCTCTCAGACCGTCTGTCTCAGACCGTCTGTCTCAGGCCGTCTGTCTGAGGCCGCCTGTCTCTGACCGTCTGTCTCAGACCGTCTGTCTCAGACCGCCTGTCTCAGACCGCCTGTCTCTGACCGTCTGTCTCAGACCGTCTGTCTCAGACCGTTTGTATCAGACCGCCTGTCTCAGACCGTATGTCTCACACCGTCTGTCTCAGACTGTCTGTCTCAGGCCGTATGTCTCAGACCGTCTGTATCAGACTGTCTGTCTCAGACTGTCTGTCTCAGGCCGTATGTCTAAGACCGTCTGTCTCAGACCGTCTGTCACAGACCGTCTGTCTCAGACAGTCTGTCTCAGACCGTCTGTCTCAGGTCGTCTGTCTCAGACCGTCTATCTCAGTCAGCCTATCTCAGACCGTCCGTCTCAGTCCGTCTGCCGCTATCGGTCATCGCCTATTCGCCTGTCCCTGGCCGTATGTCTCAGACCGTCTGTCTCAGACCGTGCGTCTCAGACCGTCTGTCTCAGACCGTCTGTCTCAGACCGTCTGTCTCAGACCGTCTGTCTCAGACCGTCTATCTCAGTCAGCCTATCTCAGACCGTCCGTCTCAGTCCGTCTGCCGCTATCGGGCACCGTCTATTCGCCTGTCCCTGTCCGTCTGTATCATACCCTCTGTCTCTGACCGTCTGTCTCAGACCGTCTGTCCCAGACCGTCTGTCTCAGACCGCCAGTCTCAGGCCGTCTGTCTCAATCCCTCTGTCTCGAACCGTCTGTCTCAGACCGTCTGTCTCAGACCGTCTGTCTCAGACCGTCTGTGTCAGACCGTCTGTCTCAGACCGTCTGTCTCAGACCGTCTGTCTCAGACCGTCTGTCTCAGACCGTCTGTCTCAGACCGTCTGTCTCAGACCGTCTGTCTCAGACCGTCTGTCTCAGACCGTCTGTGTCAGGCCGTCTGTCTCAGGCCGCCTGTCTCTGACCGCCTGTCTCAGACCGTCTGTCTCAGACCGTCTGTATCAGACCGCCAGTCTCAGACCGTCTGTCTCAATCCCTCTGTCTCGAACCGTCTGTCTCAGACCGTCTATATCAGTCAGCCTATCTGAGACCGTCCGTCTCAGTCTGTCTGCGGCTACCGGGCAGCGTCTATTCGCCTGTCCCTGTCCGTCTGTATCATACCCTCTGTCTCTGACCGTCTGTCTCAGACCGTCTGTCCCAGACCGTCTGTCTCAGACCGCCAGTCTCAGGCCGTCTGTCTCAATCCCTCTGTCTCGAACCGTCTGTCTCAGACCGTCTGTCTCAGACCGTCTGTCTCAGACCGTCTGTGTCAGACCGTCTGTCTCAGACCGTCTGTCTCAGACCGTCTGTCTCAGACCGCCTGTCTCTGACCGTCTGTGTCAGACCGTCTGTCTCAGACCGTCTGTCTCAGACCGTCTGTCTCAGACCGTCTGTATCAGACTGTCTGTCTCAGACTGTCTGTCTCAGGCCGTATGTGTAAGACCGTCTGTCTAAGACCGTCTGTCTCAGGCCGTCTGTCTCAAACCGTCTGTCTCAGACCTTCTCACTCAGACCGTCTGTCTCAGACCGTCTGTCTCAGACCGTCTGTCTCAGACCGTCTGTCTCAGACCGTCTGTCTCAGACCGTCTGTCTCAGACCGTCTGTCTCAGACCGTCTGTCTCAGGCCGTCTGTCTGAGGCCGCCTGTCTCTGACCGTCTGTCTCAGACCGTCTGTCTCAGATCGCCTGACTCAGACCGCCTGTCTCTGACCGTCTGTCTCAGACCGTCTGTCTCAGACCGTTTGTATCAGACCGCCTGTCTCAGACCGTCTGTCTCAGACCGTCTGTCTCACACCGTCTGTCTCAGACTGTCTGTCTCAGGCCGTATGTCTCAGACCGTCTGTCTCAGACCGTTTGTATCAGACCGCCTGTCTCAGACCGTCTGTCTCAGACCGTCTGTCTCAGACCGTTTGTATCAGACCGCCTGTCTCAGACCGTCTGTCTCAGACCGTCTGTCTCACACCGTCTGTCTCAGACTGTCTGTCTCAGGCCGTATGTCTCAGACCGTCTGTCTCAGACCGTCTGTCTCAGACCGTTTGTATCAGACCGCCTGTCTCCGACCGTCTGTCTCAGACCGTCTGTCTCACACCGTCTGTCTCAGACTGTCTGTCTCAGGCCGTATGTCTCAGACCGTCTGTCTCAGACCGTCTCTCTCAGACCGTCTGTCTCAGGCCGTCTGTCTCAGACCGTCTATCTCAGTCAGCCTATCTCAGACCGTCCGTCTCAGTCTGTCTGCCGCTATCGCGCAGCGTCTATTCGCCTGTCCCTGTCCCCCTGTCGCAGACCGCCTGTCTCAGGCCGTCTGTCTCAGACCGTCTGTCTCAGACCGTCTGTCTCTGACCGTCTGTGTCAGGCCGTCTGTCTCAGGTCGCCTGTCTCTGACCGCCTGTCTCAGACCGTCTGTCTCAGACCGTCTGTATCAGACCGCCAGTCTCAGACCGTCTGTCTCAATCCCTCTGTCTCGAACCGTCTGTCTCAGACCGTCTGTCTCAGACCGTCTGTCTCAGACCGTCTCTCTCAGACCGTCTGTCTCTGACCGTCTGTGTCAGACCGTCTGTCTCAGACCGTCTGTCTCAGACCGTCTGTCTCAGACCGTCTGTATCAGACTGTCTGTCTCAGACTGTCTGTCTCAGGCCGTATGTGTAAGACCGTCTGTCTAAGACCGTCTGTCTCAGGCCGTCTGTCTCAAACCGTCTGTCTCAGACCTTCTCACTCAGACCGTCTGTCTCAGACCGTCTGTCTCAGACCGTCTGTCTCAGACCGTCTGTCTCTGACCGTCTGTGTCAGGCCGTCTGTCTCAGGCCGCCTGTCTCTGACCGGCTGTCTCAGACCGTCTGTCTCAGACCGTCTGTATCAGACCGCCAGTCTCAGACCGTCTGTCTCAATCCCTCTGTCTCGAACCGTCTGTCTCGAACCGTCTGTCTTAGACCGTCTGTCTCAGACCGTCTGTCTCAGTCCGTCTGTCTCAGACCGTCTGTCTCAGACCGTCTCTCTCAGACCGTCTGTCTCAGGCCGTCTGTCTCAGACCGTCTATCTCAGTCAGCCTATCTCAGACCGTCCGTCTCAGTCCATCTGCCGCTATCGGGCATCGCCTATTCGCCTGTCCCTGGCCGTATGTCTCAGACCGTCTGTCTCAGACCGTGCGTCTCAGACCGTCTGTCTCAGACCGTCTGTCTCAGACCGTCTGTCTCAGACCGTCTGTCTCAGACCGTCTATCTCAGTCAGCCTATCTCAGACCGTCCGTCTCAGTCCGTCTGCCGCTATCGGGCACCGTCTATTCGCCTGTCCCTGTCCGTCTGTATCATACCGTCTGTCTCTGACCGTCTGTCTCAGACCGTCTGTCTCAGACCGTCTGTCTCAGACCGTCTGTCTCAGACCGTCTGTCTCAGGCCGTCTGTCTGAGGCCGCCTGTCTCTGACCGTCTGTCTCAGACCGTCTGTCTCAGATCGCCTGACTCAGACCGCCTGTCTCTGACTGTCTGTCTCAGACCGTCTGTCTCAGACCGTTTGTATCAGACCGCCTGTCTCAGACCGTCTGTCTCAGACCGTCTGTCTCACACCGTCTGTCTCAGACTGTCTGTCTCAGGCCGTATGTCTCAGACCGTCTGTCTCAGACCGTTTGTATCAGACCGCCTGTCTCAGACCGTCTGTCTCAGACCGTCTGTCTCAGACCGTTTGTATCAGACCGCCTGTCTCAGACCGTCTGTCTCAGACCGTCTGTCTCACACCGTCTGTCTCAGACTGTCTGTCTCAGGCCGTATGTCTCAGACCGTCTGTCTCAGACCGTTTGTATCAGACCGCCTGTCTCCGACCGTCTGTCTCAGACCGTCTGTCTCACACCGTCTGTCTCAGACTGTCTGTCTCAGGCCGTATGTCTCAGACCGTCTGTCTCAGACCGTCTCTCTCAGACCGTCTGTCTCAGGCCGTCTGTCTCAGACCGTCTATCTCAGTCAGCCTATCTCAGACCGTCCGTCTCAGTCTGTCTGCCGCTATCGCGCAGCGTCTATTCGCCTGTCCCTGTCCCCCTGTCGCAGACCGCCTGTCTCAGGCCGTCTGTCTCAGACCGTCTGTCTCAGACCGTCTGTCTCTGACCGTCTGTGTCAGGCCGTCTGTCTCAGGTCGCCTGTCTCTGACCGCCTGTCTCACACCGTCTGTCTCAGACCGTCTGTATCAGACCGCCAGTCTCAGACCGTCTGTCTCAATCCCTCTGTCTCGAACCGTCTGTCTCAGACCGTCTGTCTCAGACCGTCTGTCTCAGACCGTCTGTCTCAGACCGTCTGTCTCAGACCGTCTCTCTCAGACCGTCTGTCTCAGACCGCCAGTCTCAGACCGTCTGTCTCAGACCGTCTGTCTCACACCGTCTGTCTCAGACCGTCTGTCTCAGACCGTCTGTCTCAGACCGTCTGTCTCAGACCGTCTGTCTCAGGCCGTCTGTCACAGACTGTCTGTCTCAGAGCGTCTATCTCAGACCGTCTGCCGCTATCGGGCAGCGTCTATTCGCCTGTCCCTGTCCATCTGTCTCAGACCGCCTGTCCCAGACCGTCTCTCTCAGACCGTCTGTCTCAGACCGTCTGTCTCAGGCCGTCTGTCTGAGGCCGCCTGTCTCTGACCGTCTGTCTCAGACCGTCTGTCTCAGACCGCCTGTCTCAGACCGCCTGTCTCTGACCGTCTGTCTCAGACCGTCTGTCTCAGACCGTTTGTATCAGACCGCCTGTCTCAGACCGTCTGTCTCACACCGTCTGTCTCAGACTGTCTGTCTCAGGCCGTATGTCTCAGACCGTCTGTATCAGACTGTCTGTCTCAGACTGTCTGTCTCAGGCCGTATGTCTAAGACCGTCTGTCTCAGACCGTCTGTCACAGACCGTCTGTCTCAGACAGTCTGTCTCAGACCGTCTGTCTCAGACCGTCTGTGTCAGGCCGTCTGTCTCAGGCCGCCTGTCTCTGACCGCCTGTCTCAGACCGTCTGTCTCAGACCGTCTGTATCAGACCGCCAGTCTCAGACCGTCTGTCTCAATCCCTCTGTCTCGAACCGTCTGTCTCGAACCGTCTGTCTCAGACCGTCTGTCTCAGACCGTCTGTCTCAGACCGTCTGTCTCAGTCCGTCTGTCTCAGACCGTCTGTCTCAGACCGTCTCTCTCAGACCGTCTGTCTCAGGCCGTCTGTCTCAGACCGTCTATCTCAGTCAGCCTATCTCAGACCGTCCGTCTCAGTCCGTCTGCCGCTATCGGGCATCGCCTATTCGCGCGTCCCTGGCCGTATGTCTCAGACCGTCTGTCTCAGACCGTGCGTCTCAGACCGTCTGTCTCAGACCGTCTGTCTCAGACCGTCTGTCTCAGACCGTCTATCTCAGTCAGCCTATCTCAGACCGTCCGTCTCAGTCCGTCTGCCGCTATCGGGCACCGTCTATTCGCCTGTCCCTGTCCGTCTGTATCATACCGTCTGTCTCTGACCGTCTGTCTCAGACCGTCTGTCTCAGACCGTCTGTCTCAGACCGTCTGTCTCAGACCGTCTGTCTCAGGCCGTCTGTCTGAGGCCGCCTGTCTCTGACCGTCTGTCTCAGACCGTCTGTCTCAGATCGCCTGACTCAGACCGCCTGTCTCTGACCGTCTGTCTCAGACCGTCTGTCTCAGACCGTTTGTATCAGACCGCCTGTCTCAGACCGTCTGTCTCAGACCGTCTGTCTCACACCGTCTGTCTCAGACTGTCTGTCTCAGGCCGTATGTCTCAGACCGTCTGTCTCAGACCGTTTGTATCAGACCGCCTGTCTCAGACCGTCTGTCTCAGACCGTCTGTCTCAGACCGTTTGTATCAGACCGCCTGTCTCAGACCGTCTGTCTCAGACCGTCTGTCTCACACCGTCTGTCTCAGACTGTCTGTCTCAGGCCGTATGTCTCAGACCGTCTGTCTCAGACCGTTTGTATCAGACCGCCTGTCTCCGACCGTCTGTCTCAGACCGTCTGTCTCACACCGTCTGTCTCAGACTGTCTGTCTCAGGCCGTATGTCTCAGACCGTCTGTCTCAGACCGTCTCTCTCAGACCGTCTGTCTCAGGCCGTCTGTCTCAGACCGTCTATCTCAGTCAGCCTATCTCAGACCGTCCGTCTCAGTCTGTCTGCCGCTATCGCGCAGCGTCTATTCGCCTGTCCCTGTCCCCCTGTCGCAGACCGCCTGTCTCAGGCCGTCTGTCTCAGACCGTCTGTCTCAGACCGTCTGTCTCAGACCGTCTGTCTCAGACCGTCTGTCTCAGACCGTCTGTCTCAGACCGTCTGTATCAGACCGTCTGCATCAGACCGTCTGTCTCAGGCCGTCTGTCTCAGGCCGCCTGTCTCTGACCGTCTGTCTCAGACCGTCTGTCTCAGACCGTCTGTCTCAGGCCGTCTGTCTCAGGCCGCCTGTCTCTGACCGTCTGTCTCAGACCGTCTGTCTCAGACCGTCTGTCTCAGACCGCCTGTCTCAGACCGTCTCTCTCAGACCGTCTGTCTCAGACCGCCTGTCTCAGACCGTCTGTCTCAGACCGTCTGTCTCACACCGTCTGTCTCAGACCGTCTGTCTCAGACCGTCTGTCTCAGGCCGTCTGTCTGAGGCCGCCTGTCTCTGACCGTCTGTCTCAGACCGTCTGTCTCAGACCGCCTGTCTCAGACCGCCTGTCTCTGACCGTCTGTCTCAGACCGTCTGTCTCAGACCGTTTGTATCAGACCGCCTGTCTCAGACCGTCTGTCTCACACCGTCTGTCTCAGACTGTCTGTCTCAGGCCGTATGTCTCAGACCGCCTGTCTCCGACCGTCTGTCTCAGACCGTCTGTCTCAGACCGTCTGTCTCAGACCGTCTGTGTCAGACCGTCTGTCTCAGACCGTCTGTCTCAGACCGTCTGTCTCAGACCGTCTGTCTCAGACCGTCTGTCTCAGACCGTCTGTCTCAGACCGTCTGTCTCAGACCGTCTGTGTCAGGCCGTCTGTCTCAGGCCGCCTGTCTCTGACCGCCTGTCTCAGACCGTCTGTCTCAGACCGTCTGTATCAGACCGCCAGTCTCAGACCGTCTGTCTCAATCCCTCTGTCTCGAACCGTCTGTCTCAGACCGTCTATATCAGTCAGCCTATCTGAGACCGTCCGTCTCAGTCTGTCTGCGGCTACCGGGCAGCGTCTATTCGCCTGTCCCTGCCCGTCTGTATCAGACCGCCTGTCTCTGACCGTCTGTGTCAGACCGTCTGTCTCAGACCGTCTGTCTCAGACCGTCTGTATCAGACTGTCTGTCTCAGACTGTCTGTCTCAGGCCGTATGTGTAAGACCGTCTGTCTAAGACCGTCTGTCTCAGGCCGTCTGTCTCAAACCGTCTGTCTCAGACCGTCTCACTCAGACCGTCTGTCTCAGACCGTCTGTCTCTGACCGTCTGTGTCAGGCCGTCTGTCTCAGGCCGCCTGTCTCTGACCGCCTGTCTCAGACCGTCTGTCTCAGACCGTCTGTATCAGACCGCCAGTCTCAGACCGTCTGTCTCAATCCCTCTGTCTCGAACCGTCTGTCTCGAACCGTCTGTCTCAGACCGTCTGTCTCAGACCGTCTGTCTCAGACCGTTTGTATCAGACCGCCTGTCTCAGACCGTCTGTCTCAGACCGTCTGTCTCACACCGTCTGTCTCAGACTGTCTGTCTCAGGCCGTATGTCTCAGACCGTCTGTCTCAGACCGTTTGTATCAGACCGCCTGTCTCCGACCGTCTGTCTCAGACCGTCTGTCTCACACCGTCTGTCTCAGACTGTCTGTCTCAGGCCGTATGTCTCAGACCGTCTGTCTCAGACCGTCTCTCTCAGACCGTCTGTCTCAGGCCGTCTGTCTCAGACCGTCTATCTCAGTCAGCCTATCTCAGACCGTCCGTCTCAGTCTGTCTGCCGCTATCGCGCAGCGTCTATTCGCCTGTCCCTGTCCCCCTGTCGCAGACCGCCTGTCTCAGGCCGTCTGTCTCAGACCGTCTGTCTCAGACCGTCTGTCTCAGACCGTCTGTCTCAGACCGTCTGTCTCAGACCGTCTGTCTCAGACCGTCTGTATCAGACCGTCTGCATCAGACCGTCTGTCTCAGGCCGTCTGTCTCAGGCCGCCTGTCTCTGACCGTCTGTCTCAGACCGTCTGTCTCAGACCGTCTGTCTCAGGCCGTCTGTCTCAGGCCGCCTGTCTCTGACCGTCTGTCTCAGACCGTCTGTCTCAGACCGTCTGTCTCAGACCGCCTGTCTCAGACCGTCTCTCTCAGACCGTCTGTCTCAGACCGCCTGTCTCAGACCGTCTGTCTCAGACCGTCTGTCTCACACCGTCTGTCTCAGACCGTCTGTCTCAGACCGTCTGTCTCAGGCCGTCTGTCTGAGGCCGCCTGTCTCTGACCGTCTGTCTCAGACCGTCTGTCTCAGACCGCCTGTCTCAGACCGCCTGTCTCTGACCGTCTGTCTCAGACCGTCTGTCTCAGACCGTTTGTATCAGACCGCCTGTCTCAGACCGTCTGTCTCACACCGTCTGTCTCAGACTGTCTGTCTCAGGCCGTATGTCTCAGACCGTCTGTATCAGACTGTCTGTCTCAGACTGTCTGTCTCAGGCCGTATGTCTAAGACCGTCTGTCTCAGACCGTCTGTCACAGACCGTCTGTCTCAGACAGTCTGTCTCAGACCGTCTGTCTCAGGTCGTCTGTCTCAGACCGTCTATCTCAGTCAGCCTATCTCAGACCGTCCGTCTCAGTCCGTCTGCCGCTATCGGGCATCGCCTATTCGCCTGTCCCTGGCCGTATGTCTCAGACCGTCTGTCTCAGACCGTGCGTCTCAGACCGTCTGTCTCAGACCGTCTGTCTCAGACCGTCTGTCTCAGACCGTCTATCTCAGTCAGCCTATCTCAGACCGTCCGTCTCAGTCCGTCTGCCGCTATCGGGCACCGTCTATTCGCCTGTCCCTGTCCGTCTGTATCATACCCTCTGTCTCTGACCGTCTGTCTCAGACCGTCTGTCCCAGACCGTCTGTCTCAGACCGCCAGTCTCAGGCCGTCTGTCTCAATCCCTCTGTCTCGAACCGTCTGTCTCAGACCGTCTGTCTCAGACCGTCTGTCTCAGACCGTCTGTGTCAGACCGTCTGTCTCAGACCGTCTGTCTCAGACCGTCTGTCTCAGACCGTCTGTCTCAGACCGTCTGTCTCAGACCGTCTGTCTCAGACCGTCTGTCTCAGACCGTCTGTGTCAGGCCGTCTGTCTCAGGCCGCCTGTCTCTGACCGCCTGTCTCAGACCGTCTGTCTCAGACCGTCTGTATCAGACCGCCAGTCTCAGACCGTCTGTCTCAATCCCTCTGTCTCGAACCGTCTGTCTCAGACCGTCTATATCAGTCAGCCTATCTGAGACCGTCCGTCTCAGTCTGTCTGCGGCTACCGGGCAGCGTCTATTCGCCTGTCCCTGTCCGTCTGTATCAGACCGCCTGTCTCTGACCGTCTGTGTCAGACCGTCTGTCTCAGACCGTCTGTCTCAGACCGTCTGTATCAGACTGTCTGTCTCAGACTGTCTGTCTCAGGCCGTATGTGTAAGACCGTCTGTCTAAGACCGTCTGTCTCAGGCCGTCTGTCTCAAACCGTCTGTCTCAGACCGTCTCACTCAGACCGTCTGTCTCAGACCGTCTGTCTCTGACCGTCTGTGTCAGGCCGTCTGTCTCAGGCCGCCTGTCTCTGACCGCCTGTCTCAGACCGTCTGTCTCAGACCGTCTGTATCAGACCGCCAGTCTCAGACCGTCTGTCTCAATCCCTCTGTCTCGAACCGTCTGTCTCGAACCGTCTGTCTCAGACCGTCTGTCTCAGACCGTCTGTCTCAGTCCGTCTGTCTCAGACCGTCTGTCTCAGACCGTCTCTCTCAGACCGTCTGTCTCAGGCCGTCTGTCTCAGACCGTCTATCTCAGTCAGCCTATCTCAGACCGTCCGTCTCAGTCCGTCTGACGCTATCGGGCATCGCCTATTCGCCTGTCCCTGGCCGTATGTCTCAGACCGTCTGTCTCAGACCGTGCGTCTCAGACCGTCTGTCTCAGACCGTGCGTCTCAGACCGTCTGTCTCAGACCGTCTGTCTCAGACCGTCTGTCTCAGACCGTCTATCTCAGTCAGCCTATCTCAGACCGTCCGTCTCAGTCCGTCTGCCGCTATCGGGCACCGTCTATTCGCCTGTCCCTGTCCGTCTGTATCATACCCTCTGTCTCTGACCGTCTGTCTCAGACCGTCTGTCCCAGACCGTCTGTCTCAGACCGCCAGTCTCAGGCCGTCTGTCTCAATCCCTCTGTCTCGAACCGTCTGTCTCAGACCGTCTGTCTCAGACCGTCTGTCTCAGACCGTCTGTCTCAGACCGTCTGTGTCAGACCGTCTGTCTCAGACCGTCTGTCTCAGACCGTCTGTCTCAGACCGTCTGTCTCAGACCGTCTGTCTCAGACCGTCTGTCTCAGACCGTCTGTCTCAGACCGTCTGTGTCAGGCCGTCTGTCTCAGGCCGCCTGTCTCTGACCGCCTGTCTCAGACCGTCTGTCTCAGACCGTCTGTATCAGACCGCCAGTCTCAGACCGTCTGTCTCAATCCCTCTGTCTCGAACCGTCTGTCTCAGACCGTCTATATCAGTCAGCCTATCTGAGACCGTCCGTCTCAGTCTGTCTGCGGCTACCGGGCAGCGTCTATTCGCCTGTCCCTGTCCGTCTGTATCAGACCGCCTGTCTCTGACCGTCTGTGTCAGACCGTCTGTCTCAGACCGTCTGTCTCAGACCGTCTGTCTCAGACCGTCTGTATCAGACTGTCTGTCTCAGACTGTCTGTCTCAGGCCGTATGTGTAAGACCGTCTGTCTAAGACCGTCTGTCTCAGGCCGTCTGTCTCAAACCGTCTGTCTCAGACCGTCTCACTCAGACCGTCTGTCTCAGACCGTCTGTCTCAGACCGTCTGTCTCAGACCGTCTGTCTCTGACCGTCTGTGTCAGGCCGTCTGTCTCAGGCCGCCTGTCTCTGACCGCCTGTCTCAGACCGTCTGTCTCAGACCGTCTGTATCAGACCGCCAGTCTCAGACCGTCTGTCTCAATCCCTCTGTCTCGAACCGTCTGTCTCGAACCGTCTGTCTCAGACCGTCTGTCTCAGACCGTCTGTCTCAGTCCGTCTGTCTCAGACCGTCTGTCTCAGACCGTCTCTCTCAGACCGTCTGTCTCAGGCCGTCTGTCTCAGACCGTCTATCTCAGTCAGCCTATCTCAGACCGTCCGTCTCAGTCCGTCTGCCGCTATCGGGCATCGCCTATTCGCCTGTCCCTGGCCGTATGTCTCAGACCGTCTGTCTCAGACCGTGCGTCTCAGACCGTCTGTCTCAGACCGTCTGTCTCAGACCGTCTGTCTCAGACCGTCTGTCTCAGACCGTCTATCTCAGTCAGCCTATCTCAGACCGTCCGTCTCAGTCCGTCTGCCGCTATCGGGCACCGTCTATTCGCCTGTCCCTGTCCGTCTGTATCATACCGTCTGTCTCTGACCGTCTGTCTCAGACCGTCTGTCTCAGACCGTCTGTCTCAGACCGTCTGTCTCAGACCGTCTGTCTCAGGCCGTCTGTCTGAGGCCGCCTGTCTCTGACCGTCTGTCTCAGACCGTCTGTCTCAGATCGCCTGACTCAGACCGCCTGTCTCTGACCGTCTGTATCAGACCGTCTGTCTCAGACCGTTTGTATCAGACCGCCTGTCTCAGACCGTCTGTCTCAGACCGTCTGTCTCACACCGTCTGTCTCAGACTGTCTGTCTCAGGCCGTATGTCTCAGACCGTCTGTCTCAGACCGTTTGTATCAGACCGCCTGTCTCAGACCGTCTGTCTCAGACCGTCTGTCTCAGACCGTTTGTATCAGACCGCCTGTCTCAGACCGTCTGTCTCAGACCGTCTGTCTCAGACCGTCTGTCTCACACCGTCTGTCTCAGACTGTCTGTCTCAGGCCGTATGTCTCAGACCGTCTGTCTCAGACCGTTTGTATCAGACCGCCTGTCTCCGACCGTCTGTCTCAGACCGTCTGTCTCACACCGTCTGTCTCAGACTGTCTGTCTCAGGCCGTATGTCTCAGACCGTCTGTCTCAGACCGTCTCTCTCAGACCGTCTGTCTCAGGCCGTCTGTCTCAGACCGTCTATCTCAGTCAGCCTATCTCAGACCGTCCGTCTCAGTCTGTCTGCCGCTATCGCGCAGCGTCTATTCGCCTGTCCCTGTCCCCCTGTCGCGGACCGCCTGTCTCAGGCCGTCTGTCTCAGACCGTCTGTCTCAGACCGTCTGTCTCAGACCGTCTGTCTCAGACCGTCTGTCTCAGACCGTGCGTCTCAGACCGACTGTCTCAGACCGTCTGTATCAGACCGTCTGTATCAGACCGTCTGCATCAGACCGTCTGTCTCAGGCCGTCTGTCTCAGGCCGCCTGTCTCTGACCGTCTGTCTCAGACCGTCTGTCTCAGACCGTCTGTCTCAGGCCGTCTGTCTCAGGCCGCCTGTCTCTGACCGTCTGTCTCAGACCGTCTGTCTCAGACCGTCTGTGTCAGGCCGTCTGTCTCAGGCCGCCTGTCTCTGACCGCCTGTCTCAGACCGTCTGTCTCAGACCGTCTGTATCAGACCGCCAGTCTCAGACCGTCTGTCTCAATCCCTCTGTCTCGAACCGTCTGTCTCAGACCGTCTATATCAGTCAGCCTATCTGAGACCGTCCGTCTCAGTCTGTCTGCGGCTACCGGGCAGCGTCTATTCGCCTGTCCCTGTCCGTCTGTATCAGACCGCCTGTCTCTGACCGTCTGTGTCAGACCGTCTGTCTCAGACCGTCTGTCTCAGACCGTCTGTCTCAGACCGTCTGTATCAGACTGTCTGTCTCAGACTGTCTGTCTCAGGCCGTATGTGTAAGACCGTCTGTCTAAGACCGTCTGTCTCAGGCCGTCTGTCTCAAACCGTCTGTCTCAGACCGTCTCACTCAGACCGTCTGTCTCAGACCGTCTGTCTCTGACCGTCTGTGTCAGGCCGTCTGTCTCAGGCCGCCTGTCTCTGACCGCCTGTCTCAGACCGTCTGTCTCAGGCCGTCTGTCTCAGGCCGCCTGTCTCTGACCGTCTGTCTCAGACCGTCTGTCTCAGACCGTCTGTCTCAGACCGCCTGTCTCAGACCGTCTCTCTCAGACCGTCTGTCTCAGACCGCCTGTCTCAGACCGTCTGTCTCAGACCGTCTGTCTCACACCGTCTGTCTCAGACCGTCTGTCTCAGACCGTCTGTCTCAGACCATCTGTCTCAGACCGTCTGTCTCAGACCGTCTGTCTCAGACCGTCTGTCTCAGGCCGTCTGTCTCAGACTCTCTGTCTCAGAGCGTCTATCTCAGACCGTCTGCCGCTATCGGGCAGCGTCTATTCGCCTGTCCCTGTCCATCTGTCTCAGACCGCCTGTCCCAGACCGTCTCTCTCAGACCGTCTTTCTCAGACCGTCTGTCTCAGGCCGTCTGTCTGAGGCCGCCTGTCTCTGACCGTCTGTCTCAGACCGCCTGTCTCAGACCGCCTGTCTCAGACCGTCTATCTCAGTCAGCCTATCTCAGACCGTCCGTCTCAGTCCGTCTGCCGCTATCGGGCATCGCCTATTCGCCTGTCCCTGGCCGTATGTCTCAGACCGTCTGTCTCAGTCCGTGCGTCTCAGACCGTCTGTCTCAGACCGTCTGTCTCAGACCGTCTGTCTCAGACCGTCTGTCTCAGACCGTCTATCTCAGTCAGCCTATCTCAGACCGTCCGTCTCAGTCCGTCTGCCGCTATCGGGCACCGTCTATTCGCCTGTCCCTGTCCGTCTGTATCATACCGTCTGTCTCTGACCGTCTGTCTCAGACCGTCTGTCTCAGACCGTCTGTCTCAGACCGTCTGTCTCAGACCGTCTGTCTCAGGCCGTCTGTCTGAGGCCGCCTGTCTCTGACCGTCTGTCTCAGACCGTCTGTCTCAGATCGCCTGACTCAGACCGCCTGTCTCTGACCGTCTGTCTCAGACCGTCTGTCTCAGACCGTTTGTATCAGACCGCCTGTCTCAGACCGTCTGTCTCAGACCGTCTGTCTCACACCGTCTGTCTCAGACTGTCTGTCTCAGGCCGTATGTCTCAGACCGTCTGTCTCAGACCGTTTGTATCAGACCGCCTGTCTCAGACCGTCTGTCTCAGACCGTCTGTCTCAGACCGTTTGTATCAGACCGCCTGTCTCAGACCGTCTGTCTCAGACCGTCTGTCTCAGACCGTCTGTCTCACACCGTCTGTCTCAGACTGTCTGTCTCAGGCCGTATGTCTCAGACCGTCTGTCTCAGACCGTTTGTATCAGACCGCCTGTCTCCGACCGTCTGTCTCAGACCGTCTGTCTCACACCGTCTGTCTCAGACTGTCTGTCTCAGGCCGTATGTCTCAGACCGTCTGTCTCAGACCGTCTCTCTCAGACCGTCTGTCTCAGGCCGTCTGTCTCAGACCGTCTATCTCAGTCAGCCTATCTCAGACCGTCCGTCTCAGTCTGTCTGCCGCTATCGCGCAGCGTCTATTCGCCTGTCCCTGTCCCCCTGTCGCGGACCGCCTGTCTCAGGCCGTCTGTCTCAGACCGTCTGTCTCAGACCGTCTGTCTCAGACCGTCTGTCTCAGACCGTCTGTCTCAGACCGTCTGTCTCAGACCGTCTGTCTCAGACCGTGCGTCTCAGACCGACTGTCTCAGACCGTCTGTATCAGACCGTCTGTATCAGACCGTCTGCATCAGACCGTCTGTCTCAGGCCGTCTGTCTCAGGCCGCCTGTCTCTGACCGTCTGTCTCAGACCGTCTGTCTCAGACCGTCTGTCTCAGGCCGTCTGTCTCAGGCCGCCTGTCTCTGACCGTCTGTCTCAGACCGTCTGTCTCAGACCGTCTGTGTCAGGCCGTCTGTCTCAGGCCGCCTGTCTCTGACCGCCTGTCTCAGACCGTCTGTCTCAGACCGTCTGTATCAGACCGCCAGTCTCAGACCGTCTGTCTCAATCCCTCTGTCTCGAACCGTCTGTCTCAGACCGTCTATATCAGTCAGCCTATCTGAGACCGTCCGTCTCAGTCTGTCTGCGGCTACCGGGCAGCGTCTATTCGCCTGTCCCTGTCCGTCTGTATCAGACCGCCTGTCTCTGACCGTCTGTGTCAGACCGTCTGTCTCAGACCGTCTGTCTCAGACCGTCTGTCTCAGACCGTCTGTATCAGACTGTCTGTCTCTGACTGTCTGTCTCAGGCCGTATGTGTAAGACCGTCTGTCTAAGACCGTCTGTCTCAGGCCGTCTGTCTCAAACCGTCTGTCTCAGACCGTCTCACTCAGACCGTCTGTCTCAGACCGTCTGTCTCTGACCGTCTGTGTCAGGCCGTCTGTCTCAGGCCGCCTGTCTCTGACCGCCTGTCTCAGACCGTCTGTCTCAGACCGTCTGTATCAGACCGCCAGTCTCAGACCGTCTGTCTCAGACCGTCTGTCTCAGACCGTCTGTCTCAGGCCGTCTGTCTCAGGCCGCCTGTCTCTGACCGTCTGTCTCAGACCGTCTGTCTCAGACCGTCTGTCTCAGACCGCCTGTCTCAGACCGTCTCTCTCAGACCGTCTGTCTCAGACCGCCTGTCTCAGACCGTCTGTCTCAGACCGTCTGTCTCACACCGTCTGTCTCAGACCGTCTGTCTCAGACCGTCTGTCTCAGACCGTCTGTCTCAGACCGTCTGTCTCAGACCGTCTGTCTCAGACCGTCTGTCTCAGGCCGTCTGTCTCAGACTGTCTGTCTCAGAGCGTCTATCTCAGACCGTCTGCCGCTATCGGGCAGCGTCTATTCGCCTGTCCCTGTCCATCTGTCTCAGACCGCCTGTCCCAGACCGTCTCTCTCAGACCGTCTTTCTCAGACCGTCTGTCTCAGGCCGTCTGTCTGAGGCCGCCTGTCTCTGACCGTCTGTCTCAGACCGCCTGTCTCAGACCGCCTGTCTCAGACCGCCTGTCTCTGACCGTCTGTCTCAGACCGTCTGTCTCAGACCGTTTGTATCAGACCGCCTGTCTCAGACCGTCTGTCTCACACCGTCTGTCTCAGACTGTCTGTCTCAGACCGTCTGTCTCAGACCGTCTGTCTCAGACCGTCTGTCTCAGACCGTCTGTGTCAGGCCGTCTGTCTCAGGCCGCCTGTCTCTGACCGCCTGTCTCAGACCGTCTGTCTCAGACCGTCTGTATCAGACCGCCAGTCTCAGACCGTCTGTCTCAATCCCTCTGTCTCGAACCGTCTGTCTCAGACCGTCTATCTCAGTCAGCCTATCTGAGACCGTCCGTCTCAGTCTGTCTGCCGCTATCGCGCAGCGTCTATTCGCCTGTCCCTGTCCCCCTGTCGCAGACCGCCTGTCTCAGGCCGTCTGTCTCAGACCTTCTGTCGCAGACCGCCTGTCTTAGACAGTGTCTCAGACCGTCTGTCTCAGACCGTCTGTCTCAGACCGTGCGTCTCAGACCGACTGTCTCAGACCGTCTGTCTCAGACCGCCTGTCTCAGACCGTCTCTCTCAGACCGTCTGTCTCAGACCGCCTGTCTCAGACCGTCTGTCTCAGACCGTCTGTCTCAGACCGTCTGTCTCAGACCGTCTGTCTCAGGCCGTCTGTCTCAGACTGTCTGTCTCAGAGCGTCTATCTCAGACCGTCTGCCGCTATCGGGCAGCGTCTATTCGCCTGTCCCTGTCCATCTGTCTCAGACCGCCTGTCCCAGACCGTCTCTCTCAGACCGTCTTTCTCAGACCGTCTGTCTCAGACCGCCTGTCTCAGACCGTCTGTCTCACACCGTCTGTCTCAGACTGTCTGTCTCAGACCGTCTGTCTCAGACCGTCTGTCTCAGACCGTCTGTCTCAGACCGTCTGTGTCAGGCCGTCTGTCTCAGGCCGCCTGTCTCTGACCGCCTGTCTCAGACCGTCTGTCTCAGACCGTCTGTATCAGACCGCCAGTCTCAGACCGTCTGTCTCAATCCCTCTGTCTCGAACCGTCTGTCTCAGACCGTCTATCTCAGTCAGCCTATCTGAGACCGTCCGTCTCAGTCTGTCTGCCGCTATCGCGCAGCGTCTATTCGCCTGTCCCTGTCCCCCTGTCGCAGACCGCCTGTCTCAGGCCGTCTGTCTCAGACCTTCTGTCGCAGACCGCCTGTCTTAGACAGTGTCTCAGACCGTCTGTCTCAGACCGTCTGTCTCAGACCGTGCGTCTCAGACCGACTGTCTCAGACCGTCTGTATCAGACCGTCTGCATCAGACCGTCTGTCTCAGGCCGTCTGTCTCAGGCCGCCTGTCTCAGACCGTCTGTCTCAGACCGTCTGTCTCAGACCGCCTGTCTCAGACCGTCTCTCTCAGACCGTCTGTCTCAGAGCGTCTATCTCAGACCGTCTGCCGCTATCGGGCAGCGTCTATTCGCCTGTCCCTGTCCATCTGTCTCAGACCGCCTGTCCCAGACCGTCTCTCTCAGACCGTCTTTCTCAGACCGTCTGTCTCAGGCCGTCTGTCTGAGGCCGCCTGTCTCTGACCGTCTGTCTCAGACCGTCTGTCTCAGACCGCCTGTCTCAGACCGCCTGTCTCTGACCGTCTGTCTCAGACCGTCTGTCTCAGACCGTTTGTATCAGACCGCATGTCTCAGACCGTCTGTCTCACACCGTCTGTCTCAGACTGTCTGTCTCAGGCCGTATGTCTCAGACCGTCTGTATCAGACTGTCTGTCTCAGACTGTCTGTCTCAGGCCGTATGTCTAAGACCGTCTGTCTCTGACCGTCTGTCTCAGACCATCTGTCTCAGACCGTCTATCTCAGTCAGCCTATCTGAGACCGTCCGTCTCAGTCTGTCTGCCGCTATCGGGCAGCGTCTGTTCGCCTGTCCCTGTCCGTCTGCATCAGACCGCCTGTTTCTGACCGTCTGTCTCAGACCGTCTGTCTCAGACCGTCTGTCTCAGACCGTCTGTCTCAGACCGTGCGTCTCAGACCGTCTGTCTCAGACCGTCTGTATCAGACCGTCTGTATCAGACCGTCTGTATCAGACCGTCTGTATCAGACCGTCTGTATCAGACCGTCTGTATCAGACCGTCTGTATCAGACCGTCTGTATCAGACCGTCTGTATCAGACCGTCTGTATCAGACCGTCTGTATCAGACCGTCTGTATCAGACCGTCTGTATCAGACTGTCTGTCTCAGACTGTCTGTCTCAGGCCGTATGTCTAAGACCGTCTGTCTCAGACCGTCTGTCTCAGACCGTCTGTGTCAGGCCGTCTGTCTCAGGCCGCCTGTCTCTGACCGTCTGTCTCAGACCGTCTGTCTCAGACCGTCTGCGTCAGACCGTCTGTCTCAGACCGCCTGTCTCAGACCGTCTCTCTCAGACCGTCTGTCTCAGGCCGTCTGTCTCAGACCGTCTATCTCAGTCAGCCTATCTCAGACCGTCCGTCTCAGTCCGTCTGCCGCTATCGGGCAGCGCCTATTCGCCTGTCCCTGGCCGTATGTCTCAGACCGTCTGCCTCAGACCGTGCGTCTCAGACCGTCTGTCTCAGACCGTCTGTCTCAGACCGTCTGTCTCAGACCGTCTATCTCAGTCAGCCTATCTCAGACCGTCCGTCTCAGTCTGTCTGCCGCTATCGGGCAGCGTCTATTCGCCTGTCCCTGTCCGTCTGTATCAGACCGCCTGTCTCTGACCGTCTGTCTCAGACCGTCTATCTCAGTCAGCCTATCTCAGACTGTCCGTCTCAGTCCGTCTGCCGCTATCGGGCACCGTCTATTCGCCTGTCCCTGTCCGTCTGTATCATACCGTCTGTCTCTGACCGTCTGTCTCAGACCGTCTGTCTCAGACCGTCTGTCTCA
Organism: Coelioxys conoideus; assembly: GCA_947623535.1. Taxonomy (NCBI): domain Eukaryota; kingdom Metazoa; phylum Arthropoda; class Insecta; order Hymenoptera; family Megachilidae; genus Coelioxys; species Coelioxys conoideus. The sequence continues at coordinate 677,513 of CANQJN010000023.1, forward strand.
GACCGTCTGTCTCAGACCGTGCGTCTCAGACCGTCTGTCTCAGACCGTCTGTCTCAGACCGTCTGTATCAGACCGTCTGTATCAGACCCTCTGTATCAGACTATCTGTCTCAGACTGTCTGTCTCAGGCCGTATGTCTCAGACCGTCTGTCTCAGACCGTCTGTCTCAGACCGCCTGTCTCAGACCGTCTCTCTCAGACCGTCTGTCTCAGACCGCCTGTCTCAGACCGTCAGTCTCAGACCGTCTGTCTCTGACCGTCTGTCTCAGACCGTCTGTCTCAGACCGTCTGTCTCAGACCGTCTGTCTCAGACCGCCTGTCTCAGACCGTCTCTCTCAGACCGTCTGTCTCAGACCGCCTGTCTCAGACCGTCTGTCTCAGACCGTCTGTCTCACACCGTCTGTCTCAGACCGTCTGTCTCAGACCGTCTGTCTCAGGCCGTCTGTCTCAGACTCTCTGTCTCAGAGCATCTGTCTCAGACCCGACTATCTCAGTCAGCCTATCTCAGACCGTCCGTCTCAGTCCGTCTGCCGCTATCGGGCAGCGCCTATTCGCCTGTCCCTGTCCGTCTGTCTCAGACCGCCTGTCTCAGACCGTCTCTCTCAGACCGTCTGACTCAGACCGTCTGTCTCAGGCCGTCTGTCTCAGGCCGCCTGTCTCCGACCGTCTGTCTCAGACCGTCTGTCTCAGACCGTCTGTCTCAGACCGTCTGTCTCAGACCGTGCGACTCAGACCGACTGTCTCAGACCGTCTGTATCAGACCGTCTGTATCAGACCGTCTGTCTCAGGCCGTCTGTCTCAGGCCGCCTGTCTCTGACCGGCTGTCTCAGACCGTCTGTCTCAGACCGTCTGTCTCAGGCCGTCTGTCTCAGGCCGCCTGTCTCTGACCGTCTGTCTCAGACCGTCTGTCTCAGACCGTCTGTCTCAGACCGTGCGTCTCAGACCGTCTGTCTCAGACCGTCTGTATCAGACCGTCTGTATCAGACCGTCTGTATCAGACTGTCTGTCTCAGACTGTCTGTCTCAGGCCGTATGTCTCAGACCGTCTGTCTCAGACCGTGCGTCTCAGACCGACTGTCTCAGTCAGCCTATCTCACACCGTCCGTCTCAGTCCGTCTGCCGCTATCGGGCACCGTCTGTTCGCCTGTCCCTGTCCGTCTGTATCATACCGTCTGTCTCTGACCGTCTGTCTCAGACCGTCTGTCTCAGACCGTCTGTCTCAGACCGTGCGTCTCAGACCGTCTGTCTCAGACCGTCTGTATCAGACCGTCTGTATCAGACCGTCTGTATCAGACCGTCTGTATCAGACCGTCTGTATCAGACCGTCTGTATCAGACCGTCTGTATCAGACCGTCTGTATCAGACCGTCTGTATCAGACTGTCTGTCTCAGACTGTCTGTCTCAGACCGTCTGTATCAGACCGTCTGTCTCAGACCGTCTGTCTCGGACCGTCTGTATCAGACCGCCTGTCTCAGACCGTCTGTCTCAGATCGTCTGTCTCACACCGTCTGTCTCAGACCGTCTGTCTCAGGCCGTCTGTCTCAGGCCGCCTGTCTCTGACCGTCTGTCTCAGACCGTCTATCTCAGTCAGCCTATCTCAGACCGTCCGTCTCAGTCCGTCTGCCGCTATCGGGCACCGTCTATTCGCCTGTCCCTGTCCGTCTGTATCATACCGTCTGTCTCTGACCGTCTGTCTCAGACCGTCTGTCTCAGACCGTCTGTCTCAGACCGTCTGTCGCAGACCGTCTGTCTCAGACAGTCTGTCTCAGACCGTCTGTCTCAGACCGTCTGTGTCAGGCCGTCTGTCTAAGACCGTCTGTCTCAGGCCGTCTGTCTCAGACCGTCTATCTCAGTCAGCCTATCTCAGACCGTCCTTCTCAGTCTGTCTGCCGCTATCGCGCAGCGTCTATTCGCCTGTCCCTGCCCCCTGTCGCAGACCGCCTGTCTCAGGCCGTCTGTCTCAGACCGTCTGTCTCAGACCGTGCGTCTCAGACCGACTGTCTCAGACCGTCTGTATCAGACCGTCTGTATCAGACCGTCTGTCTCAGGCCGTCTGTCTCAGGCCGCCTGTCTCTGACCGTCTGTCTCAGACCGTCTGTCTCAGACCGTCTGTCTCAGGCTGTCTGTCTCAGGCCGCCTGTCTCTGACCGTCTGTCTCAGACCGTCTGTCTCAGACCGTCTGTCTCAGACCGTCTGTCTCAGACCGTGCGTCTCAGACCGTCTGTCTCAGACCGTCTGTATCAGACCGTCTGTATCAGACCGTCTGTATCAGACTGTCTGTCTCAGACTGTCTGTCTCAGGCCGTATGTCTCAGACCGTCTGTCTCAGACCGTCTGTCTCAGACCGTCTGTCTCAGGCCGTCTGTCGCCGTTCGTCTGTCTCAGACCGCCTGTCTCTGACCGTCTGTCTCAGAATGTCTGTCTCAGGCCGTATGTCTAAGACCGTCTGTCGCAGACCGCCTGTCTCAGGCCGTATGTCTAAGACCGTCTGTCTCAGACCGTCTGTCTCAGACCGTCTGTATCAGGCCGTCTGTCTCAGGCCGCCTGTCTCTGACCGCCTGTCTCAGACCGTCTGTCTCAGACCGTCTGTATCAGACCGCCAGTCTCAGACCGTCTGTCTTAATCCCTCTGTCTCGACCCGTCTGTCGCAGACCGTCTGTCTCAGACCGTCTGTCTCAGACCGTCTGTCTCAGACCGTCTGTATCAGACTGTCTGTCTCAGACTGTCTGTCTCAGGCCGTATGTCTAAGACCGTCTGTCTAAGAACGTCTGTCTCAGACCGTCTGACTCAGACCGTCTGTCTCAGACCGTCTGTCTCAGACCGTCTGTCTCAGACCGTCTGTCTCAGGCCGTCTGTCTCAGACCGTCTGTCTCAGACCGTCTGTCTCAGACCGTCTGTCTCATACAGTCTGTCTCAGATCGTCTGTCTCAGACCGTCTGTGTCAGGCCGTCTGTCTCTGACCGCCTGTCTCAGACCGTCTGTCTCAGACCGTCTGTATCAGACCGCCAGTCTCAGACCGTCTGTCTCAATCCCTCTGTCTCGAACCGTCTGTCTCAGACCGTCTGTCTCAGACCGTCTGTCTCAGACCGTCTGTCTCAGACCGTCTGTCACAGACCGTCTGTCTCAGACCGTCTGTCTCAGACCGTCTGTCTCAGAGCGTCTGTCTCAGACCGTCTGTCTCAGGCCGTCTGTCTCAGACCGTCTATCTCAGTCAGCCTATCTCAGACCGTCCTTCTCAGTCTGTCTGCCGCTATCGCGCAGCGTCTATTCGCCTGTCCCTGCCCCCTGTCGCAGACCGCCTGTCTCAGGCCGTCTGTCTCAGACCGTCTGTCTCAGACTGTGCGTCTCAGACCGACTGTCTCAGACCGTCTGTATCAGACCGTCTGTATCAGACCGTCTGTCTCAGGCCGTCTGTCTCAGGCCGCCTGTCTCTGACCGTCTGTCTCAGACCGTCTGTCTCAGACCGTCTGTCTCAGGCTGTCTGTCTCAGGCCGCCTGTCTCTGACCGTCTGTCTCAGACCGTCTGTCTCAGACCGTCTGTCTCAGACCGTCTGTCTCAGACCGTGCGTCTCAGACCGTCTGTCTCAGACCGTCTGTATCAGACCGTCTGTATCAGACCGTCTGTATCAGACTGTCTGTCTCAGACTGTCTGTCTCAGGCCGTATGTCTCAGACCGTCTGTCTCAGACCGTCTGTCTCAGACCGTCTGTCTCAGGCCGTCTGTCGCCGTTCGTCTGTCTCAGACCGCCTGTCTCTGACCGTCTGTCTCAGAATGTCTGTCTCAGGCCGTATGTCTAAGACCGTCTGTCGCAGACCGCCTGTCTCAGGCCGTATGTCTAAGACCGTCTGTCTCAGACCGTCTGTCTCAGACCGTCTGTATCAGGCCGTCTGTCTCAGGCCGCCTGTCTCTGACCGCCTGTCTCAGACCGTCTGTCTCAGACCGTCTGTATCAGACCGCCAGTCTCAGACCGTCTGTCTTAATCCCTCTGTCTCGACCCGTCTGTCGCAGACCGTCTGTCTCAGACCGTCTGTCTCAGACCGTCTGTCTCAGACCGTCTGTATCAGACTGTCTGTCTCAGACTGTCTGTCTCAGGCCGTATGTCTAAGACCGTCTGTCTAAGAACGTCTGTCTCAGACCGTCTGACTCAGACCGTCTGTCTCAGACCGTCTGTCTCAGACCGTCTGTCTCAGACCGTCTGTCTCAGGCCGTCTGTCTCAGACCGTCTGTCTCAGACCGTCTGTCTCAGACCGTCTGTCTCATACAGTCTGTCTCAGATCGTCTGTCTCAGACCGTCTGTGTCAGGCCGTCTGTCTCTGACCGCCTGTCTCAGACCGTCTGTCTCAGACCGTCTGTATCAGACCGCCAGTCTCAGACCGTCTGTCTCAATCCCTCTGTCTCGAACCGTCTGTCTCAGACCGTCTGTCTCAGACCGTCTGTCTCAGACCGTCTGTCTCAGACCGTCTGTCACAGACCGTCTGTCTCAGACCGTCTGTCTCAGACCGTCTGTCTCAGAGCGTCTGTCTCAGACCGTCTGTCTCAGGCCGTCTGTCTCAGACCGTCTATCTCAGTCAGCCTATCTCAGACCGTCCTTCTCAGTCTGTCTGCCGCTATCGCGCAGCGTCTATTCGCCTGTCCCTGCCCCCTGTCGCAGACCGCCTGTCTCAGGCCGTCTGTCTCAGACCGTCTGTCTCAGACTGTGCGTCTCAGACCGACTGTCTCAGACCGTCTGTATCAGACCGTCTGTATCAGACCGTCTGTCTCAGGCCGTCTGTCTCAGGCCGCCTGTCTCTGACCGTCTGTCTCAGACCGTCTGTCTCAGACCGTCTGTCTCAGGCTGTCTGTCTCAGGCCGCCTGTCTCTGACCGTCTGTCTCAGACCGTCTGTCTCAGACCGTCTGTCTCAGACCGTGCGTCTCAGACCGTCTGTCTCAGACCGTCTGTATCAGACCGTCTGTATCAGACCGTCTGTATCAGACTGTCTGTCTCAGACTGTCTGTCTCAGGCCGTATGTCTCAGACCGTCTGTCTCAGACCGTGCGTCTCAGACCGTCCGTCTCAGTCTGTCTGCCGCTATCTGGCAGCGTCTATTCGCCTGTCCCAGTCCGTCTGTATCAGACCGTCTGTCACAGACCGTCTGTCACAGACCGTCTGTCACAGACCGTCTGTCACAGACCGTCTGTCACAGACCGTCTGTCACAGACCGTCTGTCTCAGACCGACCGTCTCAGAACGTCTAGCTCAGCCCGTCTGTCTCAGAACGTCTAGCTCAGACCGCCTGCCTCAGACCGTCTGTCTCAGACCGTCTGTCTCAGACCGTCTGTCTCAGACCGTCTGTCTCAGATCGTCTGTCTCAGGCCGTCTGCTTAATACCGTCTGTCTCAGACCGTCTATCTCGTCCCGTCTATCTCGTCCCGTCGGTCTCAGACCGTCGGTCTTAGACCAGCTGTCTCAGACCGTCTGTCTCAGACCAGCTGTCTGAGACCGTCTGTCTCAGACCGTCTGTCTCAGACCGTCTGCCTCAGATCGTCTGTCTCAGACCGTCGGTCTCAGACCAGCTGTCTCAGACCGTCTGTCTCAGACCAGCTGTCTCAGACCGTCTGTCTCAGACCGTCTGTCTCAGACCGTCTATCTCGTCCCGTCGGTTTCAGACCGTCGGTCTCAGACCAGCTGTCTCAGACCGTCTGTCTCAGACCGTCTGTCTCAGACCGTCTGTCTCAGACCGTCTGTCACAGACCGTCTGTCACAGACCGTCTGTCACAGACCGTCTGTTACAGACCGTCTGTCTCAGGCCGACCGTCTCAGAACGTCTAGCTCAGCCCGTCTGTCTCAGAACGTCTAGCTCAGACCGCCTGCCTCAGACCGTCTGTCTCAGACCGTCTGTCTCAGACCGTCTGTCTCAGACCGTCTGTCTCAGACCGTCTGTCTCCGGCCGTCTGCTTAATACCGTCTGTCTCAGACCGTCTATCTCGTCCCGTCGGTCTCAGACCGTCGGTCTTAGACCAGCTGTCTCAGACCGTCTGTCTCAGACCAGCTGTCTCAGACCGTCTGTCTCAGACCGTCTGTCTCAGACCGTCTGCCTCAGATCGTCTGTCTCAGACCGTCGGTCTCAGACCAGCTGTCTCAGACCGTCTGTCTCAGACCAGCTGTCTCAGACCGTCTGTCTCAGACCGTCTGTCTCAGACCGTCTGTCTCAGCCCGTCTATATCGTCCCGTCGGTTTCAGACCGTCGGTCTCAGACCAGCTGTCTCAGACCCTCGGTCTCAGACCAGCTGTCTCAGACCGTCTGTCTCAGACCAGCTGTCTCAGACCGTCTGTCTCAGACCGTCTGTCTCAGGCCGTCTGTTTAATACCGTCTGTCTCAGACCGTCTATCTCGTCCCGTCGGTCTCAGACCGTCGGACTTAGACCAGCTGTCTCAGACCGTCTGTCTCAGACCAGCTGTCTCAGACCGTCTGTCTCAGACCGTCTGTCTCAGACCGTCTGTCTCAGACCGTCTGTCTCAGGCCGTCTGTTTAATACCGTCTGTCTCAGACCGTCTATCTCGTCCCGTCGGTCTCAGACCGTCGGACTTAGACCAGCTGTCTCAGACCGTCTGTCTCAGACCAGCTGTCTCAGACCGTCTGTCTCAGACCAGCTGTCTCAGACCGTCTGTCTCAGACCGTCTGTCTCAGGCCGTCTGTTTAATACCGTCTGTCTCAGACCGTCTATCTCGTCCCGTCGGTCTCAGACCGTCGGACTTAGACCAGCTGTCTCAGACCGTCTGTCTCAGACCAGCTGTCTCAGACCGTCTGTCTCAGACCGTCTGTCTCAGACCGTCTGTCCCAGACCGTCTCTCTCAGACCGTCTTTCTCAGACCGTCTGTCTCAGGCCGTCTGTCTGAGGCCGCCTGTCTCTGACCGTCTGTCTCAGACCGTCTGTCTCAGACCGCCTGTCTCAGACCGCCTGTCTCTGACCGTCTGTCTCAGACCGTCTGTCTCAGACCGTTTGTATCAGACCGCATGTCTCAGACCGTCTGTCTCACACCGTCTGTCTCAGACTGTCTGTCTCAGGCCGTATGTCTCAGACCGTCTGTATCAGACTGTCTGTCTCAGACTGTCTGTCTCAGGCCGTATGTCTAAGACCGTCTGTCTCTGACCGTCTGTCTCAGACCATCTGTCTCAGACCGTCTATCTCAGTCAGCCTATCTGAGACCGTCCGTCTCAGTCTGTCTGCCGCTATCGGGCAGCGTCTGTTCGCCTGTCCCTGTCCGTCTGCATCAGACCGCCTGTCTCTGACCGTCTGTCTCAGACCGTCTGTCTCAGACCGTCTGTCTCAGACCGTCTGTCTCAGACCGTGCGTCTCAGACCGTCTGTCTCAGACCGTCTGTATCAGACCGTCTGTATCAGACCGTCTGTATCAGACCGTCTGTATCAGACCGTCTGTATCAGACCGTCTGTATCAGACCGTCTGTATCAGACCGTCTGTATCAGACCGTCTGTATCAGACCGTCTGTATCAGACCGTCTGTATCAGACCGTCTGTATCAGACTGTCTGTCTCAGACTGTCTGTCTCAGGCCGTATGTCTAAGACCGTCTGTCTCAGACCGTCTGTCTCAGACCGTCTGTGTCAGGCCGTCTGTCTCAGGCCGCCTGTCTCTGACCGTCTGTCTCAGACCGTCTGTCTCAGACCGTCTGCGTCAGACCGTCTGTCTCAGACCGCCTGTCTCAGACCGTCTCTCTCAGACCGTCTGTCTCAGGCCGTCTGTCTCAGACCGTCTATCTCAGTCAGCCTATCTCAGACCGTCCGTCTCAGTCCGTCTGCCGCTATCGGGCAGCGCCTATTCGCCTGTCCCTGGCCGTATGTCTCAGACCGTCTGCCTCAGACCGTGCGTCTCAGACCGTCTGTCTCAGACCGTCTGTCTCAGACCGTCTGTCTCAGACCGTCTATCTCAGTCAGCCTATCTCAGACCGTCCGTCTCAGTCTGTCTGCCGCTATCGGGCAGCGTCTATTCGCCTGTCCCTGTCCGTCTGTATCAGACCGCCTGTCTCTGACCGTCTGTCTCAGACCGTCTATCTCAGTCAGCCTATCTCAGACTGTCCGTCTCAGTCCGTCTGCCGCTATCGGGCACCGTCTATTCGCCTGTCCCTGTCCGTCTGTATCATACCGTCTGTCTCTGACCGTCTGTCTCAGACCGTCTGTCTCAGACCGTCTGTCTCAGACCGTCTGTCTCAGACCGTGCGTCTCAGACCGTCTGTCTCAGACCGTCTGTCTCAGACCGTCTGTATCAGACCGTCTGTATCAGACCCTCTGTATCAGACTATCTGTCTCAGACTGTCTGTCTCAGGCCGTATGTCTCAGACCGTCTGTCTCAGACCGTCTGTCTCAGACCGCCTGTCTCAGACCGTCTCTCTCAGACCGTCTGTCTCAGACCGCCTGTCTCAGACCGTCAGTCTCAGACCGTCTGTCTCTGACCGTCTGTCTCAGACCGTCTGTCTCAGACCGTCTGTCTCAGACCGTCTGTCTCAGACCGCCTGTCTCAGACCGTCTCTCTCAGACCGTCTGTCTCAGACCGCCTGTCTCAGACCGTCTGTCTCAGACCGTCTGTCTCACACCGTCTGTCTCAGACCGTCTGTCTCAGACCGTCTGTCTCAGGCCGTCTGTCTCAGACTCTCTGTCTCAGAGCATCTGTCTCAGACCCGACTATCTCAGTCAGCCTATCTCAGACCGTCCGTCTCAGTCCGTCTGCCGCTATCGGGCAGCGCCTATTCGCCTGTCCCTGTCCGTCTGTCTCAGACCGCCTGTCTCAGACCGTCTCTCTCAGACCGTCTGACTCAGACCGTCTGTCTCAGGCCGTCTGTCTCAGGCCGCCTGTCTCCGACCGTCTGTCTCAGACCGTCTGTCTCAGACCGTCTGTCTCAGACCGTCTGTCTCAGACCGTGCGACTCAGACCGACTGTCTCAGACCGTCTGTATCAGACCGTCTGTATCAGACCGTCTGTCTCAGGCCGTCTGTCTCAGGCCGCCTGTCTCTGACCGGCTGTCTCAGACCGTCTGTCTCAGACCGTCTGTCTCAGGCCGTCTGTCTCAGGCCGCCTGTCTCTGACCGTCTGTCTCAGACCGTCTGTCTCAGACCGTCTGTCTCAGACCGTGCGTCTCAGACCGTCTGTCTCAGACCGTCTGTATCAGACCGTCTGTATCAGACCGTCTGTATCAGACTGTCTGTCTCAGACTGTCTGTCTCAGGCCGTATGTCTCAGACCGTCTGTCTCAGACCGTGCGTCTCAGACCGACTGTCTCAGTCAGCCTATCTCACACCGTCCGTCTCAGTCCGTCTGCCGCTATCGGGCACCGTCTGTTCGCCTGTCCCTGTCCGTCTGTATCATACCGTCTGTCTCTGACCGTCTGTCTCAGACCGTCTGTCTCAGACCGTCTGTCTCAGACCGTGCGTCTCAGACCGTCTGTCTCAGACCGTCTGTATCAGACCGTCTGTATCAGACCGTCTGTATCAGACCGTCTGTATCAGACCGTCTGTATCAGACCGTCTGTATCAGACCGTCTGTATCAGACCGTCTGTATCAGACCGTCTGTATCAGACTGTCTGTCTCAGACTGTCTGTCTCAGACCGTCTGTATCAGACCGTCTGTCTCAGACCGTCTGTCTCGGACCGTCTGTATCAGACCGCCTGTCTCAGACCGTCTGTCTCAGATCGTCTGTCTCACACCGTCTGTCTCAGACCGTCTGTCTCAGGCCGTCTGTCTCAGGCCGCCTGTCTCTGACCGTCTGTCTCAGACCGTCTATCTCAGTCAGCCTATCTCAGACCGTCCGTCTCAGTCCGTCTGCCGCTATCGGGCACCGTCTATTCGCCTGTCCCTGTCCGTCTGTATCATACCGTCTGTCTCTGACCGTCTGTCTCAGACCGTCTGTCTCAGACCGTCTGTCTCAGACCGTCTGTCGCAGACCGTCTGTCTCAGACAGTCTGTCTCAGACCGTCTGTCTCAGACCGTCTGTGTCAGGCCGTCTGTCTAAGACCGTCTGTCTCAGGCCGTCTGTCTCAGACCGTCTATCTCAGTCAGCCTATCTCAGACCGTCCTTCTCAGTCTGTCTGCCGCTATCGCGCAGCGTCTATTCGCCTGTCCCTGCCCCCTGTCGCAGACCGCCTGTCTCAGGCCGTCTGTCTCAGACCGTCTGTCTCAGACCGTGCGTCTCAGACCGACTGTCTCAGACCGTCTGTATCAGACCGTCTGTATCAGACCGTCTGTCTCAGGCCGTCTGTCTCAGGCCGCCTGTCTCTGACCGTCTGTCTCAGACCGTCTGTCTCAGACCGTCTGTCTCAGGCTGTCTGTCTCAGGCCGCCTGTCTCTGACCGTCTGTCTCAGACCGTCTGTCTCAGACCGTCTGTCTCAGACCGTCTGTCTCAGACCGTGCGTCTCAGACCGTCTGTCTCAGACCGTCTGTATCAGACCGTCTGTATCAGACCGTCTGTATCAGACTGTCTGTCTCAGACTGTCTGTCTCAGGCCGTATGTCTCAGACCGTCTGTCTCAGACCGTCTGTCTCAGACCGTCTGTCTCAGGCCGTCTGTCGCCGTTCGTCTGTCTCAGACCGCCTGTCTCTGACCGTCTGTCTCAGAATGTCTGTCTCAGGCCGTATGTCTAAGACCGTCTGTCGCAGACCGCCTGTCTCAGGCCGTATGTCTAAGACCGTCTGTCTCAGACCGTCTGTCTCAGACCGTCTGTATCAGGCCGTCTGTCTCAGGCCGCCTGTCTCTGACCGCCTGTCTCAGACCGTCTGTCTCAGACCGTCTGTATCAGACCGCCAGTCTCAGACCGTCTGTCTTAATCCCTCTGTCTCGACCCGTCTGTCGCAGACCGTCTGTCTCAGACCGTCTGTCTCAGACCGTCTGTCTCAGACCGTCTGTATCAGACTGTCTGTCTCAGACTGTCTGTCTCAGGCCGTATGTCTAAGACCGTCTGTCTAAGAACGTCTGTCTCAGACCGTCTGACTCAGACCGTCTGTCTCAGACCGTCTGTCTCAGACCGTCTGTCTCAGACCGTCTGTCTCAGGCCGTCTGTCTCAGACCGTCTGTCTCAGACCGTCTGTCTCAGACCGTCTGTCTCATACAGTCTGTCTCAGATCGTCTGTCTCAGACCGTCTGTGTCAGGCCGTCTGTCTCTGACCGCCTGTCTCAGACCGTCTGTCTCAGACCGTCTGTATCAGACCGCCAGTCTCAGACCGTCTGTCTCAATCCCTCTGTCTCGAACCGTCTGTCTCAGACCGTCTGTCTCAGACCGTCTGTCTCAGACCGTCTGTCTCAGACCGTCTGTCACAGACCGTCTGTCTCAGACCGTCTGTCTCAGACCGTCTGTCTCAGAGCGTCTGTCTCAGACCGTCTGTCTCAGGCCGTCTGTCTCAGACCGTCTATCTCAGTCAGCCTATCTCAGACCGTCCTTCTCAGTCTGTCTGCCGCTATCGCGCAGCGTCTATTCGCCTGTCCCTGCCCCCTGTCGCAGACCGCCTGTCTCAGGCCGTCTGTCTCAGACCGTCTGTCTCAGACTGTGCGTCTCAGACCGACTGTCTCAGACCGTCTGTATCAGACCGTCTGTATCAGACCGTCTGTCTCAGGCCGTCTGTCTCAGGCCGCCTGTCTCTGACCGTCTGTCTCAGACCGTCTGTCTCAGACCGTCTGTCTCAGGCTGTCTGTCTCAGGCCGCCTGTCTCTGACCGTCTGTCTCAGACCGTCTGTCTCAGACCGTCTGTCTCAGACCGTGCGTCTCAGACCGTCTGTCTCAGACCGTCTGTATCAGACCGTCTGTATCAGACCGTCTGTATCAGACTGTCTGTCTCAGACTGTCTGTCTCAGGCCGTATGTCTCAGACCGTCTGTCTCAGACCGTGCGTCTCAGACCGTCCGTCTCAGTCTGTCTGCCGCTATCTGGCAGCGTCTATTCGCCTGTCCCAGTCCGTCTGTATCAGACCGTCTGTCACAGACCGTCTGTCACAGACCGTCTGTCACAGACCGTCTGTCACAGACCGTCTGTCACAGACCGTCTGTCACAGACCGTCTGTCTCAGACCGACCGTCTCAGAACGTCTAGCTCAGCCCGTCTGTCTCAGAACGTCTAGCTCAGACCGCCTGCCTCAGACCGTCTGTCTCAGACCGTCTGTCTCAGACCGTCTGTCTCAGACCGTCTGTCTCAGATCGTCTGTCTCAGGCCGTCTGCTTAATACCGTCTGTCTCAGACCGTCTATCTCGTCCCGTCTATCTCGTCCCGTCGGTCTCAGACCGTCGGTCTTAGACCAGCTGTCTCAGACCGTCTGTCTCAGACCAGCTGTCTGAGACCGTCTGTCTCAGACCGTCTGTCTCAGACCGTCTGCCTCAGATCGTCTGTCTCAGACCGTCGGTCTCAGACCAGCTGTCTCAGACCGTCTGTCTCAGACCAGCTGTCTCAGACCGTCTGTCTCAGACCGTCTGTCTCAGACCGTCTATCTCGTCCCGTCGGTTTCAGACCGTCGGTCTCAGACCAGCTGTCTCAGACCGTCTGTCTCAGACCGTCTGTCTCAGACCGTCTGTCTCAGACCGTCTGTCACAGACCGTCTGTCTCAGACCGTCTGCCTCAGCTCGTCTGTCTCAGACCGTCGGTCTCAGACCAGCTGTCTCAGACCGTCTGTCTCAGACCAGCTGTCTCAGACCGTCTATCTCGTCCCGTCGGTTTCAGACCGTCGGTCTCAGACCAGCTGTCTCAGACCGTCTGTCTCAGACCGTCTGTCTCAGACCGTCTGTCTCAGACCGTCTGTCTCAGAGCGTCTGTCACAGACCGTCTGTCACAGACCGTCTGTCACAGACCGTCTGTCACAGACCGTCTGTTACAGACCGTCTGTCTCAGACCGACCGTCTCAGAACGTCTAGCTCAGCCCGTCTGTCTCAGAACGTCTAGCTCAGACCGCCTGCCTCAGACCGTCTGTCTCAGACCGTCTGTCTCCGGCCGTCTGCTTAATACCGTCTGTCTCAGACCGTCTATCTCGTCCCGTCGGTCTCAGACCTTCGGTCTTAGACCAGCTGTCTCAGACCGTCTGTCTCAGACCGTCTGTCTCAGCCCGTCTATATCGTCCCGTCGGTTTCAGACCGTCGGTCTCAGACCAGCTGTCTCAGACCCTCGGTCTCAGACCAGCTGTCTCAGACCGTCTGTCTCAGACCAGCTGTCTCAGACCGTCTGTCTCAGACCGTCTGTCTCAGGCCGTCTGTCTCAGACCGTCTGTCTCAGACCGTCTGTCTCAGACCGTCTGCCTCAGACCGTCTGTCTCAGACCGTCTGTCTCAGACCGTCTGCGTCTGATCGTCTGTCTCAGACCGTCTGTCTCAAGCCGTCTGTTTAATACCGTGTGTCTCAGACAGTCTATCTCGTCCCGTCGGTCTCAGACCGTCGGTCTTAGACCAGCTGTCTCAGACCGTCTGTCTCAGACCAGCTGTCTCAGACCGTCTGTCTCAGACCGTCTGTCTCAGACCGTCTGCCTCAGATCGTCTGTCTCAGACCGTCGGTCTCAGACCAGCTGTCTCAGACCGTCTGTCTCAGACCAGCTGTCTCAGACCGTCTGTCTCAGACCGTCTGTCTCAGACCGTCTATCTCGTCCCGTCGGTTTCAGACCGTCGGTCTCAGACCAGCTGTCTCAGACCGTCTGTCTCAGACCGTCTGTCTCAGACCGTCTGTCTCAGACCGTCTGTCTCAGACCGTCTGTCACAGACCGTCTGTCACAGACCATCTGTCACAGACCGTCTGTTACAGACCGTCTGTCTCCGGCCGTCTGCTTAATATCGTCTGTCTGAGACCGTCTATCTCGTCCCGTCGGTTTCAGACCGTCTGTCTCAGACCAGCTGTCTCAGACCGTCTGTCTCAGACCGTCTGTCTCAGACCGTCTATCTCGTCCCGTCGGTTTCAGACCGTCGGTCTCAGACCAGCTGTCTCAGACCGTCTGTCTCAGACCGTCTGTCTCAGACCGTCTGTCTCAGTCCGTCTGTCTCAGACCGTCTGTCACAGACCGTCTGCCACAGACCGTCTGTCACAGACCGTCTGTTACAGACCGTCTGTCTCAGACCGACCGTCTCAGAACGTCTAGCTCAGCCCGTCTGTCTCAGAACGTCTAGCTCAGACCGCCTGCCTCAGACCGTCTGTCTCAGACCGTCTGTCACCGGCCGTCTGCTTAATATCGTCTGTCTGAGACCGTCTATCTCGTCCCGTCGGTCTCAGACCGTCGGTCATAGACCAGCTGTCTCAGACCGTCTGTCTCAGACCAGCTGTCTCAGACCGTCTGTCTCAGACCGTCTGTCTCAGACCGTCTGCCTCAGATCGTCTGTCTCAGACCGTCTGTCTCAGAGCGTCTATATCGTCCCGTCGGTTTCAGACCGTCGGTCTCAGACCAGCTGTCTCAGACCCTCGGTCTCAGACCAGCTGTCTCAGACCGTCTGTCTCAGACCAGCTGTCTCAGACCGTCTGTCTCAGACCGTCTGTCTCAGGCCGTCTGTTTAATACCGTCTGTCTCAGACCGTCTATCTCGTCCCGTCTGTCTCAGACCGTCTGTCTCAGACCGTCTGTCTCAGTCCGTCTGTCTCAGACCGTCTGTCTCAGACCGTCGGTCTTAGACCAGCTGTCTCAGACCGTCTGTCTCAGACCAGCTGTCTCAGACCGTCTGTCTCACACCGTCTGTCTCAGACCGTCTGCCTCAGATCGTCTGTCTCAGACCGTCGGTCTCGGACCAGCTGTCTCAGACCGTCTGTCTCAGACCAGCTGTCTCAGACCGTCTGTCTCAGACCGTCGGTCTTAGACCAGCTGTCTCAGGCCGCCTGTCTCTGACCGTCTGTCTCAGACCGTCTGTCTCAGACCGTCTGCGTCAGACCGTCTGTCTCAGACCGCCTGTCTCAGACCGTCTCTCTCAGACCGTCTGTCTCAGGCCGTCTGTCTCAGACCGTCTATCTCAGTCAGCCTATCTCAGACCGTCCGTCTCAGTCCGTCTGCCGCTATCGGGCAGCGCCTATTCGCCTGTCCCTGGCCGTATGTCTCAGACCGTCTGCCTCAGACCGTGCGTCTCAGACCGTCTGTCTCAGACCGTCTGTCTCAGACCGTCTGTCTCAGACCGTCTATCTCAGTCAGCCTATCTCAGACCGTCCGTCTCAGTCTGTCTGCCGCTATCGGGCAGCGTCTATTCGCCTGTCCCTGTCCGTCTGTATCAGACCGCCTGTCTCTGACCGTCTGTCTCAGACCGTCTATCTCAGTCAGCCTATCTCAGACCGTCCGTCTCAGTCCGTCTGCCGCTATCGGGCAGCGCCTATTCGCCTGTCCCTGTCCGTCTGTCTCAGACCGCCTGTCTCAGACCGTCTCTCTCAGACCGTCTGACTCAGACCGTCTGTCTCAGGCCGTCTGTCTCAGGCCGCCTGTCTCAGACCGTCTGTGTCAGGCCGTCTGTCTAAGACCGTCTGTCTCAGGCCGTCTGTCTCAGACCGTCTATCTCAGTCAGCCTATCTCAGACCGTCCTTCTCAGTCTGTCTGCCGCTATCGCGCAGCGTCTATTCGCCTGTCCCTGCCCCCTGTCGCAGACCGCCTGTCTCAGGCCGTCTGTCTCATACCGTCTGTCTCAGACCGTGCGTCTCAGACCGACTGTCTCAGACCGTCTGTATCAGACCGTCTGTATCAGACCGTCTGTCTCAGGCCGTCTGTCTCAGGCCGCCTGTCTCTGACCGTCTGTCTCAGACCGTCTGTCTCAGACCGTCTGTCTCAGGCTGTCTGTCTCAGGCCGCCTGTCTCTGACCGTCTGTCTCAGACCGTCTGTCTCAGACCGTCTGTCTCAGACCGTGCGTCTCAGACCGTCTGTCTCAGACCGTCTGTATCAGACCGTCTGTATCAGACCGTCTGTATCAGACTGTCTGTCTCAGACTGTCTGTCTCAGGCCGTATGTCTCAGACCGTCTGTCTCAGACCGTCTGTCTCAGGCCGTCTGTCGCCGTTCGTCTGTCTCAGACCGCCTGTCTCTGACCGTCTGTCTCAGAATGTCTGTCTCAGGCCGTATGTCTAAGACCGTCTGTCGCAGACCGCCTGTCTCAGGCCGTATGTCTAAGACCGTCTGTCTCAGACCGTCTGTCTCAGACCGTCTGTATCAGGCCGTCTGTCTCAGGCCGCCTGTCTCTGACCGCCTGTCTCAGACCGTCTGTCTCAGACCGTCTGTATCAGACCGCCAGTCTCAGACCGTCTGTCTCAATCCCTCTGTCTCGAACCGTCTGTCGCAGACCGTCTGTCTCAGACCGTCTGTCTCAGACCGTCTGTCTCAGACCGTCTGTATCAGACTGTCTGTCTCAGACTGTCTGTCTCAGGCCGTATGTCTAAGACCGTCTGTCTAAGAACGTCTGTCTCAGACCGTCTGACTCAGACCGTCTGTCTCAGACCGTCTGTCTCAGACCGTCTGTCTCAGACCGTCTGTCTCAGGCCGTCTGTCTCAGAACGTCTAGCTCAGACCGCCTGCCTCAGACCGTCTGTCTCAGACCGTCTGTCTCCGGCCGTCTGCTTAATACCGTCTGTCTCAGACCGTCTATCTCGTCCCGTCGGTCTCAGACCTTCGGTCTTAGACCAGCTGTCTCAGACCGTCTGTCTCAGACCGTCTGTCTCAGCCCGTCTATATCGTCCCGTCGGTTTCAGACCGTCGGTCTCAGACCAGCTGTCTCAGACCCTCGGTCTCAGACCAGCTGTCTCAGACCGTCTGTCTCAGACCAGCTGTCTCAGACCGTCTGTCTCAGACCGTCTGTCTCAGGCCGTCTGTCTCAGACCGTCTGTCTCAGACCGTCTGTCTCAGACCGTCTGCCTCAGACCGTCTGTCTCAGACCGTCTGTCTCAGACCGTCTGCGTCTGATCGTCTGTCTCAGACCGTCTGTCTCAAGCCGTCTGTTTAATACCGTGTGTCTCAGACAGTCTATCTCGTCCCGTCGGTCTCAGACCGTCGGTCTTAGACCAGCTGTCTCAGACCGTCTGTCTCAGACCAGCTGTCTCAGACCGTCTGTCTCAGACCGTCTGTCTCAGACCGTCTGCCTCAGATCGTCTGTCTCAGACCGTCGGTCTCAGACCAGCTGTCTCAGACCGTCTGTCTCAGACCAGCTGTCTCAGACCGTCTGTCTCAGACCGTCTGTCTCAGACCGTCTATCTCGTCCCGTCGGTTTCAGACCGTCGGTCTCAGACCAGCTGTCTCAGACCGTCTGTCTCAGACCGTCTGTCTCAGACCGTCTGTCTCAGACCGTCTGTCTCAGACCGTCTGTCACAGACCGTCTGTCACAGACCATCTGTCACAGACCGTCTGTTACAGACCGTCTGTCTCCGGCCGTCTGCTTAATATCGTCTGTCTGAGACCGTCTATCTCGTCCCGTCGGTTTCAGACCGTCTGTCTCAGACCAGCTGTCTCAGACCGTCTGTCTCAGACCGTCTGTCTCAGACCGTCTATCTCGTCCCGTCGGTTTCAGACCGTCGGTCTCAGACCAGCTGTCTCAGACCGTCTGTCTCAGACCGTCTGTCTCAGACCGTCTGTCTCAGTCCGTCTGTCTCAGACCGTCTGTCACAGACCGTCTGCCACAGACCGTCTGTCACAGACCGTCTGTTACAGACCGTCTGTCTCAGACCGACCGTCTCAGAACGTCTAGCTCAGCCCGTCTGTCTCAGAACGTCTAGCTCAGACCGCCTGCCTCAGACCGTCTGTCTCAGACCGTCTGTCACCGGCCGTCTGCTTAATATCGTCTGTCTGAGACCGTCTATCTCGTCCCGTCGGTCTCAGACCGTCGGTCATAGACCAGCTGTCTCAGACCGTCTGTCTCAGACCAGCTGTCTCAGACCGTCTGTCTCAGACCGTCTGTCTCAGACCGTCTGCCTCAGATCGTCTGTCTCAGACCGTCTGTCTCAGAGCGTCTATATCGTCCCGTCGGTTTCAGACCGTCGGTCTCAGACCAGCTGTCTCAGACCCTCGGTCTCAGACCAGCTGTCTCAGACCGTCTGTCTCAGACCAGCTGTCTCAGACCGTCTGTCTCAGACCGTCTGTCTCAGGCCGTCTGTTTAATACCGTCTGTCTCAGACCGTCTATCTCGTCCCGTCTGTCTCAGACCGTCTGTCTCAGACCGTCTGTCTCAGTCCGTCTGTCTCAGACCGTCTGTCTCAGACCGTCGGTCTTAGACCAGCTGTCTCAGACCGTCTGTCTCAGACCAGCTGTCTCAGACCGTCTGTCTCACACCGTCTGTCTCAGACCGTCTGCCTCAGATCGTCTGTCTCAGACCGTCGGTCTCGGACCAGCTGTCTCAGACCGTCTGTCTCAGACCAGCTGTCTCAGACCGTCTGTCTCAGACCGTCGGTCTTAGACCAGCTGTCTCAGGCCGCCTGTCTCTGACCGTCTGTCTCAGACCGTCTGTCTCAGACCGTCTGCGTCAGACCGTCTGTCTCAGACCGCCTGTCTCAGACCGTCTCTCTCAGACCGTCTGTCTCAGGCCGTCTGTCTCAGACCGTCTATCTCAGTCAGCCTATCTCAGACCGTCCGTCTCAGTCCGTCTGCCGCTATCGGGCAGCGCCTATTCGCCTGTCCCTGGCCGTATGTCTCAGACCGTCTGCCTCAGACCGTGCGTCTCAGACCGTCTGTCTCAGACCGTCTGTCTCAGACCGTCTGTCTCAGACCGTCTATCTCAGTCAGCCTATCTCAGACCGTCCGTCTCAGTCTGTCTGCCGCTATCGGGCAGCGTCTATTCGCCTGTCCCTGTCCGTCTGTATCAGACCGCCTGTCTCTGACCGTCTGTCTCAGACCGTCTATCTCAGTCAGCCTATCTCAGACCGTCCGTCTCAGTCCGTCTGCCGCTATCGGGCAGCGCCTATTCGCCTGTCCCTGTCCGTCTGTCTCAGACCGCCTGTCTCAGACCGTCTCTCTCAGACCGTCTGACTCAGACCGTCTGTCTCAGGCCGTCTGTCTCAGGCCGCCTGTCTCAGACCGTCTGTGTCAGGCCGTCTGTCTAAGACCGTCTGTCTCAGGCCGTCTGTCTCAGACCGTCTATCTCAGTCAGCCTATCTCAGACCGTCCTTCTCAGTCTGTCTGCCGCTATCGCGCAGCGTCTATTCGCCTGTCCCTGCCCCCTGTCGCAGACCGCCTGTCTCAGGCCGTCTGTCTCATACCGTCTGTCTCAGACCGTGCGTCTCAGACCGACTGTCTCAGACCGTCTGTATCAGACCGTCTGTATCAGACCGTCTGTCTCAGGCCGTCTGTCTCAGGCCGCCTGTCTCTGACCGTCTGTCTCAGACCGTCTGTCTCAGACCGTCTGTCTCAGGCTGTCTGTCTCAGGCCGCCTGTCTCTGACCGTCTGTCTCAGACCGTCTGTCTCAGACCGTCTGTCTCAGACCGTGCGTCTCAGACCGTCTGTCTCAGACCGTCTGTATCAGACCGTCTGTATCAGACCGTCTGTATCAGACTGTCTGTCTCAGACTGTCTGTCTCAGGCCGTATGTCTCAGACCGTCTGTCTCAGACCGTCTGTCTCAGACCGTCTGTCTCAGGCCGTCTGTCGCCGTTCGTCTGTCTCAGACCGCCTGTCTCTGACCGTCTGTCTCAGAATGTCTGTCTCAGGCCGTATGTCTAAGACCGTCTGTCGCAGACCGCCTGTCTCAGGCCGTATGTCTAAGACCGTCTGTCTCAGACCGTCTGTCTCAGACCGTCTGTATCAGGCCGTCTGTCTCAGGCCGCCTGTCTCTGACCGCCTGTCTCAGACCGTCTGTCTCAGACCGTCTGTATCAGACCGCCAGTCTCAGACCGTCTGTCTCAATCCCTCTGTCTCGAACCGTCTGTCGCAGACCGTCTGTCTCAGACCGTCTGTCTCAGACCGTCTGTCTCAGACCGTCTGTATCAGACTGTCTGTCTCAGACTGTCTGTCTCAGGCCGTATGTCTAAGACCGTCTGTCTAAGAACGTCTGTCTCAGACCGTCTGACTCAGACCGTCTGTCTCAGACCGTCTGTCTCAGACCGTCTGTCTCAGACCGTCTGTCTCAGGCCGTCTGTCTCAGACCGTCTGTCTCAGACCGTCTGTCTCAGACCGTCTGTCTCATACAGTCTGTCTCAGATCGTCTGTCTCAGACCGTCTGTGTCAGGCCGTCTGTCTCTGACCGCCTGTCTCAGACCGTCTGTCTCAGACCGTCTGTATCAGACCGCCAGTCTCAGACCGTCTGTCTCAATCCCTCTGTCTCGAACCGTCTGTCTCAGACCGTCTGTCTCAGACCGTCTGTCTCAGACCGTCTGTCACAGACCGTCTGTCTCAGACCGTCTGTCTCAGACCGTCTGTCTCAGAGCGTCTGTCTCAGACCGTCTGTCTCAGGCCGTCTGTCTCAGACCGTCTATCTCAGTCAGCCTATCTCAGACCGTCCTTCTCAGTCTGTCTGCCGCTATCGCGCAGCGTCTATTCGCCTGTCCCTGCCCCCTGTCGCAGACCGCCTGTCTCAGGCCGTCTGTCTCAGACCGTCTGTCTCAGACTGTGCGTCTCAGACCGACTGTCTCAGACCGTCTGTATCAGACCGTCTGTATCAGACCGTCTGTCTCAGGCCGTCTGTCTCAGGCCGCCTGTCTCTGACCGTCTGTCTCAGACCGTCTGTCTCAGACCGTCTGTCTCAGGCTGTCTGTCTCAGGCCGCCTGTCTCTGACCGTCTGTCTCAGACCGTCTGTCTCAGACCGTGCGTCTCAGACCGTCTGTCTCAGACCATCTGTATCAGACCGTCTGTATCAGACCGTCTGTATCAGACTGTCTGTCTCAGACTGTCTGTCTCAGGCCGTATGTCTCAGACCGTCTGTCTCAGACCGTGCGTCTCAGACCGTCCGTCTCAGTCTGTCTGCCGCTATCTGGCAGCGTCTATTCGCCTGTCCCAGTCCGTCTGTATCAGACCGTCTGTCACAGACCGTCTGTCACAGACCGTCTGTCACAGACCGTCTGTCACAGACCGTCTGTCACAGACCGTCTGTCACAGACCGTCTGTCTCAGACCGACCGTCTCAGAACGTCTAGCTCAGCCCGTCTGTCTCAGAACGTCTAGCTCAGACCGCCTGCCTCAGACCGTCTGTCTCAGACCGTCTGTCTCAGACCGTCTGTCTCAGACCGTCTGTCTCAGATCGTCTGTCTCAGGCCGTCTGCTTAATACCGTCTGTCTCAGATCGTCTATCTCGTCCCGTCTATCTCGTCCCGTCGGTCTCAGACCGTCGGTCTTAGACCAGCTGTCTCAGACCGTCTGTCTCAGACCAGCTGTCTGAGACCGTCTGTCTCAGACCGTCTGTCTCAGACCGTCTGCCTCAGATCGTCTGTCTCAGACCGTCGGTCTCAGACCAGCTGTCTCAGACCGTCTGTCTCAGACCAGCTGTCTCAGACCGTCTGTCTCAGACCGTCTGTCTCAGACCGTCTATCTCGTCCCGTCGGTTTCAGACCGTCGGTCTCAGACCAGCTGTCTCAGACCGTCTGTCTCAGACCGTCTGTCTCAGACCGTCTGTCTCAGACCGTCTGTCACAGACCGTCTGTCACAGACCGTCTGTCACAGACCGTCTGTTACAGACCGTCTGTCTCAGGCCGACCGTCTCAGAACGTCTAGCTCAGCCCGTCTGTCTCAGAACGTCTAGCTCAGACCGCCTGCCTCAGACCGTCTGTCTCAGACCGTCTGTCTCAGACCGTCTGTCTCAGACCGTCTGTCTCAGACCGTCTGTCTCCGGCCGTCTGCTTAATACCGTCTGTCTCAGACCGTCTATCTCGTCCCGTCGGTCTCAGACCGTCGGTCTTAGACCAGCTGTCTCAGACCGTCTGTCTCAGACCAGCTGTCTCAGACCGTCTGTCTCAGACCGTCTGTCTCAGACCGTCTGCCTCAGATCGTCTGTCTCAGACCGTCGGTCTCAGACCAGCTGTCTCAGACCGTCTGTCTCAGACCAGCTGTCTCAGACCGTCTGTCTCAGACCGTCTGTCTCAGACCGTCTGTCTCAGCCCGTCTATA
Organism: Coelioxys conoideus; assembly: GCA_947623535.1. Lineage (NCBI taxonomy): Eukaryota > Metazoa > Arthropoda > Insecta > Hymenoptera > Megachilidae > Coelioxys > Coelioxys conoideus. The sequence goes on from CANQJN010000023.1 coordinate 699,484, forward strand.
TCGTCCCGTCGGTTTCAGACCGTCGGTCTCAGACCAGCTGTCTCAGACCCTCGGTCTCAGACCAGCTGTCTCAGACCGTCTGTCTCAGACCAGCTGTCTCAGACCGTCTGTCTCAGACCGTCTGTCTCAGGCCGTCTGTTTAATACCGTCTGTCTCAGACCGTCTATCTCGTCCCGTCGGTCTCAGACCGTCGGACTTAGACCAGCTGTCTCAGACCGTCTGTCTCAGACCAGCTGTCTCAGACCGTCTGTCTCAGACCGTCTGTCTCAGACCGTCTGTCTCAGACCGTCTGTCTCAGACCGTCTGCCTCAGACCGTCTGTCTCAGACCGTCTGTCTCAGACCGTCTGCGTCTGATCGTCTGTCTCAGACCGTCTGTCTCAAGCCGTCTGTTTAATACCGTGTGTCTCAGACCGTCTATCTCGTCCCGTCGGTTTCAGACCGTCGGTCTCAGACCAGCTGTCTCAGACCGTCTGTCTCAGACCGTCTGTCTCAGACCGTCTGTCTCAGACCGTCTGTCTCAGAGCGTCTGTCACAGACCGTCTGTCTCAGACCGACCGTCTCAGAACGTCTAGCTCAGCCCGTCTGTCTCAGAACGTCTAGCTCAGACCGCCTGCCTCAGACCGTCTGTCTCAGACCGTCTGTCTCCGGCCGTCTGCTTAATACCGTCTGTCTCAGACCGTCTATCTCGTCCCGTCGGTCTCAGACCTTCGGTCTTAGACCAGCTGTCTCAGACCGTCTGTCTCAGACCGTCTGTCTCAGCCCGTCTATATCGTCCCGTCGGTTTCAGACCGTCGGTCTCAGACCAGCTGTCTCAGACCCTCGGTCTCAGACCAGCTGTCTCAGACCGTCTGTCTCAGACCAGCTGTCTCAGACCGTCTGTCTCAGACCGTCTGTCTCAGGCCGTCTGTCTCAGACCGTCTGTCTCAGACCGTCTGTCTCAGACCGTCTGCCTCAGACCGTCTGTCTCAGACCGTCTGTCTCAGACCGTCTGCGTCTGATCGTCTGTCTCAGACCGTCTGTCTCAGACCGTCTGTCTCAAGCCGTCTGTTTAATACCGTGTGTCTCAGACAGTCTATCTCGTCCCGTCGGTCTCAGACCGTCGGTCTTAGACCAGCTGTCTCAGACCGTCTGTCTCAGACCGTCGGTCTCAGACCAGCTGTCTCAGACCGTCTGTCTCAGACCAGCTGTCTCAGACCGTCTGTCTCAGACCGTCTGTCTCAGACCGTCTATCTCGTCCCGTCGGTTTCAGACCGTCGGTCTCAGACCAGCTGTCTCAGACCGTCTGTCTCAGACCGTCTGTCTCAGACCGTCTGTCTCAGACCGTCTGTCTCAGACCGTCTGTCACAGACCGTCTGTCACAGACCATCTGTCACAGACCGTCTGTTACAGACCGTCTGTCTCCGGCCGTCTGTCTCAGTCCGTCTGTCTCAGACCGTCTGTCTCAGACCGTCGGTCTTAGACCAGCTGTCTCAGACCGTCTGTCTCAGACCAGCTGCCTCAGACCGTCTGTCTCACACCGTCTGTCTCAGACCGTCTGCCTCAGATCGTCTGTCTCAGACCGTCGGTCTCGGACCAGCTGTCTCAGACCGTCTGTCTCAGACCAGCTGTCTCAGACCGTCTGTCTCAGACCGTCGGTCTTAGACCAGCTGTCTCAGACCGTCTGTCTCAGACCAGCTGTCTCAGACCGTCTGTCTCAGACCGTCTGTCTCAGACCGTCTGCCTCAGATCGTCTGTCTCAGACCGTCGGTCTCAGACCAGCTGTCTCAGACCGTCTGTCTCAGACCAGCTGTCTCAGACCGTCTGTCTCAGACCGTCTGTCTCAGACCGTCTATCTCGTCCCGTCGGTTTCAGACCGTCGGTCTCAGACCAGCTGACTCAGACCGTCTGTCTCAGACCGTCTGTCTCAGACCGTCTGCCTCAGACCGTCTGTCTCAGACCGTCTGTCACAGACCGTCTGTCACAGACCGTCTGTCACAGACCGTCTGTTACAGACCGTCTGTCTCAGACCGACCGTCTCAGAACGTCTAGCTCAGCCCGTCTGTGTCAGAACGTCTAGCTCAGACCGCCTGCCTCAGACCGTCTGTCTCAGACCGTCTGCCTCAGACCGTCTGTCTCAGACCGTCTGTCTCAGACCGTCTGTCTCAGACCGTCTGTCTCCGGCCGTCTGCTTAATATCGTCTGTCTCAGACCGTCTATCTCGTCCCGTCGGTCTCAGACCGTCGGTCTTAGACCAGCTGTCTCAGACCGTCTGTCTCAGACCGTCTATCTCGTCCCGTCGGTTTCAGACCGTCGGTCTCAGACCAGCTGTCTCAGACCGTCTGTCTCAGACCGTCTGTCTCAGACCGTCTGTCTCAGACCGTCTATCTCGTCCCGTCGGTTTCAGACCGTCGGTCTCAGACCGTCTGTCTCAGACCGTCTGTCTCAGACCGTCTGTCTCAGACCGTCTGTCTCAGACCGTCTGTCTCAGACCGTCTGTCACAGACCGTCTGTCACAGACCGTCTGTCACAGACCGTCTGTTACAGACCGTCTGTCTCAGACCGACCGTCTCAGAACGTCTAGCTCAGCCCGTCTGTCTCAGAACGTCTAGCTCAGACCGTCTGTCTCACACCGTCTGTCTCAGACCGTCTGCCTCAGATCGTCTGTCTCAGACCGTCGGTCTCGGACCAGCTGTCTCAGACCGTCTGTCTCAGACCAGCTGTCTCAGACCGTCTGTCTCAGACCGTCGGTCTTAGACCAGCTGTCTCAGACCGTCTGTCTCAGACCAGCTGTCTCAGACCGTCTGTCTCAGACCGTCTGTCTCAGACCGTCTGCCTCAGATCGTCTGTCTCAGACCGTCTATCTCGTCCCGTCGGTCTCAGACCGTCGGTCTTAGACCGTCTGTTACAGACCGTCTGTCTCAGACCGTCTGTCTCAGACCGTCTGCCTCAGATCGTCTGTCTCAGACCGTCTATCTCGTCCCGTCGGTTTCAGACCGTCGGTCTCAGACCAGCTGTCTCAGACCGTCTGTCTCAGACCGTCTGTCTCAGAACGTCTGTCTCAGACCGTCTGTCTCAGACCGTCTGTCACAGACCGTCTGTCACAGACCGTCTGTTACAGACCGTCTGTTACAGACCGTCTGTCTCAGACCGACCGTCTCAGAACGTCTAGCTCAGCCCGTCTGTCTCAGAACGTCTAGCTCAGACCGCCTGCCTCAGACCGTCTGTCTCAGACCGTCTGTCTCCGGCCGTCTGCTTAATATCGTCTGTCTGAGACCGTCTATCTCGTCCCGTCGGTCTCAGACCGTCGGTCTTAGACCAGCTGTCTCAGACCGTCTGTCTCAGACCAGCTGTCTCAGACCGTCTGTCTCAGACCGTCTGTCTCAGACCGTCTGCCTCAGATCGTCTGTCTCAGACCGTCTGTCTCAGACCGTCTATATCGTCCCGTCGGTTTCAGACCGTCGGTCTCAGACCAGCTGTCTCAGACCCTCGGTCTCAGACCAGCTGTCTCAGACCGTCTGTCTCAGACCAGCTGTCTCAGACCGTCTGTCTCAGACCGTCTGTCTCAGGCCGTCTGTTTAATACCGTCTGTCTCAGACCGTCTATCTCGTCCCGTCTGTCTCAGACCGTCTGTCTCAGACCGTCTGTCTCAGTCCGTCTGTCTCAGACCGTCTGTCCCAGACCGTCGGTCTTAGACCAGCTGTCTCAGACCGTCTGTCTCAGACCAGCTGTCTCAGACCGTCTGTCTCACACCGTCTGTCTCAGACCGTCTGCCTCAGATCGTCTGTCTCAGACCGTCGGTCTCGGACCAGCTGTCTCAGACCGTCTGTCTCAGACCAGCTGTCTCAGACCGTCTGTCTCAGACCGTCGGTCTTAGACCAGCTGTCTCAGACCGTCTGTCTCAGACCAGCTGTCTCAGACCGTCTGTCTCAGACCGTCTGTCTCAGACCGTCTGCCTCAGATCGTCTGTCTCAGACCGTCTATCTCGTCCCGTCGGTCTCAGACCGTCGGTCTTAGACCAGCTGTCTCAGACCGTCTGTCTCAGACCAGCTGTCTCAGACCGTCTGTCTCAGACCGTCTGTCTCAGACCGTCTGCCTCAGATCGTCTGTCTCAGACCGTCGGTCTCAGACCAGCTGTCTCAGACCGTCTGTCTCAGACCAGCTGTCTCAGACCGTCTGCCTCAGATCGTCTGTCTCAGACCGTCGGTCTCAGACCAGCTGTCTCAGACCGTCTGTCTCAGACCAGCTGTCTCAGACCGTCTGTCTCAGACCGTCTATCTCGTCCCGTCGGTTTCAGACCGTCGGTCTCAGACCAGCTGTCTCAGACCGTCTGTCTCAGACCGTCTGTCTCAGACCAGCTGTCTCAGACCGTCTGTCTCAGACCGTCTGTCTCAGACCGTCTGTCTCTGACCGTCTGTCACAGACCGTCTGTCACAGACCGTCTGTCACAGACCGTCTGTCTCAGACCGTCTGTCTCAGACCGTCTATCTCGTCCCGTCGGTTTCAGACCGTCGGTCTCAGACCAGCTGTCTCAGACCGTCTGTCTCAGACCGTCTGTCTCAGACCGTCTGTCTCAGACCGTCTGTCTCAGACCGTCTGTCTCAGACCGTCTGTCACAGACCGTCTGTCACAGACCGTCTGTCACAGACCGTCTGTTACAGACCGTCTGTCTCAGACCGACCGTCTCAGAACGTCTGTCTCAGAACGTCTAGCTCAGACCGCCTGCCTCAGACCGTGTGTCTCAGACCGTCTGTCTCCGGCCGTCTGCTTAATATCGTCTGTCTGAGACCGTCTATCTCGTCCCGTCGGTCTCAGACCGTCGGTCTTAGACCAGCTGTCTCAGACCGTCTGTCTCAGACCAGCTGTCTCAGACCGTCTGTCTCAGACCGTCTGTCTCAGACCGTCTGCCTCAGATCGTCTGTCTCAGACCGTCTGTCTCAGACCGTCTATATCGTCCCGTCGGTTTCAGACCGTCGGTCTCAGACCAGCTGTCTCAGACCCTCGGTCTCAGACCAGCTGTCTCAGACCGTCTGTCTCAGACCAGCTGTCTCAGACCGTCTGTCTCAGACCGTCTGTCTCAGGCCGTCTGTTTAATACCGTCTGTCTCAGACCGTCTATCTCGTCCCGTCTGTCTCAGACCGTCTGTCTCAGACCGTCTGTCTCAGTCCGTCTGTCTCAGACCGTCTGTCTCAGACCGTCGGTCTTAGACCAGCTGTCTCAGACCGTCTGTCTCAGACCAGCTGTCTCAGACCGTCTGTCTCACACCGTCTGTCTCAGACCGTCTGCCTCAGATCGTCTGTCTCAGACCGTCGGTCTCGGACCAGCTGTCTCAGACCGTCTGTCTCAGACCGTCTGTCTCAGACCGTCTGCGTCTGATCGTCTGTCTCAGACCGTCTGTCTCAAGCCGTCTGTTTAATACCGTGTGTCTCAGACCGTCTATCTCGTCCCGTCGGTCTCAGACCGTCGGTCTTAGACCAGCTGTCTCAGACCGTCTGTCTCAGACCAGCTGTCTCAGACCGTCTGTCTCAGACCGTCTGTCTCAGACCGTCTGCCTCAGATCGTCTGTCTCAGACCGTCGGTCTCAGACCAGCTGTCTCAGACCGTCTGTCTCAGACCAGCTGTCTCAGACCGTCTGTCTCAGACCGTCTGTCTCAGACCGTCTGTCTCAGACCGTCTATCTCGTCCCGTCGGTTTCAGACCGTCGGTCTCAGACCAGCTGTCTCAGACCGTCTGTCTCAGACCATCTGTCTCAGACCGTCTGTCTCAGACCGTCTGTCTCAGACCGTCTGTCTCAGACCGTCTGTCTCAGACCGACCGTCTCAGAACGTCTAGCTCAGCCCGTCTGTCTCAGAACGTCTAGCTCAGACCGCCTGCCTCAGACCGTCTGTCTCAGACCGTCTGCCTCAGACCGTCTGTCTCAGACAGTCTGTCTCAGACCGTCTGTCTCAGACCGTCTGTCTCAGACCGTCTGTCTCCGGCCGTCTGCTTAATATCGTCTGTCTCAGACCGTCTATCTCGTCCCGTCGGTCTCAGACCGTCGGTCTTAGACCAGCTGTCTCAGACCGTCTGTCTCAGACCAGCTGTCTCAGACCGTCTGTCTCAGACCGTCTGTCTCAGACCGTCTGCCTCAGATCGTCTGTCTCAGACGGTCGGTCTCAGACCAGCTGTCTCAGACCGTCTGTCTCAGACCAGCTGTCTCAGACCGTCTGTCTCAGACCGTCTGTCTCAGACCGTCTATATCGTCCCGTCGGTTTCAGACCGTCGGTCTCAGACCAGCTGTCTCAGACCCTCGGTCTAAGACCAGCTGTCTCAGACCGTCTGTCTCAGACCAGCTGTCTCAGACCGTCTGTCTCAGACCGTCTGTCTCAGGCCGTCTGTTTAATACCGTCTGTCTCAGACCGTCTATCTCGTCCCGTCTGTCTCAGACCGTCGTTCTCAGACCGTCGGTCTTAGACCAGCTGTCTCAGACCGTCTGTCTCAGACCAGCTGTCTCAGACCGTCTGTCTCACACCGTCTGTCTCAGACCGTCTGTCTCCGGCCGTCTGCTTAATATCGTCTGTCTCAGACCGTCTATCTCGTCCCGTCGGTCTCAGACCGTCGGTCTTAGACCAGCTGTCTCAGACCGTCTGTCTCAGACCAGCTGTCTCAGACCGTCTGTCTCAGACCGTCTGTCTCAGACCGTCTGCCTCAGATCGTCTGTCTCAGACGGTCGGTCTCAGACCAGCTGTCTCAGACCGTCTGTCTCAGACCAGCTGTCTCAGACCGTCTGTCTCAGACCGTCTGTCTCAGACCGTCTATATCGTCCCGTCGGTTTCAGACCGTCGGTCTCAGACCAGCTGTCTCAGACCCTCGGTCTAAGACCAGCTGTCTCAGACCGTCTGTCTCAGACCAGCTGTCTCAGACCGTCTGTCTCAGACCGTCTGTCTCAGGCCGTCTGTTTAATACCGTCTGTCTCAGACCGTCTATCTCGTCCCGTCTGTCTCAGACCGTCTGTCTCAGACCGTCTGTCTCAGACCGTCTGTCTCAGACCGTCTGTCTCAGACCGTCTGTCACAGACCGTCTGTCACAGACCGTCTGTCACAGACCGTCTGTTACAGACCGTCTGTCTCAGACCGACCGTCTCAGAACGTCTAGCTCAGCCCGTCTGTCTCAGAACGTCTAGCTCAGACCGCCTGCCTCAGACCGTCTGTCTCAGACCGTCTGTCTCAGACCGTCTGTCTCAGACCGTCTGTCTCCGGCCGTCTGCTTAATATAGTCTGTCTCAGACCGTCTATCTCGTCCCGTCGGTCTCAGACCGTCGGTCTTAGACCAGCTGTCTCAGACCGTCTGTCTCAGACCAGCTGTCTCAGACCGTCTGTCTCAGACCGTCTGTCTCAGACCGTCTGTCTCAGACCGTCTGTCTCAGACCGTCTGCCTCAGATCGTCTGTCTCAGACGGTCGGTCTCAGACCGGCTGTCTCAGACCGTCTGTCTCAGACCAGCTGTCTCAGACCGACCGTCTCAGAACGTCTAGCTCAGCCCGTCTGTCTCAGAACGTCTAGCTCAGACCGCCTGCCTCAGACCGTCTGTCTCAGACCGTCTGTCTCAGACCGTCTGTCTCAGACCGTCTGTCTCAGACCGTCTGTCTCAGACCGTCTGTCTCCGGCCGTCTGCTTAATATAGTCTGTCTCAGACCGTCTATCTCGTCCCGTCGGTCTCAGACCGTCGGTCTTAGACCAGCTGTCTCAGACCGTCTGTCTCAGACCAGCTGTCTCAGACCGTCTGTCTCAGACCGTCTGTCTCAGACCGTCTGTCTCAGACCGTCTGTCTCAGACCGTCTGCCTCAGATCGTCTGTCTCAGACGGTCGGTCTCAGACCGGCTGTCTCAGACCGTCTGTCTCAGACCAGCTGTCTCAGACCGTCTGTCTCAGACCGTCTGTCTCAGACCGTCTATATCGTCCCGTCGGTTTCAGACCGTCGGTCTCAGACCAGCTGTCTCAGACCCTCGGTCTAAGACCAGCTGTCTCAGACCGTCTGTCTCAGACCAGCTGTCTCAGACCGTCTGTCTCAGACCGTCTGTCTCAGGCCGTCTGTTTAATACCGTCTGTCTCAGACCGTCTATCTCGTCCCGTCTGTCTCAGACCGTCTGTCTCAGACCGTCTGTCTCAGTCCGTCTGTCTCAGACCGTCTGTCTCAGACCGTCGGTCTTAGACCAGCTGTCTCAGACCGTCTGTCTCAGACCAGCTGTCTCAGACCGTCTGTCTCAGACCGTCTGTCTCAGACCGTCTGTCTCAGACCGTCTGTCTCAGACCGACCGTCTCAGAACGTCTAGCTCAGCCCATCTGTCTCAGAACGTCTAGCTCAGACCGCCTGTCTCAGACCGTCTGTCTCAGACCGTCTGTCTCAGACCGCCTGTCTCACACCGTCTGTCTCAGACCGTCTGTCTCAGACCGTCTGTCTCAGTCGGTCTGTCTCAGACCGTCTGTCTCAGACCGTCTGTCACAGACCGTCTGTCACAGACCGTCTGTCACAGACCGTCTGTCTCAGACCGACCGTCTCAGAACGTCTAGCTCAGCCCGTCTGTCTCAGAACGTCTAGCTCAGACCGCCTGTCTCAGACCGTCTGTCTCAGACCGTCTGCCTCAGACCGTCTGTCTCAGACCGTCTGTCTCAGACCGTCTGTCCCAGACCGTCTGTCTCAGGCCGTCTGCTTAATACCGTCTGTCTCAGACCGTCTATCTCGTCCCGTCGGTCTCAGGCCGTCGGTCTTAGACCAGCTGTCTCAGACCGTCTGTCTCAGACCAGCTGTCTCAGACCGTCTGTCTCAGACCGTCTGTCTCAGACCGTCTGTCTCAGACCGTCTGCCTCAGATCGTCTGTCTCAGACCGTCGGTCTCAGACCAGCTGTCTCAGACCGTCTGTCTCAGACCAGCTGTCTCAGACCGTCTGTCGCAGACCGTCTGTCTCAGACCGTCTATCTCGTCCCGTCGGTCTCAGACCAGCTGTCTCAGACCGTCTGTCTCAGACCAGCTGTCTCAGACCGTCTGTCTCAGACCGTCTGTCTCAGGCCGTCTGTTTAATACCGTCTGTCTCAGACCGTCTATCTCGTCCCGTCGGTCTCAGACCGTCGGTCTTAGACCAGCTGTCTCAGACCGTCTGTCTCAGACCGTCTGTCTCAGACCGTCTGTCTCAGACCGTCTGTCTCAGACCGTCTGTCTCAGACCGTCTGTCTCAGATCGTCTGCCTCAGATCGTCTGTCTCAGACCGTCTGTCTCAGCCCGTCTATCTCGGCCCGTCGCTCTCAGACCGTCTGTCTCAGACCAGCTGTCTCAGTCCGTCTGTCTCAGTCCGTCTAGCTCAGCCCGTCGGCATCAGACCGTCTGTCTCAGTCCGTATGTCTCAGATCCTCTGTCTCAGACCGTCTGTCTCAGCCCGTCTATCTCGTCCCGTCGGTCTCAGACCGTCGGTCTCAGACCAGCTGTCTCAGACCGTCTGTCTCAGACCAGCTGTCTCAGACCGTCTGTCTCAGACCGTCTGTCTTAGGCCGTCTGTCTCAGACCGACTGTCTCAGACCGTCTATCTCAGACCGTCTGTCTCAGACCGTCTGTCTCAGACCGTCTGTCTCAGACCGTCTGTCTCAGACCGTCTGTCTCAGACCGTCTGTCTCAGACCGTCTGTCTCAGACCGTGTGTCTCAGACCTTCTGTCTCAGACCGTCTGTCTCAGACCGACCGTCTCAGAACGTCTAGCTCAGCCCATCTGTCTCAGAACGTCTAGCTCAGACCGCCTGTCTCAGACCGTCTGTCTCAGACCGTCTGTCTCAGACCGTCTGTCTCACACCGTCTGTCTCAGACCGTCTGTCTCAGACCGTCTGACTCAGTCGGTCTGTCTCAGACCGTCTGTCTCAGACCGTCTGTCACAGACCGTCTGTCACAGACCGTCTGTCACAGACCGTCTGTCTCAGACCGACCGTCTCAGAACGTCTAGCTCAGCCCGTCTGTCTCAGAACGTCTAGCTCAGACCGCCTGTCTCAGACCGTCTGTCTCAGACCGTCTGCCTCAGACCGTCTGTCTCAGACCGTCTGTCTCAGACCGTCTGTCCCAGACCGTCTGTCTCAGGCCGTCTGCTTAATACCGTCTGTCTCAGACCGTCTATCTCGTCCCGTCGGTCTCAGGCCGTCGGTCTTAGACCAGCTGTCTCAGACCGTCTGTCTCAGACCAGCTGTCTCAGACCGTCTGTCTCAGACCGTCTGTCTCAGACCGTCTGTCTCAGACCGTCTGCCTCAGATCGTCTGTCTCAGACCGTCGGTCTCAGACCAGCTGTCTCAGACCGTCTGTCTCAGACCAGCTGTCTCAGACCGTCTGTCGCAGACCGTCTGTCTCAGACCGTCTATCTCGTCCCGTCGGTCTCAGACCAGCTGTCTCAGACCGTCTGTCTCAGACCAGCTGTCTCAGACCGTCTGTCTCAGACCGTCTGTCTCAGGCCGTCTGTTTAATACCGTCTGTCTCAGACCGTCTATCTCGTCCCGTCGGTCTCAGACCGTCGGTCTTAGACCAGCTGTCTCAGACCGTCTGTCTCAGACCGTCTGTCTCAGACCGTCTGTCTCAGACCGTCTGTCTCAGACCGTCTGTCTCAGACCGTCTGTCTCAGATCGTCTGCCTCAGATCGTCTGTCTCAGACCGTCTGTCTCAGCCCGTCTATCTCGGCCCGTCGCTCTCAGACCGTCTGTCTCAGACCAGCTGTCTCAGTCCGTCTGTCTCAGTCCGTCTAGCTCAGCCCGTCGGCATCAGACCGTCTGTCTCAGTCCGTATGTCTCAGATCCTCTGTCTCAGACCGTCTGTCTCAGCCCGTCTATCTCGTCCCGTCGGTCTCAGACCGTCGGTCTCAGACCAGCTGTCTCAGACCGTCTGTCTCAGACCAGCTGTCTCAGACCGTCTGTCTCAGACCGTCTGTCTTAGGCCGTCTGTCTCAGACCGACTGTCTCAGACCGTCTATCTCAGACCGTCTGTCTCAGACCGTCTGTCTCAGACCGTCTGTCTCAGACCGTCTGTCTCAGACCGTCTGTCTCAGACCGTCTGTCTCAGACCGTCTGTCTCAGACCGTGTGTCTCAGACCTTCTGTCTCAGACCGTCTGTCTCAGACCGACCGTCTCAGAACGTCTAGCTCAGCCCATCTGTCTCAGAACGTCTAGCTCAGACCGCCTGTCTCAGACCGTCTGTCTCAGACCGTCTGTCTCAGACCGTCTGTCTCACACCGTCTGTCTCAGACCGTCTGTCTCAGACCGTCTGTCTCAGTCGGTCTGTCTCAGACCGTCTGTCTCAGACCGTCTGTCACAGACCGTCTGTCACAGACCGTCTGTCACAGACCGTCTGTCTCAGACCGACCGTCTCAGAACGTCTAGCTCAGCCCGTCTGTCTCAGAACGTCTAGCTCAGACCGCCTGTCTCAGACCGTCTGTCTCAGACCGTCTGCCTCAGACCGTCTGTCTCAGACCGTCTGTCTCAGACCGTCTGTCCCAGACCGTCTGTCTCAGGCCGTCTGCTTAATACCGTCTGTCTCAGACCGTCTATCTCGTCCCGTCGGTCTCAGGCCGTCGGTCTTAGACCAGCTGTCTCAGACCGTCTGTCTCAGACCAGCTGTCTCAGACCGTCTGTCTCAGACCGTCTGTCTCAGACCGTCTGTCTCAGACCGTCTGCCTCAGATCGTCTGTCTCAGACCGTCGGTCTCAGACCAGCTGTCTCAGACCGTCTGTCTCAGACCAGCTGTCTCAGACCGTCTGTCGCAGACCGTCTGTCTCAGACCGTCTATCTCGTCCCGTCGGTCTCAGACCAGCTGTCTCAGACCGTCTGTCTCAGACCAGCTGTCTCAGACCGTCTGTCTCAGACCGTCTGTCTCAGGCCGTCTGTTTAATACCGTCTGTCTCAGACCGTCTATCTCGTCCCGTCGGTCTCAGACCGTCGGTCTTAGACCAGCTGTCTCAGACCGTCTGTCTCAGACCGTCTGTCTCAGACCGTCTGTCTCAGACCGTCTGTCTCAGACCGTCTGTCTCAGACCGTCTGTCTCAGATCGTCTGCCTCAGATCGTCTGTCTCAGACCGTCTGTCTCAGCCCGTCTATCTCGGCCCGTCGCTCTCAGACCGTCTGTCTCAGACCAGCTGTCTCAGTCCGTCTGTCTCAGTCCGTCTAGCTCAGCCCGTCGGCATCAGACCGTCTGTCTCAGTCCGTATGTCTCAGATCCTCTGTCTCAGACCGTCTGTCTCAGCCCGTCTATCTCGTCCCATCGGTCTCAGACCGTCGGTCTCAGACCAGCTGTCTCAGACCGTCTGTCTCAGACCAGCTGTCTCAGACCGTATGTCTCAGACCGTCTGTCTTAGGCCGTCTGTCTCAGACCGACTGTCTCAGACCGTCTATCTCAGCCCGTCGGCCGCAGAACGTCTGTCTCAGACCGTCTGTCTCAGACCGTCTGTCTCAGACCGTCTGTCTCAGACCGTCTGTCTCAGACCGTCTGTCTCAGACCGTCTGTCTCAGACCGTCTGTCTCAGACCGTCTGTCACAGACCGTCTGTCACAGACCGTCTGTCACAGACCGCCTGTCTCAGACCGACCGTCTCAGAACGTCTAGCTCAGCCCGTCTGTCTCAGAACGTCTAGCTCAGACCGCCTGTCTCAGACCGTCTGTCTCAGACCGTCTGCCTCAGATCGTCTGTCTCAGACCGTCGGTCTCAGACCAGCTGTCCCAGACCGTCTGTCTCAGACCAGCTGTCTCAGACCGTCTGTCTCAGACCGTCTGTCTCATACCGTCTATCTCGTCCCGTCGGTCTCAGACCGTCGGTCTCAGACCAGCTGTCTCAGACCGTCTGTCTTAGGCCGTCTGTCTCAGACCGACTGTCTCAGACCGTCTGCCTCAGATCGTCTGTGTCAGACCGTCTGTCTCAGACCGTCTGTCTCAGACCGTCTGTCTCACACCGTCTGTCTCAGACCGTCTGTCTCAGACCGTCGGTCTCGGACCAGCTGTCTCAGACCGTCTGTCTTAGGCCGTCTGTCTCAGACCGACTGTCTCAGACCGTCTGCCTCAGATCGTCTGTGTCAGACCGTCTGTCTCAGACCGTCTGTCTCAGACCGTCTGTCTCACACCGTCTGTCTCAGACCGTCTGTCTCACACCGTCTGTCTCAGACCGTCGGTCTCGGACCAGCTGTCTCAGACCGTCTGTCTCAGACCGTCTGTCTCAGACCGTCTGTCTCAGACCGTCTGTCTCAGACCGTCTGTCTCAGAACGCCTGTCTCAGACCGTCCGTCTCAGACCGTCTGTCTCAGACCGTCAGCATCAGCCCGTCTGTCTCAGTCCATATGTCCCAGATCCTCTGTCTCAGACCGTCTGTCTCAGAACGTCTGTCTCAGATCGTCTGTCTCAGAACGTCTGTCTCAGCCCGTCTATCTCAGCCCGTCGGCCGCAGAACGTCTGTCTCAGACCGTCTGTCTCAGACCGTCTGTCTCAGACCGTCTGTCTCAGACCGTCTGTCTCAGACCGTCTATCTCGTCCCGTCGGTCTCAGACCGTCGGTCTTAGACCAGCTGTCTCAGACCGTCTGTCTCAGACCAGCTGTCTCAGACCGTCTGTCTCACACCGTCTGTCTCAGACCGTCTGCCTCAGATCGTCTGTCTCAGACCGTCGGTCTCGGACCAGCTGTCTCAGACCGTCTGTCTCAGACCAGCTGGCTCAGACCGTCTGTCTCAGACCGTCTGTCTCAGACCAGCTGTCTCAGACCGTCTGTCTCAGACCAGCTGTCTCAGACCGTCTGTCTCAGACCGTCTGTCTCAGACCGTCTGTCTCAGACCGTCTGTCTCAGAACGCCTGTCTCAAACCGTCTGTCTCAGACCGTCTGTCTCAGACCGTCTGTCACAGACCGTCTGTCTCAGACCGTCTGTCTCAGACCGTCTGTCTCAGACCGTCTGTCTCAGACCGTCTGTCTCAGACCGTATGTCTCAGACCGTCTGTCTCAGACCGTTTGTCTGAAACCGTCTGTCTCAGACCGTCTGTCTCAGACCGTCTGTCTCCCACCGTCTGTCTCAGACCGTCTGTCTCAGACCGTCTGTCTCCCACCGTCTGTCTCAGGCCGTCTGCTTAATACCGTCTGTCTCAGACCGTCTATCTCGTCCCGTCGGTCTCAGGCCGTCGGTCTTAGACCAGCTGTCTCAGACCGCATGTCTCAGACGGTCTGTCTCAGACCGACTGTCTCAGACCGTATGTCTCAGACCGTCTGTCTCAGACCGTCTGTCTCAGACCGTCTGTCTCATACCTTCTGTCTCAGACCGACCGTCTCAGAACGTCTAGCTCAGCCCGTCTGTCTCAGAACGTCTAGCTCAGACCGCCTGTCTCAGACCGTCTGTCTCGGACCGTCTGTCTCGGACCGCCTGTCTCAGACCGTCTGACTCAGCCCGCCTGTCTCAGTCCGTCTGTCTCAGACCGCCTGTCTCGGACCGTCTGTCTCAGACCGTCTGTCTCTCTCCGTCTGTCTCACACCTTCTGTCTCAGACCGTCTGTCTCAGCCCGCCTGTCTCAGCCCGCCTCTGCCAGTCCGTCTGTCTCAGCCCGCCTGTCTCATCCCGCCTCTCCCAGTCGGTCTGTCTCAGCCCGCCTGTCTCAGACCGTCTGTCTCAGGCCATCTGGCTCAGACCGTCTGTCTCAGACCGTCTGTCTCAGACCGTCTGTCTCAGCCCGCCTGTCTCAGCAAGCCTCTCTCAGTCCCTCTGTCTGAGACCGTCTGTGTCAGACCGTCTGTCTCAGCCCGCCTGTCTCAACCCGCCTCTCTCAGTCCGTCTGTCAGAGACCGTTTGTCTCTTACCGTTCTGTCTGTCCGTCTGTCTCAGCCCTCCTGTCTCAGACCGTCTGTCTCAGACCGTCTGTCTCGGACCGTCTTCCGCGGACTGTCTTTCTCGGAACGTCTGTCTCAGACCGTCTGTCTCAGCCCGCCTGTCTCAACCCGCCTCTCTCAGTCCGTCTGTCTCAGCCCGCCTGTCTCAGCCCGCCTCTCCCAGTCCGTCTGTCTCAGCCCGCCTGTCTCAGTCCGTCTGTCTCAGACCGTCTGTCTCAGCCCGCCTGTCTCAGTACGCCTCTCTCAGTCCGTCTGTCTGAGTCCATCTGTCTCAGGCCATCTGTCTCAGACCGTCTGTCTCAGACCGTCTGTCTCAGACCGTCTGTCACAGACCGTCTGTCACAGACCGTCTGTCACAGACCGCCTGTCTCAGACCGACCGTCTCAGAACGTCTAGCTCAGCCCGTCTGTCTCAGAACGTCTAGCTCAGACCGCCTGTCTCAGACCGTCTGTCTCAGACCGTCTGCCTCAGATCGTCTGTCTCAGACCGTCGGTCTCAGACCAGCTGTCCCAGACCGTCTGTCTCAGACCAGCTGTCTCAGACCGTCTGTCTCAGACCGTCTGTCTCATACCGTCTATCTCGTCCCGTCGGTCTCAGACCGTCGGTCTCAGACCAGCTGTCTCAGACCGTCTGTCTTAGGCCGTCTGTCTCAGACCGACTGTCTCAGACCGTCTGCCTCAGATCGTCTGTGTCAGACCGTCTGTCTCAGACCGTCTGTCTCAGACCGTCTGTCTCACACCGTCTGTCTCAGACCGTCTGTCTCAGACCGTCGGTCTCGGACCAGCTGTCTCAGACCGTCTGTCTTAGGCCGTCTGTCTCAGACCGACTGTCTCAGACCGTCTGCCTCAGATCGTCTGTGTCAGACCGTCTGTCTCAGACCGTCTGTCTCAGACCGTCTGTCTCACACCGTCTGTCTCAGACCGTCTGTCTCACACCGTCTGTCTCAGACCGTCGGTCTCGGACCAGCTGTCTCAGACCGTCTGTCTCAGACCGTCTGTCTCAGACCGTCTGTCTCAGACCGTCTGTCTCAGAACGCCTGTCTCAGACCGTCCGTCTCAGACCGTCTGTCTCAGACCGTCAGCATCAGCCCGTCTGTCTCAGTCCATATGTCCCAGATCCTCTGTCTCAGACCGTCTGTCTCAGAACGTCTGTCTCAGATCGTCTGTCTCAGAACGTCTGTCTCAGCCCGTCTATCTCAGCCCGTCGGCCGCAGAACGTCTGTCTCAGACCGTCTGTCTCAGACCGTCTGTCTCAGACCGTCTGTCTCAGACCGTCTGTCTCAGACCGTCTATCTCGTCCCGTCGGTCTCAGACCGTCGGTCTTAGACCAGCTGTCTCAGACCGTCTGTCTCAGACCAGCTGTCTCAGACCGTCTGTCTCACACCGTCTGTCTCAGACCGTCTGCCTCAGATCGTCTGTCTCAGACCGTCGGTCTCGGACCAGCTGTCTCAGACCGTCTGTCTCAGACCAGCTGGCTCAGACCGTCTGTCTCAGACCGTCTGTCTCAGACCAGCTGTCTCAGACCGTCTGTCTCAGACCAGCTGTCTCAGACCGTCTGTCTCAGACCGTCTGTCTCAGACCGTCTGTCTCAGACCGTCTGTCTCAGAACGCCTGTCTCAAACCGTCTGTCTCAGACCGTCTGTCTCAGACCGTCTGTCACAGACCGTCTGTCTCAGACCGTCTGTCTCAGACCGTCTGTCTCAGACCGTCTGTCTCAGACCGTCTGTCTCAGACCGTATGTCTCAGACCGTCTGTCTCAGACCGTTTGTCTGAAACCGTCTGTCTCAGACCGTCTGTCTCAGACCGTCTGTCTCCCACCGTCTGTCTCAGACCGTCTGTCTCAGACCGTCTGTCTCCCACCGTCTGTCTCAGGCCGTCTGCTTAATACCGTCTGTCTCAGACCGTCTATCTCGTCCCGTCGGTCTCAGGCCGTCGGTCTTAGACCAGCTGTCTCAGACCGCATGTCTCAGACGGTCTGTCTCAGACCGACTGTCTCAGACCGTATGTCTCAGACCGTCTGTCTCAGACCGTCTGTCTCAGACCGTCTGTCTCATACCTTCTGTCTCAGACCGACCGTCTCAGAACGTCTAGCTCAGCCCGTCTGTCTCAGAACGTCTAGCTCAGACCGCCTGTCTCAGACCGTCTGTCTCGGACCGTCTGTCTCGGACCGCCTGTCTCAGACCGTCTGACTCAGCCCGCCTGTCTCAGTCCGTCTGTCTCAGACCGCCTGTCTCGGACCGTCTGTCTCAGACCGTCTGTCTCTCTCCGTCTGTCTCACACCTTCTGTCTCAGACCGTCTGTCTCAGCCCGCCTGTCTCAGCCCGCCTCTGCCAGTCCGTCTGTCTCAGCCCGCCTGTCTCATCCCGCCTCTCCCAGTCGGTCTGTCTCAGCCCGCCTGTCTCAGACCGTCTGTCTCAGGCCATCTGGCTCAGACCGTCTGTCTCAGACCGTCTGTCTCAGACCGTCTGTCTCAGCCCGCCTGTCTCAGCAAGCCTCTCTCAGTCCCTCTGTCTGAGACCGTCTGTGTCAGACCGTCTGTCTCAGCCCGCCTGTCTCAACCCGCCTCTCTCAGTCCGTCTGTCAGAGACCGTTTGTCTCTTACCGTTCTGTCTGTCCGTCTGTCTCAGCCCTCCTGTCTCAGACCGTCTGTCTCAGACCGTCTGTCTCGGACCGTCTTCCGCGGACTGTCTTTCTCGGAACGTCTGTCTCAGACCGTCTGTCTCAGCCCGCCTGTCTCAACCCGCCTCTCTCAGTCCGTCTGTCTCAGCCCGCCTGTCTCAGCCCGCCTCTCCCAGTCCGTCTGTCTCAGCCCGCCTGTCTCAGTCCGTCTGTCTCAGACCGTCTGTCTCAGCCCGCCTGTCTCAGTACGCCTCTCTCAGTCCGTCTGTCTGAGTCCATCTGTCTCAGGCCATCTGTCTCAGACCGTCTGTCTCAGACCGTCTGTCTCAGACCGTCTGTCTCAGACCGTCTGTCTCGGACCGTCTGTCTCAGACCGTCTGACTCAGCCCGCCTGTCTCAATCGGTCTGTCTCCGCCCGCCTGTCTCAGTCCGTCTGTCTCAGACCGTCTGTCTCAGCCCGCCTGTCTCAGCCCGCCTCCCTCAGTCCGTCTGTCAGAGACCGTCTGTCTCAGACCGTCTGTCTCGGACCGTCTTCGGCTGACGGTCTATCTCGGACCGTCTGTCTCAGACCGTCTGACTCAGCCCGCCTGTCTCAGTCCGTCTTTCTCAGACCGTCTGTCTCAGCCCGCCTGTCTCAACCCGCCTCTCTCAGTCCGTCTGTCTCAGCCCGCCTGTCTCAGCCCGCCTCTGCCAGTCCGTCTGCCTCAGCCCGCCTGTCTCAGTCCGCCTGTCTCAGTCCGCCTGTCTCAGTCCGCCTGTCTCAGTCCGTCTGTCTCCGCCCGCCTGTCTCTGTCCGTTTGTCTCAGACCGTCTGTCTCAGACCGTCTGCCTCAGCCCGCCTGTCTCAACCCGCCTCTCTCAGCCCGCCTCCCTGAGTCCGTCTGTCTTAGACCGTCTGTCTCAGCCCGCCTCTCTCAGCCCGCCTCCCTCAGTCCGTCTGTCCCAGACCGTCTGTCTCTTACCGTTCGCTCTGTCCGTCTGTCTCAGCCCGCCTGTCTCTGACCGTCTTCTCAGACCGTCTGTCTCGGACCGTCTGTCTCCGATCGTCTCACTCGGCCCGCCTATCTCAGTCCGTCTATCTCCGCCCGCCTGTCTCTGTCCGTTTGTCTCAGACCCTCTGTCTCGGACCGTCTGTCTCAGACCGTCTGACTCAACCCGTCTGTCTCTGTCCGTTTGTCTCAGACCGTCCGTCTCAGACCGTCTGTCTCGGACCGTCGGTCTCAGACCGTCTGTCTCTTACCGTTGTCTCTGTCCGTCTGTTTCAGCCCGCCTGTCTCAGACCGTCTGCCTCTTACTGTTGTCTCGGACCGTCTGTCTCGGACCGTCTGTCTCGGACCGTCTGTCTCGGACCGTCTGTCTCGGACCGTCTGTCTCGGACCGTCTGTCTCGGACCGTCTGTCTCGAACCGTCTGTCTCGGACCGTCTGTCTCGGACCGTCTGTCTCGGACCGTCTGTCTCGGACCGTCTGTCTCGGACCGTCTGTCTCGGACCGTCTGTCTCGGACCGTCTGTCTCGGACCGTCTGTCTCGGACCGTCTGTCTCGGACCGTCTGGCTCAAACCGTCAGTCTCAGCCCGCCTGTCTCAGACCGTCTGTCTCTGTCCGTCTGTCTCCGACCGTCTGTCTCAGACCGTCTGTCTTAGCCCGTCTGTCTCAGCCCGCCTGTCTCAGACCGTCTGCCTCTTACCGTTGTCTCTGTCCGTCTGTCTCAGACCGTCTGTCTCAGTCCGTCTGTCTCGGACCGTCTGTCTCGGACCGTCTGTCTCAGACCGTCTGACTCGGCCCGCCTGTCTCAGTCCGTCTGTCTCCGCCCGCCTGACTCTGTCCGTTTGTCTCACACCGTCTGTCTCAGCCCGCGTGTCTCAACACGCCTCTCTCAGTCCGTCTGTCTCAGCCCGTCTGTCTCAGACCGTCTGTCTCAGCCCGTCTGTCTCAACCCGCCTCTCTCAGTCCGTGTGTCTCAGCCCGCCTGTCTCAGCCCGCCTCTGCCAGTCCGTCTGTCTCAGCCCGCCTGTCTCAGTCCGTCTGTCTCAGGCCATCTGTTTCAGACCGTCTGTCTCTGTCCGTCTGTCTCGGACCGTCTGTCTCGGACCGTCTGTCTCGGACCGTATGTCTCGGACCGTCTGTCTCAGACCGTCTGACTCAGCCCGTCTGACTCAGCCCGCCTGTCTCAGTCCGTCTGTCTCCGCCCGCCTGTCTCAGACCGTCTGTCTCGGACCGTCTCTCTCAGCCCGCCTGTCTCAACCCGCCTCTCTCAGTCCGTCTGTCTCAGCCCGCCTGTCTCAGCCCGCCTCTCCCAGTCGGTCTGTCTCAGCCCGCCTGTCTCAGTCCGTCTGTATCAGACCGTCTGTCTCAGCCCGCCTGTCTCAACCCGCCTCTCTCAGTCCGTCTGTCTCAGCCCGCCTGTCTCAGCCCGCCTCTGCCAGTCCGTCTGTCTCAGCCCGCCTGTCTCAGGCCATCTGTCTCAGACCGTCTGTCTCTGTCCGTCTGTCTCAGACCTTCTGTCTCAGACCGTCTGTCTCAGCCCGCCTGTCTCAGCCCGCCTCTGCCAGTCCGTCTGTCTCAGCCCGCCTGTCTCATCCCGCCTCTCCCAGTCGGTCTGTCTCAGCCCGCCTGTCTCAGTCCGTCTGTCTCAGACCGTCTGTCTCAGCCCGCCTGTCTCAACCCGCCTCTCTCAGTCCGTCTGTCTCAGCCCGCCTGTCTCAGACCGCCTCTGCCAGTCCGTCTGTCTCAGCCCGCCTGTCTCAGTCCGTCTGTCTCAGGCCATCTGGCTCAGACCGTCTGTCTCTGTCCGTCTGTCTCAGACCGTCTGTCTCTTACCGTTGTCTCTGTCCGTCTGTTTCAGCCGGCCTGTCTCAGACCGTCTGTCTCACACCGTCTGTCTCAGACCGCCTGTCTCGGACCGTCTGTCTCGGACCGTCTGTCTCGGACCGTCTGTCTCGGACCGTCTGTCTCGGACCGCCTGTCTCAGACCGTCTGACTCAGCCCGCCTGTCTCAGTCCGACTGTCTCCGCCCGCCTGTCTCAGTCCGTCTGTCTCAGCCCGCCTCTCTCAGTCCGTCTGTCTTTGACCGTCTGTCTCAGATCATCTGTCTCAGACCGTCAGTCTCTGTCCGTCTGCCTCACACCGTCTGTCTCAGACCGTCTGTCTCGGACCGTCTGTCTCGGACCGTCTGACTCAGCCCGCCTGTCTCAGTCCGTCTGTCTCCGCCCGCCTGTCTCAGTCCTTCTGTCTCAGACCGTCGGTCTCAGCCCGCCTGTCTCAACCCGCCTCTCTCAGTCCGTCTGTCTCAGCCCGCCTGTCTCAGCCCGCCTCTGCCAGTCCTTCTGTCTCAGCCCGCCTGTCTCAGTCCGTCTGTCTCAGGCCATCTGTCTCAGACCGTCTGTCTCTGTCCGTCTGTCTCAGACCTTCTGTCTCAGACCGTCTGTCTCAGTCCGCCTGTCTCAGCCCGCCTCTGCCATTCCGTCTGTCTCAGACCGCCTGTCTCAGTCCGTCTGTCTCAGGCCATCTGGCTCAGACTGTCTGTCTCTATCCGTCTGTCTCAGACCGTCTGCCTCTTACCGTTGTCTCTGTCCGTATGTCTCAGACCATCTGTCTCTTACAGTTGTCTCTGTCCGTCTGTTTCAGCCCGCCTGTCTCAGACCGTCTGCCTCACACCGTCTGTCTCAGGCCGCCTGTCTCGGACCGTCTGTCTCGGACCGTCTGTCTCGGACCGTCTGTCTCGGACCGTCTGTCTCAGTCCGTCTGTCTCCGCCCGCCTGTCTCAGACCGTCTGTCTCGGACCGTCTGTCTCAGCCCGCCTGTCTCAACCCGCCTCTCTCAGTCCGTCTGTCTCAGCCCGCCTGTCTCAGCCCGCCTCTCCCAGTCGGTCTGTCTCAGCCCGCCTGTCTCAGTCAGTCTGTCTCAGACCGTCTGTCTCAGCCCGCCTGTCTCAACCCGCCTCTCTCAGTCCGTCTGTCTCAGCCCGCCTGTCTCAGCCCGCCTCTGCCAGTCCGTCTGTCTCAGCCCGCCTGTCTCAGTCCGTCTGTCTCAGGCCATCTGTCTCAGACCGTCTGTCTCTGTCCGTCTGTCTCAGACCTTCTGTCTCAGACCGTCTGTCTCAGCCCGCCTGTCTCAGCCCGCCTCTGCCAGTCCGTCTGTCTCAGCCGGCCTGTCTCAGTCCGTCTGTCTCAACCCACCTCTCTCAGTCCGTCTGTCTCAGCCCGCCTGTCTCAGCCCGCCTCTCCCAGTCGGTCTGTCTCAACCCGCCTGTCTCAGTCCGTCTGTCTCAGGCCATCTGGCTCAGACCGTCTGTCTCTGTCCGTCTGTCTCAGACCGTCTGCCTCTTACCGTTGTCTCTGTCCGTATGTCTCAGACCATCTGTCTCTGTCCGTCTGTTCAGCCCGCCTGTCTCAGACCGTCTGTCTCGGACCGTCTGTCTCGGACCGTCTGTCTCGGACCGTCTGTCTCGGACCGCCTGTCTCAGACCGTCTAACTCAGCCCGCCTGTCTCAGTCCGTCTGTCTCCTCCCGCCTGTCTCAGACCGTCTGTCTCGGACCGTCTGTCTCAGCCCGCCTGTCTCAACCCGCCTCTCTCAGTCCGTCTGTCTCAGCCCGCCTGTCTCAGCCCGCCTCTCCCAGTCGGTCTCTCTCAGCCCGCCTGTCTCAGTCAGTCTGTCTCAGACCGTCTGTCTCAGCCCGCCTGTCTCAACCCGCCGCTCTCAGTCCGTCTGTCTCAGCCCGCCTGTCTCAGCCCGGCTCTGCCAGTCCGTCTGTCTCAGCCCGCCTGTCTCAGTCCGTCTGTCTCAGGCCATCTGTCTCAGACCGTCTGTCTCAGCCCGCCTGTCTCAACCCGCCTCTCTCAGTCCGTCTGTCTCAGCCCGCCTGTCTCAGCCCGCCTCTGCCAGTCCGTCTGTCTCAGACCGCCTGTCTCAGTCCGTCTGTCTCAGGCCATCTGGCTCAGACTGTCTGTCTCTATCCGTCTGTCTCAGACCGTCTGCCTCTTACCGTTGTCTCTGTCCGTATGTCTCAGACCATCTGTCTCTTACAGTTGTCTCTGTCCGTCTGTTTCAGCCCGCCTGTCTCAGACCGTCTGCCTCACACCGTCTGTCTCAGGCCGCCTGTCTCGGACCGTCTGTCTCGGACCGTCTGTCTCGGACCGTCTGTCTCGGACCGTCTGTCTCGGACCGTCTGTCTCAGTCCGTCTGTCTCCGCCCGCCTGTCTCAGACCGTCTGTCTCGGACCGTCTGTCTCAGCCCGCCTGTCTCAACCCGCCTCTCTCAGTCCGTCTGTCTCAGCCCGCCTGTCTCAGCCCGCCTCTGCCAGTCCGTCTGCCTCAGCCCGCCTGTCTCAGTCCGCCTGTCTCAGTCCGCCTGTCTCAGTCCGCCTGTCTCAGTCCGTCTGTCTCCGCCCGCCTGTCTCTGTCCGTTTGTCTCAGACCGTCTGTCTCAGACCGTCTGCCTCAGCCCGCCTGTCTCAACCCGCCTCTCTCAGCCCGCCTCCCTGAGTCCGTCTGTCTTAGACCGTCTGTCTCAGCCCGCCTCTCTCAGCCCGCCTCCCTCAGTCCGTCTGTCCCAGACCGTCTGTCTCTTACCGTTCGCTCTGTCCCTCTGTCTCAGCCCGCCTGTCTCTGACCGTCTTCTCAGACCGTCTGTCTCGGACCGTCTGTCTCAGATCGTCTCACTCGGCCCGCCTATCTCAGTCCGTCTATCTCCGCCCGCCTGTCTCTGTCCGTTTGTCTCAGACCCTCTGTCTCGGACCGTCTGTCTCAGACCGTCTGACTCAACCCGCCTGTCTCTGTCCGTTTGTCTCAGACCGTCCGTCTCAGACCGTCTGTCTCAGCCCGCCTGTCTCAGCCCGCCTCTCCCAGTCCGTCTGTCTCAGCCCGCCTGTCTCAGACCGTCTGTCTCAGACCGTCTGGCTCAAACCGTCTGTCTCAGCTCGCCTGTCTCAGTCCGTCTGTCTCAGGACATCTGCTTCAGTCCGTCCGTTTCAGACAGTCTGTCTCTGTCCGTCTGTCTCAGCCCACCTGTCTCTGTCCGTCTGTCTCAGACCGTCTGTCTCGGACCGTCGGTCTCAGACCGTCTGTCTCTTACCGTTGTCTCTGTCCGTCTGTTTCAGCCCGCCTGTCTCAGACCGTCTGCCTCTTACTGTTGTCTCGGACCGTCTGTCTCGGACCGTCTGTCTCGGACCGTCTGTCTCGGACCGTCTGTCTCGGACCGTCTGTCTCGGACCGTCTGTCTCGGACCGTCTGTCTCGAGCCGTCTGTCTCGGACCGTCTGTCTCGGACCGTCTGTCTCGGACCGTCTGTCTCGGACCGTCTGTCTCGGACCGTCTGTCTCGGACCGTCTGGCTCAAACCGTCAGTCTCAGCCCGCCTGTCTCAGACCGTCTGTCTCTGTCCGTCTGTCTCCGACCGTCTGTCTCACACCGTCTGTCTTAGCCCGTCTGTCTCAGCCCGCCTGTCTCAGACCGTCTGCCTCTCACCGTTGTCTCTGTCCGTCTGTCTCAGACCGTCTGTCTCAGTCCGTTTGTCTCAGACCCTCTGTCTCGGACCGTCTGTCTCAGACCGTCTGACTCAGCCCGTCTGACTCAGCCCGCCTGTCTCAGTCCGTCTGTCTCCGCCCGCCTGTCTCAGACCGTCTGTCTCGGACCGTCTGTCTCAGCCCGCCTGTCTCAACCCGCCTCTCTCAGTCCGTCTGTCTCAGCCCGCCTGTCTCAGCCCGCCTCTCCCAGTCGGTCTGTCTCAGCCCGCCTGTCTCAGTCCGTCTGTATCAGACCGTCTGTCTCAGCCCGCCTGTCTCAACCCGCCTCTCTCAGTCCGTCTGTCTCAGCCCGCCTGTCTCAGCCCGCCTCTGCCAGTCCGTCTGTCTCAGCCCGCCTGTCTCAGTCCGTCTGTCTTTGACCGTCCGTCTCAGTCCGTCTGTCTCTGTCCGTCTGTCTTTGACCGTCCGTCTCAGTCCGTCTGTTTCAGCCCGCCTGTCTCTGTCCGTCTGTCTTTGACCGTCCGTCTCAGACCGTCTGTCTCAGCCCGCCTGTCTCAGCCCGCCTCTCTCAGTCCGTCTGTCTGAGACCGTCTGTCTCATGTCATCTGTCTCTGTCCGTCTGTCTCAGACCGTCTGTCTCTGTCCGTCTGTCTCAGCCCGCCTGTCTCAGCCCGCCTCTCTCAGTCCGTCTGTCTGAGACCGTCTGTCTCAGACCGTCTGTCTCAGCCCGCCTGTCTCAACCCGCCTCTCTCAGTCCGTCTGTCAGAGACCGTTTGTCTCTTACCGTTCTCTCTGTCCGTCTGTCTCAGCCCGCCTGTCTCTGACCGTCTGTCTCAGACCGTCTGTCTCGGACCGTCTTCCGCGGACTGTCTGTCTCGGACCGTCTGTCTCAGACCGTCTGACTCAGCCCGCGTGTCTCTGTCCGTCTGTCTCAGACCGTCTGCCTCAGCCCGCCTGTCTCAACCCGCCTCTCTCAGTCCGTCTGTCTCAGCCCGCCTGTCTCAGCCCGCCTCTGCCAGTCCGTCTGTCTCAGCCCGCCTGTCTCAGTCCGCCTGTCTCAGTCCGCCTGTCTCAGTCCGTCTGTCTCCGCCCGCCTGTCTCTGTCCGTTTGTCTCAGACCGTCTGTCTCATACCGTCTGTCTCAGCCCGCCTGTCTCAACCCGCCTCTCTCAGTCCGTCTGTCTCAGCCCGCCTGTCTCAGCCCGCCTCTCCCAGTCCGTCTGTCTCAGCCCGCCTGTCTCAGTTCGTCTGTCTCAGACCGTCTGTCTCAGCCCGCCTGTCTCAGTCCGCCTCTCTCAGTCCGTCTGTCTGAGTCCGTCTGTCTCAGGCCATCTGTCTCAGACCGTCTGTCTCTGTCCGTCTGTCTCTGACCGTCTGTCTCGGACCGTCTGTCTCAGCCCGCCTGTCTCAGCCCGCCTCTCTCAGTCCGTCTGTCTGAGACCGTCTGTCTCATGTCATCTGTCTCTGTCCGTCTGTCTCAGACCGTCTGTCTCTGTCCGTCTGTCTTTGACCGTCCGTCTCAGTCCGTCTGTCTCAGACCGTCTGTCTCTGTCCGTGTGTCTCGGACCGTCTGTCTCTTACCGTTGTCTCTGTCCGTCTGTTTCAGCCCGCCTGTCCCAGTCCGTCTGTCTTTGACCGTCTGTCTCAGACCATCTGTCTCAGACCATCTGTGTCAGACCATCTGACTCAGACCATCTGTCTCAGACAGTCTGTCTCTGTCCGTCTGTCGCGGACCGTCTGTCGCGGACCGTCTGTCTCAGACCGTCTGTCTCGGACCGTCTGTCTCAGACCGTCTGTCTCTTACCGTTGTCTCTGTCCGTCTGTTTCAGCCCGCCTGTCTCTGTCCGTCTGTCTTTGACCGTCCGTCTCAGTCCGTCTGTCTCAGACCGTCTGTCTCTGTCCGTGTGTCTCGGACCGTCTGTCTCTTACCGTTGTCTCTGTCCGTCTGTTTCAGCCCGCCTGTCTCTGTCCGTCTGTCTTTGACCGTCCGTCTCAGACCGTCTGTCTCAGCCCGCCTGTCTCAGCCCGCCTCTCTCAGTCCGTCTGTCTGAGACCGTCTGTCTCATGTCATCTGTCTCTGTCCGTCTGTCTCAGACCGTCTGTCTCTGTCCGTCTGTCTCAGCCCGCCTGTCTCAGCCCGCCTCTCTCAGTCCGTCTGTCTGAGACCGTCTGTCTCAGCCCGCCTGTCTCAACCCGCCTCTCTCAGTCCGTCTGTCAGAGACCGTTTGTCTCTTACCGTTCTCTCTGTCCGTCTGTCTCAGCCCGCCTGTCTCTGACCGTCTGTCTCAGACCGTCTGTCTCGGACCGTCTTCCGCGGACTGTCTGTCTCGGACCGTCTGTCTCAGACCGTCTGACTCAGCCCGCGTGTCTCTGTCCGTCTGTCTCAGACCGTCTGCCTCAGCCCGCCTGTCTCAACCCGCCTCTCTCAGTCCGTCTGTCTCAGCCCGCCTGTCTCAGCCCGCCTCTGCCAGTCCGTCTGTCTCAGCCCGCCTGTCTCAGTCCGCCTGTCTCAGTCCGCCTGTCTCAGTCCGTCTGTCTCCGCCCGCCTGTCTCTGTCCGTTTGTCTCAGACCGTCTGTCTCATACCGTCTGTCTCAGCCCGCCTGTCTCAACCCGCCTCTCTCAGGTCCGTCTTTCTCAGCCCGCCTGTCTCAGCCCGCCTCTCCCAGTCCGTCTGTCTCAGCCCGCCTGTCTCAGTTCGTCTGTCTCAGACCGTCTGTCTCAGCCCGCCTGTCTCAGTCCGCCTCTCTCAGTCCGTCTGTCTGAGTCCGTCTGTCTCAGGCCATCTGTCTCAGACCGTCTGTCTCTGTCCGTCTGTCTCTGACCGTCTGTCTCGGACCGTCTGTCTCAGCCCGCCTGTCTCAGCCCGCCTCTCTCAGTCCGTCTGTCTGAGACCGTCTGTCTCATGTCATCTGTCTCTGTCCGTCTGTCTCAGACCGTCTGTCTCTGTCCGTCTGTCTTTGACCGTCCGTCTCAGTCCGTCTGTCTCAGACCGTCTGTCTCTGTCCGTGTGTCTCGGACCGTCTGTCTCTTACCGTTGTCTCTGTCCGTCTGTTTCAGCCCGCCTGTCCCAGTCCGTCTGTCTTTGACCGTCTGTCTCAGACCATCTGTCTCAGACCATCTGTGTCAGACCATCTGACTCAGACCATCTGTCTCAGACAGTCTGTCTCTGTCCGTCTGTCGCGGACCGTCTGTCTCAGACCGTCTGTCTCGGACCGTCTGTCTCAGACCGTCTGTCTCTTACCGTTGTCTCTGTCCGTCTGTTTCAGCCCGCCTGTCTCTGTCCGTCTGTCTTTGACCGTCCGTCTCAGTCCGTCTGTCTCAGACCGTCTGTCTCTGTCCGTGTGTCTCGGACCGTCTGTCTCTTACCGTTGTCTCTGTCCGTCTGTTTCAGCCCGCCTGTCTCTGTCCGTCTGTCTTTGACCGTCCGTCTCAGACCGTCTGTCTCAGCCCGCCTGTCTCAGCCCGCCTCTCTCAGTCCGTCTGTCTGAGACCGTCTGTCTCATGTCATCTGCCTCTGTCCGTCTGTCTCAGACCGTCTGTCTCTGTCCGTCTGTCTCAGCCCGCCTGTCTCAGCCCGCCTCTCTCAGTCCGTCTGTCTGAGACCGTCTGTCTCAGACCGTCTGTCTCAGCCCGCCTGTCTCAACCCGCCTCTCTCAGTCCGTCTGTCAGAGACCGTTTGTCTCTTACCGTTCTCTCTGTCCGTCTGTCTCAGCCCGCCTGTCTCAGTCCGTCTGTCTCAGACCGTCTGTCTCGGACCGTCTTCCGCGGACTGTCTGTCTCGGACCGTCTGACTCAGACCGTCTGACTCAGCCCGCCTGTCCCTGTCCGCCTGTCTCAGCCCGCCTCTCTCAGTCCGTCTGTCTCAGGCCATCTGTCTCAGACCGTCTGTCTCTGTCCGTCTGTCTCTGACCGTCTGTCTCGGACCGTCTGTCTCAGACCGTCTGACTCAGCCCGCCTGTCTCTGTCCGTCTGTCTCAGACCGTCTATCTCAGCCCGCCTGTCTCAACCCGCCTCTCTCAGTCCGTCTGTCTCAGACCGTCTGTCTCAGACCGTCTGTCTCAGACCGTCTGTCTCAGACCGTCTGTCTCAGACCGTCTGTCTCAGACCGTCTGTCTCAGACCGTCTGTCTCAGATCGTCTGTCTCAGCCCGCCTGTCTCAGCCCGCCTCTCTCAGTCCGTCTGTCTGAGTCCGTCTGTCTCAGGCCATCTGTCTCAGACCGTCTGTCTCAGACCGTCTGTCTCGGACCGTCTGTCTCAGACCATCTGTCTCAGACCATCTGTCTCAGGCCATCTGTCTCAGACCATCTGTCTCAGACCGTCTGTCTCTGTCCGTCTGTCTCGGACCGTCTGTCTCAGACCGTCTGTCTCAGCCCGCCTGCCTCAGCCCGCCTGTCTCAGCCCGCCTGTCTCAGGTCGCCTCTCTCAGTCCATCTGTCTCAGACCGTCTGTCTCAGGCCATCTGTCTCAGTCCGTCTGTCCCTGTCCGCCTGTCTCAGACCGTCTGTCTCAGCCCGCCTGTCTCTGCCCGCCTGTCTCAGCCCGCCTCTCTCAGTTTGTCTGTCTGAGACCGTCTGTCTCAGACCATCTGTCTCAGACCGTCTGTCACAGCTCGCCTCTCTCAGTCCATCTGTCTCATACCGTCGGTCTTAGCCCGTCTGTCTGAGCCCGCCTGTCTCTGTCCGTGTATCTCAGACCGTCTGTCTCGGACCGTCTGTCTCAGACCGTCTGTCTCTTACCGTTGTCTCTGTCCGTCTGTTTCAGCCCGCCTGTCTCTGTCCGTCTGTCTTTGACCGTCCGTCTCAGTCCGTCTGTCTCAGACCGTCTGTCGCTGTCCGTCTGTCTCGGACCGTCTGTCTCTTACCGTTGTCTCTGTCCGTCTGTTTCAGCCCGCCTGTCTCTGTCCGTCTGTATTTGACCGTTCGTCTCAGACCGTCTGTCTCATCCCGACTGTCTCAGCCCGCCTCTCTCAGTCCGTGTGTCTGAGACCGTCTGTCACAGACCGTCTGTCTCATCCCGCCTGTCCCAGTCCGTCTGTCTTTGAACGTCTGTCTCAGACCATCTGTCTCAGACCATCTGTGTCAGACCGTCTGACTCAGACCATCTGTCTCAGACAGTCTGTCACTGTCCGTCTGTCGCGGACCGTCTGTATCAGACCGTCTGTCTTTGACCGTCTGTCTCAGAACGTCTGTCTCAGCCCGCCTGTCTCAGCCCGCATCTCTCAGTCCGTCTGTCTGAGACCGTCTGTCTCATGTCATCTGTCTCTGTCCGTCTGTCTCAGACCGTCTGTCTCTGTCCTTCTGTCTCAGCCCGCCTGTCTCAGCCCGCCTCTCTCAGTCCGTCTGTCTGAGACCGTCTGTCTCAGATCGTCTGTCTCAGCCCGCCTGTCTCAACCCGCCTCTCTCAGTCCGTCTGTCAGAGACCGTTTGTCGCTTACCGTTCTCTCTGTCCGTCTGTCTCAGCCCGCCTGTCTCAGACCGTCTGTCTCAGACCGTCTGTCTCAGACCGTCTGTCTCAGCCCGCCTGTCTCAACCCGCCTCTCTCAGTCCGTCTGTCTCAGCCCGCCTGTCTCAGCCGGCCTCTCCCAGTCCGTCTGTTTCAGCCCGCCTGTCTCAGTCCGTCTGTCTCAGCCCGCCTGTCTCAGCCCGCCTCTCTCAGTCCGTCTGTCTGAGTCCGTCTGTCTCAGGCCATCTGTCTCAGACCGTCTGTCTCAGACCGTCTGTCTCGGACCGTCTGTCTCAGACCGTCTGACTCAGCCCGCCTGTCTCAGTCCGTCTGTCTCCGCCCGCCTCTCTCAGTCCGTCTGTCTCAGACCGTCTGTCTCAGACCGTCTGTCTCAGCCCGCCTGTCTCAGCAAGCCTCTCTCAGTCCGTCTGTCTCAGACCGTCTGTCTCAGACCGTCTGTCTCAGACCGTCTGTCTCTGACCGTCTGTCTCAGCCCTACTGTCTCAGACCGTCTGTCTCAGTCCGTCTGTCCCTGTCCGTCTGTCTCAGACCGTCTGTCTCAGCCCGCCTGTCTCAGCCCGCCTGTCTCAGCCCGCCTCTCTCAGTCCGTCTATCTCAGCCCGCCTGTCTCAGCAAGCCTCTCTCAGTCCGTCTGTCTGAGACCGTCTGTCTCGGACGGTCTGTCTCAGACCGTCTGACTCAGCCCGCCTGTCTCAATCGGTCTGTCTCCGCCCGCCTGTCTCAGTCCGTCTGTCGCGGACCGTCTGTCTCTGCCCGTTTGTCTCAGACCGTGTGTCTCAGACCGTCTGTCTCAGCCCGCCTCTCTCAGCCCGCCTCCCTCAGTCCGTCTGTCTCTGCCCGCCTGTCTCAACCCGCCTCTCTCAGTCCGTCTGTCTCAGCCCGCCTGTCTCAGCCCGCCTCTGCCAGTCCGTCTATCTCAGCCCGCCTGTCTCAGTCCGCCTGTCTCAGTCCGCCTGTCTCAGTCCGTCTGTCTCCGCCCGCCTGTCTCTGTCCGTTTGTCTCAGACCGTCTGTCTCATACCGTCTGTCTCAGCCCGCCTGTCTCAACCCGCCTCTCTCAGTCCGACTGTCTCAGCCCGCCTGTCTCAGCCCGCCTCTCCCAGTCCGTCTGTCTCAGCCCGCCTGTCTCAGTTCGTCTGTCTCAGACCGTCTGTCTCAGCCCGCCTGTCTCAGTCCGCCTCTCTCAGTCCGTCTGTCTCAGACCGTCTGTCTCAGCCCGCCTGTCTCAACCCGCCTCTCTCAGTCCGTCTGTCAGAGACCGTTTGTCTCTTACCGTTCTCTCTGTCCGTCTGTCTCAGCCCGCCTGTCTCAGACCGTCTGTCTCAGACCGTCTGTCTCGGACCGTCTTCCGCGGACTGTCTGTCTCGGACCGTCTGTCTCAGACCGTCTGACTCAGCCCGCCTGTCTCAGTCCGTCTGTCTCAGACCGTCTGTCTCAGCCCGCCTGTCTCAACCCGCCTCTCTCAGTCCGCCTGTCTCAGCCCGCCTGTCTCAGCCCGCCTCTCCCAGTCCGACCGTATCAGCCCGCCTGTCTCAGTCCGTCTGTCTCAGCCCGCCTGTCTCAGCCCGCCTCTCTCAGTCCGTCTGTCTCAGACCGTCTGTCTCTGTCCGTCTGTCTCTGACCGTCTGTCTCGGACCGTCTGTCTCAGACCGTCTGACTCAGCCCGCCTGTCTCTGTCCGTCTGTCTCAGACCGTCTGTCTCAGCCCGCCTGTCTCAACCCGCCTCTCTTAGTCCGTCTGTCTCAGCCCGGCTGTCTCAGCCCGCCTCTGCCAGTCCGTCTGTCTCAGCCCGCCTGTCTCAGTCCGCCTGTCTCAGTCCGCCTGTCTCAGTCCGCCTGTCTCAGTCCGCCTGTCTCAGTCCGCCTGTCTCCGCCCGCCTGTCTCTGTCCGTTTGTCTCAGACCGTCTGTCTCAGCCCGCCTGTCTCAGCCCGCCTCCCTCAGTCCGTCCGTCAGAGACCGTCTGTCTCAGACCGTCTGTCTCAGACC